>CM069858.1:216064486-216664486 GCA_036172795.1 Pelodytes ibericus | reverse complement strand
ACTGAGCTCCCGCCCTGCTTTGTAAGCACTTTGCATGGCCTGCTGCTATCTGTGGTGTTTGCTAAATGCATGGCACACTGTCTTTGCAATGAGTCTTTTTAGCCAAAAAGGTCCTGTTTTTTGTGACTGGCCAGGAGCCTGTACATCTTACAAACAGCGGTTTGAGAAGGCCTAGGTTTGGAGACTAATGTCTGTAGATATGACTGATTCTCTGGAGCTTAATAAAGACGTTTTAGTAGTAAAAACACCTTTTTGTGCCCCTGATTCTGACCTGGGGGGGAGGGTTATCTCTTGGGAAGTTTTGGTTTTTAGCTGCAGAGGGGAGCTAGTTAATCCCATGCAAAAAAAAAAAAACATGATCTCTCTCTCTCTCTGTGCTAGCAGAAGCATGTCAGGATAAACTGGCATGCCAGTTCTAATAGAGACAATGCCATATTCACTTGTTTCTATAATACAAAAACAGATTTAAAAAAAAAGGACATTCTGGAACTAAAGAGTACAGAGGAGGGCTACAAAATTAATACTTTTGGCTATGAAGAGACTTGTTATATTAAAACATTATATTATCTCTGTATATATTTCTGTAAAGAAGCTCTCCAGTGATCTGATTATCAAATATACAAGGCCATCCCCAGAGACTAGACAAGAAGATTTCACAGGCGTTCTGTACTGTATGGAATTTACTGCAAAGAGAGGTGATGCGATCAGATACAATGAATACTTTTTAAAAAAAAAAAAATTAAAGAATAAACATTATTTAGAGCTTGTTGATCTAAGGAGATATCTGATTACCTTTTGCAGTCCACGGAGTTTCCCTGCCGAATCAGTGGAGCAGGTAATGTGAGCTCCAGTTGTATTAATGTTCTACATTACCTGTATCCAAGGGAGAGAAAGCTGCTCGACCCGTATTACTAGATCAATCACGTGTGATCTTTTTGTTTCTGTATATAAAGATACAACCTGATGTATTGGGGACATGGGTAAGTTTAACACTATATTTTGTCTATTTGCCTCCATTTTGAGAGTTCCCCATTGAAAGTAATGGGAGGTGAAATGACCAAAGCTATTTTTTTTTTTTTTTGAGTCTAATGGGGAGTTGCCGTGTGAATAGCGGGGTGAGCATCTCATCGATTTTCAGTGATACACCTCCCCTGCTCTTTAGAGAATCTCCCTTCACAGTGTCTCTGGTAACCATACTCTCTCCAGTAGCCAATCTGCGAAATAGTCTGACAATAAACATGTCAGACCTGCAGTGGTTGGATTAACCTGCAGACAGTCCACGTGCCTGGGGTGTAGGAAATAAAAAGCAGCTTCAATCTCCGTACACCCCACACGAACATCCTGCCTGAGGAAGCACTTATTTCAGGGGTGAAATGCGTTGTGTATATGGAGACTGTAGCAGCGTTTTTAGTTTCCCAGTTTGATACAGCAGTGGACTGTCTGCAGATTTATCCAATCGCTGCTAACTAATGGATGGATTTTATGTATGACTCGTTTATTGAAATATTATTTCACTGATTTGGTGAAACTAGGGTACTTCCAATAGGAAAATATACCAAAGACCCTGTGTGAAATGCTACAGACCGGAAGAGAGTCTAACTACAGATTGGGTCTTTACATGTCCCCATTGCCTTTGACACTTAGTACAGACAGGCGTACCCCCATTTCCCCCCCCCCCCCCCCCTTCTTGTATGTCCATCTCAGGAACATTTGAAGAAAAAAAAAAAAAACACATACTTCCCTGAGTTAAACTTCAATACCTCCTCCAGCAGCATCATGTGTGCATGTCCTGATAGACCTGTATACTCTGCTTGACTGCAAGTGAATATATTAGAAGAGAGTCAGGATGCATTGACAGACAGCACATACTGAAAGATTGCACAAGCTTGGTGACCCTTTAATACGGCAGCTAAAGGCTGCAAGGTTATGTACGGGGGGGCTAGGAATACACTTTTGTGTACTTAGTGTGTTGCTATCTGCCTCGTTCACCCCACAGTGAATATCACATATTTTGCTGTAAACTAATTCTGGTGTGTGCAAAATTACCTAACAAATGTGTGAAGGGGGTAGAAACCCCCCAGATACCTATGTAGAGAAATATAAATGCTTTATTGAAATAATACAAATAAATTACTTTACTGAGTCCTCTATGCTCTGTATAGCTCTATCAGGGGGGATGGACATGTTGTTTAGAATCTTTGCTCTGTATAGCTCTATCAGGAGGCAGACATGTTGTTTAGAATGTTTCCTCTGTATAGCTCCATCAGTGGGCAGACATGTTGTTTAGAATGTTTCCTCTGTATAGCCCTATCAGGGGGCAGACATGTTGGTTAGAATCTTTGTTCCTTATAGCCCTATCAGGGGGCGGACATGTTGTTTGGATTCTTGGGTCAGATGAAGACTCAAGATGTCTGCCCCCTGCTAGTGCTACACTAATAAATAGAGCTTAGTAAGGTGCTTTATGTATATTCATTAACATGGGATGGTCCTTAACCACCAAAGCTGGTCCCAATCACATGGTGAGCGGAAGCCAGGTACACATAGGCAGAGACCTATTAGGGTGTACCATCGCAGGGGCATGCCCGAACGGACACACAGGGATCAGTGAAATGTAGCCAACACTCATCACTACATTTTACATGACTCATAGACCGACAGCTGCTTATCAAACTGCCAGAAGAATCTGTGCACCTCAATCAGGACTCTGATAAGCAGCTGTTGGTCTGTTTTAACAGAGTCCTGATTGAGGTGCACAGATTCCTCTGGCAGTTTGATAAGCAGCTGTCGGTCTGTTTTTATCAAACTGCCAGAGGAATCTGTGCACCCCAATCAGGACTCTGATAAAACAGACCGACAGCTGCTTATCAAACTGCCAGAGGAATCTGCGCACCCCAATCAGGACTCTGATAAAACAGACCGACAGCTGCTTATCAAACTGCCAGAGGAATCTGCGCACCCCAATCAGGACTCTGATAAAACAGACCGACAGCTGCTTATCAAACTGCCAGAGGAATCTGCGCACCCCAATCAGGACTCTGATAAAACAGACCGACAGCTGCTTATCAAACTGCCAGAGGAATCTGTGCACCCCAATCAGGACTCATCCAGGGCCTTTGCTGCGATTTCTACATGGACACTTCCCGTTTCATTAAATATGGCCGCCTGACGGCACAAACGGCAACGAGAGTGACGGAAATCTCATCATTTTATTATTTCCTAAAGTTAGAATCATGGAGATGTGAAAGTTCGTTTGTACAGGGGGGCGGAGGAGAGGTGGGGGTCTCAGAAGAATAGCCCCCTCATGCGGCGGCCGATCCCCTGGCGGTCGTACAGGATGTTGAACTTGTTGACAAACTGGTTCATGGTGTTGCAGGTCTTGGTGATGGTGCCCAGGTAAGACATTAGGCCCACGTCGTTACATTGCTGAGACGGGGATAAAAGAGAGGGGTTAGTTCCAGCCAAAATCTAGTAGGTCACTGTGCTTCTCCATAGAGGTTCATACAGCTTGATTAATGAAAGAAAATTGACGAGGGAATTGCAAACTTAAGGCCAAAGTAACCTTGAATGGCTGAACGGAAGAATGTTTCCAACTCAGCTACTTTGGACTTATGTTTGAAATTCCCTTGTCAATTCCTGCAATTTTTTTTTCATGAGTATAGCTGTAAAGGAGACAGTGAAAAATGACAGTTAAACACATAAAACCATTATAACAAAGCTTTGTCCTTAACGGCTTAATTACTTTAATAAGCATTACATTATCTGAATGTGGGAGAATGTGGATTGGTCCATTAATGGAAGTGATAAGAAACATAGAACATGTCACTGGCAGATAAGAACCATTCGCTCCATCTAGTCTGCCCAGTATTCTAAATACTTTCATTAGTCCCCAGTTCCCCATCTTATATCTAGGATAGCCCTGTGTCTATCCCACGCATGCTTAAACTCCTTCACTGTATTAACCTCTACTACTTCCGCTGGAAGGCTATTCCATACATCCACTACCCTCTCAGTAAAGTAATACTTCCTGATATTACTTTTAAATCGTTGCCCCTCTAATTTAAGACTATGTCCTCTAGTTGTGGTAGTTTTTCTTCATTTAAATATACTCTCTTCCTTTACTGTGTTGATTCCCTTTATGTATTTAAATGTTTCTATCATATCCCCCCTGTTACGTCTTTCCTCCAAGCTATACATGTTAAGATGCTTTAACCTTTCCTGGTAAGTTTTATCCTTCAACCCATGAACCAGTTTAGTAGCCCTTCTCTGAACTCTCTCCAAAGTATCAATATCCTTCTGGAGATACGGTCTCCAGTACTGCATACAATACTCCAAGTGAGGTCTCACCAGTGCTCTGTACAATACTCCAAGTGAGGTCTCACCAGTGCTCTGTACAATACTCCAAGTGAGGTCTCACCAGTACTCTGTACAATACTCCAAGTGAGGTCTCACCAGTGCTCTGTACAATACTCCAAGTGAGGTCTCACCTGTGCTCTGTACAATACTCCAAGTGAGGTCTCACCAGTGCTCTGTACAATACTCCAAGTGAGGTCTCACCAGTGCTCTGTACAATACTCCAAGTGAGGTCTCACCAGTGCTCTGTACAATACTCCAAGTGAGGTCTCACCAGTGCTCTGTATAATGCCGTGAGCAGATACGGTTAATCAGAGTTTGTTTATATCTCCCTTTTCTGACATATGATCAGCATCCAGATGTTAATTTTCAACAGTAATGGATGATGTAACGCTCTTCATATATCAAAGTAGACCGAGTTCCTCAGAGTGGTTTAGGTTCTAGAGCGCAATATGTTCTAAAACTGGAACAGTCAGCAGGAACATCCCACTGGCTTCCACTTTTAGAACGTTGCCCCTCTGTATAGAACTCTGGAGGAGAGGCGAAGGGATTCTCCACTCACGTCATAGAAGTCCATCTTGAACTTGTCCGTGCTGAGTACAGGCAGACAGTGACAGAGCGCAGAGGCCTCGCGCAGGATCTCATGGTTGAAGGGAACCTCTCCTGTGGGGAAGAGAGGAAACAGGATGGGGAGACCATGGAAAGGACACCCGATGCCGATCTGAGAAATAGAGCAACGCTGGCTGGGATGAGTTACCTGCCTCTGCCGCTCGCACGTATTCCAGTATTAGCCGTACCCTGCTGTGCAGCATCTTGATGGCGCTGTGCTGCGCAATGAGATGCTCAGCCACTGAAAAAAAAAAACAATATGGAGGTAGTTACTGAAGTGAGAGACTGGAGTGTAACCTTAAATGGTTCTTTAACTTTTACTTCACCCCCCCCCCCCCCCCCCCGCATCATCCTCGTTACTTGTCGCTCCCGCCCGCTCCACCGTTTCTATGTCCTACCTGTAGAGTTCTCCCCGCTGCCTGTTGCAGTCATTCTGGCCACGTGATCTACCCCGATGCGTTCCGCTTCTTCTGTGGCCAGTGTGTATGGGAGCTCAGCAAGGAGCATGGTGGCCTGGAAGACGACAACGGACGGTGGTCAGGAGGATTTGAATTTCCTTTTGAGCATTTGGACTCACTTGACTCAGTTAACCTCTAAAACGACGGATCACTGCAGTCACAGCAAGCATGGGGCAGGGAGAGGATAATTACAGTATCGGGTGATGCTTGTCCCCAAAGCAGACCCTAGATTTTTTTTTTTTATTATTATAAATCCTTAAAGGGACTGTATCACCTAAACATTGTTTTGACTGTGACGACAAAAAGATTGGAAATGATCTATACATTGTGTTAGAAAAATTGAATGCAAATGCTTAAACTAGGAGAAAAATGTGTATTACATGTGTCTGTGGCGTCTTCTGCTTATGACATCACTAGTGGCTTGATATGCAAATTATCTGGCGATACAGTCCCTTTAAGTTTGGTTAGGGCTGTAATATCGCTATAGGTCATTCCAGAAAAAAAAAAAAACAATGGTTAGGACAAAACAATCCGCTACTTTCTGTTGTTGCTCTATAAATTGCGCACACGCGTACACACGAAAAACCCATGGGTTATTTCTAACCTCAGGACAAATATCACAATATATCTATCTTGTTTTTTAATTAGTGTTTTGAGATGTGAAAAAGTTTTTTCAGGTAAAAAGAATCCCCCCCAATTTTCCATCATATTTTATAGTAAATTAATATTATCTATAGAAAGCCCTTCTTTTCACAAAAAAAACCCCCAATATATAACTCGTGTTGGTACTGTAAATGGGAAAGCGGAAAATTGCAGCTAAACACAAATACAGCAATAAATGTAAAAAAAAAAAAAAAACGACCATAAAGTCATGTCATGAAAGTCTTAACAAATATGACAGATGGGGATGTGGGTTGAATAATGCTTCTGCTCCCACTTTGATTAGACTATAGATGTTAGCGAAATATCGCTCTAAAACCCATCAAACCATTAGGAAACCTACAGAAATGACCATACAGTGTAGGATAAGAAGAGACCAAAAAGTCACCTCAAAATACAAACTCACCTCTCCGCTGACAATGTCGATCACTGATTCGTACACACTGACGGGGAGCTGGCAGAGGAGAGATAAAGGGAGGGGTTTATTGGGGATTTTTTTCGTACTAATCTCCCCCCTTTCTTTCAACGTTCCCCAGGTGCAGTACTTACATCCGTGTGCTTGGTCATGGGGTTTAACTTCAGAAACAGCGGAGATTCGATGATCTCGCAGACCTGGGGGTGGAAGAGATGCGGGAGGGGTCACATCTAGCAGCAGATATTGAGAATGCAAGCTAGGCAGGCTGAACAGTTGGCACTTGGTAGAGGAGGGAGCGCTTGACACTGTGGAGTAAGGTTGGAGCTGCTCCCTTACTGTACTATAGTATAGTATAATACTATACCCATCAGTATTGACACCTCTAGGCCGGATGTGAACTAAGATTACATTGAGTAACCATTTTACATAGAAACACTTCAATGAAATAATGCAAATATTAAAAAAAACATCTAATTAAAATATGCTATTACGGATCAAATGGCCCAATGAACACATCATGTAATATAAAATGCACATGCCACATACACCACTTAGTAACGCCAGTAACAGTTAGGGAATGGCCACGTATGCACATAATCATCATATGTCATTTAATACACCGCCATAACAGCTCTTGGGGTATAACAATGCCGGTGAGGTCATTGCCAAGCAATGCGGCCTTTCACACCGTATCCATGAATTGGTTATAGCGATACACGCGGCATGATGTCGGTACGCTCCGTATAACCCAAAACCTGTTGACGGTGGACAAGAAATTAGTGAATACAACTGGATTAGTGCAGAATCAATGTGGAGAGAAATAAACAACACATCATAGTGTAATATGTATGTAAACCAACCATGATCGAAATCAGGAGATGATATATCCAAACAAACAGATTTTTCGGAAGATACCTTGGTCTACGTGAATTATTTTGATGCTCTCAAAAACTTACGTGCAGTGGACCCAGGTAACTTCTGAATAATCTCTTTTGTTCCATCACTGTTGGTTTACATACATATTACACTATGATGTGTTGGTTATTTCTCTCCACATTGATTCTGCACTAATCCAGTTGTATATACTGATTCTTTGTTCAAGTACCATGAGAAGGACTAGGGAGCAGATGCCTTCATATGAGCGGCTGGCATCATGTATAGTGTTTATGCGCGGCTGGCATCATGTATAGTGTTTATGCGCGGCTGGCATCATGTATAGTGTTTATGCGCGGCTGGCATCATTTATAGCGATTATGCGCGGCTGGCATCATTTATAGCGATTATGCGCGGCTGGCATCATTTATAGCGATTATGCGCGGCTGGCATCATTTATAGCGATTATGCGCGGCTGGCATCATTTATAGCGATTATGCGCGGCTGGCATCATTTATAGCGATTATGCGCGGCTGGCATCATTTATAGCGTTTATGCGCGGCTGGCATCATTTATAGCGTTTATGCGCGGCTGGCATCATTTATAGCGTTTATGCGCGGCTCAATGACCTCAGTCATCCATACTGGTAGCCGCTAGAAGTAAACTTCTGAACGGTAGAGTAATAAGTACCTGTTTGTGGACGTGGATGTCCGATGGTTCAGGAGGTCCTCCTGTCGTGTACCAGCCCAGGAACTCCATCTCCTTAAACACCTGCTTGACTAAAGTAAAGAAATAAATGAATATCCGGTGTGGACAATCGGGATCAAATTCTGTCGCTGACTATAAAACAAAAAAACCAAGGCTCAAAATGCTGCTATATTTGTAGATCATTTTATTACTCAGAAACATAGATCTGAGCCGAATGGTTAGTATTTGCTATCTCACATTGTGTTCTCTCCATGGCCTTATCTGATGTTCAGGATATCCTTAGGCCTATTCCAATGTATGAACCTCTACCAGTGCTGCTGGAATGCTATTCCATGCATCCAAGGATATTGACTCCTTACACCGCAGGTGGCCAACTCCAGCCATTTCTGAACTACAACTACCATCATTCTCTGTCTTTCTTAAAAAGGCACTAAAGGAGGCCCACATTTCTGCATGTCACCAACAGCAAGGACCTTAGCCGGGTCTCATCGGCTGGTGGCGCTGAAACCCCAGCGTCTTGCTCTCCACTAGCAGAAAGACTGCCGGACCCGGGCTGATAGTGTCAATGTGCACCAGCATCCAGACAAGCTCTGCCTCACCCGAGAGGCAGAGCACAGCACAAACCAGCATGTATCCATGAAGATACAAGCCAGGTTCACTCCATTTTAAGTGGAGAAAGGCTTCTAACAGCTGCTTCTATTAATGAAACAAGGGTTAAAAGAAGCCTTTAGTGCCCCTTTAAAGATGGCTGAAGTCCAGAAGCAGTCGGCATCTAGTAGTTCCTTTCTTGAGTTTCACTCACACAATCCCTGCGACTACTCACACTGCTCCTCCTTGGTGTAATAATACTCTTTGTTGATGGTGATCTTCTCATCAGTGATCTGAGATAGCAGCTCGAAGGAATTCATCACCTCGATGTTCCTGCCTTCCTGCTTCCCAATAAGAGCACCAATTACTGGAGAGGAAAAAGAGGGACAATGGAATCAGATTTAATCAGACATTACGAGCACCAATTACTGGAGAGGAAAAAGAGGGACAATGGAATCAGATTTAATCAGACATTATGAGCACCAATTACTGGAGAGGAAAAAGAGGGACAATGGAATCAGATTTAATCAGACATTATGAGCACCAATTACTGGAGAGGAAAAAGAGGGACAATGGAATCAGATTTAATCAGACATTATGAGCACCAATTACTGGAGAGTAAAAAGAGGGACAATGGAATAAGATTATGTTGGAAATACATAGCCCTTTTATTACAGTACAGATTAATAAAGGACATCTGTTGGCAGACAATAATTATTTAGTTAAAAGATTGTGTTTTAAATAGAAATGCTGTAATGAAGGAATACATATAAAGTATCTTATGGAGTCCCCTGTGCTCAATGCCGCTCTATCAGGGGGCGGACATGTTTAGAATTTTGGGTCAGATCTTCCTTCATCTAACCAATGCTTTTTAAAAACATGTCCGCCCCCTGATAGAGCTATACGGAGCAAATAGGGCTCAATAAGATGCAGTAAGATTCATATTTTCCTTCAATCAAACATTTCTATTTAGACTGATACAATCTTACATGTAAACAAAACTTCACTTTTGGCCGACTGTTACCCTTCAAAGGGGTGAGAGAACACAATTATAATTGTAGTGACTGCCGCCAATGACATATTACAGAAACGAGTTAAAGAGATACTAAACTTTTTATTTTTCACCAACTTGGTTTTACTACTACAGAAACCCAAGTAAAAGGTGCAGTGGTCCTAGAATGAGGATAAAATGTCTGTCTTGTAAGGCATGGGATGTTATCCTCTGACCAGGAGTCACCATGCTTCTATTTAGCACAGAATGAGACGCTCCTGTTTACATAGCAGCCCCCTCTATTCATTGCATGTGAAAGGGACTCTCTCAGTGCACATATAACAGGGCAGTCAGGCCAGCAGAGGTGGGCTGCTCTGACGGACTAAAAAAATATTGAAACCTAGAATGTGTCACCGGCAGATAAGAACCATTCGGCCCATCTAGTCTGCCCAATTATCTAAATATATTATTAGTCCCCAGTTCCCTATCTTATATCTAGGATAGCCTTGTGTCTATCCCACTCATGCTTAAACTCCTTCACTGTGTTTACCTCTACCACTTCCGCTGGAAGGCTATTCCATGCATACACTACCCTCTCAGTAAAGTAATCCTTTCATTAGTCCCTGGCCTTATCTTATATCTAGGATAGCCTTGTGTCTATCCCACGCATGCTTAAACTCCTTCACTGTGTTTACCTCTACCACTTCTACTGGAAGGCTATTCCATGCATCCACTACCCTCTCAGTAAAGTAATACTTTCATTAGTCCCTGGCCTTATCTTATATCTAGGATAGCCTTGTACCTATCCCACGCATGCTTAAACTCCCTCACTGTATTAACCTCTACCACTTCCGCTGGAAGGCTATTCCATACATCCACTACCCTCTCAGTAAAGTAATACTTCCTGATATTAAGTTTAAATCGTTGCCCCTCTAATTTTAGACTATGTCCTCTAGTTGTGGTAGTTTTTATTCTTTTAAATATAGGACCTCAGATCATAGAGAACTAGCAATTGCCAGCTTGGAAGTCTCCCAAAAGATTAGTAAATCATTTGGAGGTGTTTTTTTTTTATTTTTTTAATCGGACAGAAGAGGGTTTAGTCTTTATAAGAAGCCCCTAGGATTAGTATAAAATAGTTAAGGTCCCATCCGTGACAGCCTCACCCCCATGCCTGCTGGTCAGAGGATACACTGGCGTGCAATTAAGAAGCCAATTTATCCTCCTACTAGCTCTTTAATGGTTTCCTTATTCCCAGCAGTAAGCAAGCTAAGTGTACCCGTGCTCATTACACCTTAATATCAGATCCCATGTCAGAGAATGGCGCGACGTATGACAAACCTAGCGGCGGTCTCACCTTGCACTGGGCGTCCTTCCTGGGATCTCATGCGGATCCAGTGATCAGAGATGTTGAGAATGACGAGGGGATGAAGAGCGACAGCCACACTGCCGGTGACCCCCTGGGCCATGACGGTGGGGAGGGCTGGATGGGAAAAGAGACAGGTAGTGTCAGACACATCATAAGGTGAAGAGATGCCAGATTTATCTAAAACAGTGATGGCGAACTATGGCACCGCAGACACTACATATCTCATGATGCTCAGTCAGACATACAGGGACTCCCATCATCTAAACATTGCTTATATTTAAAATAGAGAATAAAAAAAATATGACAAATAATCTATACTTTGTGTTTGCAAAATTGCAAGCTAATTCATAAACAAAGAAAACATATCATCTCATTTTTTTCCTCTCTACATTCACAGTATAAACATGGATTAGATGTGAGAGTGCCCCATTAGGACTGACTGAGCATCATGGGATATGTAGTTCCTAAACAGCAGCAGTGTCAAGGTTAGCCATCGCTGGTTCTAACAGGTTCCTTTCCATACATTCGGCAGACAGGTGAACGCTGGTGAAGCGTTTGTGTGAGGAATAAGCAACTGCGGTGATTTTCCTCTTGGCTTCAATTAACCTATCAGAGAGCTAGACAAAGTGTAGCTGGAAAAACAACAACATAACACTTTGTAGGATACTCGACTCAATCGTTCCATTATTTTAAAGCAATAATAATAATAATAATAATAATGAGGGCAGCATACTATCCAAACAATAAAGGATCACAGCGTAGGGGCAGAATATAATAATACAGGGTCTGACAGATTACTGTAGACTTTAGGAGCCAACCTGGTTATTTTTAGGAGCCAGGGAAATGAAAAATTAAATCACAAAAGTTAGGAGCCAGCGATTGGGATTTTAAGAGTCACAGGCTCCTGGGATTTGTCAAGCGCTGTGGTAATACTTCTGAATAGAAACATAGAACATGTCACTGGCAGATAAGAACCATTCGGCCCATCTAGTCTGCCTAATTTTCTAAATACTTTTATTAGTCCCCAGTTCCCTATCTTATATCTAGGATAGCCTTATACCTATCCCACGCATGCTTAAACTCCCTCACTGTTTTTAACTCTACCACTTCTGCTGGAAGGCTATTCCATACATCCACTACCCTCTCAGTATAGTAATACTTTCATTAGTCCCCAGTTCCCTATCTTATATCTAGGATAGCCTTATACCTATCCCACGCATGCTTAAACTCCCTCACTGTTTTTACCTCTACCACTTCTACTGGCAGGCTATTCCATACATCCACTACCCTCTCAGTAAAGTAATACTTCCTGATATTACCTTTAAATCGTTGCCCCTCTAATTTTAGACTATGTCCTCTAGTTGTGGTAGTTTTTCTTCCTTTAAATATCCTCTCTTCCGTTACTGTGTAGATTCCCTTTATGTATATAAATGTTTCTATCATATCCTCCCGTTACGTCTTTCCTCCAAGCTATACATGTAAATCTAGAAGCTATGGAGCATGATGCAGCCCAGACATATATAAAGAATATACCATAGGACCCCTCCGCTGATCCCAGAGCAGTGAGACCTCCACACTCAGTTTGGGGGGTTTGTAACTGTCGCGGTGTTTTGTAGTCTTCTTCATACAGTCTGCAGATATGTCCGCCCTGTATCGTGGTATAAGGACCCCCCCCCCTCCATGCACACACGGGGGTCTCTCTGCACTATAGTTAATGTCATACACAGAAGACACCACAGACATTTCAAACATATATTTCTTTTTCATTTGTGCCTTTGCAATTCTGCTTAGACACTGTACAGAGCATTTTGGGTCATTATTTGTATTTTCTGCATTCAATGAATGGAGAGCATAGCAGGGGACCCTTTAGGAGGAAGCAGACCCCCTTATAACCCCATTCTCTGGCTTCCATGCATGATCTGGCACCAGCTGGACAGTTTGAGAGGGGGCACAGGCTGGAGGAGCAGGGGGGGGGGGGGGGGGGGTGTTATATCTAGTTATTCAGTGAGGGTCATCCTCAGGATGATGCCCCATGCTGATTGGATGAAGCTGACAGAGGCTCCAGTGAAGCGTGTTATGATTGGCCGGCTGCCCATCCATCACAACAAAGTCCCGCCTCATTCTCAACTCCACCCTGGAAATAGTGCAGAGACCGGGTAACTCACCCGCTTCGTCCACCTCCATCCCGCTCCCGTTTGAAGCGGCTGCGGCTGCCGCTGCCGCTGCTACTGCTACTACCGTTGCTGTTGACGTCGCCATCTTGCTCCACTCGTTTTCGCGCATGCGTGGAGTGGCTGGGAAGCGCGTAGAAGAACAGCGCATGCGCGGGAAGGGTTCCCGCCTCGGAAAGAAAGAACTGCGCTTGCGCGAGCCGCTCGGAACGTCTGAGATGAACTAGGCATGCGCAATAGCATCGGGCGCCCAGAGATGGCGTCATTAGGGAGCGTCTTAGCAATAAGCACATGCTGTGTTTGTATGCAGTGCAGACTTTATAGGCCCAATTAGATTGGGTATTATTTATATTAGGAACAGCTACTAAAAGGTTGTATATAATTGCAGGGCATTGAGATGGGAAGTTCAAACTGTAGGCCAAAGAAGCAGAGTTGGAAAAATTATCTCATTCAGCTGCATTGGAGAATTTTTGTAATTTGGCTACTTTGGCCTAAAGTTTGAAATTCCTGTCTCAAGTCCCTGTTATTCTCTCTTTATTGAGTAGACCCTTATATTTTTGTATAGAAACATAGAATGTGTCGGCAGATAAGAACCATTCGGTCCATCTAGTCTGCCCAATTATTTTTTTTTGAGTACTTTTATTAGTCCCCCGTTCCCGGTCTTATCGCTAGGATAGCTTTGTGTCTATCCCACACATGCTTAAAATCCTTGACTGTGTTTACCTCTACCACTTCTACTGGTAGGCTATTCCATACATCCACTACCCTCTCAGTAAAGTAATACTTCCTGATATTACTATTAAATCGTTGCCCCTCTAATTTAAGACTATGTCCTCTAGTTGTGGTAGTTTTTCTTCTTTTAAATATACTCTCTTCCTTTACTGTGTTGATTCCCTTTATGTATTTAAATGTATGTAGGATGTATATACACACACACACAATCAAATTCATGTAAAGTGCAGCTCGGCAGTATGTAGGATGTATATACACACACACAATCCAATTCATGTAAAGTGCAGCCCGGCAGTATGTAGGATGTATACACACAGACACAATCCAATTCATGTAAAGTGCAGCCCGGCAGTATGTAGGATGTATACACACAGACACAATCCAATACATGTAAAGTGCAGCCCGGCAGTATGTAGGATGTAAATACACACACACACACAATCCAATTCATGTAAAGTGCAGCCCGGCAGTATGTAGGATGTATTTACACACAGACACAATCCAATCCATGTAAAGTGCAGCTCGGCAGTATGTAGGATGTATATATACACACACACAATCCAATTCATGTAAAGTGCAGCCCGGCAGAATGTAGGATGTATATACACACAGACACAATCCAATTCATGTAAAGTGCAGCCCGGCAGTATGTAGGATGTATACACACAGACACAATCCAATTCATGTAAAGTGCAGCCCGGCAGTATGTAGGATGTATATACACACAGACACACAATCCAATTCATGTAAAGTGCAGCCCAGCAGTATGTAGGATGTATACACACACACAGACACAATTCAATTCATGTAAAGTACAGCCCGGCAGTATGTAGGATGGATATACACACACACACAATCCAATTCATGTAAAGTGCAGCCCGGCAGTATGTAGGATGGATATACACACACACACAATCCAATTCATGTAAAGTGCAGCCCGGCAGTATGTAGGATATATATACACACAGACACAATCCAATTCATGTAAAGTGCAGCCCAGCAGTATGTAGGATGTATACACACACACACACACAATCCAATTCATGTAAAGTGCAGCCCGGCAGTATGTAGGATGTATACACACAGACACAATCCAATTCATGTAAAGTGCAGCCTGGCAGTATGTAGGATGTATATACACACACACAATCCAATTCATGTAAAGTGCAGCCTGGCAGTATGTAGGATGTATATACACACACACAATCCAATTCATGTAAAGTGCAGCCTGGCAGTATGTAGGATGTATATACACACACACAATCCAATTCATGTAAAGTGCAGCCTGGCAGTATGTAGGATGTATATACACACAGACACACAATCCAATTCATGTAAAGTGCAGCCCGGCAGTATGTAGGATGTATATACACACAGACACAATCCAAATCATTTCAAGTGCAGTCCGGCAGTATGTAGGATGTATATACACACACACAATCCAATTCATGTAAAGTGCAGCCCGGCAGTATGTAGGATGTATATACACACAGACACAATCCAAATCATGTAAAGTGCAGCCCGGCAGTATGTAGGATGTAAATTCACACACACACACAATCCAATTCATGTAAAGTTCAGCCCGGCAGTATGGAGGATGTATATATACACACACACACAATCCAATTCATGTAAAGTGCAGACCGGCAGTATGTAGGATGGATATACACACACACACAATCCAATTCATGTAAAGTGCAGCCCGGCAGTATGTAGGATATATATACACACAGACACAATCCAATTCATGTAAAGTGCAGCCTGGCAGTATGTAGGATGTATACACACACACAATCCAATTCATGTAAAGTGCAGCCCGGCAGTATGTAGGATGTATATACACACACACAATCCAATTCATGTAAAGTGCAGCCTGGCAGTATGTAGGATGTATATACACACACGCAATCCAATTCATGTAAAGTGCAGCCTGGCAGTATGTAGGATGTATATACACACAGACACACAATCCAATTCATGTAAAGTTCAGCTCGGCAGTATGGAGGATGTATATACACACAGACACAATCCAATACATGTAAAGTGCAGCCCGGCAGTATGTAGGATGTATATACACACAGACACACAATCCAATTCATGTAAAGTGCAGCCCGGCAGTATGTAGGATGTATATATACACACACACAATCCAATGCATGTAAAGTGCAGCCTGGCAGTATGTAGGATGTATATACACACACATAATCCAATTCATGTAAAGTGCAGCCCGGCAGTATGTAGGATGTATATACACACACACACAATCCAATTCATGTAAAGTGCAGCCTGGCAGTATGTAGGATGTATATACACACAGACACACAATCGAATTCATGTAAAGTGCAGCCCAGCAGTACGTAGGATGTATATACACACAGACACAATCCAATTCATGTAAAGTGCAGCCTGGCAGTATGTAGGATGTATATACACACACACAATCCAATTCATGTAAAGTGCAGCCTGGCAGTATGTAGGATGTATATACACACACACAGAATCCAATTAATGTAAAGTGCAGCCCGGCAGTATGAGGATGTATATACACACAGACACAATCCAATTCATGTAAAGTACAGCCCGGCAGTATGTATTATGTATATACACACAGACACAATCCAATTCATGTAAAGTGCAGCCCGGCAGTATGTAGGATGGATATACACACACACACACAATCCAATTCATGTAAAGTGCAGCCCGGCAGTATGTAGGATGTATATACACACACACAATCCAATTCATGTAAAGTGCAGCCCGGCAGTATGTAGGATGTATATACACACACACACAATCCAATTCATGTAAAGTGCAGCCCGGCAGTATGTAGGATGTATAAACACACAGACACAATCCAAATCATGTAAAGTGCAGCCCGGCAGTATGTAGGATGTAAATTCACACACACACACACAATCCAATTCATGTAAAGTGCAGCCCGGCAGTATGTAGGATGTATATACACACACACACAATCCAATTCATGTAAAGTGCAGCCCAGCAGTATGTAGGATGTATATACACACACACACAATCCAATTCATGTAAAGTGCAGCCCGCCAGTATGTTAGATGTATATACACACAGACACAATCCAATTCATGTAAAGTGCAGCCCGGCAGAATGTAGGATGTATATACACACAGACACAATCCAATTCATGTAAAGTGCAGCCCGGCAGTATGTAGGATGTATACACACAGACACAATCCAATTCATGTAAAGTGCAGCCCAGCAGTATGTAGGATGTATATACACACAGACACAATCCAATTCATGTAAAGTGCAGCCCGGCAGTATGTAGGATGTATATACACACACACACACACACACAATCCAATTCATGTAAAGTGCAGCCCGGCAGTATGTAGGATGTATATACACACAGACACAATCCAATCCATGTAAAGTGCAGCTCGGCAGTATGTAGGATGTATATACACACACACACAATCCAATTCATGTAAAGTGCAGTCCGGCAGTATGTAGGATGGATATACACACACACACAATCCAATTCATGTAAAGTGCAGCCCGGCAGTATGTAGGATGTATATACACACAGACACACAATCCAATTCATGTAAAGTGCATCCCAGCGGTATGTAGGATGTATACACACAGACACAATCCAATTCATGTAAAGTGCAGCCCGGCAGAATGTAGGATGTATATACACACACACAGACACAATCCAATTCATGTAAAGTGCAGCCCGGCAGTATGTGGGATGTATACACACACACACACACACACACAATCCAATTCATGTAAAGTGCAGCCTGGCAGTATGTAGGATGTATATACACACACACACAATCCAATTCATGTAAAGTGCAGCCCAGCAGTATGTAGGATGTATACACACAGACACAATCCAATTCATGTAAAGTGCAGCCCGGCAGTATGTAGGATGTATATACACACAGACACACAATCCAATTCATGTAAAGTGCAGCCCAGCAGTATGTAGGATGTATATACACACAGACACAATCCAATTCATATAAAGTGCAGCCTGGCAGTATGTAGGATGTATATACACACAGACACAATCCAATTCATGTCATGTGCAGCCCGGCAGTATGTAGGATGTATATACACACACACACAATCCAATTCATGTAAAGTGCAGCCCGGCAGTATGTAGGATGGATATACACAGACACAATCCAATTCATGTAAAGTGCAGCCCGGCAGTATGTTAGATGTATATACACACACACACAATCCAATTCATGTAAAGTGAAGCCTGGCAGTATGTAGGATGTATATACACACACACACAATCCAATTCATGTAAAGTGCAACCTGGCAGTATGTAGGATGTATATACACACAGACACACAATCCAATTCATGTAAAGTGCAGCCCGGCAGTATGTAGGATGTATATACACACAGACACAATCCAATTCATTAATCAGAGTGGATCGGATCTACCATGATGAAGTAATTGCATTGTCTGTGTGGTTATACCTCATTCTGCAGCATGTGGAACACATATATGACTCTATATTGACTCCATATTGATGTTCATCTCCAAGGGGACCTTTGCTCATGTAGTGTATATTGTTTGTAACCCGTCTGTGGTTTCCTTTCTGTCTAGAGATCTTCCTGCGTGGCTGTGTCAAGATTCGTAATATTCTTGTAGACGTGTAGGGTTGTATGTATAAATAATGGAACTCTTTCCATGTCTAATCCTTATTCCTTACAGAACAATGGTCATCCAAAAAAAATCAGGTTTTGTTTGATTGACAGGTGCACCATAAGAACGGCTTTGGATTTGTTCCTGGCCACTTGTCCCCGGGCTTCCAGTAGGTCCTTTATGGTTTTAAGTCCTTGTTACTTCTGCTTAGGGTTGCCACTTGGTCTGTATTTTACCGGCAGGCCGGTAAAAAAATTGGCATTGGGCCAATGTTACGTCTATAGAGACAGTAGCAAAGCCGGTATTTTTCAGAAGAAAAGGTGGCATCCCTACTTCTGCTTCATTCACTGTTTAAGCAATGAGGTTTGGATATCCCATAGGTAAGGGAACTATCCCACCGTTGCCACCAATTGTGATGGTAAGGGAACTATCCCACTGTTGCCACCAATTGTGATGGACTCACTGATACCCTGGCTGGGTATCTCCGCTAATGTTGAGTATTAACTCCAGGTTAAATCCTCACAGTTAAATCCACAGGTATAATATTCCCCTCAAAGACTCGACAAGACAAGCATAGAGGTTTAAATAAGTAGTACATTTATTGCAGGTTAGCACAGTACATTTATACTTTAGTACATCTTGATAATCGTTTGACTGAACAATAGAAACATAAACAATTTAGTGCAATACAATGGTTCAACTGGCGCCACTGGACAGGCGACCAATGAACAGGAAGCTGCAGAAAGGAGCGACCGATAAACTGGGTTTTGTCCCTTTAAACAGAGGACCCATGGGGAAAGTGCCTATGTTGGAACCCTGGGTTGTAGCGACCAATGAAACTGCTGCCTACTGTGTGTGCAACCAATCCTGTGAGAGCCGACTTGGATAGGGGCGGGCGAGGAGTCTCAGGGGCCGGGCTTTCTAAATAGAAATAGAAAGATTCTAAATAACATGTCTTCCCCCTGATAGAACTGTACAGAGCAAAGATTCTAAATAACATGTCCGCCCCCTGATAGAGCTATACAGAGTAAACATCTAAATAACATGTTCTCCTCCTGATAGAGCTATACAGAGCAAAGATTCTAAATAACATGTCCTCCCCTGATAGAACTGTACAGAGCAAAGAATCTAAATAACATGTTCGCCCCCTGATAGAACTGTACAGAGCAAAGATTCTAAATAACACGTGCGCCCCCTGATAGAGCTATACAGAGCAAAGATTCTAAACAACATATCCACCCCCTGATAGAGCTATACAGAGCAAAGATTCTAAACATGTCCGCCCCCTGATAGAGCTATACAGAGCAAAGATTCTAAACATGTCCTCCTCCTGATAGAGCTATACATAGCAAAGATTCTAAATAACATGTCCTCCCCTGATAGAACTGTACAGAGCAAAGATTCTAAATAACATGTTCGCCCCCTGATAGAACTGTACAGAGCAAAGATTCTATATAACATGTGCGCCCCCTGATAGAGCTATACAGAGCAAAGATTCTAAACAACATGTCCACCCTTTGATAGAACTATACAGAGCAAAGATTCTAAACAACATGTCCGCCCCCTGATAGAGCTATACAGAGCAAAGATTCTAAACAACATGTGCGCCCCCTGATAGAGCTATACAGAGCAAAGATTCTAAACAACATGTCCACCCCCTGATAGAGCTATACAGAGCAAAGATTCTAAACAACATGTCCACCCCCTGATAGAGCTATACAGAGATAAGATTCTAAGCAACATGTGCGCCCCCTGATAGAGCTATACAGAGATAAGATTCTAAACAACATGTCATTCTAAACAACTTCATTTTTTGCTTACAATCTTCCTTTACGTCAGATTTTTGCTATCGATCTCGAAAGTGTCGTGATTCACAAGATCAGGTGACCTCTAGTGGTGTGATGTGTGTAATACAGCCTGGGTTCATCTTGAAGCCTCTGGTATTTATTATTAATAAGTACAGACAACATAGAAACATAGAAACAAAGACAAACATTTTTTTTTCCCTTAAAGGCACTCTGTCAACATGAATATTTCTCATACAGTGAATTTCGAGAATCGAAAATTATGAAAAATTAACTATACATTGTGCTGGCAAAATCCTAGAAATATACTTTTGAATTTAAAAAAAAAAAGGTGAATTATAACGTCCCCGCCATGTGAATATTGTGAATCATTTTTGCACAAAGATCAAACAAGCATAATATATAAAATATTATACCGACTCTGGTATATGTATACGATAGATCTCAGACAGTATCAGTCCAACAGCTGTATGGAATAAACACAAAAACAGCACAAATAGTGTAGTACGAACAAAATCTCAAAATATGTATGGATGGTAACTAATGCACTCTAAGACATCCAATATGTCAGCACCTTGAGTTAAATAGGTGGGGAATTCTTCATACTTTAGATCATAGCATTTCTTCCAATCTCAGTTGAAGGTGTCCGTATACTAAGAGAGAGAAATAGGGGAGTCACATAGGCCAAAATGTATATATCAAATGGGTATTGGAAAGTATATGATGTATGCACTTCCACTTTACATAGTATAGTATCCACTTTTTTTTTTTTTGTGCCGATATCCATTTGATATACGCAGAAGCGTATTTATACATGATAAATTCGGTAAACATTAGATGCAATATGCATGTCTCTCAAAAAGATGGCCGACCATACAGCTGTATGCATGGAATCAGAAGTAGGAGGAGTTAAGGCATGAACAATTCAGGTTAATAGCACTAAAATAGTAAAAATTCAGAAAGCAGGATTGAGAGGGAGTGGGTAGGAAAGGAAGTGTTTGGCCGATGGTTGGACAACCAAAGGCCAAACATTTGGCTAGCTAACACACCCTGTCATTCGCACAGGGCTGCCTTTTTTCTGCTGGTGCCCAGATCTGTCAGGAAACAGCAGCTGCACACATCAATAAAGAACTGTGTGGGAAGCTCGGTAACAATTTTTTTTCCGACTATTAGTAGACCCAGCATGTAAAAAAAAAAAAAGCCTCCCCTTTAACCTTTTCAGGGCCAGAGGTGGCTGAACGAACCAATTTGCACTGATTTAGTTGCCTTTCTGGTAGTCTTGGGCCTGTCCTACTCTTTTCCACGTTTTCATATATATTTATATATAATTATTATTATTATTTTTTTTTTTACAAATCCTGTTGCCAATAAGGCTCTGCTGTTTGATGTTATAAGTGTTATTTCGATGCCCTACCACTTCCTTGTGACAGTTTGAAGCATTCGACTGACTTCCAGGAAGCTGCCGCTGTCTATATATATATGACAGCCGGTCTCTGCCACCAGATTTGTGTGTTTTTATAGCAGGGTATTTCTTATTTTATTTGCATGTTCACATGTTTACGGTAAAAGGACAACTGCCTGCAAAAAAAAACAAAAAAAAAAAAAAGCATTCATTTCTGTTTAACTGACAGTGTGCATGGAGTGTAGGTATTTGAAATAGAAATGACTTAATGAAAGAATACAAGTAATTCACCTGACTAAGAACCGCTTTGCCCCATATAGTTCTTACAGGGGGCGGACATCTTGTTTAGAATCTTGACCCAAGATTATAAACAAAAAAAAAATGATAGAAGTGCATATCTCCCAACTCTGTAACTTTATGCTCAGGATCATATATATATATATATATATATATATATATACGTCCACATTCATTAAGGGGTTAACTTAATTATTGAGCTTGTATATGCATGACAAACAGGTATACCATTTCAAGTCAGAGTAATCCTTTAAATTGTCGATTTCTTGAAGTTTTTTAATCAGACATCATTTGGACTGAGCTATTTTACAATTTACAATTAGGCAGAGGAAGTAGTCTCCGCTGTATAATAGGCAATGCCACGCAGTGTGTATGTGACATTGTATGTGTGTTTGAGTGTGTATGCGACATTGTGTGTGTGAGTGGGTATGTGACAATGTGTGTGTGTTAGTGTGTATGCAACATTGTGTGTGTGTGTGAGTGTGTATGTGACATTGTGTGTGTGTGTGAGTATGTATGTGAGATTGTGTGTGTGTGTGAGTATGTATGTGAGATTGTGTGTGTATGCAACATTGTATGTGGGGTTGGGTGTATGTGACATTATGAGTGTGTATGTGACATTGTGTGTGTGTGTATGTGACCTTGTATGTGTGTGTGAGTGTGTATGTGAGCTTGTGAAGTGTGCGTACAGTGAGGCAAAAAAGTATTTGCTCCCCTGCTGAGTTTGAACGTTTGCCCACTGACAAAGAAATGATCAGTGTATAATGTTAATGGTTGGTGTATTTTAACAGTGAGAGACAGAATAACAACAAAATCCAGAAAAACATGTCAAAAAAGTTATAAATTGATTTGCATGTCAATGAGTGAAATAAGTATTTGATCCCCTATCAATCAGCAAGATTTTTGGCTCCCAGGTGTCTTTTATACAGGTAATGATCTGAGATTAGGAGTGTTCTCTTAAAGGGAGTGCTCCTGATCTCAGCTTGTTACCTGTATAAAAGACACCTGTCCATAGAAGCAATCAATCAATGAGATTCCAAACTCTCCACCATGGCCAAGACCAAAGAGCTGTCCAAGGATGTCAGGGACAAGATTGTAGACCTACACAAGGATGGAATGGGCTACAAAGCCATCGCCAAGCACCTTGGTGAGAAGGGGATAAAAGTTGGTGCGATTATTCACAAATGGAGGAAACACAGAATAACTCAGTCAGTCTCCCTGGGTCTGGTGCTCCATGCAAGATCTCACCTCGTGGAGTTTCAATGATCATGAGAACGGTGAGGAATCAGCCCAGAACTACCCGGGAGGATCTTGTTAATGATCTCAAGTCAGTTGGGACCATAGTCACCAAGAAAACAATTGGTAACACACTATGCCGTGAAGGACTGAAATCCTGCAGCGCCTGCAAGGTCCCCCTGCTCAAGAAAGCACATGTACAGGCCGTCTGAATCTTGCCAATGAACATCTGAATGATTCAGAGGAGAACTGGGTGAAAGTGTTGTGGTCAGATGAGACCAAAATCCAGCTCTTTGGCATCAACTCAACTCACCGTGTCAACTCCATCAAACACGGAGGTGGAAACATTATGCTTTGGGGGTGTTGTAAATATGGGTCATGGGTGGGTAATCCAGCATGACAATGACCCAATGCACACAGTCAAGGCAACAAAGGAGTGGCTCAGGAAGAAGCACATTAAGGTCCTGGAGTGGCCTAGTCAGTCTCCAGACCTTAATCCCATAGAAAATCTGTGGAGGGAGCTGAAGGTTCGAGTTGCCAAACGTCAGCCTCGAAAGCGTAATGACTTGGAGAGGATCTGCAAAGAGGAGTGGGACTCAATCCCTCCTGAGATGTGTGCAAACCTGGTGGCCAACTACAAGTAACTTCTGACCTCTCTGATTGCCAACCAGGGTTTTGCCACCAAGTACTAAGTTGTAGGGGTCAAATTATTATTTCACTCATTGACATGCAAATCAATGTATAACTTTTGTGACATGCGTTTTTCTGTTTTTTTGTTTGTTATTCTGTCTCTCACTGTTAAGATACACCTAGTATTAAATTACAGACTGATCATTTATTTGTCAGTGGGCAAAAGTTCAAAATCAACACGGGATCAAATACTTTTTTCCCTCACTGCATGTGATATTGGGTGTGAGTGTGAGTGTGTATGCGACTGTGGGTGTGTGAGTGTGTTTGTGGCATTTTATGTGTGTGTGAGTGTGTATGTGACATTGTGTGTGTGTGTGTGTGTGACATTGTATTCGTGTGTATGTGACATTGTATGTGTGTGAGTGTATGTGACATTGTGTGTGTATGTGAGTATGTGACATTGTGTGTGTGTGTGAGTGCGTATGTGACACTGTGTGTGTCAGTGTGTATGTGACATTGTATGTATGTGTGAGTGCGTATGTGACATTGTGTGTGTCAGTGTGTATGTGACATTGTGTGTGTGTATGCAACATTGTATGTGTGTGTGAGTATATATGTGACATTGTGTGTGTGAGTGTATGTAACATGGTGTGTGAGTGAATGTGACATTGTATGTTAGTGTGAATGTGACATTGTGTGAGTGTGAATGTGACATTGTGTGAGTTTGTATGTGACATTGTATTTGTGTGTGACATTGTATGTGTGCTAATCACACACTGCAGAACATTGCACTTTTGTGCTAATCACACACTGCAGAACATTGCACTTTTGTGCTAATCACACACTGCAGAACATTGCACTTTTGTGCTAATCACACACTGCAGAACATTGCACTTTTGTGCTAATCACACACTGCAGAACATTGCACTTTTGTGCTAATCACACACTGCAGAACATTGCACTTAAATGCTAATCACACACTACCAATACTCCATATTATATTTAGAATAAATATTGTGTTGCGCAAAATAAAATATATATACTTATCTTAAAACAAAGTGTGTTATCAGCACATACATGTATAAACACACAAAAAAAGAAGAAAAAATACAATGTGTAGTACAGTTAAAGTGGGACCAGATAGGATATTATCCCCCAATGAGACCTTACTCAAACATTTGTGAGCCTATAACTGGCTCTAAGTTGTAAAAGCGAAAAAGGACTAAAATTCCTATCATTCACAGCAGAGTGCAGCAAACTGGAATGTATTAGGTACTTGCGATGTCTCACACCAAAATATTCTTCCAGGAATTCAGCCAATGGTATCGATCAGGACCGAGAAACATAAGAGATAACCATGTGAAGTATAATATAGAAAATGTATTTGATATCTCTCCAGAAAATAGAAGCTTACATGGAAACCAACAAAAAAAAAGCAAAAAAATGTCACCAGTCATTCCGTGGATACAGCAATGTCCCAGGTTGGAAGTTCTCCCGGTTGTGGGCCTCGTATGACGTAACAGTAACTGCGACGCGTTTCACCCAATCAGGGCTTCTTCAGGCAGTGAGGTCTATATGAGGCGTCTGAATTTTTATACCGTTCCACTGATGCGTTGCCGTAGATACAACTGACGACGTCCCAATCACGTGGTGGGGGGGGGGGGAGGGGGGGAATGACGATATTTTCCATACACAAACGAAGGAAAGAGGCCCAAACGAAAACTATCCGTAATTTCACAAACCCTCACACTGACAAAGAGTACAACATTAAAGAGGTGATAACTTGTGAATCTAGAGGTGTCCATCTATATGTTATGGTGTTCCCGTGGGTTACACTACATAGGTCGCACCTCTAGACCTTTGAAAATCCGCATAGGAGAACATGTTAGAAACATAAAAAATGGTTCCGAAAAGCATAGTGTCTCCCAACATTTTTAAAATGCTCATCAAAAAGACCCTACCAAACTTCAGTTTATAGCCATAGACCAACCTAAAGTACAATGGCGAGAGGGGGGGCAAAATTAAGATTTTGGGACAAGCAGAAATGAGATGTGTTACGGTTGTGCCAGGTTTGCTGGAAGTTGGAGCGCTTTGGATACCCTGGTTCCAGAATCCAGAGAGACGAACGCTGGAAACACCTGGAAGTGTGGGAACATCCCACTAGCTATGGCACCACTGGGATACTCTTCCCTACCAAACGAGTCGAGGCTGCGATTTGAGGATAACACGAACACACCTTTAATGGCTCACGGTGGGACAATTTATACAGCCTTACAGACCAAGGGACAGCCCTCTGAAGGTACACAGGACAATCACATATTCTATCCAATGGACACACAGTGCAACATTTGAAAAGGACCCTGCCTAGCTGGGAGATAATTGGCTTTAATGGTTACAATGACCTAATTATCTCCAAAGACATGGAACTACTGCATTTTACACCCATAAAAGGAAATAACATAAAAACATAAAAACATATACCTTTGACATTTTAAGATGAAAATAGGTCATGTGACCATTCTGTGATGTCATTTTAAAACCACATTTTTATTGCTAAGTAAAGAGTAAAAGAGTAAAGTTAAAATTGACTCCACCTTCACTAGCCACTCCTCCCTTTCTGTTGTTCAATTTTTTCTGTCATAAAGTGAATAAAAAAGTTTGCAAGTGTGCACCCTGCTGTCACCCGAGTGGATTATGTGAGTGGCAGTCTGTTGGACTGAGGCACTGGGGTGAATGCACGTAGAGCTGGCTGAAACCACCCCTCCCCTTCCACACATTACAACTAGTGTTGAGCGAACCCGAACCGCACTGTTCGGGTTCGTACCGAACATTATGGTTTTTGGACCCCGGACCCGAACACGGACATTTCACTGTATGTTCGGGTTGGAGTTCGAGGTTCGGCGATTTAATGGCGCGTTTTGAAAGGCTGCAGGGCAGCCAATCAGAAAGCCCATAGCATTACATACATATACATTGTATGTAATGCTATTGGCTTTCTATAAACCGAAATAGAGTCCCCATTCATACGAATAGGTCAATTGACCTATTCGTATGAGTGGGGACACTCTTACCCACATTTTAATTCCTTTTTGTAGCCCTTTCCAGGACTTTTTTAGAGGCATTTTAGTGGCCAAAAGTTCGTGTCCCCATTGACTTCAATGGGGTTCGTGGTCAAGTTCGGGGTCAAGTTCGAGAACGGACCCGGACATTTTTTTGAAGTTCGGCTGAACCTGCCAAACCCGAACATCCAGGTGTCCGCTCAACTCTAATTAGAACCACATGAAGCACAGAGAGGCTGATTCCACAATAATAATATAACAGCACTTTCTCATAAAAAATCCCACCTCCCGTGTACTCTCTCTCACTGAATTTAGAGGAGTCGGTGAAATCATTTTCAATATCAAACTACAAGAGAACTGATTTGTTTCAAAGTAAAAATAAGTACATTTCACATATAATAAAAAATAGGTAAAAGGGTCTTCTCAATATAGACCAATCTCGCCTGAAATGGAGCTACATCGGGCAAAGTAGTTGAATTTATGAAATTTGGCTACTCACTATCATTGCTTTCAGGACCAAATCAGCTGTCCGAACCGTTCAGAAATCAAAACTTCGTATGCATTCAGACCTGGTCGAATTCGCTATGAAAAGCATACAATTTTGGCTACCCAAATCCACGAACACGCTACGAACTTGTGAAACATAATCGAAAATATTTCAAAAACAAAAAAATTCATATACAATTATAATAAAGTGACGCTATTCATCTATAAGAAAATATTTATGTCAACTTAATATTATTGGTATGCATTTAATTAATTTATCATTTTATTATTTATTGGTTTTGAATGATTTTTATTTTATTCTACTTCAGCTCATTTTAGGGCCATGTAGGGAGGACTTTGATCTTCATGGGAGGGATTTCCAGGGCCGATCCTGGATGGGTGGACCATAGTGGGCCCTGGGCAAAGTCTTTAGCAGTGGGCCCCCCGTAACCCAATTTTTTATGTAAATGCAAACTTTTGAATATTATATGCAACTATTTTCTTATCCTAATCAACTATTTGTATATGTAATACAATTTTTATTGAAAAATTGGATTGCTTGTTTTTATGCCCTTCTTCTGCACCCACATTGCACCTAAATGATTTAACACAGCAGCATAAAGTACCCCCAGCACTTGCTATGCACTTATAGTACACCCACAGCACTTGGCTTGCACTCTTAGTGCACCCGCATGATTTGGTGTACCACAGTGTCAATTTGCCCCACAGAACATGCCACAGCATCACTTTGCCAGTTAAAATGAGCCACAGTCAGGTACCAATTAGCATGCCACAGTCACATTGCCATTAACATATGCAACAGCCAGTTTGCCCATTAAAATGTGCCACTGTTTGTCCATTAATATGCCACAGCCAGGTTGCCTATTAATATGCCACAGCCAGGTTGCCCATTAACATCCCACTGTTAGTTTACCCATTAATGTGTCACTGTTAGTTTGCCCGTTAATATGCCACATCCAATTTGCTCATTAATATGCCACTCTTTGCTCATTAATATGCCACTCTTTGCTCATTAATATGCCACAGTCAGTTTTCCACCGTGCTCCGCCCTTCCCCTGTACTGACCATTACACCGCCCAGTTCTCTAGAGTACTTTTAATGGGGAGGAGATCTGCAAGTGTTTCAGGAAAGTCCTACGATGTAAAACATTATCAGTTGTAACATAAAACTAGATTCCCGGCAACTGTGCTCAGCACTTTTTCTGACTAGCGTTGTAAATTCAGTCTAATAGTAACAAACAGTAACATATAAAATATACCTTATACTAAAATGTGGAGAAGTTAAAAAAAAAACCCAGGAACAATCACTGATAGTTATTGTCACCGCACCATCCCTCCTCTTCTGTCAACTCTTGAATACTCCCCTTTTTTCCTCTCTCTTACTTGTTATCCCTGCCAGAAAGAGCATTCTGCTGACCCTGTACACTATTCCCTCGCAGTATGGCAGTTATGTACACATATAACATTATATATACACCAGCAGGAGGCGCTATCTCCATGTCTACCTTCTTTATAAATATCCCCCAAGGTATTTCACCGGGCACGCTACATGTTACTTTTACCTAACTTAATGGCGCTCATTCGATCGACCTTAGAAGGATGAAGGGGTGGAGGTGATCTGGGAATTGAATCTTCAACTCTAGTTGTTAAATAGATCCTACGGAGGGAGCAGTGACCCACTGGGCTATCTAGCATGCAGATATCCCTGGCTTTAAGGATCTATTCGTTGTATGTGTTTGTATGAGTCTATGACTGTGTACCATGACTGTGTACTTGCATCATTGATTGTATATAAGGCTGGAAGTGAACAAACTGACAGTAATCAGAGAGGATACAGTATAAAGGACAGAGAGCCTCTTTTATGAATTTGGGACCCACCCCCCTCCAGGAAATGCTAAATATTTTTTTTTTTTTAAACCTGATTCATCAGCTAGAACAGAAGCAGCGTCTTGGTGCCTGGTGAGTAATACGTGTACTCAGTGCTGTGACTCTCTGGGTAGATAGAGCTATCAGTATGTACGGTGCTGTGTCTGTGTTTTGTGCGTTTTAGAGTATATGCCGTGATACTATTATGTGTGCACAGTGAGAGGCCAGTGTACATTGCATGTTAGGGGAGATGTAGCAGACAAACTGCTCTGCTCAGGAAGTTTAATTCCATAAAAAGACGTTTATTCAAAAATCCAGCTGCATAAATATATGAATGTAAAGTCTAGAGTGCATAGTGGGCCAACATCGGCCATGTTTCCAGGGACACGTATTTGTTCCACATGCTCCAGAAAGAGCATGCAACGTGCAGCCTGGAAGTATGTAGGATGGATATACACAGACACACAATCCAATTAATTAATCATGTTAAGTCATATGAGATCTCCACCCTGATTAATTAATTGGATTGTGTCTGTGTGTATATCCATCCTACATAGTGCCGGGCTGCACTTTGCATGCTCTTTCTGCAGCAAGGGGAACAAATGTGTGTCCCTGGAAACATATTCAATGTTGGCAACTTTGAGGGTGCAGAAAAACCCAGTCCTTTGTAGGGCTCCTGAATAGCCTGACGCGTTTCGTACCTTTCACCAACTTAGTCATAGGCATACTGAAATCTGGAGCGCCTTCCAATATATATATATATATATATATAGCACTCCTTATAATTAACAGGTGTGTAACACTTAATCACCAATTAAAACTCTTAAAAACAATGGAAAAAAGAGGGACAGATGCCAACCAACCCTGACATGAATTAATAAAGTTATAATGATCATTGAGAGCATACTGAAACACATGTAATTAAACTTACACATCAGGTATCATACTAAATCCTATCCGGGTCTCTGTTCTACATCTACCCTCTCTGATGACAGGAAGGCTTAATCCATACCCTGAACCAGACTATTCAGCATTCCAATTATTACATGTCTGGAAAAGTCTCTTAATTGGGGTGTCCTTAATCTTTGTCACCAATACCTTATGTATTTAAGTGGACGAGTAGTCGTACCCACACCCTGCACCCTACATACACAGCACAGATGAGCAAACACACTACAAGATCAATTGATGTAGTGGTTGATATTATAGGATTTTCCCGTGGTTGATGAAGTTCACCAACCACTATCCTCATAGAGGTTTTTGCATGGGCGCCTACCGCACTTGTACATCCCCCTGGGGGGGCAAACAAATTGGAAGGGAAGGGGAAATCAGTGAGCCAATCCGCTATCCCTCATTTTACCATCCAGTTGAGACCGTTTAGAAATTGATCTAGTAAGCATATGACTAAGTACCTGAGCGGTGCGAAACGCGCCGGGCTATTCGGGTGTCCTACTTAGGGCTGGGTTTTTGTGCACTGGGGACTTTACATTCACATTTATGTTGTTGGATTTTTTTAAATAAACGTCCTTATATGGAATGAAACATCCCGAGCATACCATTTGTTTGCTAAGTTTGTCCGTCGGTGTTTATTCACGGAGCCTGGGATGGACTATTACGCTGCTATGATATAGGGATTTGCGCCTGGCTTGAAACGCATGGGGAGCTCGCTTGACTTTATGCATGTTAGGGTGACTCTGATTTTTTTCCATAAGTGGAAAACTCACATAGCCAGTTGTTCTTAATGCAGCTTCCCCCCAGTTCTGGACCGATACTCCACTGGGTCTTCTATATAAAGAGAGAACTGAGCCGGGAATTTCAAACTTTGGGCCAAAGTTAGCGGATTGGCTCTCATTATTGAGCAGATCCTCCTATCTCTTTTTTCCCCCAACATCCGCAAAAAAAGGAGCAGAGACCTGGATCCCCCTGAGCTCAGATCTCCGTTGTGTGGCTCCCTTGCAGCCCCCCCCCCCCTTCCCCATGCTGCATAATGACAGTGAGCACAGAGGCGTCAAGTAACATCTGGAGTCCGCTGTGACTCTCCGGGAGAGCTGTGCCCAAGAGTGCACAGAGCTCCACTGCCACCACCAGATCATCATGAACAAAGGCCCCCTCTACCGGACAAGCAGGAATTATGGGGTAGGCAAAAACTCCAGCCCGGTGGTCTCCCATTCCTACAACTAGTCTGATCATGGGAAATGTAGTCGACACAAAGTGGTGGCTAACCATGGCACTGTGCAGGAAGCTGTAACGGAAGGTTGAAATGGATACATATAATTTTCAACCTATTTGTAGCATGAGCTGGAACATTATACAGTGCAGTGCACTGACCGGGGAGGGAAAGAGTTAACAGGCATGTGGTTAATGAGTGGGATTTAGCACCTTGGTAGGCGGCTGTATGATTTCTCACTGCAAGTAGCTATGATGACTTGATAACGTACACAGTGCTGTGCTTCTGCACGCCTGTATTGTGTACAGTGCAGTGTATATGTATCTAGTAAGGCCAGCAGTGTGCACTGTGCTATATTTATTAATATAAATGTGGTTGGCAGTGTCGTGAGGGCTGTGGGTATATCTATTATAAATCCAGATTGGAGGTCTATATCCGCACTAAACTCATCCTTGGAATGCCTCACGTCGACCCCCCAATATGCTATTCCCTAACCGATGTGCAAAGACTGAGATGAGGTGAAGCCTCCCTGTCATTTCAATGGGACAAGGGGAAAAAATGTAAAAACCCCCCATAAATAATAAAAATAAGATACACTGGGCACCCCGGCTGGCTCCTGGTAACCCTAACACAAAAGGGTTTTATTTACCAGGGCTGGGAGCCTGCTAAGTGGCTTCTAGCTCCCCTAAAATGAATGGTCCAGGGACTTGCTCAAGGTCAGGGTCAGGGCTACTTGCCCCAGGATTATTTTAGGGACCAGGGCATTTTTTTTATTTCTGGGGCCAATTTTTTTTTTGTTCTTTTAATTATTAGTTTTATTTATTTCTTTATTATTTTGGCTATTTATCGCAATAACCGAAGTCCTTCCCGACCAGGGGCGGATCCAGAGTCTGATCTCGGGAGGGGCACATGTCCGTCTGTCTTTTCCTCTCTCCCTTGTCCGTCTGTCTTATCCTCTCTCCCATGTCCGTCTGTCTTATCCTCTCTCCCATGTCCGTCTGTCTTATCCTCTCTCCCATGTCCGTCTGTCTTTTCCTCTCTCTCATGTCCTTCTGTCACGCTCCTCTCCCTTCCCATGTTTGCCGCACTCCTCTCACTCCCCGTGTCCCTCTGTCTCTCTTCCTTCCATGCCCGTTTCTCTCCTCTTCCTTCCCATGTCCGTCTATGTATCCTCTTCTTTCCCATGTCCATCTGTCTCTTCTCTCATTTCCCATCTCTCTGTCTCTCCTCTCCCATCCCATGTCTGTCTGTCTCTCCTCTACCATCCCATTTATGTCTCTCTCTTCTCCCTTCTTATTTATGTCTCTCTCCTCTCCCTTCCTATTTATGTCTCTCTCCTCTCCCTTCCCATGTCTGTTTGTCTCCTCTCCCCTTCCCATATCTGTCTGTCTCTCCTCTGCCATCCCATATTTGTCTGTCTCTCCTCTGCGAACCCATGTCTGTCTGTCTCTCGTCTACCATCCCATTTATGTCTCTCTCTTCTCCCTTCCCATGTATGGCTCTCTCAGCCAATTTGCCCAATAATATTACAGTGTTATATTCCATTTAATATGCCCCAGCCAATTTGCCCAATAATATTCCAGTGTTATTTGCCATTTAATATGCCCCAGCCAATTTGCCCAATAATATTCCAGTGTTATTTGCCATTTAATATGCCCCTGCCAATTTGCCCAATAATATTCCAGTGTTATTTGCCATTTAATATGCCCCTATCAATTTTCCCAATAATATGCCAGTGTTATTTGCCATTTAATATGCCCCTGCCAATTTGCTCAATAATATGCCTGTGTAAGTTGCCATTTAATATGCCCCAACCAATTTGTCCAATAATATTCCAGTGTTATTTGCATTTAATATGCCCCTGACAATATTCCCAATATGCCAATGTTATTTGCCATTTAATATGCCCCTGACAATATTCCCAATATGCCAATGTTATTTGCCATTTAATATGCCCCTGCCAATTTGCCCAGTAATATGCCAGTGTTATTTGCCATTTTATATGCCCCAGCCAATTTGCCCAGTAATATGCCAGTTATTTGCCATTTAATATCCCCAGCCAATTTGCCCAGTAATATGCCAGTTATTTGCCATTTAATATCCCCAGCCATTTTGCCCACTAATATGCCAGTTATTTGCCATTTAATATCCCCAGCCAATTTGCCCAGTAATATGCCAGTGTTTCTTATCATTAATAAGCCCCTGCCTCTTTCCCCAGTACATTCCCCCCATCTCCCCTGCACTTACCTTTCCCTGGTGGCTAGTGGCAGGCAGCATGGTCTTCTCCATGCTGCCTGTTCGTCTCACAGATGGTTGTGCCGACAGGTCACGTGACCCGGCGCGCGTATGACGTCAGCGCGCCGGTCACGTGACCTGTCGGCACTTCCGTGTCGGCACACTGCACGGGGAGCCGAACAGGCAGCACGGAGGTTTCTCTGTGCTGCCTGTTCGGATCCCCGTGCAGCCTGCCGGCAGGCAGAGAAGGTGAGGGGGATCTTCCGATCCCTTCTCACCTCAGTCTCTGCCTGCAAGCGCGTTTTTTTTTTAAAAGTGTCTTTTTTTTTTTCTCTCTTCTCGGGGGGGGGGGGGGGGGGGGGCAATTGCCCCATTGCCCCCCCCTGGATCCGCCACATGAGTCTGGGACGTATTCGAAAGGCACATCAGAGCTACCTGAATTCGGATACCCGAATCCGTCCGCAGTTCGGAGGCACCAGATATACTCCCTGCGTTATATATTCCTTTTTATAGTTATCAATCTGTACGGTGCTCTAGTCAGTGGTGTATCTTGATTTTGTGCTGCCCTAGGCAGACAAAATCCGGGCACCCCCTTACCCAAGCTGCACACCCACGTTACACACCTAAGACATCATTCAGACTCACATCAAGCTCACACTCCCATCACACTCCTACTCCCATCACACTCAGTCACACACTCCTACTCCCATCACACACACTCCGACTCCCATCACGCTCAGTCACACACACTGTCTCCCATCACACACACACTGTCTCCCATCACACACTCTGACTCCCATCACACTCAGTCACACACACTGTCTCCCATCACACACACTCTGACTCCCATCACACTCAGTCACACACACTGTCTCCCATCACACACACTCTGACTCCCATCACACTCAGTCACACACACTGTCTCCCATCACACACACTCTGACTCCCATCACACTCAGTCACACACACTGTCTCCCATCACTCACACTGTCTCCCATCACACACACTCTGACTCCCATCACACTCAGTCACACACACACACACAGTCTCCCATCAGCACTTACCTTTCATTGGTGGCTAGTGGCAGGCAGCATGGTCCCTCCATGCTGCCTGTTCGGCTTCCCGGCGATTGTGCCGACAGGTCACGTGACCGGGCGGGCGTATGACGTCAGCGCGCCCGTCACGTGACTGTCGGCACTTCTGTGTCGGCACACTGCACGGGGAGCCGAACAGGCAGCACGGAGGTTTCTCTGTGCTGCCTGTTCGGCTCCCCGTGCAGCCTGGCAGGCAGAGCGTTGGTTATATGTTTTGTTTTTTTGCACATGTGTCTTCAGAGGAACACATAGACTGGTGCTGCTTTGTTATAGTTTAAAGCGCCAGGATCTATCTTTTCTATCTATTAGAGCGTTGGTGAGGAGGGATCTTCCGATCCCCTCTCACCTCCGTCTCTGCCTGCAAGCGTGGTGGTTTTTTTTTTTTAAAGGGCCGCGTTTTTTGTTTTTTTTTATTTATTTTTTGTTTTTTCAGTGCTGGGGGGCGCTGCCGCCCCCCAAAATTTGCCGCCCTAGGCATCCGCCTAGGATGCCTCGCGGTAAATACAGCACTGGCTCTAGTGTTATTTATTTGTTGCCATCTAATGGGTGGTGCTGTACTTAGGAGTTTATAGGACAATCTTGGGGGATTGTATTAAGAAAAAACGTATACAGTTAGGGGGTCATGTACTAAACAAGTGCAGTGGGGGGAAAAAGTAGGTAGAACATGAGTAAGGAGCAATTTGCAACTATTTGTAACACTCTGCGCTTGTTTTCCCCTGATTTGCGCCCCTTCCGTTTATTTTTATTTAGCGTGCATTTTTTCCGGTTGCGCTAATAAATTGCGATTAGATTGGCGCACGCTAAAGAGCTTTGCGAATATTTTGTGAAAAATAATTCTTATTTGCGTGTGAGAATGACTTTTAGCAAAGCGCTATCAAAGGAGGTAGGAAAAATATTCGCAAAATTGCCCGTTTTTATTCGCAGTTTGCTCGTATGTACTATTGGAGGGTTAAATGTTTAGTACATTGCAATAGGAGCAAAGAGCAAAAATGGTTTTGCACATAAAATATATTTGCGTTTTTTTAATACACGTCCCTTGCAGTGTGCATTTTTTGATAAATAAGGTCCATTTTGTGAAAAATAATTATTACTTTGAGTTTGCAAATTACACCAGCTTTTACCAAGTGCCATCAAAAGAGGTAGAAAAAATATTCACAAACTTTCCTGTTTTTATTCGCAATTTTGCCTGATTTTAGTCACAATTTGCTCGTATTTACTGCGTGTGCTAAATATTTATGTTTTGTCTTGTTCTTACTACCCCAGGGTATCAGATAAACATAATAAATAGGTGCCCCTGCTGGTCTCCTAAGCACCCTCTGGCAGAAGTAAAAGAAGAGGATACCTGGTTGCTTCCAATGTTGAACAACAGTAATTGCCCTGTTGTTGGCACCCCCACTATCTTCATCTCTGGATACTCCATCATATTGTTCTTGGGGCTAATCCTTAACGTTGCTGCCCTCTACTGTTTCTTCCGTCTCCCGCAGCTCCGCTCGCCTACTACCGTCTACATGAAGAATCTGGCCTTCTCCGACCTTCTCTTGGTCTGCACCCTCCCGCTAAGGATTTACAGCTACATGGACACCAGTAAGCACTTGCCCCAATGGTTGTGTATGGCTACCGGAACAATGCTCCTCCTCAACATGTACGGAAGTATTTTCTTCTTGGCTTGTATCAGCCTAGACCGTTGCTTGGCCGTCTGCTTCCCCCTGCGCTCCAAACGTTTCCGGCAACGGGCCCCATGGGTTTGTGCTGGGGTCTGGTGTATCAATATTGTAGCTTGCTCCATGGCTTACATCATGACCTTGAGAATTGGTACGAACGAAACCGGGAACAGCTCCTGCTTGGCTGGAGAGCCACCTGTCGTTAGAATGATAGGCCCCACGGTAGGGTCTCTGGTTAGCGGCTTTCTGATCCCTTTAGGCATAATGAGTTTGAGCTCCTGGGCCTTGCTCAGGGCGGTCGGACGAAGCCAGCTAGTACAAACAGGGATGGTGAACAAAGAGAAGATCGTCCACATGTTGACCGCCAATTTGACCATATTCCTTCTCTGCTTCCTACCCTATCACGCCATCCTTCTCTTGTACCAACTCCCCAAAGCAGACCTTTGCTTGAACGAGTATTACAAGATCACCCTACTGATTGCCTGCTGCAATGCGGTACTAGACCCCTTGGCCTATTATTTTGCTGCTGAGACGTTGAAAAGGACGCTAGTGAAAGAGATGAGGTTGGTCGGGGAGTCTGACATCTCAGGGGAGAAGTTGAAAATATCGGGAGTCTTGCCTGCCAATGGCTTGTAAGGGCAAACGCATTATCAGAAGCACCTAGGGAGCATGGTGCGCAAATTTGACAACCTTAGTCGAATTTGGAGAAGACTGAAAATCTGGGCTTGATTACGGCCTACAACAAGCACAAAACATGTAGATTTAAACCTTGTAGCATCTGAACCTCTGATATACCTGTACATGGCAATGGTAACCTGGGGCATTAGAAAGGCTTGGGGTACATAATTTCCAAGTACCTCGTTTAGCTCATGGAGGGCTAAAAGACAGTAAGCCTGGGCTGAAGATATACAATATCTGAACATTTTGAATCCATGGCGAAAACTCCAGTTTATTGGGATTTAATGTAATTATTGTAAAGCTTGAAAAGAACTCCAATGGTAGCAACTTTAGCAGATTGTCACTTTCTTGCTTAAAAGAGCAGATCTGCCTGTAAAAAAATGAATTTTTAGCACTGTAACTTCTAAAATAAAGAAAACGAAACAGACATCTGATCAGTTTTCTCCAAAACAACTGCATATATACATTTATTGCCGTTTTTATAGCAACAGTCCTACCCATCTCCCCAAGCCCTCCTTCTTGTCTAAGACCATTGCCGGAAGAGCTGGTTGAACCACACACTCCTTCTGCATTCCAAACGCTTTAGGCAACTGAGTACCGCAGATAGAGGCTGATTCCACAGTAATGACAGCACTTTGCTAGTTTACGAAGAGCAGGCCAAAAAAAAATAAGAGGAAATAAAAATAGCTGTTATTAGTGTGACACCGCACAATGTTTTACATAAAAGCTTCCTTCTTGTATGTTTTATGATGGTGATGAAGATACGAACACGTTATCTGAGATATTGTATTTATCCTTCCGAATTCTTTTTTTTTTTTTAAATGTTATAAAATTTTCAAAAATATATATGAAATGTGCATCTCACCTTAACTCACCTGCTATTCAATTCAACTAACCTGCTATTCCCTTCAACACACCTGCTATTCCCTTCAACTCACCTGCTATTCCCTTCAACTCACCTGCTATTCACCTCAACTCACCTGCTATTCCCTTCAACTCACCAGCTATTCACCTCAACTCACCTGCTATTCACTTCAACTCACCAACGATTCTCTTCAACTCAACTGCTATTCACCTTAACTCACCTGCTATTCACTTCAACTCACCAACTATTCTCTTCAACTCACCTGCTATTCACCTCAACTCACCTGCTATTCACTTCAACTCACCAACTATTCTCTTCAACTCACATGCTATTCACCTCAACTCACCTGCTATTCACTTCAACTCACCTGCTATTCAATTCAACTCACCTGCTATTCACCTCAACTCACCTGCTATTACCTTCAACTCACCTTTTAGTTAAAAGCCCCATTTGTCTTCAGCCATATCTAATCTGCATCCATTCTGACTTTTGCATTAACATAGAATATGATATTTTCCATTGAATAGACACCTACTCATATTTATAGACATAATAATAATAATAAAAAAAAAACCCAGAGCTATTCATTTGTGAAAAAACAACAACAACAAAAAAAATTAAAAATCTGCACATTTTACAGGCCATTTTCCCCAACATAACCAGCATTTACAGAACAACTAAACGTTGAAAATAATGTGACTTCAGAATGTGACATGATGTAATGATGGGAGGTCAGATAAGATGCAGAATGTAACATGATGTAATAAAGGGGAGGTCAGATAAGATGCAGAATGTGACATGATGTAATAAAGGGGAGGTCAGATAAGATGCAGAATGTGACATGATGTAATAAAGGGGAGGTCAGATAATATGGAGAATGTGACATGATGTAATGATGGGGGGTCAGATAAGATGCAGAATGTGACATGATGTAATGAAGGGGAGGTCAGATAAGATGCAGAATGTGACATGATGTAATGATGGGGAGGTCAGATAAGATGCAGAATGTGACATGATGTAATGATGGGGAGGTCAGATAAGATGCAGAATGAGACATGATGTAATGATGGGGAGGTCAGATAAGATGCAGAATGTGACATGATGTAATGATGGGGAGGTCAGATAAGATGCAGAATGTGACATGATGTAATGATGGGGGGGTCAGATAAGATGCAGAATGTGACATGATGTAATGAAGGGGAGGTCAGATAAGATGCAGAATGTGACATGATGTAATGAAGGGGAGGTCAGATAAGATGCAGAATGTGACATGATGTAATGAAGGGGAGGTCAGATAAGATGCAGAATGTGACATGATGTAATGATGGGGAGGTCAGATAAGATGCAGAATGTGACATGATGTAATGAAGGGGAGGTCAGATAAGATGCAGAATGTGACATGATGTAATGAAGGGGAGGTCAGATAAGATGCAGAATGTGACATGATGTAATGAAGGGGAGGTCAGATAAGATGCAGAATGTGACATGATGTAATGATGGGGAGGTCAGATAAGATGCAGAATGTGACATGATGTAATGATGGGGGGGTCAGATAAGATGCAGAATGAGACATGATGTAATGATGGGGAGGTCAGATAAGATGCAGAATGTGACATGATGTAATGATGGGGGGGTCAGATAAGATGCAGAATGAGACATGATGTAATGATGGGGAGGTCAGATAAGATGCAGAATGTGACATGATGTAATGATGGGGAGGTCAGATAAGATGCAGAATGTGAAATGATGTAATGAAGGGGAGGTCAGATAAGATGCAGAATGTGACATGATGTAATGAAGGGGAGGTCAGATAAGATGCAGAATGTGACATGATGTAATGATGGGGAGGTCAGATAAGATGCAGAATGTGACAGGATGTAATGATGGGGGGGTCAGATAAGATGCAGAATGTGGCATGATGTAATGATGGGGAGGTCAGATAAGATGCAGAATGTGACATGATGTAATGAAGGGGAGGTCAGATAAGATGCAGAATGTGACATGATGTAATGATGGGGGGGTCGGATAAGATGCAGAAAGTGACATGATGTAATGAAGGGGAGGTCAGATAAGATGCAGAATGTGACATGATGTAATGATGGGGAGGTCAGATAAGATGCAGAATGTGACAGGATGTAATGATGGGGAGGTCAGATAAGATGCAGAATGTGACATGATGTAATGATGGGGAGGTCAGATAAGATGCAGAATGTGACATGATGTAATGATGGGGAGGTCAGATAAGATGCAGAATGTGACATGATGTAATGATGGGGAGGTCAGATAAGATGCAGAATGTGACATGATGTAATGATGGGGGGGGGGGTCAGATAAGATGCAGAATGTGACATGATGTAATGATGGGGGGTCAGATTAGATGCAGAATGTGACATGATGTAATGACGGGGAGGTCAGATAAGATGCAGAATGTGACATGATGTAATGAAGGGGAGGTCAGATAAGATGCAGAATGTGACATGATGTAATGATGGAGAGGTCAGATAAGATGCAGAATGTGACATGATGTAATGAAGGGGAGGTCAGATAAGATGCAGAATGTGACATGATGTAATGATGGGGAGGTCGGATAAGATGCAGAATGTGACATGATGTAATGATGGGGAGGTCAGATAAGATGCAGAATGTGACATGATATAATGATGGGGAGGTCAGATAAGATGCAGAATGTGACATGATGTAATGACGGGGAGGTCAGATAAGATGCAGAATGTGACATGATGTAATTATGGGGAGGTCAGATAAGATGCAGAATGTGACATGATGTAATGAAGGGGAGGTCAGATAAGATGCAGAATGTGACATGATGTAATTATGGGGAGGTCAGATAAGATGCAGAATGTGACATGATGTAATGATGGGGAGGTCAGATAAGATGCAGAATGTGACATGATGTAATGATGGGGAGGTCAGATAAGATGCAGAATGTGACATGATGTAATGAAGGGGAGGTCAGATAAGATGCAGAATGTGACATGATGTAATGAAGGGAGGTCAGATAAGATGCAGAATGTGACATGATATAATGATGGGGAGGTCAGATAAGATGCAGAATGTGACATGATGTAATGAAGGGGAGGTCAGATAAGATGCAGAATGTGACATGATGTAATGAAGGGGAGGTCAGATAAGATGCAGAATGTGACATGATGTAATAAAGGGGAGGTCAGATAAGATGCAGAATGTGACATGATGTAATGATGGGGGGGGGTCAGATAAGATGCAGAATGTGACATGATGTAATGAAGGGGAGGTCAGATAAGATGCAGAATGTGACATGATGTAATAAAGGGGAGGTCAGATAAGATGCAGAATGTGACATGATGTAATGATGGGGGGGGGGGGGTCAGATAAGATGCAGAATGTGACATGATGTAATGATGGGGAGGTCAGATAATATGCAGAATGTGACATGATGTAATGAAGGGGAGGTCAGATAAGATGCAGAATGTGACATGATGTAATGATGGGGAGGTCAGATAAGATGTAGAATGTGACATGATGTAATGAAGGGGAGGTCAGATAAGATGCAGAATGTGACATGATGTAATGATGGGGAGGTCAGATAAGATGCAGAATGTGACATGATGTAATGACGGGGAGGTCAGATAAGATGCAGAATGTGACATGATGTAATGATGGGGAGGTCAGATAAGATGCTGAATGTGACATGATGTAATGAAGGGGAGGTCAGATAAGATGCAGAATGTGACATGATGTAATGATGGGGAGGTCAGATAAGATGCAGAATGAGACATGATGTAATGAAGGGGAGGTCAGATAAGATGCAGAATGTGACATGATGTAATGAAGGGGAGGTCAGATAAGATGCAGAATGTGACATGATGTAATGAAGGGGAGGTCAGATAAGATGCAGAATGTGACATGATGTAATGACAGGGAGGTCAGATAAGATGCAGAATGTGAAATGATGGAATGATGGGGAGGTCAGATAAGATGCAGAATGTGACATGATGTAATGAAGGGGAGGTCAGATAAGATGCAGAATGTGAAATGATGGAATGATGGGGAGGTCAGATAAGATGCAGAATGTGACATGATGTAATGAAGGGGAGGTCAGATAAGATGCAGAATGTGACATGATGTAATGATGGGGAGGTCAGATAAGATGCAGAATGTGACATGATGTAATGAAGGGAAGGTCAGGTAATATGCAGAATGTGACATGATGTAATGATGGAGAGGTCAGATAAGATGCAGAATGTGACATGATGTAATGATGGGGAGGTCAGATAAGATGCAGAATGTGACATGATGTAATGAAGGGGAGGTCAGATAAGATGGAGTATGTGACATGATGTATTGAAGGGGAGGTCAGATAAGATGCAGAATGTGAAATGATGTAATGAAGGGGAGGTCAGATAAGATACAGAATGTGACATGATGTAATGATGGGGAGGTCAGATAAGATGCAGAATGTGACATGATGTAATGATGGGGGGGTCAGTTAAGATGCAGAATGTGACATGATGTAATGATGGGTTGGTCAGATAAGATGCAGAATGTGACAGGATGTAATGATGGGGAGGTCAGATAAGATGCAGAATGTGACATGATGTAATGATGGGGAGGTCAGATAAGATGCAGAATGTGACATGATGTAATGATGGGGAGGTCAGATAAGATGCAGAATGTGACATGATGTAATGAAGGGAAGGTCAGGTAATATGCAGAATGTGACATGACGTAATGAAGGGGAGGTCAGATAAGATGCAGAATGTGACATGATGTACTGAAGGGGAGGTAAGATAAGATGCTGAATGTGACATGATGTAATGAAGGGGAGGTCAGATAAGATGCAGAATGTGACATGATGTAATGAAGGGGAGGTCAGATAAGATGCAGAATGTGACATGATGTAATGATGGGGAGGTCAGATAAGATGCTGAATGTGACATGATGTAATGAAGGGGAGGTCAGATAAGATGCAGAATGTGACATGATGTAATGATGGGGAGGTCAGATAAGATGCAGAATGTGACATGATGTAATGATGGGGAGGTCAGATAAGATGCAGAATGTGACATGATGTAATGAAGGGGAGGTCAGATAAGATGCAGAATGTGACATGATGTAATGACGGGGAGGTCAGATAAGATGCAGAATGTGACATGATGTAATGATGGGGAGGTCAGATAAGATGCAGAATGTGACATGATGTAATGAAGGGGAGGTCAGATAAGATGCAGAATGTGACATGATGTAATGAAGGGGAGGTCAGATAAGATGCAGAATGTGACATGATATAATGAAGGGGAGGTCAGATAAGATGCAGAATGTGACATGATGTAATGATGGGGAGGTCAGATAAGATGCAGAATGTGACATGATGTAATGATGGGGAGGTCAGATAAGATGCAGAATGTGACATGATGTAATGATGGGGAGGTCAGATAAGATGCAGAATGTGACATGATGTAATGATGGGGAGGTCAGATAAGATGGAGAATGTGACATGATGTAATGATGGGGGGGGTCAGATAAGATGCAGAATGTGACATGATGTAATGATGGGGAGGTCAGATAAGATGCAGAATGTGACATGATGTAATGATTGGGAGGTCAGATAAGATGCAGAATGTGACATGATGTAATGAAGGGGAGGTTAGATAAGATGCAGAATGTGACATGATGTAATGAAGGGGAGGTCGGATAAGATGCAGAATGTGACATGATGTAATGATGGGGAGGTTAGATAAGATGCAGAATGTGACATGATGTAATGATGGGGAGGTCAGATAAGATGCAGAATGTGGCATGATGTAATGTGACATGATGTAATGATGGGGAGGTCGGATAAGATGCAGAATGTGACATGATGTAATGTGACATGATGTAATGAAGGGGAGGTCAGATAAGATGCTGAATGTGACACGATGTAATGAAGGGGAGGTCGTATAAGATGCAGAATGTGACATGATGTAATGAAGGGGAGGTCGGATAAGATGCAGAATGTGACATGATGTAATGAAGGGGAGGTCAGATAAGATGCAGAATGTGACATGATGTAATGAAGGGGAGGTCAGATAAGATGCAGAATGTGACATGATGTAATGATGGGGAGGTCAGATAAGATGCAGAATGTGACATGATGTAATGTGACACGATGTAATGAAGGGGAGGTCAGATAAGATGCAGAATGTGACATGATGTAATGATGGGGAGGTCAGATAAGATGCAGAATGTGACATGATGTAATGTGACATGATGTAATGATGGGGAGGTCAGATAAGATGCAGAATGTGACATGATGTAATGAAGGGGAGGTCGGATAAGATGCAGAATGTGACATGATGTAATGATGGGGAGGTGGGATAAGATGCAGAATGTGACATGATGTAATGAAGGTGAGGTCAGATAAGATGCAGAATGTGACATGATATAATGAAGGGGAGGTCAGATAAGATGCAGAATGTGACATGATGTAATGAAGGGGAGGTCAGATAAGATGCAGAATGTGACATGATATAATGATGGGGAGGTCAGATAAGATGCAGAATGTGACATGATGTAATGAAGGGGAGGTCAGATAAGATGCAGAATGTGACATGATGTAATGATGGGGGGTCAGATAAGATGCAGAATGTGACATGATATAATGAAGGGGAGGTGGAATAAGATGCAGAATGTGACATGATGTAATGAAGGGGAGGTCAGATAAGATGCAGAATGTGACATGATGTAATGAAGGGGAGGTCAGATAATATGCAGAATGTGACATGATGTAATGAAGGGGAGGTGTGATAAGATGCAGAATGTGACATGATGTAATGATGGGGAGGTCAGATAAGATGTAGAATGTGACATGATGTAATGAAGGGGAGGTCAGATAAGATGCAGAATGTGACATGATGTAATGAAGGGGAGGTGGAATAAGATGCAGAATGTGACATGATGTAATGATGGGGAGGTCAGATAAGATGCAGAATGTGACATGATGTAATGAAGGGGAGATCAGATAAGATGCAGAATGTGACATGATGTAATGAAGGGGAGGTCAGATAATATGCAGAATGTGACATGATGTAATGATGGGGGGGTCAGATAAGATGCAGAATGTGACATGATGTAATGAAGGGGAGGTCAGATAAGATGCAGAATGTGACATGATGTAATGATGGGGGGGGTCGGATAAGATGCAGAATGTGACATGATGTAATGAAGGGGAGGTCAGATAAGATGCAGAATGTGACATGATGTAATGATGGGGAGGTCAGATAAGATGCAGAATGTGACATGATGTAATGAAGGGGAGGTCAGATAAGATGCAGAATGTGACATGATATAATGATGGGGGGGGGGTCAGATAAGATGCAGAATGTGACGTGATGTAATGATGGGGAGGTCAGATAAGATGCAGAATGTGACATGATGTAATGAAGGGGAGGTCGGATAAGATGCAGAATGTGACATGATATAATGAATTGGAGGTCAGATAAGATGCAGAATGTGACATGATGTAATGAAGGGGAGGTCAGATAAGATGCAGAATGTGACATGATGTAATGAAGGGGAGGTCAGATAAGATGCAGAATGTGACATGATGTAATGATGGGGAGGTCAGATAAGATGCAGAATGTGACATGATGTAATGAAGGGGAGGTCAGATAAGATGCAGAATGCGACATGATGTAATGAAGGGGAGGTCAGATAAGATGCAGAATGTGACATGATGTAATGAAGGGGAGGTCGGATAAGATGCAGAATGTGACATGATGTAATGAAGGGGAGGTCAGATAAGATGCAGAATGTGACATGATGTAATGATGGGGAGGTCAGATAAGATGCAGAATGTGACATGATGTAATGATGGGGAGGTCAGATAAGATGCAGAATGTGACATGATGTAATGATGGGGAGGTGGGATAAGATGCAGAATGTGACATGATGTAATGATGGGGAGGTCAGATAAGATGCAGAATGTGACATGATGTAATGATGGGGAGGTCAGATAAGATGCAGAATGTGACATGATGTAATGATGGGGAGGTGGGATAAGATGCAGAATGTGACATGATGTAATGATGGGGAGGTCAGATAAGATGCAGAATGTGACATGAGGTAATGAAGGGGAGGTCAGATAAGATGCAGAATGTGACATGATGTAATGAAGGGGAGGTCAGATAAGATGCAGAATGTGACATGATGTAATGAAGGGGAGGTCAGATAAGATGCAGAATGTGACATGATATAATGATGGGGGGGGGGTCAGATAAGATGCAGAATGTGACGTGATGTAATGATGGGGAGGTCAGATAAGATGCAGAATGTGACATGATGTAATGAAGGGGAGGTCGGATAAGATGCAGAATGTGACATGATATAATGAATTGGAGGTCAGATAAGATGCAGAATGTGACATGATGTAATGAAGGGGAGGTCAGATAAGATGCAGAATGTGACATGATGTAATGAAGGGGAGGTCAGATAAGATGCAGAATGTGACATGATGTAATGATGGGGAGGTCAGATAAGATGCAGAATGTGACATGATGTAATGAAGGGGAGGTCAGATAAGATGCAGAATGCGACATGATGTAATGAAGGGGAGGTCAGATAAGATGCAGAATGTGACATGATGTAATGAAGGGGAGGTCGGATAAGATGCAGAATGTGACATGATGTAATGAAGGGGAGGTCAGATAAGATGCAGAATGTGACATGATGTAATGATGGGGAGGTCAGATAAGATGCAGAATGTGACATGATGTAATGATGGGGAGGTCAGATAAGATGCAGAATGTGACATGATGTAATGATGGGGAGGTGGGATAAGATGCAGAATGTGACATGATGTAATGATGGGGAGGTCAGATAAGATGCAGAATGTGACATGATGTAATGAAGGGGAGGTCAGATAAGATGCAGAATGTGACATGATGTAATGAAGGGGAGGTCAGATAAGATGCAGAATGTGACATGATGTAATGATGGGGAGGTCAGAAAAGATGCAGAATGAGACATGATGTAATGATGGGGAGGTCAGATAAGATGCAGAATGTGACATGATGTAATGATGGGGAGGTCAGATAAGATGCAGAATGTGACATGATGTAATGATGGGGGGGTCAGATAAGATGCAGAATGTGACATGATGTAATGAAGGGGAGGTCAGATAAGATGCAGAATGTGACATGATGTAATGAAGGGGAGGTCAGATAAGATGCAGAATGTGACATGATGTAATGAAGGGGAGGTCAGATAAGATGCAGAATGTGACATGATGTAATGATGGGGAGGTCAGATAAGATGCAGAATGTGACATGATGTAATGATGGGGGGGTCAGATAAGATGCAGAATGAGACATGATGTAATGATGGGGAGGTCAGATAAGATGCAGAATGTGACATGATGTAATGATGGGGGGGTCAGATAAGATGCAGAATGAGACATGATGTAATGATGGGGAGGTCAGATAAGATGCAGAATGTGACATGATGTAATGATGGGGAGGTCAGATAAGATGCAGAATGTGAAATGATGTAATGAAGGGGAGGTCAGATAAGATGCAGAATGTGACATGATGTAATGAAGGGGAGGTCAGATAAGATGCAGAATGTGACATGATGTAATGATGGGGAGGTCAGATAAGATGCAGAATGTGACAGGATGTAATGATGGGGAGGTCAGATAAGATGCAGAATGTGACATGATGTTATGATGGGGAGGTCAGATAAGATGCAGAATGTGACATGATGTAATGAAGGGGAGGTCAGATAAGATGCAGAATGTGACATGATGTAATGATGGGGGGGGGTCAGATAAGATGCAGAATGTGACATGATGTAATGATGGGGAGGTCAGATAATATGCAGAATGTGACATGATGTAATGATGGGGAGGTCAGATAAGATGCAGAATGTGACATGATGTAATGACGGGGAGGTCAGATAAGATGCAGAATGTGACATGATGTAATGAAGGGGAGGTCAGATAAGATGCAGAATGTGACATGATGTAATGATGGGGAGGTCAGATAAGATGCAGAATGTGACATGATGTACTGAAGGGGAGGTCAGATAAGATGCAGAATGTGACATGATGTAATGAAGGGGAGGTCAGATAAGATGCAGAATGTGACATGATGTAATGATGGGGAGGTCAGATAAGATGCTGAATGTGACATGATGTAATGAAGGGGAGGTCAGATAAGATGCAGAATGTGACATGATGTAATGATGGGGAGGTCAGATAAGATGCAGAATGAGACATGATGTAATGAAGGGGAGGTCAGATAAGATGCAGAATGTGACATGATGTAATGAAGGGGAGGTCAGATAAGATGCAGAATGTGACATGATGTAATGAAGGGGAGGTCAGATAAGATGCAGAATGTGACATGATGTAATGACGGGGAGGTCAGATAAGATGCAGAATGTGAAATGATGGAATGATGGGGAGGTCAGATAAGATGCAGAATGTGACATGATGTAATGAAGGGGAGGTCAGATAAGATGCAGAATGTGAAATGATGGAATGATGGGGAGGTCAGATAAGATGCAGAATGTGACATGATGTAATGAAGGGGAGGTCAGATAAGATGCAGAATGTGACATGATGTAATGATGGGGAGGTCAGATAAGATGCAGAATGTGACATGATGTAATGAAGGGAAGGTCAGGTAATATGCAGAATGTGACATGATGTAATGATGGAGAGGTCAGATAAGATGCAGAATGTGACATGATGGGGAGGTCAGATAAGATGCAGAATGTGACATGATGTAATGAAGGGGAGGTCAGATAAGATGGAGTATGTGACATGATGTATTGAAGGGGAGGTCAGATAAGATGCAGAATGTGAAATGATGTAATGAAGGGGAGGTCAGATAAGATACAGAATGTGACATGATGTAATGATGGGGAGGTCAGATAAGATGCAGAATGTGACATGATGTAATGATGGGGGGGTCAGATAAGATGCAGAATGTGACATGATGTAATGATGGGTTGGTCAGATAAGATGCAGAATGTGACAGGATGTAATGATGGGGAGGTCAGATAAGATGCAGAATGTGACATGATGTAATGATGGGGAGGTCAGATAAGATGCAGAATGTGACATGATGTAATGATGGGGAGGTCAGATAAGATGCAGAATGTGACATGATGTAATGAAGGGAAGGTCAGGTAATATGCAGAATGTGACATGACGTAATGAAGGGGAGGTCAGATAAGATGCAGAATGTGACATGATGTACTGAAGGGGAGGTCAGATAAGATGCTGAATGTGACATGATGTAATGAAGGGGAGGTCAGATAAGATGCAGAATGTGACATGATGTAATGAAGGGGAGGTCAGATAAGATGCAGAATGTGACATGATGTAATGATGGGGAGGTCAGATAAGATGCTGAATGTGACATGATGTAATGAAGGGGAGGTCAGATAAGATGCAGAATGTGACATGATGTAATGATGGGGAGGTCAGATAAGATGCAGAATGTGACATGATGTAATGATGGGGAGGTCAGATAAGATGCAGAATGTGACATGATGTAATGATGGGGGGGGGTCAGATAAGATGCAGAATGTGACATGATGTAATGATGGGGAGGTCAGATAATATGCAGAATGTGACATGATGTAATGATGGGGAGGTCAGATAAGATGCAGAATGTGACATGATGTAATGACGGGGAGGTCAGATAAGATGCAGAATGTGACATGATGTAATGAAGGGGAGGTCAGATAAGATGCAGAATGTGACATGATGTAATGATGGGGAGGTCAGATAAGATGCAGAATGTGACATGATGTACTGAAGGGGAGGTCAGATAAGATGCAGAATGTGACATGATGTAATGAAGGGGAGGTCAGATAAGATGCAGAATGTGACATGATGTAATGATGGGGAGGTCAGATAAGATGCTGAATGTGACATGATGTAATGAAGGGGAGGTCAGATAAGATGCAGAATGTGACATGATGTAATGATGGGGAGGTCAGATAAGATGCAGAATGAGACATGATGTAATGAAGGGGAGGTCAGATAAGATGCAGAATGTGAAATGATGTAATGAAGGGGAGGTCAGATAAGATACAGAATGTGACATGATGTAATGATGGGGAGGTCAGATAAGATGCAGAATGTGACATGATGTAATGATGGGGGGGTCAGATAAGATGCAGAATGTGACATGATGTAATGATGGGTTGGTCAGATAAGATGCAGAATGTGACAGGATGTAATGATGGGGAGGTCAGATAAGATGCAGAATGTGACATGATGTAATGATGGGGAGGTCAGATAAGATGCAGAATGTGACATGATGTAATGATGGGGAGGTCAGATAAGATGCAGAATGTGACATGATGTAATGAAGGGAAGGTCAGGTAATATGCAGAATGTGACATGACGTAATGAAGGGGAGGTCAGATAAGATGCAGAATGTGACATGATGTACTGAAGGGGAGGTCAGATAAGATGCTGAATGTGACATGATGTAATGAAGGGGAGGTCAGATAAGATGCAGAATGTGACATGATGTAATGAAGGGGAGGTCAGATAAGATGCAGAATGTGACATGATGTAATGATGGGGAGGTCAGATAAGATGCTGAATGTGACATGATGTAATGAAGGGGAGGTCAGATAAGATGCAGAATGTGACATGATGTAATGATGGGGAGGTCAGATAAGATGCAGAATGTGACATGATGTAATGATGGGGAGGTCAGATAAGATGCAGAATGTGACATGATGTAATGATGGGGGGGGGGTCAGATAAGATGCAGAATGTGACATGATGTAATGATGGGGAGGTCAGATAATATGCAGAATGTGACATGATGTAATGATGGGGAGGTCAGATAAGATGCAGAATGTGACATGATGTAATGACGGGGAGGTCAGATAAGATGCAGAATGTGACATGATGTAATGAAGGGGAGGTCAGATAAGATGCAGAATGTGACATGATGTAATGATGGGGAGGTCAGATAAGATGCAGAATGTGACATGATGTACTGAAGGGGAGGTCAGATAAGATGCAGAATGTGACATGATGTAATGAAGGGGAGGTCAGATAAGATGCAGAATGTGACATGATGTAATGATGGGGAGGTCAGATAAGATGCTGAATGTGACATGATGTAATGAAGGGGAGGTCAGATAAGATGCAGAATGTGACATGATGTAATGATGGGGAGGTCAGATAAGATGCAGAATGAGACATGATGTAATGAAGGGGAGGTCAGATAAGATGCAGAATGTGACATGATGTAATGAAGGGGAGGTCAGATAAGATGCAGAATGTGACATGATGTAATGAAGGGGAGGTCAGATAAGATGCAGAATGTGACATGATGTAATGACGGGGAGGTCAGATAAGATGCAGAATGTGAAATGATGGAATGATGGGGAGGTCAGATAAGATGCAGAATGTGACATGATGTAATGAAGGGGAGGTCAGATAAGATGCAGAATGTGAAATGATGGAATGATGGGGAGGTCAGATAAGATGCAGAATGTGACATGATGTAATGAAGGGGAGGTCAGATAAGATGCAGAATGTGACATGATGTAATGATGGGGAGGTCAGATAAGATGCAGAATGTGACATGATGTAATGAAGGGAAGGTCAGGTAATATGCAGAATGTGACATGATGTAATGATGGAGAGGTCAGATAAGATGCAGAATGTGACATGATGTAATGAAGGGGAGGTCAGATAAGATGGAGTATGTGACATGATGTATTGAAGGGGAGGTCAGATAAGATGCAGAATGTGAAATGATGTAATGAAGGGGAGGTCAGATAAGATACAGAATGTGACATGATGTAATGATGGGGAGGTCAGATAAGATGCAGAATGTGACATGATGTAATGATGGGGGGGTCAGATAAGATGCAGAATGTGACATGATGTAATGATGGGGGGGTCAGATAAGATGCAGAATGTGACAGGATGTAATGATGGGGAGGTCAGATAAGATGCAGAATGTGACATGATGTAATGATGGGGAGGTCAGATAAGATGCAGAATGTGACATGATGTAATGATGGGGAGGTCAGATAAGATGCAGAATGTGACATGATGTAATGAAGGGAAGGTCAGGTAATATGCAGAATGTGACATGACGTAATGAAGGGGAGGTCAGATAAGATGCAGAATGTGACATGATGTACTGAAGGGGAGGTCAGATAAGATGCTGAATGTGACATGATGTAATGAAGGGGAGGTCAGATAAGATGCAGAATGTGACATGATGTAATGAAGGGGAGGTCAGATAAGATGCAGAATGTGACATGATGTAATGATGGGGAGGTCAGATAAGATGCTGAATGTGACATGATGTAATGAAGGGGAGGTCAGATAAGATGCAGAATGTGACATGATGTAATGATGGGGAGGTCAGATAAGATGCAGAATGTGACATGATGTAATGATGGGGAGGTCAGATAAGATGCAGAATGTGACATGATGTAATGAAGGGGAGGTCAGATAAGATGCAGAATGTGACATGATGTAATGACGGGGAGGTCAGATAAGATGCAGAATGTGACATGATGTAATGATGGGGAGGTCAGATAAGATGCAGAATGTGACATGATGTAATGAAGGGGAGGTCAGATAAGATGCAGAATGTGACATGATGTAATGAAGGGGAGGTCAGATAAGATGCAGAATGTGACATGATATAATGAAGGGGAGGTCAGATAAGATGCAGAATGTGACATGATGTAATGATGGGGAGGTCAGATAAGATGCAGAATGTGACATGATGTAATGATGGGGAGGTCAGATAAGATGCAGAATGTGACATGATGTAATGATGGGGAGGTCAGATAAGATGCAGAATGTGACATGATGTAATGATGGGGGGGGGAGTCAGATAAGATGCAGAATGTGACATGATGTAATGAAGGGGAGGTCAGATGAGATGCAGAATGTGACATGATGTAATGAAGGGGAGGTCAGATAAGATGCAGAATGTGACATGATGTAATGATGGGGAGGTCAGATAAGATGCAGAATGTGACATGATGTAATGATGGGGAGGTCAGATAAGATGCAGAATGTGACATGATGTAATGATGGGGAGGTCAGATAAGATGGAGAATGTGACATGATGTAATGATGGGGGGGGTCAGATAAGATGCAGAATGTGACATGATGTAATGATGGGGAGGTCAGATAAGATGCAGAATGTGACATGATGTAATGATTGGGAGGTCAGATAAGATGCAGAATGTGACATGATGTAATGAAGGGGAGGTTAGATAAGATGCAGAATGTGACATGATGTAATGAAGGGGAGGTCGGATAAGATGCAGAATGTGACATGATGTAATGATGGGGAGGTTAGATAAGATGCAGAATGTGACATGATGTAATGATGGGGAGGTCAGATAAGATGCAGAATGTGGCATGATGTAATGTGACATGATGTAATGATGGGGAGGTCGGATAAGATGCAGAATGTGACATGATGTAATGTGACATGATGTAATGAAGGGGAGGTCAGATAAGATGCTGAATGTGACACGATGTAATGAAGGGGAGGTCGTATAAGATGCAGAATGTGACATGATGTAATGAAGGGGAGGTCGGATAAGATGCAGAATGTGACATGATGTAATGAAGGGGAGGTCAGATAAGATGCAGAATGTGACATGATGTAATGAAGGGGAGGTCAGATAAGATGCAGAATGTGACATGATGTAATGATGGGGAGGTCAGATAAGATGCAGAATGTGACATGATGTAATGTGACATGATGTAATGAAGGGGAGGTCAGATAAGATGCAGAATGTGACATGATGTAATGATGGGGAGGTCAGATAAGATGCAGAATGTGACATGATGTAATGTGACATGATGTAATGATGGGGAGGTCAGATAAGATGCAGAATGTGACATGATGTAATGAAGGGGAGGTCGGATAAGATGCAGAATGTGACATGATGTAATGATGGGGAGGTGGGATAAGATGCAGAATGTGACATGATGTAATGAAGGTGAGGTCAGATAAGATGCAGAATGTGACATGATGTAATGATGGGGAGGTCAGATAAGATGCAGAATGTGACATGATGTAATGAAGGGGAGGTCAGATAAGATGCAGAATGTGACATGATGTAATGAAGGGGAGGTCAGATAAGATGCAGAATGTGACATGATGTAATGAAGGGGAGGTCGGATAAGATGCAGAATGTGACATGATGTAATGATGGGGAGGTCAGATAAGATGCAGAATGTGACATGATGTAATGAAGGGGAGGTCAGATAAGATGCAGAAAGTGACATGATGTAATGAAGAGGATGTCAGATAAGATGCAGAATGTGACATGATGTAATGAAGGGGAGGTCAGATAATATGCAGAATGTGACATGATGTAATGAAGGGGAGGTCAGATAAGATGCAGAATGTGACATGATGTAATGACGGGGAGGTCAGATAAGATGCAGAATGTGACATGATGTAATGATGGGGGGGTCAGATAAGATGCAGAATGTGACATGATGTAATGATGGGGAGGTCAGATAAGATGCAGAATGTGACATGATGTAATGATGGGGAGGTCGGATAAGATGCAGAATGTGACATGATGTAATGAAGGGGAGGTCAGATAAGATGCAGAATGTGACATGATGTAATGATGGGGAGGTCAGATAAGATGCAGAATGTGACATGATGTAATGATGGGGAGGTCAGATAAGATGCAGAATGTGACATGATGTAATGATGGGGAGGTCAGATAAGATGCACAATGTGACATGATGTAATGATGGGGAGGTCAGATAAGATGCAGAATGTGACATGATGTAATGAAGGGGAGGTCAGATAAGATGCAGAATGTGACATGATGTAATGAAGATGAGGTCAGATAAGATGTAGAATGTGACATGATGTAATGAAGGGGAGGTCAGATAAGATGCAGAATGTGAGATGATGTAATGATGGGTTGGTCAGATAAGATGCAGAATGTGACAGGATGTAATGATGGGTTGGTCAGAAAAGATGCAGAATGTGACAGGATGTAATGATGGGGAGGTCAGATAAGATGCAGAATGTGACATGATGTAATGAAGGGGAGGTCAGATAAGATGCAGAATGTGACATGATGTAATAAAGGGGAGGTGGGATAAGATGCAGAATGTGACATGATGTAATGAAGGGGAGGTAAGATAAGATGCAGAATGTGACATGATGTAATGAAGGGGAGGTCAGATAAGATGCAGAATGTGACATGATGTAATAAAGGGGAGGTCAGATAAGATGCAGAATGTGACATGATGTAATGAAGGGGAGGTAAGATAAGATGCAGAATGTGACATGATGTAATGAAGGGGAGGTCAGATAAGATGCAGAATGTGACATGATGTAATGAAGGGGAGGTGTGATAAGATGCAGAATGTGACATGATGTAATGAAGGGGAGGTGGAATAAGATGCAGAATGTGACATGATGTAATGATGGGGAGGTCGGATAAGATGCAGAATGTGACATGATGTAATGATGGGGAGGTCAGATAAGATGCAGAATGTGACATGATGTAATGATGGGGAGGTCGGATAAGATGCAGAATGTGACATGATGTAATGAAGGGAGGTCAGATAAGATGCAGAATGTGACATGATGTAATGATGGGGAGGTCGGATAAGATGCAGAATGTGACATGATGTAATGAAGGGAGGTCCGATAAGATGCAGAATGTGACATGATGTAATGAAGGGAGGTCAGATAAGATGCAGAATGTGACATGATGTAATGAAGGGAGGTCAGATAAGATGCAGAATGTGACATGATGTAATGATGGGGAGGTCGGATAAGATGCAGAATGTGACATGATGTAATGATGGGGAGGTCAGATAAGATGCAGAATGTGACATGATGTAATGAAGGGGATGTCTGATAAGATGCAGAATGTGACATGATGTAATGAAGGGGAGGTAAGATAAGATGCAGAATGTGACATGATGTAATGAAGGGGAGGTGGAATATGATGCAGAATGTGACATGATGTAATGATGGGGAGGTCAGATAAGATGCAGAATGTGACATGATGTAATGAAGGGGAGGTCAGATAAGATGCAGAATGTGACATGATGTAATGATGGGGAGGTCAGATAAGATGCAGAATGTGACATGATGTAATGATGGGGAGGTCAGATAAGATGCAGAATGTGACATGATGTAATGATGGGAGGTCAGATAAGATGCAGAGTGTGACATGATGTATTGAAGGGGAGGTGGAATAAGATGCAGAATGTGACATGATGTAATGATGGGGAGGTCAGATAAGATGCAGAATGTGACATGATATAATGAAGGGGAGGTCAGATAAGATGCAGAATGTGACATGATGTAATGAAGGGGAGGTCAGATAAGATGCTGAATGTGACACGATGTAATGAAGGGGAGGTCGTATAAGATGCAGAATGTGACATGATGTAATGAAGGGGAGGTCGGATAAGATGCAGAATGTGACATGATGTAATGAAGGGGAGGTCAGATAAGATGCAGAATGTGACATGATGTAATGAAGGGGAGGTCAGATAAGATGCAGAATGTGACATGATGTAATGATGGGGAGGTCAGATAAGATGCAGAATGTGACATGATGTAATGTGACATGATGTAATGAAGGGGAGGTCAGATAAGATGCAGAATGTGACATGATGTAATGATGGGGAGGTCAGATAAGATGCAGAATGTGACATGATGTAATGTGACATGATGTAATGATGGGGAGGTCAGATAAGATGCAGAATGTGACATGATGTAATGAAGGGGAGGTCGGATAAGATGCAGAATGTGACATGATTTAATGATGGGGAGGTGGGATAAGATGCAGAATGTGACATGATGTAATGAAGGTGAGGTCAGATAAGATGCAGAATGTGACATGATGTAATGATGGGGAGGTCAGATAAGATGCAGAATGTGACATGATGTAATGAAGGGGAGGTCAGATAAGATGCAGAATGTGACATGATGTAATGAAGGGGAGGTCAGATAAGATGCAGAATGTGACATGATGTAATGAAGGGGAGGTCGGATAAGATGCAGAATGTGACATGATGTAATGATGGGGAGGTCAGATAAGATGCAGAATGTGACATGATGTAATGAAGGGGAGGTCAGATAAGATGCAGAAAGTGACATGATGTAATGAAGAGGATGTCAGATAAGATGCAGAATGTGACATGATGTAATGAAGGGGAGGTCAGATAATATGCAGAATGTGACATGATGTAATGAAGGGGAGGTCAGATAAGATGCAGAATGTGACATGATGTAATGACGGGGAGGTCAGATAAGATGCAGAATGTGACATGATGTAATGATGGGGGGGTCAGATAAGATGCAGAATGTGACATGATGTAATGATGGGGAGGTCAGATAAGATGCAGAATGTGACATGATGTAATGATGGGGAGGTCGGATAAGATGCAGAATGTGACATGATGTAATGAAGGGGAGGTCAGATAAGATGCAGAATGTGACATGATGTAATGATGGGGAGGTCAGATAAGATGCAGAATGTGACATGATGTAATGATGGGGAGGTCAGATAAGATGCAGAATGTGACATGATGTAATGATGGGGAGGTCAGATAAGATGCACAATGTGACATGATGTAATGATGGGGAGGTCAGATAAGATGCAGAATGTGACATGATGTAATGAAGGGGAGGTCAGATAAGATGCAGAATGTGACATGATGTAATGAAGATGAGGTCAGATAAGATGTAGAATGTGACATGATGTAATGAAGGGGAGGTCAGATAAGATGCAGAATGTGAGATGATGTAATGATGGGTTGGTCAGATAAGATGCAGAATGTGACAGGATGTAATGATGGGTTGGTCAGATAAGATGCAGAATGTGACAGGATGTAATGATGGGGAGGTCAGATAAGATGCAGAATGTGACATGATGTAATGAAGGGGAGGTCAGATAAGATGCAGAATGTGACATGATGTAATAAAGGGGAGGTGGGATAAGATGCAGAATGTGACATGATGTAATGAAGGGGAGGTAAGATAAGATGCAGAATGTGACATGATGTAATGAAGGGGAGGTCAGATAAGATGCAGAATGTGACATGATGTAATAAAGGGGAGGTCAGATAAGATGCAGAATGTGACATGATGTAATGAAGGGGAGGTAAGATAAGATGCAGAATGTGACATGATGTAATGAAGGGGAGGTCAGATAAGATGCAGAATGTGACATGATGTAATGAAGGGGAGGTGTGATAAGATGCAGAATGTGACATGATGTAATGAAGGGGAGGTGGAATAAGATGCAGAATGTGACATGATGTAATGATGGGGAGGTCGGATAAGATGCAGAATGTGACATGATGTAATGATGGGGAGGTCAGATAAGATGCAGAATGTGACATGATGTAATGATGGGGAGGTCGGATAAGATGCAGAATGTGACATGATGTAATGAAGGGAGGTCAGATAAGATGCAGAATGTGACATGATGTAATGATGGGGAGGTCGGATAAGATGCAGAATGTGACATGATGTAATGAAGGGAGGTCCGATAAGATGCAGAATGTGACATGATGTAATGAAGGGAGGTCAGATAAGATGCAGAATGTGACATGATGTAATGAAGGGAGGTCAGATAAGATGCAGAATGTGACATGATGTAATGATGGGGAGGTCGGATAAGATGCAGAATGTGACATGATGTAATGATGGGGAGGTCAGATAAGATGCAGAATGTGACATGATGTAATGAAGGGGATGTCTGATAAGATGCAGAATGTGACATGATGTAATGAAGGGGAGGTAAGATAAGATGCAGAATGTGACATGATGTAATGAAGGGGAGGTGGAATATGATGCAGAATGTGACATGATGTAATGATGGGGAGGTCAGATAAGATGCAGAATGTGACATGATGTAATGAAGGGGAGGTCAGATAAGATGCAGAATGTGACATGATGTAATGATGGGGAGGTCAGATAAGATGCAGAATGTGACATGATGTAATGATGGGGAGGTCAGATAAGATGCAGAATGTGACATGATGTAATGATGGGAGGTCAGATAAGATGCAGAGTGTGACATGATGTATTGAAGGGGAGGTGGAATAAGATGCAGAATGTGACATGATGTAATGATGGGGAGGTCAGATAAGATGCAGAATGTGACATGATATAATGAAGGGGAGGTCAGATAAGATGCAGAATGTGACATGATGTAATGATGGGGAGGTCAGATAAGATGCAGAATGTGACATGATGTAATGAAGGGGAGGTCAGATAAGATGCAGAATGTGACATGATGTAATGAAGGGGAGGTCAGATAAGATGCAGAATGTGACATGATGTAATGATGGGTTGGTCAGATAAGATGCAGAATGTGACATGATGTAATGAAGGGGAGGTCAGATAAGATGCAGAATGTGACATGATGTAATGATGGGGAGGTCAGATAAGATGCAGAATGTGACATGATGTAATGATGGAGAGGTCAGATAAGATGCAGAATGTGACATGATATAATGATGGGGAGGTCAGATAAGATGCAGAATGTGACATGATGTAATGATGGGGAGGTCAGATAAGATGCAGAATGTGACATGATGTAATGATGGGAGGTCAGATAAGATGCAGAATGTGAGATGATGTAATGAAGGGGAGGTCGGATAAGATGCAGAATGTGACATGATGTAATGAAGGGGAGGTCAGATAAGATGCAGAATGTGACATGATGAATTGATGGGGAGGTCAGATGAGATGCAGAATGTGACATGATGTAATGAAGGGGAGGTCAGATAACATGCAGAATGTGACATGATGTAATGATGGGGAGGTCAGATAAGATGCAGAATGTGACATGATGTAATGATGGGGAGGTCAGATAAGATGCAGAATGTGACATGATGTAATGATGGGGAGGTCAGATAAGATGCAGAATGTGACATGATGTAATGATGGGGAGGGCGGATAAGATGCAGAATGTGACATGATGTAATGATGGGGAGGTCAGATAAGATGCAGAATATGACATGATGTAATGAAGGGGAGGTCAGATAAGATGCAGAATGTGAGATGATGTAATGAAGATGAGGTCGGATAAGATGCAGAATGTGACATGATGTAATGATGGGGAGGTCAGATAAGATGCAGAATGTGACATGATGTAATGATGGGGAGGTCAGATAAGATGCAGAATGTGACATGATGTAATGATGGGGGGTCAGATAAGATGCAGAATGTGACATGATATAATGACGGGGAGGTCAGATAAGATGCAGAATGTGACATGATGTAATGATGGGAGGTCAGATAAGATGCAGAATGTGACATGATGTAATGAAGGGGAGGTCAGATAAGATGCAGAATGTGACATGATGTAATGATGGGGAGGTCAGATAAGATGCAGAATGTGACATGATGTAATGATGGCGGGGGGGTCAGATAAGATGCAGAATGTGACATGATGTAATGATGGGGGGGGGTCAGATAAGATGCAGAATGTGACATGATGTAATGATGGGGGGGTCAGATAAGATGCAGAATGTGACATGATGTAATGATGGGGAGGTCAGATAAGATGCAGAATGTGACATGATGTAATGATGGGGTGGTCAGATAAGATGCAGAATGTGACATGATGTAATGATGGGGAGGTCAGATAAGATGCAGAATGTGGCATGATGTAATGATCGGAGGTCAGATAAGATGCAGAATGTGACATGATGTAATGAAGGGGAGGTCAGATAAGATGCAGAATGTGACATGATGTACTGAAGGGGAGGTCAGATAAGATGCAGAATGTGACATGATGTAATGATGGGGAGGTCAGATAAGATGCAGAATGTGACATGATGTACTGAAGGGGAGGTCATATAAGATGCAGAATGTGACATGATGTAATGAAGGGGAGGTCAGATAAGATGCAGAATGTGACATGATGTAATGAAGGGGAGGTCAGATAAGATGCAGAATGTGACATGATGTAATGATGGGGGGTCAGATAAGATGCAGAATGTGACATGATGTAATGAAGGGGAGGTCAGATGAGATGCAGAATGTGACATGATGTAATGATGGGGAGGTCAGATAAGATGCAGAATGTGACATGATGTAATGATGGGGAGGTCAGATAAGATGCAGAATGTGACATGATGTAATGAAGGGGAGGTCAGATGAGATGCAGAATGTGACATGATGTAATGAAGGGGAGGTCAGATAAGATGCAGAATGTGACATGATGTAATGAAGGGGAGGTCAGATAAGATGCAGAATGTGACATGATGTAATGAAGGGGAGGTCAGATAAGATGCAGAATGTGACATGATGTAATGATGGGGAGGTCAGATAAGATGCAGAATGTGAGATGATGTAATGAAGATGAGGTCAGATAAGATGCAGAATGTTACATGATGTAATGAACGGGAGGTCAGATAAGATGCAGAATGTGACATGATGTAATGAAGGGGAGGTCAGATAAGATGCAGAATGTGACATGATGTAATGATGGGGAGGTCAGATAAGATGCAGAATGTGGCATGATGTAATGTGACATGATGTAATGATGGGGAGGTCAGATAAGATGCAGAATGTGGCATGATGTAATGTGACATGATGTAATGATGGGGAGGTCAGATAAGATGCAGAATGTGACATGATGTAATGAAGGGGAGGTCAGATAAGATGCAGAATGTGACATGATGTAATAAAGGGGAGGTCAGATAATATGCAGAATGTTACATGATATAATGAAGGGGAGGTCTGATAAGATGCAGAATGTGACATGATGTAATGATGGGGAGGTCAGATAAGATGCAGAATGTGACATGATGTAATGATGGGGAGGTCGGATAAGATGCAGAATGTGACATGATGTAATGATGGGGGGGGGGGGGGTCAGATAAGATGCAGAATGTGACATGATATAATGATGGGGGGGTCTGATAAGATGCAGAATGTCACATGATGTAATGATGGGGAGGTCAGATAAGATGCAGAATGTGACATGATGTAATGATGGGGAGGTCGGATAAGATGCAGAATGTGACATGATGTAATGATGAGGAGGTCAGATAAGATGCAGAATGTGACATGATGTAATGATGAGGAGGTCAGATAAGATGCAGAATGTGACATGATGTAATGAAGGGGAGGTCGGATAAGATGCAGAATGTGACATGATGTAATGATGGGGAGGTCAGATAAGATACAGAATGTGACATGATGTAATGATGGGGAGGTCAGATAAGATGCAGAATGAGACATGATGTAATGAAGGGGAGGTCGGATAAGATGCAGAATGTGACATGATGTAATGATGGGGAGGTCAGATAAGATGCAGAATGTGACATGATGTAATGATGGGGAGGTCAGATAAGATGCAGAATGAGACATGATGTAATGAAGGGGAGGTCGGATAAGATGCAGAATGTGACATGATGTAATGATGTGGAGGTCAGATAAGATGCAGAATGTGACAATATGTAATGATGTGGAGGTCAGATAAGATGCAGAATGTGACATGATGTAATGATGGGGAGGTCAGATAAGATGCAGAATGTGACATGATGTAATGATGGAGAGGTCAGATAAGATGCAGAATGTGACATGATGTAATGATGGGGAGGTCAGATAAGATGCAGAATGTGACATGATGTAATGATGGGGAGGTCAGATAAGATGCAGAATGTGACATGATGTAATGATGGGGAGGGCAGATAAGATGCAGAATGTGACATGATGTAATGATGGGGAGGTCAGATAAGATGCAGAATGTGACATGATGTAATGATGGGGAGGTCAGATAAGATGCAGAATGTGACATGATGTAATGATGGGGAGGTCAGATAAGATGCAGAATGTGACATGATGTAATGATGGGGAGGGCAGATAAGATGCAGAATGTGACATGATGTAATGATGGGGAGGTCAGATAAGATGCACAATGTGACATGATGTAATGATGGGGAGGTCAGATAAGATGCAGAATGTGACATGATGTAATGAAGGGGAGGTCAGATAAGATGCAGAATGTGACATGATGTAATGAAGATGAGGTCAGATAAGATGTAGAATGTGACATGATGTAATGAAGGGGAGGTCAGATAAGATGCAGAATGTGAGATGATGTAATGATGGGTTGGTCAGATAAGATGCAGAATGTGACAGGATGTAATGATGGGTTGGTCAGATAAGATGCAGAATGTGACAGGATGTAATGATGGGGAGGTCAGATAAGATGCAGAATGTGACATGATGTAATGAAGGGGAGGTCAGATAAGATGCAGAATGTGACATGATGTAATAAAGGGGAGGTGGGATAAGATGCAGAATGTGACATGATGTAATGAAGGGGAGGTAAGATAAGATGCAGAATGTGACATGATGTAATGAAGGGGAGGTCAGATAAGATGCAGAATGTGACATGATGTAATAAAGGGGAGGTCAGATAAGATGCAGAATGTGACATGATGTAATGAAGGGGAGGTAAGATAAGATGCAGAATGTGACATGATGTAATGAAGGGGAGGTCAGATAAGATGCAGAATGTGACATGATGTAATGAAGGGGAGGTGTGATAAGATGCAGAATGTGACATGATGTAATGAAGGGGAGGTGGAATAAGATGCAGAATGTGACATGATGTAATGATGGGGAGGTCGGATAAGATGCAGAATGTGACATGATGTAATGATGGGGAGGTCAGATAAGATGCAGAATGTGACATGATGTAATGATGGGGAGGTCGGATAAGATGCAGAATGTGACATGATGTAATGAAGGGAGGTCAGATAAGATGCAGAATGTGACATGATGTAATGATGGGGAGGTCGGATAAGATGCAGAATGTGACATGATGTAATGAAGGGAGGTCCGATAAGATGCAGAATGTGACATGATGTAATGAAGGGAGGTCAGATAAGATGCAGAATGTGACATGATGTAATGAAGGGAGGTCAGATAAGATGCAGAATGTGACATGATGTAATGATGGGGAGGTCGGATAAGATGCAGAATGTGACATGATGTAATGATGGGGAGGTCAGATAAGATGCAGAATGTGACATGATGTAATGAAGGGGATGTCTGATAAGATGCAGAATGTGACATGATGTAATGAAGGGGAGGTAAGATAAGATGCAGAATGTGACATGATGTAATGAAGGGGAGGTGGAATATGATGCAGAATGTGACATGATGTAATGATGGGGAGGTCAGATAAGATGCAGAATGTGACATGATGTAATGAAGGGGAGGTCAGATAAGATGCAGAATGTGACATGATGTAATGATGGGGAGGTCAGATAAGATGCAGAATGTGACATGATGTAATGATGGGGAGGTCAGATAAGATGCAGAATGTGACATGATGTAATGATGGGAGGTCAGATAAGATGCAGAGTGTGACATGATGTATTGAAGGGGAGGTGGAATAAGATGCAGAATGTGACATGATGTAATGATGGGGAGGTCAGATAAGATGCAGAATGTGACATGATATAATGAAGGGGAGGTCAGATAAGATGCAGAATGTGACATGATGTAATGATGGGGAGGTCAGATAAGATGCAGAATGTGACATGATGTAATGAAGGGGAGGTCAGATAAGATGCAGAATGTGACATGATGTAATGAAGGGGAGGTCAGATAAGATGCAGAATGTGACATGATGTAATGATGGGTTGGTCAGATAAGATGCAGAATGTGACATGATGTAATGAAGGGGAGGTCAGATAAGATGCAGAATGTGACATGATGTAATGATGGGGAGGTCAGATAAGATGCAGAATGTGACATGATGTAATGATGGAGAGGTCAGATAAGATGCAGAATGTGACATGATATAATGATGGGGAGGTCAGATAAGATGCAGAATGTGACATGATGTAATGATGGGGAGGTCAGATAAGATGCAGAATGTGACATGATGTAATGATGGGAGGTCAGATAAGATGCAGAATGTGAGATGATGTAATGAAGGGGAGGTCGGATAAGATGCAGAATGTGACATGATGTAATGAAGGGGAGGTCAGATAAGATGCAGAATGTGACATGATGAATTGATGGGGAGGTCAGATGAGATGCAGAATGTGACATGATGTAATGAAGGGGAGGTCAGATAACATGCAGAATGTGACATGATGTAATGATGGGGAGGTCAGATAAGATGCAGAATGTGACATGATGTAATGATGGGGAGGTCAGATAAGATGCAGAATGTGACATGATGTAATGATGGGGAGGTCAGATAAGATGCAGAATGTGACATGATGTAATGATGGGGAGGGCGGATAAGATGCAGAATGTGACATGATGTAATGATGGGGAGGTCAGATAAGATGCAGAATATGACATGATGTAATGAAGGGGAGGTCAGATAAGATGCAGAATGTGAGATGATGTAATGAAGATGAGGTCGGATAAGATGCAGAATGTGACATGATGTAATGATGGGGAGGTCAGATAAGATGCAGAATGTGACATGATGTAATGATGGGGAGGTCAGATAAGATGCAGAATGTGACATGATGTAATGATGGGGGGTCAGATAAGATGCAGAATGTGACATGATATAATGACGGGGAGGTCAGATAAGATGCAGAATGTGACATGATGTAATGATGGGAGGTCAGATAAGATGCAGAATGTGACATGATGTAATGAAGGGGAGGTCAGATAAGATGCAGAATGTGACATGATGTAATGATGGGGAGGTCAGATAAGATGCAGAATGTGACATGATGTAATGATGGCGGGGGGGTCAGATAAGATGCAGAATGTGACATGATGTAATGATGGGGGGGGGTCAGATAAGATGCAGAATGTGACATGATGTAATGATGGGGGGGTCAGATAAGATGCAGAATGTGACATGATGTAATGATGGGGAGGTCAGATAAGATGCAGAATGTGACATGATGTAATGATGGGGTGGTCAGATAAGATGCAGAATGTGACATGATGTAATGATGGGGAGGTCAGATAAGATGCAGAATGTGGCATGATGTAATGATCGGAGGTCAGATAAGATGCAGAATGTGACATGATGTAATGAAGGGGAGGTCAGATAAGATGCAGAATGTGACATGATGTACTGAAGGGGAGGTCAGATAAGATGCAGAATGTGACATGATGTAATGATGGGGAGGTCAGATAAGATGCAGAATGTGACATGATGTACTGAAGGGGAGGTCATATAAGATGCAGAATGTGACATGATGTAATGAAGGGGAGGTCAGATAAGATGCAGAATGTGACATGATGTAATGAAGGGGAGGTCAGATAAGATGCAGAATGTGACATGATGTAATGATGGGGGGTCAGATAAGATGCAGAATATGACATGATGTAATGAAGGGGAGGTCAGATGAGATGCAGAATGTGACATGATGTAATGATGGGGAGGTCAGATAAGATGCAGAATGTGACATGATGTAATGATGGGGAGGTCAGATAAGATGCAGAATGTGACATGATGTAATGAAGGGGAGGTCAGATGAGATGCAGAATGTGACATGATGTAATGAAGGGGAGGTCAGATAAGATGCAGAATGTGACATGATGTAATGAAGGGGAGGTCAGATAAGATGCAGAATGTGACATGATGTAATGAAGGGGAGGTCAGATAAGATGCAGAATGTGACATGATGTAATGATGGGGAGGTCAGATAAGATGCAGAATGTGAGATGATGTAATGAAGATGAGGTCAGATAAGATGCAGAATGTTACATGATGTAATGAAGGGGAGGTCAGATAAGATGCAGAATGTGACATGATGTAATGAAGGGGAGGTCAGATAAGATGCAGAATGTGACATGATGTAATGATGGGGAGGTCAGATAAGATGCAGAATGTGGCATGATGTAATGTGACATGATGTAATGATGGGGAGGTCAGATAAGATGCAGAATGTGGCATGATGTAATGTGACATGATGTAATGATGGGGAGGTCAGATAAGATGCAGAATGTGACATGATGTAATGAAGGGGAGGTCAGATAAGATGCAGAATGTGACATGATGTAATAAAGGGGAGGTCAGATAATATGCAGAATGTTACATGATATAATGAAGGGGAGGTCTGATAAGATGCAGAATGTGACATGATGTAATGATGGGGAGGTCAGATAAGATGCAGAATGTGACATGATGTAATGATGGGGAGGTCGGATAAGATGCAGAATGTGACATGATGTAATGATGGGGGGGGGGGGGGTCAGATAAGATGCAGAATGTGACATGATATAATGATGGGGGGGTCTGATAAGATGCAGAATGTCACATGATGTAATGATGGGGAGGTCAGATAAGATGCAGAATGTGACATGATGTAATGATGGGGAGGTCGGATAAGATGCAGAATGTGACATGATGTAATGATGAGGAGGTCAGATAAGATGCAGAATGTGACATGATGTAATGATGAGGAGGTCAGATAAGATGCAGAATGTGACATGATGTAATGAAGGGGAGGTCGGATAAGATGCAGAATGTGACATGATGTAATGATGGGGAGGTCAGATAAGATACAGAATGTGACATGATGTAATGATGGGGAGGTCAGATAAGATGCAGAATGAGACATGATGTAATGAAGGGGAGGTCGGATAAGATGCAGAATGTGACATGATGTAATGATGGGGAGGTCAGATAAGATGCAGAATGTGACATGATGTAATGATGGGGAGGTCAGATAAGATGCAGAATGAGACATGATGTAATGAAGGGGAGGTCGGATAAGATGCAGAATGTGACATGATGTAATGATGTGGAGGTCAGATAAGATGCAGAATGTGACAATATGTAATGATGTGGAGGTCAGATAAGATGCAGAATGTGACATGATGTAATGATGGGGAGGTCAGATAAGATGCAGAATGTGACATGATGTAATGATGGAGAGGTCAGATAAGATGCAGAATGTGACATGATGTAATGATGGGGAGGTCAGATAAGATGCAGAATGTGACATGATGTAATGATGGGGAGGTCAGATAAGATGCAGAATGTGACATGATGTAATGATGGGGAGGGCAGATAAGATGCAGAATGTGACATGATGTAATGATGGGGAGGTCAGATAAGATGCAGAATGTGACATGATGTAATGATGGGGAGGTCAGATAAGATGCAGAATGTGACATGATGTAATGATGGGGAGGTCAGATAAGATGCAGAATGTGACATGATGTAATGATGGGGAGGGCAGATAAGATGCAGAATGTGACATGATGTAATGATGGGGAGGTCAGATAAGATGCAGAATGTGACATGATGTAATGATGGGGAGGTCAGATAAGATGCAGAATGTGACATGATGTAATGAAGGGGAGGTCAGATAAGATGCAGAATGTGACATGATGTAATGATGGGGAGGTCAGATAAGATGCAGAATGTGACATGATGTAATGATGGGGGGGTCAGATAAGATGCAGAATGTGACATGATGTAATGATGGGGAGGTCAGATAAGATGCAGAATGTGACATGATGTAATGATGGGGAGGTCAGATAAGATGCAGAATGTGACATGATGTAATGATCGGAGGTCAGATAAGATGCAGAATGTGACATGATGTAATGAAGGGGAGGTCAGATAAGATGCAGAATGTGACATGATTTATTTACAGGCAGGGGTTTGAGAAAGCGCTAGGTGTTTATCCAGATAAGATGCAGGATGCGGTCGTGGACATCTATGGCTGAATCAGGCCAGGATAGTGATTCATACCTGATTATGGAGATCTTGCAGGGTTTCCTGTGCAGGGGTTTTATATTCTCACTAGTATTAATAGACCATCTCCCAAGTCACACAAGGCGGTCTTTCCGATTTGCTTTATTTAATCTTGATATGGTACAAAAATTGATATTACATTACTTTGGGGGTCTTTTTTGCATGCACATGCAGTTTTTGCCTCCTGTTAAGGAGTAGTCTAAGGACCCCCATTATGTAATGAATCTGCAGTAGGGGGTCTGGCACTACACAGGAAATCAAAGAAAAGAAAAACCAGCAACACAAAGCCAGATTAATCAGACTTGGTTGGCTTTTAGTCACAATTTCCATCCCAAAATGCGTGTGTACCACATCTCTAATCTGCACGTATTTGTCCCTTCTGCATAACTTGCACCTTCTGCCCCTGGTGGGTGACAGCGCTATTGCGCAAATTGTACAATGACACAGGAGAATGAGATCAAGGCTATAGAAGTGCTGTCCCTGGACTCCTGCAGTCCCGACAAACTCTACCTCTGACCTGAAAAGCTGGAGCTCGGCAGGACACAGCCTCCGATTCAGGACTGTCCGGCGCAGAGTGGGACAGTTGGGAGACATGCTTCTGATCCACTGAGTAAAGGATGAAGTTAGTGTCCGGAGGACTCAAATCATTTTAGTTTACTGTCTGGGATTTAAAGTGCCTAACACCCCTCCCCCCTTTGATCTTTCACTCTAACAAAGTTGGCAAGAGTTGTGTAAACATAATATAAATGAGAGGTTTCAGATCCTGTACATAATTAAGTTCACCCGCCAGGTAAACCTCACCTATGTACAAGCAGGGAAAAGAAAAAATGCCAGTGCGCTCAACTAGTTACAGGCTCAAATAATATACATGTGTAGAATGAATCCAACCAAACAGGTGTGAGCAGGCTGCAAATACAGTGTGATTGGTTGTACAATATATACCAAAATCTGTCTGCGCTTCTCACCCTAATAAAGTTGGGAAGAAATATATAAACATAATATAAATTGGAGGCTCTGGTTCTACAAATTGGCTGGGGTGGGGGAGGGGGGGGGGGGGGATGTTGCAAGATATTTGGATTCCCCACCAGGGGCATAACTATTGACCACAGGACCCTGGTATGGAAATTGCCCTGGTCCCCCCAACTTCACCAAGCAACATTTCCCAAAGGGGCTGCTTTGCCATCAAACAGCTTTTCAGTGTCAGCTTTGCCCCCATAAAGCTTGTCAGTGCCATCTTTGTCCCAAGACAGCCTGTGAGTGTCATCTTTGACTGACCCAGGATGCAGGAAGGGGATGTCAGCTTATCAGTGCCATCTTTGCCCACAACCACCATGCCAGTACTGGCTTTGTTCCCATACAGCTTGGCTGTGCCATCTTTCTCCCCAAACAGTTTGTGAGTGTCATCTTTGGCTCTACACAGCTTTGCTGTGCCACCTTTGTCTCTAAATAGCCAATCTGTGCCTCGCCCGGGGCATACCACAGGATCCTGGTATGAAAATTGATCCCCCCAACTACACCAAACACCATTTCCCAAAGTGCCGACTTTGCCATCAAAATCTTTTCAGTGTCATTTTTGCCCCCATAAAGCTTGGCTGTGCCGTATTTCTCCCCAAACAGCTTGTGAGTGTCATCTTTGGCTCTACACAGCCTTGCTGTGCCACCTTTGTCCCTAAACAGCAGATCTGTGCCATCTTTGTCCCGAAACTGCATGTTAGTGGCATGTCCATAACATTTCCTTTCAGTTCCATCTTAGTCTCCAGACTTGTCAGTGCCATCTTTGCCCCAAAACGTCTTATCAGTGCCATTAGTAGATAACCAAGCCAGTGAGATAGCTCAGTGAGCTAATGCACACCCAACAGAATCTGTTCAGCCCTTGGGGGTCACTGATTAAGCTCTCGGCAGGTTTAATCCAGACCTTCACCCCTCCTATGTAGATAAAATAAGTGGCCTTAAAATTGGGTAATAGTAACATATTGAGAAAAATTAACATCCCTAAGATGTACTTTAAAACCAGAGAATATCTGAATGTATCTTTCATTTCGTCTTATCATTATCTTTGCCTACAGTCAACTTGCCAGTCCCATCTTTGTCCCCAAACAGCTTGTCAGTGCTCTCACCCTCAGTGCTGTGTGCAGATAGGGAGGCTGGTATTTTACTGGCAGGCCGGTAAGTAAATGGCTTGCTGCAGGAAGTGGATGTCAGACTTACAGGGGCGCGTACTAAACGCAAATATATTTTATGTGCAAAACTATTTTTGCGCTTTGCTCCTACTGCAATGTACTAAACATTTAACCCTCCAATAGTACATACGAGCAAACTGAGAATAAAAACAGGCAATTTTGAGAACATTTTTTCTACCTCTTTTGATGGCGCTTTGCTAAAAGCCGGTGTTATTTTCACACGCAAATAAGAATTATTTTTCATAAAATATTCGCAAAGCTCTTTAGCGTGCGCAAATCTAATCGCAATTTATTAGCGCAACCTGAAAAATGCGCGATAATAATAAACGGAACAGGGGCAAAATCAGGGAAAACAAGCGCAGAATGTTACAAATAGTCGCAAATTGCTCCTTACTCCTGTTTTACCTACTTTTTCCCCACTGCTCTTGTTTAGTACATGACCCCCTAAATATATTTGCTTTTTTTTAGTACATGCCCCTCTTAGCGTGCAGGGAGAGAGGGTGAGAGATCATCCCATTCACTTTAAAGGTACAGACAGGTGGTTGCAGGGGTCGCCCCCTAGCAAGCCCAGGCGTGACCCCTGTGAACATGATTCTCCACGAATGACTTCATTATGTTAGCAGTGAGTGACGTCAGTGGCAACTGAGATGGGAATTGCAAACTTTAGGCCAAGGTAGCCGAATTGGAGAGACGGAAGGATTTTTCAGCTACTTTGGCCTTAAGTTAAGTAGACACCAGGCTATCCTAGATATAAGATAGGGAACTGGGGACTAATGAAAGTATTACTTTACTGAGAGGGTAGTGGATGTGTGGAATAGTCTTCCAGCGGAAGTGGTAGAGGTTAATACAGTGAAGGAGTTTAAGCATGCGTGGGATAGGTATAAGGCTATCCTAGATATAAGATAAGGCCAGGGACTAATGAAAGTATTACTTTACTGAGAGGGTAGTGGATGCATGGAATAGTCTTCCAGTAGAAGTGGTAGAGGTTAATACAGTGAAGGAGTTTAAGCATGCGTGGGATAGGTATAAGGCTATCCTAGATATAAGATAAGGCCAGGGACTAATGAAAGTATTACTTTACTGAGAGGGTAGTGGATGCATGGAATAGTCTTCCAGTAGAAATGGTAGAGGTTAATACAGTGAAGGAGTTTAAGCATGCATGGGATAGGTATAAGGCTATCCTAGATATAAGATAAGGTCAGGGACTAATGAAAGTATTACTTTACTGAGAGGGTAGTGGATACATGGAATAGTCTTCCAGTAGAAGTGGTAGAGGTTAATACAGTGAAGGAGTTTAAGCATGCGTGGGATAGGTATAAGGCTATCCTAGATATAAGATAAGGCCAGGGACTAATGAAAGTATTACATTACTGAGAGGGTAGTGGATGTATGGAATAGCCTTCCAGTAGAAGTGGTAGAGGTTAATACAGTGAAGGAGTTTAAGCATGCATGGGATAGGTATAAGGCTATCCTAGATATAAGATAAGGCCAGGGACTAATGAAAGTATTACATTACTGAGAGGGTAGTGGATGCATGGAATAGTCTTCCAGTAGAAATGGTAGAGGTTAATACAGTGAAGGAGTTTAAGCATGCGTGGGATAGGTATAAGGCTATCCTAGATATAAGATAAGGCCAGGGACTAATGAAAGTATTACTTTACTGAGAGGGTAGTGGATGCATGGAATAGTCTTCCAGTGGAAGTGGTAGAGGTAAACACAGTGAAGGAGTTTAAGCATGCATGGGATAGGCACAAGGCTATCCTAGATATAAGATAAGGTCAGGGACTAATGAAAGTATTACATTACTGAGAGGGTAGTGGATGTATGGAATAGTCTTCCAGTAGAAATGGTAGAGGTTAATACAGTGAAGGAGTTTAAGCATGCGTGGGATAGGCACAAGGCTATCCTAGATATAAGATAAGGCCAGGGACTAATGAAAGTATTACATTACTGAGAGGGTAGTGGATGCATGGAATAGCCTTCCAGTAGAAGTGGTAGAGGTAAACACAGTGAAGGAGTTTAAGCATGCATGGGATAGACACAAGGCTATCCTAGATATAAGATAAGGCCAGGGACTAATGAAAGTATTACTTTACTGAGAGGGTAGTGGATGCATGGAATAGTCTTCCAGTATAAGAGGTAGAGGTTAATACAGTGAAGGAGTTTAAGCATGCATGGGATAGGTATAAGGCTATCCTAGATATAAAATAGGGAACTGGGGACTGATAAAAGTATTACATTACTGAGAGGGTAGTGGATGCATGGAATAGCCTTCCAGCGTAAGTGGTAGAGGTTAATACAGTGAAGGAGTTTAAGCATGCGTGGGATAGGTATAAGGCTATCCTAGATATAAGATAAGACCAGGGACTAATGAAAGTATTACTTTACTGAGAGGGTAGTGGATGTATGGAATAGTCTTCCAGTAGAAGTGGTAGAGGTTAATACAGTGAAGGAGTTTAAGCATGCATGGGATAGGTAGAAGGCTATCCTAGATATAAGATAAGGCCAGGACTAATGAAAGTATTACTTTACTGAGAGGGTAGTGGATGTATGGAATAGTCTTCCAGTAGAAGTGGTAGAGGTTAATACAGTGAAGGAGTTTAAGCATGCATGGGATAGGTATAAGGCTATCCTAGATATAAGATAAGGCCGGGACTAATGAAAGTATTACTTTACTGAGAGGGTAGTGGATGTATGGAATAGTATTCCAGTAGAAGTGGTAGAGGTTAATACAGTGAAGGAGTTTAAGCATGCGTGGGATAGGCACAGGGCTATCCAGATATAAGACGGGGAACTGGGGACTAATAAAAGTATTACTGTACTGAGAGGGTAGTGGATGCATGGAATAGCCTTCCAGTATAAGAGGTAGCGGTTAATACAGTGAAGGAGTTTAAGCATGCATGGGATAGGTATAAGGCTATCCTATATATAAGTTAAGGCCAGGGACTAATGAAAGTATTACATTACTGAGAGGGTAGTGGATGCATGGAATAGCCTTCCAGCAGAAGTGGTAGAGGTTAATACAGTGAAGGAGTTTAAGCATGCGTGGGATAGGTATAAGGCTATCCTAGATATAAGATAAGGCCAGGGATTAATGAAAGTATTACTTTACTGAGAGGGTAGTGGATGTATGGAATAGCCTTCCAGTAGAAGTGGTAGAGGTAAACACAGTGAAGGAGTTTAAGCATGCATGGGATAGACACAAGGCTATCCTAGATATAAGATAAGGCCAGGGACTAATGAAAGTATTACTTTACTGAGAGGGTAGTGGATGCATGGAATAGTCTTCCAGTATAAGAGGTAGAGGTTAATACAGTGAAGGAGTTTAAGCATGCATGGGATAGGTATAAGGCTATCCTAGATATAAAATAGGGAACTGGGGACTGATAAAAGTATTACATTACTGAGAGGGTAGTGGATGCATGGAATAGCCTTCCAGCGTAAGTGGTAGAGGTTAATACAGTGAAGGAGTTTAAGCATGCGTGGGATAGGTATAAGGCTATCCTAGATATAAGATAAGACCAGGGACTAATGAAAGTATTACTTTACTGAGAGGGTAGTGGATGTATGGAATAGTCTTCCAGTAGAAGTGGTAGAGGTTAATACAGTGAAGGAGTTTAAGCATGCATGGGATAGGTAGAAGGCTATCCTAGATATAAGATAAGGCCAGGACTAATGAAAGTATTACTTTACTGAGAGGGTAGTGGATGTATGGAATAGTCTTCCAGTAGAAGTGGTAGAGGTTAATACAGTGAAGGAGTTTAAGCATGCATGGGATAGGTATAAGGCTATCCTAGATATAAGATAAGGCCGGGACTAATGAAAGTATTACTTTACTGAGAGGGTAGTGGATGTATGGAATAGTATTCCAGTAGAAGTGGTAGAGGTTAATACAGTGAAGGAGTTTAAGCATGCGTGGGATAGGCACAGGGCTATCCAGATATAAGACGGGGAACTGGGGACTAATAAAAGTATTACTGTACTGAGAGGGTAGTGGATGCATGGAATAGCCTTCCAGTATAAGAGGTAGCGGTTAATACAGTGAAGGAGTTTAAGCATGCATGGGATAGGTATAAGGCTATCCTATATATAAGTTAAGGCCAGGGACTAATGAAAGTATTACATTACTGAGAGGGTAGTGGATGCATGGAATAGCCTTCCAGCAGAAGTGGTAGAGGTTAATACAGTGAAGGAGTTTAAGCATGCGTGGGATAGGTATAAGGCTATCCTAGATATAAGATAAGGCCAGGGATTAATGAAAGTATTACTTTACTGAGAGGGTAGTGGATGTATGGAATAGTCTTCCAGTAGAAGTGGTAGAGGGTAATACAGTGAAGGAGTTTAAGCATGCGTGGGATAGACACAAGGCTATCCTAGATATAAGATGGGGAACTGGGGACTAATAAAAGTATTTAGAAAATTGGGCAGATAAGATGAAGGAATGAAGCCCGTGGATACCTCAAAGGGAATGCTGCAAACTTGTAGAAACATTTAAAGTAAAATATAACCAATTTAAAGGTACAGTAAGACTCTGTTGCTGGATGAGTGCGCTCTAATTGTACAAATAAAGCAAATCAGTGTATGTGTGATCGCTCTCACTGCTTTTCTGGAATGTGGGGATAATAAAAACACAAGATTGTAAGAGAAAAAGAAATAAAAGGTAGATCAAAGTGTACAGGTTCATCTTAGATTGGAACGTCTGATAACTTTCACACCTTCTGTAGACTCTAGTGATCTGCCAAGAATTGCCGTCAGGTCTAGAAATACAGTTATTATTACAGGAAGAGGCAGAGGGTTTTAACCCCTTGGCGACACAGGACTAGGTCCGTCCTGTGTGCCGAGGCGTTAGTGACACAGGACGGACCTAGTCCGTCCTGTGTCAAAACGAGCACTGAAAGCGGATTTTTTCCGCTTTCAGTGCTCAAGCCGCATTGTAACGATGCTTCCGTGTGGAATATCGTACAATACTAAAAAAAATGCCCGTCGGCATTTCGGTCGCTCCGGAGAGCGATAGAAATGCCGGTTTTAAAGGCACAGAGCCTTTAAAACGCGGGCATTTCAAAAATGAGCATAGGAAGCGAATCTTTCGCTTCCTATGCTCAGAAAGTGTTCCTGATTGCCTCGCAAGTCGAGGCAATCAGGAACACAAAAAAAAAATGCACGATCTTGGACACTGAGTGACCAAGATGGCGCTGCCCTTCTAAGGGCAAGAGCACAGGAGGCAGGAAGTACCTGCTTCCTGTGCTCTCTGGCTGTCACACGATTGCCTCTTCACAGAGGCAATCAGTGACTGCCAGGCACACTGACAGGCAGTGGGGATGCTCTCCTGAACATCCCCACTGACTGGTCAGATCAATATTAACTCTATATTGATCTGACCAGTTATGATCTGTCACCCTCTCCTCACATTTTTTTTAGTGAGGGAGAGAGACAGATCAAAGTTCTAAAAGTAAGTAAAAGTTAAAAAAAACAATAAATACACAACACACAAATAATAAAACAATAAAAAAAATTTTATTAAAGCAATTCCCTGCGTTTAACCCCTTCCCTGCCACTGATCTTGCATAAGCAGTGATCGTGCACATCAGCGCATTTATGTTTGCTGTTTGTGCATTTTTTAGGGGTTAATTTTTTTTGTACTGTAATTTATTACAGTACTAAAAAGGCTCTTCTAAGAGTTATTAACCCCTTATTTGCCGTCGATCACTGCTTATGCAATGATATTGACGCCAAAGCAATTGTTATCTGTCTGCATATTTTTATTTTATTTTTTTTTTTTACACATACCCGCTAGGGGATTACATGTAAAGTAAAAATATTTGAGATTTTTTTTTTTAAGCTGCCTGAGCGCATAGCGATCAGTAACAGCGAATTAGTGGCAAAGGCGGTTTGGTGATTTCTCAATTAAGCTCACCATTCGCCCTGGTCAGATCAAAATTAGTCGGATCAATATTCACAAATATTGATCTGCCTCCCTCTCCTCACTTACATTTTTGTGACGGAAAGAGACAGATCAGTATTAGTGATATAAAATAACATTTTATAAAATTGGCAGGTTTTATGAAAGTCTTTCACTGTGTATTAACCCCTTCCCTGCCATTCATCACTGTGTAAGCAGTAATCTTGCACAGCAACAGTATGTTTTGCTGTCTGCACTGTTTTATGGATTAATTTCTTTGTACTGTAATGTATTACAGTACTAGATAGGCTCTTCTAAGAGCTATTAACCCTTTCTTTGCTCGAGATCACTGCTTACGCACTGATTCTGAGGCTGCGGACTCAGGGTTCGATTTTGACCCTATTCAGCTTTCTGATACATCATCTAGCGATGTATCGGTGGCTGCTGAGCCCTTGCCACAAGTAGTGATGGGGGTCTACCGATAAAAAAATATATGGTTTGGTGGGGGTAAATTACATTGGCTGGCTTCAAAGATATATCCCATAAAGGACACGGACGCAGGTTGACTACATGTCAAAATTCCAAGTTGGAATTTTGAGATGCGCATCTCACAAATGTTGCCTTCTAGCCAAAAACAAACCAACAAACCTATGCATGGGTGCTATCCCTGTACTCGGGAGATGTTGCTGAACACATATTGGGTGGTTGTTTGTCAGTGACATATACCAGAATCTGTGAATTCATGCCTGAAGTACAATGCATGTGGAAAAACTCCCAAAAAAGTACTACCACAAACTTTTACAAAGGCTGGTGGTAGAATTAGTACCTATACAGTATTAAAATACCACCATTTGAAATACCTTAGGATGTCTATTTTCCAAAAATATATGGTTTGATGGGGTAAAATTCATTGGACGGCTTCAAAAATGTTCCAAATGGAACATGGGCGCAGGCTGACTACATGTCAAAATTCCAGGTTGGAATTGCGCACCCCCTAAATGTGGAATTTTAGACCCAATACAAACCAACAAACCTATGCATGGGGGGTATCCCTGTACTCAGGAGATGTTGCTGAACACATATTGAGGTGTTGGTTGGCAGTGGCAAATACCAGAATCTGAAAATTCCTGCCTGAACTACAATGTGTGTGGGGAAAAAATGACATCCCAACCCTTTGACATAGGTTGGTGGTAGAATTAGCACTTGTAAAGTGTTAAAATACCACAATTTTAAATACCCTAGGATGTCTAGTTTTCCAAAATATATGGTTTTATGGGGTAAAATACTTTGACAGGCTTCAAAAGTGTCCCAAATGGAACATGGGCGCAGGCTGACTACATGTCAAAATTCCAAGTTGGAAATGCACCCCCCCTAAACGTGGCCTTTTAGCCCCCAAATAATCTAACTAACCTACACATGTGTGGTATCCCTGTACTCAGGAGATGTTGCTGAACACATATTAAGGTGTTGTTTGGCACTGACACATAATAGGATCTGTGAATTCATGCCCGATGTACAATGAATGTGAAAAACAAATTACTATCCATAACATTGACATAGGCTGGTGGTAGAATTAGTGCATGAAAAGTGTTAAAATACTACCATTTGAAATACCCTAGGGTGTCTAGTTTTCAAAAATATATGGTTTTGTGGGGTAGAATACACTTTTTGGCTTCAAAAATGTCCCAAATGGGACATGGGCGCAGGTTTTCTGCACGTCAGAATTCCAAGTTGGAAAACCAAAAAGCACACCTCTCAAATGTGGCCTTTTAACCCCAAAATAACCTAACCAACCTATACATGGGCGGTATCCCTGTACTCAGGAGATGTTGCTGAACACATATTGAGGTGTTGTTTGGCACTGACATATAACAGGATCTGTGAATTCATGCCCAAAGTACAATGTATGTGAAAAAAAATTACTATCCATAACATTGACATAGGCTGGTGGTAGAATTAGTGCATGAAAAGTGTTAAAATACTACCATTTGAAATACCCTAGGGTGTCTAGTTTTCAAAAATATATGGTTTTGTGGGGTAGAATACACTTTTTTTCTTCAAAAATGTCCCAAATGGGACATGGGCGCAGGTTTTCTGCACGTCAGAATTCCAAGTTGGAAAACCAAAATGCGCACCCCCTAAATGTGGCCTTTTAGCCCCAAAACAAACCAACAAACCTATGCATGGGTGGTATCCCTGTACTCAGGAGATGTTGCTGAACACATATTGAGGTGTTATTTGGAAATACCCCTTCACATTTTAAGGTAATGTTTACCTAAATTGCAATATATGTGAAAAATTAAAAAAAAAGATTTTTTGCTGCAAACTTTGGCATAGATTGGTGGTAAAATGGCTACATGAAATGTGTCAAAATACCCCAAGTTAAATGCCCTGAGTTGTCTAGTTTTCAAAAATATGTACATGTTGGGGGTCATTCATGGATTTAGTACAGAAATCAGTGTTACAATGTCACTATCGCTAATTTTGAAAGAAAGGATTTTAAAATAGCTTTGCACCACTTATAGTTCTGGCCCTGTAACATGAATAAAAAAGCACAAAAACATAAAAACATGGGCTATTTCTGAACTCAGGACATATATTAGAAACTTTTTAGCAGTGTTTTTTTGTTGTCTCTTGTACATGAGTATACGATTTTTCAAATAAAAGTCATAAAAAAATTATTTTTTCAATTTTTTTGCCATATTTTATTATTTTTTTTACATCAAATTATATGCTATTATCAAAATAATGGTATCAAAAGAAAGCCCTTCTTATAACGATAAAAACGATATATAGTTTGTGCGGGTACTCTAAATGAGACAGAAATAAATTACAGCAAAACACAAACACCTCAGAAATGTTAAAACAGCCCATGTCACCAAGCGTCGGACAAGCCAAAAAAGTCATGTCACTAAGGGGTTATACAATCATTTTGAAGGCATTGCTTGGCCTAAATGAGGGAAGGAGGTGAACATGGTATTCATTTATTATTCCTCATATGGGATAAGGCGGAGCAGGATTTGGTTAATGTCCTGTCCCACCTTAATTCAAATAACTGGAGTATCACATTGACATGTGAATATAGCTGGGGATCCCTGATGCAGAAATCTGTTATCCAAAACAATCTGTTATCCACATATCTTAAGTGATCCAAGTGATCTTAGTGATCCAAGTGATCTTAGTGATCTAAGTGATCTTAGTGATCCTAAGTGATCCAAGTGATCTTAGTGATCTAAGTGATGCTAGACTCAGAAGGACTATTTTGGTGCCAAAAATCTGCGCATATTAAGGAGGACCTTTTACATCATTCTTTTATTCTTTGCATTTACAGTCTAAGCAAAGCTTAGGTGACGGGCATCCTATAAGAGATAAAGTAATGTGCTATAGGGTTTTATTTCATGAAAGAGAGAATTGCAGGGAATTGAGAAGAAAATGTCAAACTTAAGGTCAAAGTAGCCGAGTTGGAAAGAGAGGAGAACTCAGCATCTTTGGCCATAGGTCTCCCTTCACCATTCACTGCAAACCTCTCTTTCATGAAATAAAAAAGTGTTTTATTAACTGAATATAAATGAATAAAGGCCTGAGGGGCTAATCACACAGTGTAAGTCACAAGGCGATGTCAGAAGAGACCACTGGCACATATTTAGTGTTAAAACACGGATCTCTTAGTTTATTTGTTTCCCACAGTGGGGGGACCAACAATATCCGGGGAGCTAAAGCTGTGATGGCCGAGTGGTTAAGGCGTTGGACTCGAAATCCAATGGGGTCTCCCTGCACAGGTTCGAATCCTGTTCACAGCGATGGGTGTTGTTACTTTTAGAGGACATAGTCTAAAATTAGAAGGGTGACGAATTAAAAGTAATATCAGGAAGTATTACATTACTGAGAGGGTAGTGGATGCATGGAATAGCCTTCCAGTAGAAGTGGTAGAGGTTAATACAGTGAAGGAGTTTAAGCATGCGTGGGATAGGTATAAGGCTATCCTAGATATAAGATAAGGCCAGGGACTAATGAAAGTATTACTTTACTGAGAGGGTAGTGGATGCATGGAATAGCCTTCCAGTAGATGTGATAGAGGTTAATACAGTGAAGGGGTTTAAGCATGCGTGGGATAGACACAAGGCTATCCTAGATATAAGATAAGGCCAGGGACTAATGACAGTATTACTTTACTGAGAGGGTAGTGGATGTATGGAATAGTCTTCCAGTAGAAGTGGTAGAGGTTAATACAGTGAAGGAGTTTAAGCATGCGTGGGATAGGTATAAGGCTATCCTAGATATAAGATAAGGCCAGGGACTAATGAAAGTATTACATTACTGAGAGGGTAGTGGATGTATGGAATAGTCTTCCAGTAGAAGTGGTAGAGGTAAACACAGTGAAGGAGTTTAAGCATGCATGGGATAGGTATAAGGCTATCCTAGATATAAGATAAGGTCAGGGATTAATGAAAGTATTACTTTACTGAGAGGGTAGTGGATGCATGGAATAGCCTTCCAGTAGAAGTGGTAGAGGTTAATACAGTGAAGGAGTTTAAGCATGCGTGGGATAGGCACAAGGCTATCCTAGATATAAGATAGGGAACTGGGGACTAATAAAAGTATTTAGAAAAATTGGGCAGACTAGATGGGCTCAATGGTTCTTATCTGGCGGTGACCCATTCTATGTTTCTATTTGTAACAGAAGCACATTCACGAACTTCAGGATAATAATATATTTTTTTCTGTGATCCTTTTTATCACAGACATAGCTCCTCTTTTATACATCCTGTCACTTTTTCTGCGCCGAACATATCCACCCACCAGTCTCGAATTTTCTCTACGGCCCTGTTTTTTTCGGATCCTATTTCCAAATTCTGGTCCATCCAGTCATTAACGGTGCCCAGGCATAGGCGGAATTGTGTTTAAACTGTGCATCTCATACACAGTCTAAACACGGGTAACGAATGTACCAGGAAGACAGGAGCGTAAAGCCTCACGTGGCGTCGCATAACTCCGCCCCTTTAGGCCCCATTTCATCCCAGTACCTTCAAACAGGAAGTTGACAAGGATGAGAGAACACCATATTATAAAATACTAAAAATGTATTGACACCTATTAAAATAAGAAGTTACTTCACACGTTGGGGTGTTTAGCAGAACTTATGTTTCTGTGTTTGCACGCACTAACGTGGGAAGGAGGAGCTAGACAGCAACACAGGAATCACCCGAAGCATGAGGCGTTACAAAACACTGCGGACAGTATATGTATATTTTTAAAACGATAGTGGGAAGTAGCAGTTACTGCATGAAGTAAGTCACCCGGGCGATCCCGGAGTTTGCTGCCCCTTTCAATACACACCACAAATACTATGATGACGCATGGTACTTGCGTCCTAGAAGACACAAGCACCAAAATGCTGTTTTCCTGTTCCTGGCTTGTGACATAACCTTTTGTCACTGGGGTTCTTGGAGAGAGATAATGGCCTGCCTCATGCAAATAGACTATGGACCCTGTCTGTGTATATGATAGGTTTTAGGGGTACACACTTTTGGACTCACCAGTCTTCTGTACAGCTGGACTTCTAACATTGGTGCCCAGGGCCAGCTCACTCAGGATGTTAGCTAAGCCATTGTGTTCCCCAGGTTGAGACTGTCTCCTGTCCTTCACACTCCAGTCTCTCAAGAGGTGTTAAGAAATGTTAAGGTTCTGTTACAATATGTTAAATATCCAGTTCCTGGTTAATTTGTGTTAAATGTATTCTTGCATTATGTCAAATTCCCCATTGTCTTTATGTAAGCCATTATGTGTCCTTTTGTGTAGGACTGAGTGTACTCTGGAGTTATCTAAACTCTGACAACTTTGTATCCTGAAAGGTGTGAGACAGGATTTCCCCATTGTATTTCCTACTGTTATATTGTGTTCATCATGTGTCTGAATTTAAAGGTGTGATTTTGTTATATCCTACTGTATCTAATTACCTGTTTTAAATGACTGTTTTAAATAAATATCTGTGCTGTTTTTAAATAATGGTCCATTCCTATTCCACTCCTATACTGGTGTTGTCTGGTACTTGGAGTAAATGGATGAGGGTCCTATCAGGGAATTTGAAGTAGTTTAGTACAACACTGGTTCTGTCTGGTGAATTAGAGCAGCTACCTACAACGCTGGTCCTGTCTGATGAATTAGAGCAGCTACCTACAACACTGGTTCTGTCAGGTGAATTGGAGTAGTTACGTACAACACTGGTTCTGTCTGGTGAATTAGAGCAGCTACCTACAACGCTGGTCCTGTCTGGTGAATTAGAGCAGCTACCTACAACACTGGTTCTGTCAGGTGAATTAGAGCAGCTACCTACAACACTGGTTCTGTCTGGTGAATTAGAGCAGCTACCTACAACACTGGTCCTGTCAGGTTAATTAGAGCAGCTACCTACAACAATGGTCCTGTCAGGTGAATTAGAGCAGCAACCTACAACACTGGTCCTGTCTGGTGAATTAGAGCAGCTACCTAGAACACTGGTCCTGTCTGGTGAATTAGAGCAGCTACCTACAACACTGCCTGTCTGGTGAATTAGAGCAGCTACCTACAACACTGGTCCTGTCAGGTGAATTGGAGTAGCTACCTACAACACTGGTCCTGTCAGGTGAATTAGAGCAGCTGCCTACAGCACTGGTCCTGTCTGGTGAATTAGAGCAGCTACCTACAACACTGGTACTGTCTGGTGAATTAGAACAGCTACCTACAACACTGGTCCTATCAGGTGAATTAGAGCAGCTACCTACAACACTGGTTCTGTCTGGTGAATTAGAGCAGCTGCCTACAACACTGGTTCTGTCAGGGGAATTAGAGCAGCTACCTACAACACTGGTCCTGTCAGGTGAATTAGAGCAGCTACCTACAACACTGGTTCTGTCTGGTGAATTAGAGCAGCTACCTACAACACTGGTCCTGTCAGGTGAATTAGAGCAGCTACCTACAGCACTGGTTCTGTCTGGTGAATTAGAGCAGCTACCTACAACACTGGTTCTGTCTGTTGAATTAGAGCAGCTGCCTACAACACTGGTTCTGTTTGGTGGCTCGAGGAGGCTATCGCAGCAAGGAAGCAGAGCTTTGACGGAGGTACCCAGTTGGGGTACCGGGGAGTCCGTCACATGGCTCTTATCACATGGTGATTGGTAGCCAGGAACAAAGCGGCTGAGATAGGGTTGCCACCCGGCCGGTATTTTACCAGTGGGACTGTAAAAAAAGGCATCAAGCCAATGTTAAGTCTATGTCAACAGTAGCAATGCAGGTATTTTTCTGAAGTGCCGGCATAGCGTAGCCCCATATCACAATTTGGGGGGCAGTGGTCTGTCCCACTGTCCCATCAAGCTCTACCTCTCTCCTGCTTTTCTCGACAAAGGTAGCGCCTGGGGGGACAGCTGAATTCAGGACCACAGTTCCACGTCCCTGATTGCATCTCCAATGCCTGAGACACCAAATGCCTACTGCGCACCTGACCTCCCAAGCTCCTCCCCCTCCCCCCGGCATCCTGATTCGCCAGGGGTTGAAAAGTTACACATACATAATATCAATTGCTCTTTATTAAGTTTTATTTTATTTTCACATATATTAAGTGTTCTGGTCTGTTTCAATGTAGGTTGTAATACTGTAATTCTGTTGTTCAGAGCTCCTTACCAAAAAAATAAAAAAAAATGTGACATTTTATTCCCACTCTGGGATTTTTAGGTCAGGACTGGAGGAGAATTGCAGTCCAATAAAGTGATCTACACTAGGTGAATTTTTTCTTCTTTTTTTTTTTTCTTCTTTTTTTTCATACATAGCATCTGACAAACTTCTTAAACGATAATTCGATCACTTATTTTATTTTGGTGCAACTGGCGCATTGCGACTTTTTACCCACAGGGATAATACAATTTCTGACGCCAACATCTTGATCCGTAACCCCCATTGAAAATTCAGGTGTTTTTATTGTCAGTGTAAAGAATTTTCAGAATTCCTTTTTTTTTTTTTAGTCCACGATGATAAAGCAGAATGGTGGGATTCCTTGTATGATGACATCACTTCTAATTAAAGGGACGGTATCACCTGAATATGGTTCTTACTGTGAATTTAGAGAATAAAAAATGCTTGAAAATGATCTATACATTGTGTTAGCAAAACTGCAAACAAATGTCTAAATTAGGAGACACACGTGTTTTAAATGTGTGTGTGTGGAGTCTCCTGGTTATGACATCACCTGGGGCACGGTGACACATTTCCCATTGAAAACCAGTTCATTTGCATACCATGCCCCAGGTGATGTCATAACCAGGAGACTCCACACACACACATCTAAAACACGTGTTTCTCCTAATTTAGACATTTGTTTGCAGTTTTTCTAACACAATGTATCGATCATTTCCAATAGTTGTTTTATGCTCTCAGTAAAATCGATGTTTAGGTGATACTGTCCCTTTAATAGTGACTTTCCTTAGCATAGGTGACTGTATAGTTCTGTCGTTGCTCGCTCTTCAGATCCGGCATCTGATATAATTGTTTTTGTTTTTTTTTTAGTTGCATTATCTTATTAATAGCATGTTCACATGAGAAAAGTTGCCCACAAACCTTGCCGATCAAAGATATCTTTCACCAAAAATGACCTTATGTTTGCATGTTCCCTAGCATCTTCTGAGAAATGAGATTATGATTTATAACCATTTCCTCCACACAGCATTAAATGGTTAAAGTTTCCGTTGTGTAAGAATACCAAAATCAGCACTAATAGTAAGGTTGCCACCTGGCCGGTATTTTACCGGCAGGCCGGTAAAAAATTGTCTTGAGTCCAATGTTAAGTCTATGGAAGCACCTATACTGTTAAGTCTATGGAAGTATTTTTTTGTAGAAAAGGTGACAACCCTAACTAAAAGGGACAGGCTAGTCCCCAAACTCACTTTGGTGCAAGATGAAGATCACAGCTTGTATAATGCACAGGCTTTTATCCCTGTGTGATTTGATGCAGGCATTCTGTATAAATCACATATTTAATATTTGACTCAAGCCCTCCCCCAGTGATTACTCTGCATGGTTACTGCAGGTGCAGCAGCACTGATTATATAGACACTGAGGATATAAAGTTTTGTTTCATATAGTCACTTCCTGTCCTCCTCAAATTGAGTCTATTGAGTGGCCTATGAGTGACCTCGCTCTTGTACACAGTAGGATCTCTTAACAGTGCAACGCAATGTCTGATGACATCACTAGAGAAACAGGACACGCCATTCATTTCAATGCCATTATTCCAATTGGTTCCTGCAGCAAAAAAAGGAAATGACTTTTACTCAGCTAGTTTGGGCAGTCCTGGTATCTTGCAAACTGCTGTAATTTTACAATTTCATCTAGCTGTAAGTATTTTATATTTTAAGCAGTGCAAAATGTAAGACATGCATTTTGAAGTACTTTGAAAGCATATTAATATTTGGAAGATGTATTTTGGACGCTAGACAGTCCCTTTAACAGGCACTCTGTCATCCTAAACATTGCATATCCTGTGACTGTAGAGAATACAAAAATGAGGAAAAATGATCTATATATTGTGTTAGCTGAATCACATGCAAATGCATACATTAAGAGGAAAAAAATCTGTATTAAATGTGGTGACATCACCTTCTGACTTGAAAACGACTTTATTTGCCTATCAAGCTGCAGGTGACACAACAGGCACATTTACAATTTAAAACACATTTCTCTCTCATTTTATCTATTTGCATTTATACACGATGTATAGATTTCAACATTTGATATTCTCTACATTCAAAGTATAATAAATATTTAAGTCGAAAGAGTCATTTTAGATTGTGCATGTAAACAGACAAAGTTTAATACTTATAGATATTAATCTGTATTTTTGATCAGATTTTTATTCTCTTCATTTACAGTATAAACTATACTTTGATGACATGGACTCTTTAATTATATATATATATATATTTTTTTTTTATCTCACAGTCTGTTAATTTAAAGTCCAGTAAATGTCCGGTTATCAGCTTAAACTTGAAGATGGAGGGAGCTGTTACAGTCAGGATAAGAGTTATAAACATATATATTTTTTTTTAATAATTCTTTATTTTGACATTTTCAACATTTTCCATAATTTTTATCATTTCTCGAGTTGGTTATAAACTTATATATCTTTCTTATACAGAACATTGCAGAACCTCCTTATATGACATAAAACATAAAGCATCGGTACAATACATCAGTATCAGTTGGGAATATTCTAATAATTTGGTACCACAAGAGTGTTAGGGCTGCTGGCATAATAACACATTTATCCATTTGTGTATTCTCAAAATGCTAAAACAGCATCATGCTCTACTGGCAATTGTGCTACTTATTTGCACATTTTGCATACTCAGACATACAAACATTCCATTCAATCATCAAACTACATAAACACGCAGAAAAAAAAGAGAAGAGAGAAAGAAAAAGAAAAAGGGGGAAAGAAAAATTCTAATGTCATCAGGGGGGGAAGACCATTTCTAAGCCTGGGGTGTACCCATTGTAAAATGAGCAATCCACGGCTCCCAAATTTTGCGGAAATTTTTGGATGTGTCATGTAAGTAAGCTGTGAGTTGGTCCATGTTTCTTACTTTGTTCAGTAGATTGACAACAATCGTAAGTTTCGGAACTATTGGTTGATTCCAGACTGCCGCCAGGGCTCTTCTAGCCGCCAACGCTATACGGGAAATTAGCTTATTTTCAGCCCTTGTAAAACCTTCACTCGGTTTAGAGAGCAAAAAAAGTTGGTTCTGGTGAGAAGGGCTTTTGTAAAACATCCTTGATGAGCACAGACACTTTGGTCCAGAAGGGGATCAGTTTTGGGCATGTCCACCAACAATGGAAATACGTGCCCAATTGTCCACACAGTTTCCAACAGAGAGAAGATGGAAGATGATTCATGTGGGCGATAACTTGTGGGATGTAGTACCATCTAAATAGAGTTTTGTATCTTTGCTCTTTGTGCGTCACACAAATGGAAAGTTTAGCTGTAGCTTCCCATATTTTCGACGATTCAAGTGTTACTCCCAGGTCTTTTTCCCACCGTTGTACGTATGACAGTTGGGATTCGGAGTTGGGGCTTATGAGTTCGGTATAAATTTTGTAAATGGTGCCATTAGAAACCGTGAGAGATAGACAACGGTACTGGAACCATGTTTTAGAAGAGAGACCAGCTTCATTGGTCTTTGTATTATGTGCAAAGTTCCGGAGTTGGATGTATCGAAAAAAATCTTTGGTTGTGAGTGGGCCCACTGTCTTCAGTTCTTTGAATGTTTTAACCTGAGTTCCAGACTAAAGATCAGCATATCTCCTTATCCCCTGCACAAAGAAGTTGTTGAATAGGACTTTTTCCATCCCCGGAGGGAAAAGTCTGTTCTGGAATATTGGAGTCAGTGGTGAGGGTTGAGTCGTGAGAGTGTGTTTGATAGAGGGTTTGTCCCAGATGTGCATGGAGTCAAGAAACCCTGGGCATTGGGTTCTGGACATAGACCTATGTTCTTTGGGAATCCACATGTATTGAGAAGGTGAGTCAGGAAGCATCAGCTCATGTTCTAGATCAACCCATCTGACGGTGCCTGGAGGAACATGCCAGGTAATGACCTGGGCAAGTCTGGCTGCTTGGTGGTATTTGAGTATATCTGGTAAGCCTAGACCCCCTCTTCTAGATGTCATTTGGAGGATTTGTTTGCCAGTTCTGGGTTTCTTCTTGGCCCATATAAAACGGTCTATCGCTTGTTGTAGACGTTTGAAATCCGCAGATCTGATTGGGGTGGGAAGGTTCTGGAATAGGTATAGAAGACGCGGCAGTAAGTTAATTTTGATTGAAGTTAATCCTTCCTATCCATGAAATTTGTAATTCTTGTCAAGAGTGGAGCTCCTTGTGTAACTGAGTCAGTAAAGGAGTATAATTGGCCGAATACAGGTCTTCCAGATTATGGGGGATCCGAATCCCCAAGTAGCAGAGTGGGGTGTCTGAGATTTGAATCTCAAAATTCAGTTCTACTAAACATATTTTTGATGAGGGATTTTGATTGCCCATGATATGTCCGATTATCATTTTTTTTTTTTTTTTTACAAATATCATAAAGATATTTGTATCAGAAATATAAGGGCCTACATGTAGTCAAAAACAAAAAATAGAAATGACTGGCTCTGCACTCTTCCGTATGCCAAAGCCGGCACCTCCTCTCGGCACTCTCACCACAAACAGGTGATACAATCAGAAACAAGAAGGGGTTGAGGGTCGCCCACTTTAGGGAGAAATAACGGGACTCCAGGTATTACCTGTGTATTAGGGTTTATTTCAAAGAACACCACAGCCAGCAGCTACTAGCAGAGTGAAGGTCAAAGAAAAAAAAAAGAGCCTACGCGTTTCGCGCCTGCGTACTGGCGCTTCGTCAAAGGGCATATATGTAGTCATGTCCATTTGAAAAAAAGCACTTTCAGATCTTTTGTAGTACGTTTTAGTGGGCTTCAAACATCAATTCTCCAGCTCAAATCAGGAGAATTGAAATGGGCAAATACAGCTGATGTGACCTGAATTTGGAGAGTGTGCGGGTGTGATTGGGTCGCCTCAAAATCGATGATTTTCGTGGCGGAAAATGAACCAATCCGAACAGCCGATTCGGACCAGAATTCAAGGAGAGTGATTGGCCACATTTTGAAGATTTGTAAGATTCCGTTTGTGTCAAAGTCGGGACTAATTGGTGTATATTCAGGGGCCTTTGATTTTAAATAAATGATCAGGGTGTGTGTGTGTACAGTCAGGAAAATAAATCTGGGTGATAGATTTATTTCTTATTTCCTTATATTATACTTTATCAGTTAGAAATAAAAACAATAAACTATTTCAGCTTTTAGCATTGGATTCCATGATTAGACACGTGTAGGAGAAATGCAGTTTTATAGAGGCAGTGGCTTTCTGCTTGGTTACATTTTTTGGAGAGTTTTGTCTCCCTTTAGCATACCTCCCAAAATTTCAAATGGCCAGAGAGGGACACTTTTGTTTTGTGGGGCGGGGCTGAAGGTGTGGGGCATTAGTGAAACATTTTCGTTGACTTTCTGGCCAATTGGTTATTATCTATTCCATACCATTTATTAATATAGTGTCGACTATCTCACGTAGCGCTTGGTACACAGCATAGAGGCTAGGTGGGTTTGGCCAGAGACTAATTGTGTTTATTCCAGTTGGATGAATTGTAAGCTACCTGATACTAACAGTGTTTGAGGACAGCGAGAGCTGGGTGGGATTAGCTAGAGGTTAATTAACAGGCCTTCTAATGGGATGAGTAGTAAACTGGGACTGTATCACCTAAACATTACATATACTGTTAATTTAGAGAAGAAAAATTATACTGAAAACAATTTATACATTGTATTACCAGGAGACAAAAATGTGTCTGGGGAATTTCCTGCTTATGACATCACCTTGTGGCTTGATATGCAAATGCACATCTTTCCAAGGGAAATGTGCACTTTGCAAATCAGATCTTAGGTGATGTCATGAGCAGGAGATTCCACAGATACATTTAAAACACATTTTGCTAATAATTGAGGCATTTTCTTGCAGTTTTGCTAATACAACGTATTGGTCATTTTCAATTGTTTCTTATTTTCTACATTCGTATTAAAAACAATGTTTAGTAAATACAGTGCCTTTCAAGAGTTTTGAGTGACTTTTTTGAAGTCTGAGAAGGAGGGAGTGAGCTGAATGATCTGCAGAAGGGAGTACCAGAGAGAGGGGGCAGATCGGGCAAAATCTGGTACGCATAAGAGAGGGAAGAGGGGATGAGGTTGGGGGTGAGCCTAAATCCATTTGAGGAGTGCAGCGTTCATGCAGGATATTATCGGTCAATGACGGAGTTAATGTAGGGAGGGGCCAAGGAGTGGAGGGCGTTGTATCTTAAAGATTCTAAATTGTATCCTAGAGCAGATGGGAAGTCAGTGGAGGGCGTTGCAGAGGATCAGACAAATTGTAACGATAAGCGAGAAAACGGAGCCTGGCAACTATCATTAGAATAGATTGCAAGGGAGAAATATGAGTCAGAGGTAGACCGGTCAGGAGGGTATTAATCAAGATGGAAAAAATAGTGAGCTAATGATAGGCGTTACAAAATGTACCAGATATGAGGGTATATATAGAAAAAATAAGCCTTCATGGCAAAAAAAACTCCATTCCCACTAAAATAATACACAGAAATAAAGAGGGGATAAAGGGAACGCAATGTAATAGATCATATATGAGTATGACCATATATACATCCATGTATGAATGCAAAAATAATAAATATGACTAGACTCAAGAGTGGCACATACAAATACAAAGGAAAATATCTCAGTATTTATATGTGCAAATGTTTGCAAAAGACTACAGGTGAGCCGAAGTGAGTGTGAATATAACACAACCTTGTCAAACAAACCCGCATCAGTCCTGCTGACTAAGCGTGATTAGTTCCGTGTCTGATAAGTGTGAGGTTTACTAATGTCCATGGGCAGTGCTAGCTAACAGACACACTCAACTGCTTTGGGGTACCTGACCAGCCAGAGGAGTACCTGACCAGCCAGAGGAGTGCCTGACCAGCCAGAGGCGTGCCTGACCAGCCAGAGGCGTGCCTGACCAGCCAGAGGAGTACCTGACCAGCCAGAGGCGTGCCTGACCAGCCAGAGGAGTACCTGACCAGCCAGAGGAGTACCTGACCAGCCAAAGGAGTACCTAACCAGTCAGAGGAGTGCCTGACCAGCCAGAGGAGTACCTGACCAGCCAGAGGAGTGCCTGACCAGCCAGAGGAGTGCCTGACCAGCCAGAGGAGTACCTAACCAACCAGATGAGTACCTGACCAGCCAGAGGAGTGCCTGACCAGCCAGAGGAGTACCTTACCAGCCAGAGGAGTACCTGACCAGCCAGAGGAGTGCCTGACCAGCCAGAGGCGTGCCTGACCAGCCAGAGGAGTACCTGACCAGCCAGAGGAGTACCTAACCAGCCAGAGGAGTACCTAACCAGCCAGAGGAGTGCCTGACCAGCCAGAGGAGTACCTAACCAGCCGGAGGAGTACCTGACCAGCCAGATATCCATAAAAAATTATTTTGACTTATTATTACCCTTCACTTCATAGCCAAAGTAATTTTAAGTGGCTCTCAAAGGTCACAGCAGCTATGGCTCACCCTAATCCCTTCACTCTCCTCCCCCCATTACTTCATATTGGTTTTTTTCACCCTCATTGGGTGCTATTCACTAAGAGATGAGTTGCAGGTAAGTTGAGGTAAGTCTGGTAGGGGGTGCCTGAATTTAATTGTGCCTAGGACAGCACAAAACCCCAAAAATACTATTGGTTGTCAGGTCCAACCAGGTCATTTCCTCGGTCCTTGCTCAGTCAGAGACGTGTCGTGAATAAACCTTCCCAAGCTTTAAAAACAAACAAACTTGGAAATTCTGCCAGTTTATTATCCGTTTATGTAAAAAAAAAACAAGAACATAATGTCACTGGATAAATAATATTAGTGGCGACATGTGAAGCTCGTTAGCACGCTATGAAAGAATATAAAAGGACACTTTACTATAGAGGGGGTGGAAACCATGGTTTGTGAAACAGACGTCCCTGAAACTAACAAATAACCCACGACACAACATACTTAGTTTCAGTTTCTGAAACATTATTTTCTGCCCTCAGTTAAATGCAACAGGAAAGCGGATTCTGGGGTAAAGTTTTAAAAGTAAAAAAAAGTCACCATTGAAACCACAGAGGGCTTCCAATGGGGCAGAGGGGCAATGGCACCTTGGGGGCAGCACCACTTCTCACTCTAAATGCCCTAGATTGTAGCACATTGTATCTCTTTATTTATTTTGTTTGTCTGTCACTGTTTTTACCTTATCTATTTACATATCTGTATGATAATTCTTGTTCTGCAGGTAAATATGACCCCTGCTTTTAGCTAAGAAAAACAAGGCCAGAAAAAGTCCCCACAGACAGGTCTGTTTGTATCCACAAATATTTGTCATTTTTTTTAAAAATTGTTAAGTTGACTTGTTACGTTTTTAGCAAATATCGATTTTTCGAAGGAACTCTTAGTAACTTCATCAGTCAACATGTATATCTTGCTGGAAAGCAGGATACCAGCACATCCATAGAGGCCTATCCAGGTGCTCCAAGGTAATCAAAGATTTTTTTTTTTAAAGTAACATATACATATTATATTTTGAAACCTATAACATAGCATATATTTATAATACGGGGATGGGACATTTGTTCACAGCTGCTTGAACACAGCCAGTTCATAGAAACATAGAATGTGTCGGCAGTAGATAAGAACCATTCGGCCCATCTAGTCTGCCCAATTATCTAAATACATTTATTAGTCCCCAGTTCCCTATCTTATATCTAGGATAGCCTTGTGCCTATCCCACGCATGCTTAAACTCCTTCACTGTATTAAACTCTACCACTTCCGCTGGAAGGCTATTCCATACATCCACTACCCTCTCAGTAATGTAATACTTTCATTAGTCCCTGGCCTTATCTTATATCTAGGATAGCCTTGTGCCTATCCTACGCATGCTTAAACTCCTTCACTGTATTAACCTCTACCACTTCCACTGGAAGGCTATTCCATACATTCACTACTCTCTCAGTAAAGTAAAAATTCCTGATATTACGTTTAAATCGTTGCCCCTCTAATTTAAGACTATGTCCTCTAGTTGTGGTAGTTTTTCTTCATTTAAATATACTCTCTTCCGTTACTGTGTCGATTCCCTTTATGTATATAAATGTTTCTATCATATCCCCCTTGTTACGTCTTTCCTCTAGTACTAGTATTAGGGTTTGGGGGGTAGTGTTAGTATTTGGGTTCAAGGGGTTAGTGTTAGTATTAGGGTTCAAGGGGTTAGTGTTAGTATTAGGGTTCAAGGGGTTAGTGTTAGTATTAGGGTTCCTGGGTAATGTTAGTATTAGTAAGTGAAGAAAAAATGAATGTGCACTCCACTCCTCAAGCCAACAAGTAAGGGATCACAGAACAAAGAAAGGTTAGGAGAGGACCCCACCTTATGAGTTTTGCGTATTGTAACGCTTAATCATTAGATGGAGCACCCGCTCCGGTGGCTATGGTGAGTGGAGCTGACCTAAACACTAGTTGTTTTATTTGCTAGTGTTAGTATTAAGGTGCGGGGGGTGGGGGTGTGGGGGGGGGGGGGTAAGTGTTAGTATTAGGGTTTGGGGGGTAGTGTTAGTATTAGGGTGCGGGGGTTAGTATTAGTATTAGGGTTCGGGGGGTTAGTGTTAGTATTAGGGTTCTGGGGTAGTGTTAGTATTAGGGTTTGGGGGTTAGTGTTAGTATTAGGGTTTGGGGGTTAGTGTTAGTATTAGGTTTCAGGTGGTAGTGTTAGTATTAGGGTTCAGGTGGTAGTGTTAGTATTAGGGTTCTGGGGTAGTGTTAGTATTAGGGTTGGGGGTTAGTGTTAGTATTAGGGTTTGGGGGTTTGTGTTAGTATTAGGGTTTGGGGTTAGTGTTAGTATTAGGGTTTGGGGGTTAGTGTTAGTATTAGGGTTTGGGGGGTAGTGTTAGTATTACGGTTCTGGGGTAGTGTTAGTATTAGGATTTGGGGGGTAGTGTTAGTATTAGGGGTTGGGGGGTAGTGTTTGTATTAGGGTTTAGGGGTTAGTATTAGTATTAGGGTTGGGGGGTTAGTATTAGTATTAGGGTGTGGGGAGGTCTTGTTAGTATTAGAGTTAGGAGGTAGTGTTAGTATTAGGGCTCTGGGGGTAATGTTAGTATTAGGAGTATTCACTCGCAAAATAATTATTATTTTAAAAAAAAAATAGTTGCTACCGGAAACACTGAATAAAAATAAACGGAAGAGGCGCAAACATTCAAAATGTTACAAATATTTCGCAAATTCCTCCTTTCGCTTGTTTAACCTATTTTTTTTTTCACCCCCTCTGTTTGTTTAGTATATGACCCCTCTAGATATTCAGCATTAGTAGCAGCTTTTCAACTCAGCGATTAAAACCTGTTATGTGCAGGTTATGTTACTTTATCACAATTTCCTGTTCATTGAACAGAACCAGATCTCTTTTTACATCTCAGTATAGCATGAAAAGTGTGACTTTCGGGGTTTTGTAAATGGTTTACGCTGGCTCCAAGCCATAAAAGTCTAACCAACACTGGAACTTCCCCTTGCCACAGGAAGTCCACAAATTGGCTCTGTTGAAAAATAAATATAAAAAAAAACATGCCTTGTCATATATAATATTAAATCTAGCTATGCTAATGTTACATTCATTTTACATTCATTTTAATTAATGAATAATTGTAACCTTTTGAATGCAAGAAGGCATCCGTAGAAATAAAAGCTTGTTGACCTAGTGGGGGAATCTGATCTGACATTGGAGAGTTAAGGACCCTGCAAATGTCTCCCTTTAGTCAACAACACTGGAAGGGATTCTTTACAGTAAGGACAATAAAGGTATGGAATTCACTGCCTGAAGAGGTGGTGCTATCAAATACAGTAGATGCCTTTAAAAGCGGCCTGGATATTAAAAACAAAACAAAACACAGAATATAGAGAGCTGTGTATGTTAGTATAGGCTTTAATATTTAGTTTGTGCTTGTTAATCCAAGTTGAAGTCAAAATGAGAGAGATAAAAGAGTCTTCTGTTACTTTGGTGTGTGCAGTGAGAATTTTAAATCTTTTGCAGTGATGAGAGAGAGGAAAAAAAGTCTTCAGTTACTTGGTGTGTGCAGTGGGAATTTTAGGTCTTTTGCAGTGATGAGAGAGATAAAAAAAAAGTCTTCAGTTACTTGTTGTGTGCAGTTTGAATTGTAGGTCTTTTGCAGTGATGAGAGAGATAAAAACAGTCTTCAGTTACTTCATGTGTGCAGTGGGAATATCAAATATTTTGCAGTTTGGAGAGAGATAAAAACAGCCTTCCGTTACTTGGTGTGTGCAGTGGGAATTTCAGGTCTTTTGCAGTGATGAGAGAGATAAAAACAGCCTTCAGTTACTTGGTGTGTGCAGTGGGAGTTTCAGTGGTGAGAGATGCAGAAACAGCCTTCTGTTACTTGGTAAGAGAAGTGCGTGAAACACTGAACTAACATGTGTTGTCAGTTTAGATTACCATGCATTTTTTCAAATAATTGTTTGTAAAGTGGAGCAAATAGAACAAATCAGAGGCACCATTTTGCATGAGCAGAGAACAAATGCTGCTTCTGACAGACAGGTCCTCTCACCTCCTTATTTTGAAGTCGTAGAATCTGATGCAGATTTCGACTGGGACACCAGATGCTAAAGTTTGGGTCTCAAAACCTAGACACATCCGATTGGTACTTAGAATGCATGCCCATCGTCTTTTGAAAGTAGGATCAAGAGAGGCAGAAGAGGTAGTAGAGGTAGTAGGAAAAATGTAAGCCTGTGGAACAACCTGGTGGATAATTCTAATGACAGAGCTGGCTGTGATGGGTCTAAGCTGGGATGAGGCATATTTAGGGTTGAAGGATACAACTTACAAGGAAAGGTTAAATCATCTTAACATGTATAGCTTGGAGGAAAGACGTAACAGGGGGGATATGATAGAAACATTTATATACATAAAGGGAATCAACACAGTAACGGAGGAGAGGATATTTAAAGGAAGAAAAACTACCACAACTAGAGGACATAGTCTTAAATTAGAGGGGCAACGATTTAAAGTATTACATTACTGAGAGGGTAGTGGATGTATGGAATAGACCTCCAGTGGAATTGGTAGAGGTTAACACAGTGAAGGAGTTTAAGCATGCATGGGATAGGCACACGGCTATCCTAGATATAAGATAGGGAATTTGGGGGCAGACTAGATCAACTAAATGGTTCTTATCTGCCAACACATTCTATGTTTCTATGTCTATATATTGCAGAGGATGTGTTCAAATAGTGAAGAGTGGGGTATCAGGGCAAAATGTCCATACAAAGACTCTAGTGTCCATGGTAAGGTCTGCGAAGGTTCCAAAGAACATCACAAAATTGTACTTCAATAAGAATAAGTAAACATTGCAGATGGACCTTCATCTTGGCACCAGGAACCAATAGCAGGCCACCTGCACTACCAAATGGCTGACTGCATTGTGGAGAATGTCGGGTGGATGACTATGAAAGGTAGGGTTGTCCCGACCTGTCAAAAAAGGGCTGTCCACAGTAGTTCTACTACCGCATCTATGGTGTTTTTAGGGGATAGGTCTGACAGGTCTATTACTCTTTCTTTACAGGATAGAGCACTAACTGTAGGTTGAAATGCCTCTATAAAGAAAACAAGAGGAAAAATACCTAAAAAGTATGAAGTAGCAGGCAGCTAAAGGCTTTTATTTTGGTACATACAATTTCCAGTAAAATAAAAATGAACCTTAACAAAAAATTTTTTTTTTAGGGCAAATTAAGTTTGCATCTCCCCTCAACAGCGAACCAAATCTGGGTCAAGATTATTACATCTTTCATTTTCGAACAGATTGACTTTAGAAACCAACATTTTTTTGTTTATTGAGCATTTCTGGTTAGATTTCTTTTAAACGAGCCCAATGACATTATTTATTTGATGCACTAGGCTTGGCTGGACCAGATGTTCATTGGATGACTCATATAACCTCACCGACATATACATTAACCACAGCATCAAACTATGAAACGCAGATTTATTGTGCTACAATGTCAGGATTCGGTATTAAAGTGTTTTCTTTGCTTACATAATTTTCACAGTTTATTTAACTGCATCTTACATGACTTTATGGCACATAAGGTTAATGGTTTTTCTATACATCATGATAGTAAACCTTACAAGGGTGTCCCCTGTCACACTCTCTTTCTTCCCCAACCTGTTTTGTCCATTTAGTTTTTCGAATTGGGGAAAAAAAAAATAAACCTGGCAGTGGGCTGCCTTTGGTGGGGGGCTTCCTTCACATACAGACAGGGGGTGGAGTTATTATTACTGAAGGTGGTATATCCAGGTGGGTGGAGCTATCATTGCTGAAGGTAGTGGATCCACGTGGGTGGAGCTATCATTGAGGAAGGTAGTGTATCCAGGTGGGTGGAGCTATCATTGATGAAGGTAGTGTATCCAGGTGGGTGGAGCTATCATTGATGAAGGTAGTATATCCAGGTATCCAAGGTGGTAATCTATATTTACTCTTGGTAGGGAAGAGTAGATGCAGGTAGATATTCAACCAACCAGGGCTAGCTCTAGGGTTTGTTGGGGGCCAAGCACAAAATAATTTGGGGGCCGTTTTTACAGTGTTTCTGTGTTACTTCTATCTCACACACCATATTATGAGTATTTTATCTGTACAATTCTTTTGGAAATCAACCCTCACAGCATTGCAACTCGATCAGTCCAGGGATCTGTCCAGTGTCCAGGCAGCTCTATATGTGTGATTTGATGTTACAAAGGAGTCTGTACAGAATATGTAACCGGAGGTTTGTCTGGAAGACATTCAGCTGTACACTCGGAATCCTTCGCATGGCGAGCGTGGGTGGAGTTAACGTAAGGGCTGTGAAGGTTAATAGCTGGAAAACAATATCTATTTAGAATGTGGGGAGATGCAGTTGTGACAGTTGGTGATCGCAAATCATTGGAACAAAAATGATCTAAGTTGGAGTGAACCTCTAAAAACACGGTATAGATACCAAATCACTAGGTAGGAGCAAGATCAAACAGATTCCGTACCAAGGCTGGCTGAGCTCAAATAGATTCCCAAAAAACGTCCAAAATGTGTGGGTGGAGAGAAATACCGTATTTGCTTGAATATAAGATAACCCTGATTGTACGATGACCCCCCCCCCCCCCCAAAACTTTGGATAATCCTTTAGGAAAAAAACGTAAAGCCTGAATATAATGCTACCTTATAGGAAAAAAAGTTTAACTTTATTAACATGCAAATTGATTTTTCATATTTAATAAAAAATGATGATATTAAAAAACGCATTTCATGTTTTTATTTCCTTTTATGTGCCAATGCTGCCCCTACCCCCCAGACTTGCCCAATGCTGGCTCTCTCCCCCTCCCTCCCCCCAACATTGTCTCTCTCTCTCTCCCCCTCCCTCCCCCCAATGTTGTCTCTCTCTCCCCCTCCCTCCCCCAAAGTTGTCTCTGTCTCCCTGGTGGCTAGTGGGGGCAGCTGGGAGATGTCTGCATGATACGTGCAGACATCCTCCATGCTGCCCGACACTTGCGTCTATTATGACGGACAGCTGGAAGGTCATGTGACCTCCACAGACATCCACCGGCTGCCCCAATCTCCCTGGTGGGTAGTGGGGGCAGCCGGAGGATGTGGGACCATATAGTTACTGATTCTTTAAAGGGGCAGTTCCACCTATGGCACGGGTGTCCAACATGCGGCATGCTGGCCAGAGAGGTGAGGCCCGCTTCGGAACGGCAGCAGTAGCCTCACTTCTGAGCCGTTCCAACAAAGTGTGCACCGGGATGTCACTGACACCCGGGGGTCCAAAAGGGTCAGAGTGCAAGTGGGCGAAGGTTTCTCCTTTCGCACAGAGGAGAAAGCCCGGCCCCCTTGCACACTGACCCTGTTGGAGCACTGGGTGTCAGTAACATTTAAGAGCTCAGATGGAGAATAGGAGCCCACAGATGAAACAATCCCCTACAAAAAAAGAAGCAATGTCTATGTGTGTGGAATTGTGACTCAGTGTGGGTGTGTTTGTGTGTAAGTGTGACTCAGTGTGTGTACTTGTGTGTGTGTGTATAAGTGTGACTCAGTGTGTGTGTTTGTGGAGGTGTGACTCAGTGTGTGTGCATGTGTGTGTGTGGAATTGTGAAGTTGTGTGTGTATAAATGTGACTCTCTGTGTGTGTATTTGAGTGTGTGTGTGTAAACGTTCTTCTGAAATTCACCATTTTCACATTTGTCCAAGTGCAAAAATATTCTACGGGGCTTATTTATAAAGGTTCATTCTGGGAGAAGGTTCTAAAAGTGATCCGGTCACCAGGGAGTGTTCCTGCAGATGACATCACTTTTAGAACCTTGCCCCTGAAATGAGTTTTGATCATTAATCCGCAAACTCCCATTTCTAGTGTTACAATTCACAACCGCTGCATCCGTGAGTACAATCAAGTCTCCAGTGGACAACAAGTACTTATAGTCCTGCTTTACCCTCTTCATATCAAGTAAGGTCCATTCAGACGTTGTTGGTGGTTTCCTTGGCAGGAAGGTTTCCTTGGCACTCTACCTTTCTACTCGATCAAATTGACAGGTGAGTGTCTCCTATTTCCGCTACTTCTTATTCTAAACAGGAGGACTGCGACGATGACCACAGCAATCAGCAGGACACTGATGGCAGCCCCAACACCCCCATAAAGAGCTGCCAGCAACATCGGACCTCCACATCCAGCCGCTGTGTAGATATATATATCGGCGTGTGGGCAACTGTGAAGATATAAAACAATGACACATTATTAGACATGTGCATTCGTTTTCGGACAAATGCATTTTCATCCGAAAATAGCATTTTCGTCCATTCGTCCGAAAAACGAAGAACGAAAATGCTAAGCTAACGAAAGCCGAATGAACGAATGGTTAATAAACGAAAATCATTCGTTCATTCGTAGTACTATTGCATTCTATAAGCCAAAATAGAGTCGGTTTATAGAATACAATAGCATTTAACTATACGGAGACAGAGTCTCCATTCATAAAATTATGAATGGAGACTTTGTCTCCGTATAGTTAAAAGCCGACAGTTTATAAACCGAACGTTCGGTTTATAGGCTGTTGGCTTTTAACTATACGGAGACAAAGTCTCCATTCATAATTTTATGAATGGAGACTCTGTCTCCGTATAGTTAAAAGCCGACAGCCTATAAACCGAACGACTTTCGGTTTATAGACTTTCGGCTTATGGAATACATGTAATCCTATGGCTATTCTATAAACCGAACGTTCGGTTTATAGAATAGCCATAGGATTACATGTATTCCATAAGCCGAAAGTCTATAAACCGAAAGTCGTTCGGTTTATAGACTTTCGGCTTATAGAAAACATGTAGTACTATTGCCTTTCTATGAACCGAACGAGAGCCCCATTCATAAGAATTTCTTATGAATGGGGCTCTCGTTCGGTTTATAGAAAGCCAATAGTATTACATTGTATTTCTATAAAACGAACGAATTAAAATTAACAAAACGAAAATAATGAACGAATTTCGTCTGAAACGAATGCAGTAATGAACGAAATTCGTTTTAGACGAAATAAATAAAATTTTCGTCCGAATGGACGAAAACGAAACGAAAATTTTAGTTTTGCACATGTCTACACATTATTTCACACATGATCAAGAAAAACCCACTGGTCTATAAAGTTCAAGCCTTCAATACACAAGATAGAAGATGGTAATGTCCTTTCCCCTTCCATCTGCTCTATTAAAAGGGACTATACATTGATCTATACATTGTGTTAGTAAAATTGCAAGCAAAGGCCGAGATTAGGAGAAAAAAGTGTTTTAAATGTGTCCGTGGAGTTCCCAGTTATGCGCCACAGGTGATAATAAACTGGAGACACAATGTATAGATCATTTTCAATATTTTTTTTATTCTCTACATTGATAGTAAAAATAATTTTTCAGGTGATACTGTCCCTTTAACATTTTCAGGATCCCCGATATTTAACCTAACGAAAATCGTAGGGCTTTTTCACCTCCTACATTAATGGCAGGAGGAGCACACCATGAAGCTCAGTGCCTGAGGCAGGGCTCCACCAAGACCCCACAATATCAGAAAAGGAAGGCACAGCTCAGCACAAATGTTTTATTTTTATTTTTTATGCATAGGCCACAAGCACCGGCACAACCAATAACTACGCATTCCGTATCGATAGCGCACATTCTGCTTTGTACTGCTTTGCCGGTATTTGGAGCAATTTTATTGTGCGCAGTGTTCACACATTTGTCTTTTGATACTGTAGTAGTTGCAACTTTGTTCCTCTAGGTGTCATGATTTCACTGCACTGAAGGTAAAGCCAGAGCTTTACTCCATCTTTTTTGCAAACATAATTCTACAGCCGTATGGAATTTACGTCTTAGAGACTGTGGACGGAACGCATGGCAATATTGCACATTTTCACAATTCTTAGCTTTCTAATAAATGCATGAAGGAGAAGTTATATAATACTGTGATGTTTTATATAATAGTAATCAGTCAATGGATTTTGTCAGTATTGGCATTGGGGTTGGGGGGCAGGGGAGTGGGTGTAGGTAAAAAAAAACCTGTTTTGTTTTCAATTGCACACGTGGATATAGGGTTGCCACCTGGCCGGTAATTTACCTGCACATATATCTAATATACCGGCAATGCAAGGCCCGGTATTTTCCTCCCCCCTTCCAAATTCCACTTCCCCAGTACTTAACTCCTTGCTGCTGTCTCCCGGTGTTCTGCTCTGCAGGTCCACGGCTGTGAGGGAAGCGTTGTGTGCTCCCCTCCAGCCACGCGGCTTCAACAAACTTTATTGAAGCCGCGCGGCTGGAGGGGAGCGCACAACGCTTCCCTCACAGCCGAGGACCTGCAGAACACCGGGAGACAGCAGCAAGGAATTAAGTACTGGGGAAGGGGGGAGGAGGGTGACTATATCCTGGCATATTAAATGGCAATATCCTGGCATACTGAGGGGCAAAATCCTGGCATACTAAATGGCAATATCCTGGCATATAGTCAGGGGCAAAATACTGGCATATTAAATGGCAATATCCTGGCATATTGATGGGCAAAATCCTGGCATATTAAATTGCAATATCCTGGCATATTGAGGGGCAAAATCCTGGCATATTAAAATGGGAAAAGACTGGCAGATCGAGGTACAAAATACTGTAATATTAAATAGCAAAAGAATGGCATATTGAGGGCAAAATACTGGCATATTAAATGGCAAAAGAATGGCAGATTGAGGGGAAAAATACTGGCATATACAAATATATATATTTTATATATATACACACACACGCTTCTCACTGGCATGATATACAAATAATATATATAATTTCCGTGATAATCTGCCCCCTTTGTGGCTCCACCCCTCATGACCCCTCCCTCTTGTAGCTCCGCCCACACATGGCCGGTATTTTTTTTTGAGGAAAAGGTGGCAACCCTACGTGGATATGACTGGGTGATTAGTGATATATCCAGAAATAAAGATCCAACAATCAGGAATATCGCAGTATATATATTCCAGACGAAATGTACTGACAAACAGTGGGCTACCTCCAACAGACATACAGGCTCGCGTTTTGCACCACTTCATGATGCTTAGTCATAGACAATTGTCTACAACTAAAGCTCCATGGCGTGGCTAGAAAGTCCAAAATAAAAATGGAGCACAAAATAGGTCAAACACATTATGCGTATCGAGCTATCAAGTAAATCTTAATCATAGCCCTATGAGTAAGAGCTACTTAGAAGCTTTAAACGCATTGGCCAATGATGAAGAAGTACTTGCTAGATCAAAAAGCGTTTGGCATCTCACTTTTTTTTTTTTGGTCTGCCTCCGCACTCCCTATTTTGGACTCAATATAAAATACAGATTATTTTTACTCTTATAAACATGGAGTGGTGCATTTATGGATAATCAGATTTGTTCTGGCTGATGGAGCGGTGTGTGACTGATCACAGAGAAAACTCAAAAAAAAGTAGATTGGGGAAACTGTTAGTACATCCCGGAACTCGTGTAAGGGATATTGTGAGCTCCCCCGCCCCTCGACACTTCTCAGTAACTGAAAAAACCTGGATCTGTGTACATTGTTTTCGTTGGCACTCAGAGTACTGAGACATGCCGGCGAAAACTCAATATCAGTGGAGAGTTTGCATTATACTTCGGTGCATGTAGTAGCACCTCTGTTCAATGCTATCACTGTGTTTACTGTCTTTTATACATAACCCACATTGTTAATGCATCACATGGAGGGCTCTCTCCCTGCCTCATCGTGTTCCTGTGCACGGTATTGAATAAAAAGTGCTGGGAAGGACACCACTTTTACTTATTCAATAGGGCTTATGAAGGAACTGAGGTCAACTATGCTACACGTCATGGAAAAGGTAGTCCACACGCTTATAATTCATCCCACCATCTGCTGGCGTATCTTGAGTGGAGGTTGAAGACTTCCACCACTGGTGGCTCTGTGTGACCCTGCTTCACCAAAATTTTGCTCCACGCCAGTGAGCACCCAATGTGATGTCACAATGAGAAGAGCCACGCTGATCTGGACGCAAGGGTTTACCTTAATCATGTGTCTATGATTAAGTGCCAGTAGGCACGAAACGCGTAAGGCCATCTACCCTCTGTCTGCACTCCTGCTCATGTTTCCTTGAATATATATTTTTTTGGGTTGGTTTTCTTTGGCAATAAACATATTGTTCACTATCGGATTGGAGAGTGCCAACGTCTTTTTTCTTTGTTTTGTTACCGGGGTGGACAAAAAGTTCCTCAGATCTTTACTTCTGCGATGCTAGCCTTCCCTTTGGGTTGGCACTTCAGTCACTTATTACTGGCCATATAGAACTTTTGCAGACTGCCGTGCAGTTTGTAGAAGCCACAGGTGACTAGGAGGCAATCAATTAGCTAATAAACGAGGTTGTGTGGGTGGATCCAGTCCTTGATTAGTTAATGGATTCCCTTCTAGTGACATATGACTTCTACACACTGCAAGGCGGCCTGCAAAAGGTGTGCTAAGTAGGTAATAAATGCAATCCTACCATCACTACCAGCAGACTCCCATTCAAAGTCCCACCAGACGTTTCGCCCCCCTGCCATGGAACATCAGTCGTTGCCAACATTGCCCATTATTTATTATGCTATTTTGTCTCAGGCATGCATCAAAGAGATGGAGATTGTACACAGTACTGGAGACCATATCTCCAGAAGGATATTGGTACTTTGGAGAGAGTTCAGAGAAGGGCTACTAAATTGGTTCATGGGTTGAATGATAAAACTTACCAGGAAAGGTTAAAGCATCTTAACATGTATAGCTTGGAGGAAAGACGTAACAGGGGGGATATGATAGAAACATTTAAATACATAAAGGGAATCAACACAGTAACGGAGGAGAGTATTTTTAAAAGAAGAAAAACTACCACAACTAGAGAACATAGTCTTAAATTAGAGGGACAACGATTTAAAAGTAATATCAGGAAGTATTACTTTACTGAGAGGGTAGTGGATGTATGGAATAGCCTTCCAGCGGAATTGGTAGAGGTAAACACAGTGAGGGAGTTTAAGCATGCGTGGGATAGGCACAAGGCTATCCTAGATATAAGATAGGGAACTGGGGTCTAATAAAAGTATTTAGAAAATTGGACAGACTAGATGGAGCGAATGGTTCCTTTCTGCCGGGGACACATTCAATGTTTCTATGGGATGATTAGAAGTAAGAAATGTAGAGGGTTTGGGTTTGCAGACCTCATCAGATTACATCAGATGCTCGCACATGCACTGGAATGGGATATTGATCCCAGATGACTTCAATGAGGAACACTACAAACCCAAAAATATCAACCCCTTTGCCCTCTATTGGATAGAGTCACTCAGATCCTCTAATTTAAAGGTTGTCTCTCCTATAGTCAGAGATGTATTTAATAATTTGGGCAAGTTTAGCACCAAGATAGGAACGGCGCCTCTTATAAAGGCAGCAACTTCCCAGATATAGACTTGTCAAAATGGAAGGACGCGGTATATTAGAACTGGTCCATATTTACGATGTAGAAGGTAATAATGTCCTTCAGTACTATTCAGGATAAATTTACTCTACTGATTTCTAGATTGTCTAGCTTTATTGAGTCTGGACAAGATTCTCCTCTGCCTTCTGTAGTAAGTAAATGGGAGGCATAGTTTGGTAAGGTCTTTCTCTGAGAGGGACTGGTTAATCTGGATAGAGTCGAATAGATTGGCTATTCACTGCATCACATTACAGGAACAATATTATAAACTTCTATTCCGATGGTACATGATCCCTGTTTGTCTTAATAAATTTCAAAGCTCCGTATCCAATATATGTTGGAGGTCACCATGGTACCAGGTACCATGTATAATATATGGGGGGGGGGGGGCTGTCTGGAATTTGAAGGCGTTAAATACCATTTGTCCATTCTCTTAAAAGGCGTTTTGGATATGAGAGGGCCTCTGACTGCTTCGGAAGTTAAAAAATGAGGAGACACTGGCGAATTAAAGCAAATTATAAATCACATTAACTATCAATGCCAGAGAGAAAGCGCCTTTCCAGATTCCACTCTACATTAGGAGAAGTACCAAGCAGTATGGACTTCCTGGTATAATTACCAGTCATTAGAGATATAACAGAGATATTTTTTTTTTTTTATCCCCTATGGCCCCCCCCCCCCCAATCTTGTGCTTGGGCACTAGCAGATATAATTATATGTTTGAGCAGTAGGACCACTACGTTGTGAATGAATGTGTGTGTGTATCTAGGTGTCTGTGTGTGTGTATCTAGGTGCCTGTGTGTGTGTATCTAGGTGTCTGTATGTCTGTATCTAGGTGTCTGTGTGTGTGTATCTAGGTGCCTGTGTGTGTGTATCTAGGTGCCTGTGTGTGTGTATCTAGGTGTCTGTGTGTGTGTATCTAGGTGCCTGTGTGTGTGTGTATCTAGGTGTCTGTGTATCTAGGTGCCTGTGTGTGTGTATCTAGGTGTCTGTGTGTGTGTATCTAGGTGCCTGTGTGTGTATCTAGGTGTCTGTGTGTGTGTATCTAGGTGTCTGTGTGTGTGTATCTAGGTGCCTGTGTGTGTGTATCTAGGTGCCTGTGTGTGTGTATCTAGGTGTCTGTGTGTGTGTATCTAGGTGCCTGTGTGTGTATCTAGGTGTCTGTGTGTGTGTATCTAGGTGCCTGTGTGTGTATCTAGGTGCCTGTGTGTGTGTATCTAGGTGCCTGTGTGTGTGTATCTAGGTGTCTGTGTGTGTGTATCTAGGTGCCTGTGTGTGTGTATCTAGGTGTCTGTGTGTGTGTATCTAGGTGTCTGTGTATCTAGGTGTCTTTGTGTGTGTATCTAGGTGCCTGTGTGTGTGTATCTAGGTGTCTGTGTGTGTGTATCTAGGTGTCTGTGTGTGTGTATCTAGGTGTCTGTGTGTGGTTACAGTGATAGTTATTCTGGTGAAAGATGAAAGGTTTTCAAAATTCTAACGCTCTTTTTTCATAGAATAGCACTTTACGCTAAATGTCGACTTTGACTATGGATGCATCCATTGTAAAACTTTTTATTATATTGTAACAACCTTTTGACATCCAATTTTTGGACCTATAATATATGGTCACTTTAAAAAAAAAATATGTTTATGTTGTAAAAATATGAATAAAATATTAAAAAAATAAATAAAAAAAATAAAAGTAAATCACACAGCTCCATACTCACAAGCACGTGGGTCCTGCGTCTTTCAGTTTGCACGTCCCATCGTTACAGCTGAAGAATTCTGACAGCGAGTTACAGTGAGACACGCAGGTCAGGCCATCCGGAGTATTTAATGCCGCGAAGAACTCCGCATAGGTGGGGCTAACTCTCTGGGAGCAAAGTTCTGAGGAAAAAAATGAAGCACCCGTTTAAGAAATTGCTCTTCTTCTTGGCCAACGAAGGTGATCAGTTACGAAACTGGGCAGCAGAGCTAACACTCACCATCTTCATTCGTTGGAGACCCCTTTTTAACGTGGATGGAGCTTGGTTCAAAGCAGAGGGATCCTGAAATACAAATACATTAAACTGTGGCAGAGGGGAGGGGCAATAAAATAATTATATTATGGGCGTCTTTAAGGCAGGGTTCAAAGGGCAGCTACTCAGGGCCTAGATCCCGTATAGGGGCACACAACAGTTTCCCTTTGTGCCCTATGAGGGACTAGAAAGCAATTACAGTCTCTCTGGGAAATCGTAATCCTGCAGCCAATCAGAGAGTAGAGACATTCTTTCCCTATGATCGTCCAATCAGAGAGGAGAGCTGTCCCTCCCTTCTCCGTGATTGGCTGTGGTGCCAAGCAGCAGGGGGAAGCTTAATTTCTATGTCTAAACTCTCTGCACAGCATGTGTGCAAACAAGATAATTATACAATTAAAGTGGACCTGTTATCAATAATCTTTAGATAGTACCTAAGACCTGCTTTACATGGTTTTGATCATTTTTAAATCAGCTTTAAAAAAAATAAATGCGGCGATTCCTGTAATTTTTACGCTCGCTGGGCACATTTAATCATTTCTCTCGTTTGCATAATAAAAAATGCTGGGAATATTTCGCTCAGATGAGGAAAGTCTAGGTTTTCAATGAATGCTGCCAGTATTTTATTTTTTAAATGTTATTGCAATGGAAGCCTGTGCTGTGTGCTACAAAACCCATTAAACGTTTAGTTTCCATTCAGACAAATAACCTCCAGCTGTGCTTAATGGCCAACAATAAGTTGTGTAGCTTGTGGGCTCCCATGTTGTTTAGAATTTTGGATTAGATATTCCTTTAGAAAGAAACACCTGATCCAAGATTCCAAACAACATGTCCGCTCCCTGACAGAGTTAGAAAGAGCAGAGGGGGCTCAATAAAGTACTTTATCTGGATTTTTTCAGCACTTTCATATGAACACACAGTGGATATAAAAAGTCTACACACCCCTGTTAAAATGTCAGTTTTATGTGCTGTAAAAAAATGAGACAAAGATAAATCATTTCAGAACTTTTTCCACCTTTAATGTGACCTATAAACTATACAACTCAATTGAAAAACAAACTGAAATCTTTTAGATAGAGGGAAGAACAAATATAAAAATAAAATAATGTGGTTGCATAAGTGTGCACACCCTCTTATAACTGGGGATGTAGCTGTGTTCAGAATTAAGCAATCACATTCCAAATCATGTTAAATAGGAGTCAGCATACACCTGCCATCATTTAAAGTGCCTCTGATTAACCCCAAATAAAGTTCAGCTGCTCTAGTTGGTCTTTCCTGAAATTTTCTTAGTTGCATCCCACAGCAAAAGCAATGGTCCACAGAGAGCTTCCAAAGCATCAGAGGGATCTCATTGCTAAAAGGTATCAGTCAGGAGAAGGGTACAAAAGAATTTCCAAGGCATTAGATATACCATAGAACACAGTGAAGACAGTCATCATCAAGTGGAGAAAATATGGCACAACAGTGACATTACCAAGAACTGGAGCTCCCTCCAAAATTGATGAAAAGACGAGAAGAAAACTGGTCTGGGAGGCTACCAAGAGGCCTACAGCAACATTAAATGAGCTGCAGGAATATCTGGCAAGTACTGGCTGTGTGGTGACATGTGACAACAATCTCCCGTATTCTTCATATGTCTGGGCTATGGGGTAGAGTGGCAAGATGAAAGCCTTTTCTTACGAAGAAAAACATCCAAGCCAGGCTACATTTTGCAAAAACACATCTGAAGTCTCCCAAAAGCATGTGGGAAAAGGTGTTATGGTCTGATGAAACCAAGGTTGAACTTTTTGGCCATAATTCCAAAAGATATGTTTAGCGCAAAAACAACACTGCACATCACCAAAAGAACACCATACCCACAGTGAAGCATGGTGGTGGCAGCATCATGCTTTGGGGCTGTTTTTCTTCAGCTGTAACTGGGGCCTTAGTTAAGATAGAGGGAATTATGAACAGTTCTAAATACCAGTCAATATTGGCACAAAACCTTCAGGCTTCTGCTAGAAAGCTGAACATGAAGAGGAACTTCATCTTTCAGCATGACAACGACCCAAAGCATCCATCCAAATCAACAAAGGAATGGCTTCACCAGAAGAAGATTAAAGTTTTGGAAGGGCCCAGCCAGAGCCCAGACCTGAATCCGATTGAAAATCTGTGGGGTGATCTGAAGAGGGCTGTGCACAGGAGATGCCCACGCAATCTGACAGATTTGGAGTGTTTTTGCAAAGAAGAGTGGGCAAATCTTGCAAAGTCAAAATGTGCCATGCTGATAGACTCATAGCCAAAAAGACTGAGTGCTGTAATAAAATCAAAAGGTGCTTCAACAAAGTATTAGTTTAAGGGTGTGCACACTTATGCAACCACATTATTTTATTTTTATATTTTTTCTTCCCTCTATCTTAAAGGTGGAAAAAGTTCTGAAATGATTTATCTTTGTCTCATTTTTTTACAGCACAGAAACCTGACATTTTAACAGGGGTGTGTAGACTTTTTATATCCACTGTAAGTACATTTTGGGCTAAAAGTTATGGTTTCATTTATACTTATAAGGACAATATTATAGGACATAGACCTCTGTAAACTGAATAAAATATTTCAAACTGATAATTTAGGATTTACCATTCTCCTCTGGGCAGTCCGTAAGACCTTCGAGCTTCATCTCGACACTTTCAAATATCGCCTCATAATTTAGGGTCACGTTCATGTTCCCGCTATATTTCGTTTCCACAATCACTGTGTAGTTCACGATGACACTACCCTCCCTGCAAGAGACACGGAGGCGGCCAACTTTAGCTCGTAAGGAATGCGTATAAAAAAATGATTAAAGAGACAGTAAAGTCAAAAATCAAAACAACAAACAATCTAGAATGACAACAACTTATTCGGCCTGAGATTTCTTTCTTCTTTAAGGTAAACTCTGAGGGTGTTATTATTATCCAACTTTATGGCACTCATTTGATAAACCTCAGGTAGAAGAAGGGCCCCTCTTGGTAATTGAACCTACAACACTGAGGAACCCAATGAGCCATCTGAGAGGCATTGGGCATTGGTTTCCACATCCTTAAATTATATTTGTCTGTGCTTGTGCCCCTATTGGACCAGTCTGACAGATCAATAGGGGCATTAGCAATAGCTGGTATTTTACAATGACAATCAGTTGGACCAACAAGCGGGCGTGTCCACTGAGGATAGGCCACTCCCACGCGGACAGGCTCTTGGAAGCAAATCTCCATCTCAAGTAGAAAGATCATTTACTGGATCAACAAGAAGAGTTTCTGATTGTATTAACATTGCCCGTTAAAGAAATTCTAGTTTGGAAATTAAGTTGCATAAATCGAAAAGGGACTGTGTCACCTAAACATTGCTAATTCAGTGAATGTAGAGAATAAAGAAGGATTGAAATCGATGTATACATTGTTTTAGCAGAATTACATGCAAATGCCTAAAGTAGCAGATAAATGTGTTTTGGATGCGCCTGCGGAGTCTCATGCCTATGACATCACCTGTGGCTTGATATGCATTTGCCCCAGGCGGGCTATAATTTTTTTCTTTCTGTCCTTTGGCAGCCTCAGTCTGGGACAATGCACAGTGCCGGATTGAGAGCTCCAATGGAAGGAGGTCTCAGCCAATCAGGTGAGACCTCTAAACTCACCTGATTGGCTGAGAGTCCCTCCTTCACATGAAGCTCAGAGAGCTACAGCAGCCTGCACCAGGTAAGGTAAAAACTCTGACAGTATGTATATGTCAGTGTGAGTGAGAGCCTGTGTGTGTGTCTGTGTGTGTATGTTTGAGTGACAGACTGTGTATGTGTGAATGACAGACTGTGTGAGTGAGTGTGTAATGGAAAGGAGTTAACTCCTCTGACTCTGCCCATATCTATCAGCAATCCAGGGGTTAAGTCCTCTGACACTGCCTGTATCTGTCTAGCAATCCAGGGATTAACTCCGGTCACATATTCTTTTTTATGGCATTGCACAGACTATTATAACAATAATGTTTTACCATAATTTGTTTTCACCTTATGGGTGAGCTCTTCTTTTTTTTTTTCTAGGGGGGAGGAGCTGGCACTGCTCCTAATTTAGGCATGTTCTTAAAAACACAACGTATAGATCATTTACAACCATTTATTTTTGTTATCCCCTGCATTCACAGTAAAAATAATGTGTCGATGATACAGTATTTTTAAACACATTTTTCTCCTAATTTAGGTATTTGCCTGCAGTCTTGCAACACAGTGTATCACCTTGTGGCTTGATATGAGGATTACACATTTCCCACTGTAAAATGAGTTCATTGGCACATAAAGCCACTATGGGCTTTATCTATTCACTAAAAAGTGAGTTGCAGGTGAGAGGAGATGCAAATAAGCAAACTCACCAGTATCGTCCCTGCAAAAAGTATAGCTAAGTTTGTGAGAATAAATGTTCATCTCACCTGACCTTGAATGGGAATAACCCCCAGTGTGATGTCATAAGCAGGATGCACCCCACGTTGTAATTTAATGAAAAAGAAACTTTCAGCTGTTGGAATGCCACTGAACTTAGAAGCCCCGGTGACATTTATTTTTTTTTTAAATTTAAAGCTACAGGAGAATTGTAAATTGTTTTACAGTAAAAATGGATTTTTACTATAAACACGTGCCACTTTTAAGTTTGAACACGTGCCACAGTCAGACAATAAGGTGTGTCTTAAAAATATGATCCACAAGAGACGGAGTAGAAAAAAAACAACACTTTTTTTTGTAGATCATCTGACCCTTGACTTTATACAAACTTATACATTTACATTATAATACATCATATTGAAGGTTTTTTTTTTTTTTATAGACTGCTAACCTTATAGAGTTTATAGTCACATCTTTGTATCCGGGGACACTGTTAAAGGTCCCATTCATCTGTAGAAAGACAGAGAGGCCATAGGTCAAACATGATGTGGCATAAACTACACACAATTATACTCTAAAATTCATTGCTTCATCTACAAGTGTGCAGGCAGCACGCTTAGCATGATGGGAAGCTAAGGACACAGATACTGGGTATCGGGAGCGGAATTCTCCTCTTTTTACACATTCCCAGTTTAAATACAATGTAACGTCGGAAGCCCATCTACTTTAGGCCACGCCCATTCGACGTTCCGGGACACTTTCCAGGAATGTTGGAAAGCATCGGACAAAAAGGGATAGAACCCCTGCCAAGTCCATTATAACGTAACTTTTACCAAAATTAACCAAATATGATACAAACTAAAAAGTGGTGACTAAATTGAAACACAAGGAATGCGATAGTGTGCACTAAAAACAGGTCTAAGCAGCCCTGTTGGAGCAATAGTTTTTTTTGTTTTCTATAATGGAAGCAAAAAAGTTAATTAAAGAAATTAGTTACGTTAGCAACAAACAAGCCATTGTGAATATCACTGCCCATGCCCCTGACACCCAAAGGGTGACTTGCTAAAAAAATATCACCTGGTCCGCGATGCCCTCAAATCCTCTTCTTCGCTCCAGAGAAAGGGGCCATCAAATAAATAAATAAATCAATCAATCAATACATTCACCTATTAATAATAGAAAAGAAAATGGCTCTTTCCCAAGCATCCATCCTCATGCAGAATAAAATCCCCAGCAGGGATCCGGTATCTGTCCGCCTCAAAGACAAAAAACCTCAAAAACAGGTGGATTCATTTATATGTTTTTGGATGGCCCCTTTTCTCTGGGCTGAAGATGAGGGCTCTAGCTCATCACAGATCATCGCTGGACATCAGAAAAAGGTAAGATGTTATTCACAGGAGGGTGGGGGGGGGGGGGGCAGTGATGTCCAAATCTCATCCTGCCACCCCTTAGAAATAACAGCAATAAAACATATAATTTATAAAGAAAGCTTATTGAGCTAATGTGAAATATCTAAAAATACTGTTGGTAAAAATTCTGGATGTGAGGCAGAACATCATATACTAAGATGCTTTAAAGAGATGATGAACTTTTGCTGGTTTGCAAGCAGCCTGTAACTTTGCCTCAGCCCAATGAGTTGCCTATTATTATGTGTGTTTATTTTTTTTTTGGGGGGGGGGGGGGGGGGGGAGGTATATCCTGTTACAGAACCTATCCGTAGTATAGTGACCATGAGTTTATCTGAAAAACTCTGAACTGGCAATGCGCGGGGAGGTGATGGGTAGCCATAGGCGTACCCTGGTGGAAAGCTGGATCCAGTGGTGTATCTTGGTTTTGTACTGCCCTAGGCAGCCTTGTTTGCCTTGTGGAAGATACACTACTGGCTGGATCCACACAGGGCCGGCGCGACCTGTAAGGCGGCCTAGGGCGCAACTTATCAGGGGGCAGCTGAACCGTGCGTTAAAAAAAAAATCGTCCCCCTTACTTACCTCCACGCTGCTGCTCTGTCTCCCAGTGCTGCAGGTCCGTGGCTGTGAGGGAAGCGTTGTGCGCTCCCCTTCAGCCGATGCGGATTCAATAAAGTTTGTTTAAACTTTTTTTCAAAACAAACTTTATTGAAGCCGGATTGGCTGGACGGGAGCGCACAACGCTTCCCTCACAGCCACGGACCTGCAGCACCGGGAGACAGAGCAGAAGCGAGGAGGTAAGTACTGGGGAAGGGGGGAAGAAGAGGGTGGCTAAATCCTGGCACATTGAGAGGCATAATCCTGGCATATTGAGGGGCATAATCCTGGCATATTGTGTGGTAAAATCCTGGCATATTGGGTGGCTAAAACCTTGCATATTAAGTGGCATAATACTGGCATATTGAGGGGCATAATCCTGGCATATTGTGGGGGAAAATCCTGGCATATTGAGCGGCATAATAATCCTGGAATATTGGGTGGCTAAGTCCTGGCATATTGAGGGGCATAATCCTGGCATATTGATGGGGAAAATCCTGGCATAATAAGTGGCAAATCCTGGCATATTGTGGGGGGAAATCCTGGCATATTGAGCGGCATAATAATCCCGGCATATTGGGTGGCTAAGTCCTGGCATATTAAGGGGCATAATCCTGTCATATTGAGGGGCAAAATCCTGGGATATTGAAGGGCATAATCCTGGCATATTGTGGGGGAAAATCCTGGCATATTGAGTGGCATAATATATTGGGGGCAGATCATATGATAATGTGGGGGGTGGGGGGCGGCAATTTTTATTTTGCCTAGGGAGGCAAAAATCCTTGCACCGGCCCTGGATCCACAAAACACATCACAACAGAAGGAAGAGGTAGAAGTGTAGTCAGCAATCAGTCAGAAGGTTGGGGCAGGCAGCAAGGATTGGTGAGCTGGAAGAAAAGGCCAGGTTCATGGCAGGAGAGTAGAGAGGGACAGCCATGGGTTAAAACTCAAGGGATCAATAATATAAAGCATAACAGGAAATGGGACTGAAAACAGTCACCACGGCTTAAGTATCAAGCAGAGACTGGAGGATGCGCAGGGGTTTTTAAAGGGACTGTAGTCAGATGCTCCCCCCCAGCACAGAAATCATTAACTATTGCTCCAATAAGGCTGCCTAAGCCAGCCTTTTTTTTAGTGCACTCTTTTCATTCCTTGTGTTTCACTTTAGTTAACACTATTTCGTTTGTATCCTATTTTGTTAATTTTGGCCCTGCCAGTGTAACAAGCTTCACGCGACTGACATATAACAGCCATTGTTTCCATCTCACCCCCCCCCCCCCACTTTTTTAATTTTTAAAATTATATTAATAAATAAAAGTTACATTTCAATGCACTTTGAAGGTTGTCCTATCTGTGGTTTGATTATGTTCATTCAGGGCTTCTCTTCCATAGTTTACCGATATTAGCAGTAATTAATTGGTGCATTTAGCCCGCCCTCTGTATCAGCATGTTGGCACGTATGGTATGGGTGTGTCCGGTGATGCACTACTGACTGTGCAATAAAACTCACCTGGGATTTAAATTCAAGGTCGAACTCCTTATACACAGCAGTTGTTGGGTTAGTCAGTCCTGGTGTAAACTCTCTGTTTATTATTCTCAGTTCCACCTCCACTGAGTTGTTAAAGATGCTGTTGTCTGCTGAGAGAGATCCACAACCAGCTGAATTGTCCGAACCAACATAAGAATAACAGCCAGTATGAAAACCAGCCAATAACAGGGCTGGGACAGGAAGGCTTCTAATTCGCTGACAGTAGTGTATCTTCCACAAGGCAAACAAGGCACTCGCCTAGGGCGGCACTTTGCCAGAGGGTGTTAAAGCACACTTCTGGTGCTTCAAACATTTTTGCTCCCTACCCCATCGTTCAGCAAGCTTTAGCTCCTTCCAATTAATCGGGGTGATGGGGGCATGTAATGGACGTGGTGGGGCATTTATTATGTTTGCAATGTGGATGATGGGGTCATGTAATGGGGTGATTGGGCATTTAATGTGTGTGCAATGTGGGTGATGGGGCATGTATTGGGGTGATTATTTTTTCAGGGACCCTGAAAGGGAGGTTGAGTTACATTTAGTGTATAGCATGAGAAGGTTGACTTTCAAAGTTGACCTCCTCGCACTGTTCTTGAATTTTAGGGGGATAGACCCCCAATAGTTGGCCGGAGTAACCAGATGCTCTGTTTCTATGGGCTTTCTGCTCCCTCAATACAAAACCAGATAGCCCAGTAAGCAATTTCCCATAGGACACACAAGCACAGTCATATAAAATGGCTTCTTAGATTAAAAAAAACTTACTGAAGTCGAAGGAGTCCATGATGAATTCACACTGGGATCCGCTAAAGTCAGATAGACATTCACAGCGATTGTTCACATAGCTTCCGCCATTCAAACACCGACCTGTGACACAAAATGGCAGCGTGAGAAAGAGCTGGCAGAAGTACGACAGGTGAGAGAGACTTGATGTTTAAGTTCCGGGGATAGCCAGCGACATTGATCAAGGTGGACAGGTGATGGACAATTTAATGACGTTCTATGGACCTTCACAGACCATGCCAGGGACACTGGTGTCCTTGTCCACACACTTTGAGCATTACCATGCCCTAATATGTAGTAAGAAACTACTTAAAGGATTTGGGGTTTGTGTGTAAAAAAGGCACACATGGAGATAGCACCTAATACTCATACTTCCCTGCCAATTGCCTTATTGACTGTGCATCATCAGTAGCACAGGGGATGGCATGGTTATCATGACTTGTATAGGAATATGGCTAAGCCTTGCAGACCACACAAGACCCATAAATAAACAGATGCCTGACCATTCACTATACCTAGTGCAAAGAATAAACAGGTGTCAGACAATACAGCCTACCTCCCTCCAGGAATAAACAGGTGCACAACCATTCATCTACCTAACACCAGGGATAAACATGTGCCTGACCATTCATCTACCTACCACCAGGGATAAACATGTGCCTGACCATTCATCTACCTACCACCAGGGATAAACATGTGCCTGACCATTCATCTACCTAACACCAGGGATAAACATGTGCCTGACCATTCATCTACCTACCACCAGGAATAAACATGTGCCTGACCATTCATCTACTTACCACCAGGAATAAACAGGTGCCTGACCATTCATCTACTTACCACCAGGAATAAACATGTGCCTGACATGTGCCAGCCAGTGTAACAAGCTTCACGCGACTGACATATAACAGCCATTGTTTCCATCTCACCCCCCCCCCCCCACTTTTTTAATTTTTAAAATTATATTAATAAATAAAAGTTACATTTCAATGCACTTTGAAGGTTGTCCTATCTGTGGTTTGATTATGTTCATTCAGGGCTTCTCTTCCATAGTTTACCGATATTAGCAGTAATTAATTGGTGCATTTAGCCCGCCCTCTGTATCAGCATGTTGGCACGTATGGTATGGGTGTGTCCGGTGATGCACTACTGACTGTGCAATAAAACTCACCTGGGATTTAAATTCAAGGTCGAACTCCTTATACACAGCAGTTGTTGGGTTAGTCAGTCCTGGTGTAAACTCTCTGTTTATTATTCTCAGTTCCACCTCCACTGAGTTGTTAAAGATGCTGTTGTCTGCTGAGAGAGATCCACAACCAGCTGAATTGTCCGAACCAACATAAGAATAACAGCCAGTATGAAAACCAGCCAATAACAGGGCTGGGACAGGAAGGCTTCTAATTCGCTGACAGTAGTGTATCTTCCACAAGGCAAACAAGGCACTCGCCTAGGGCGGCACTTTGCCAGAGGGTGTTAAAGCACACTTCTGGTGCTTCAAACATTTTTGCTCCCTACCCCATCGTTCAGCAAGCTTTAGCTCCTTCCAATTAATCGGGGTGATGGGGGCATGTAATGGACGTGGTGGGGCATTTATTATGTTTGCAATGTGGATGATGGGGTCATGTAATGGGGTGATTGGGCATTTAATGTGTGTGCAATGTGGGTGATGGGGCATGTATTGGGGTGATTATTTTTTCAGGGACCCTGAAAGGGAGGTTGAGTTACATTTAGTGTATAGCATGAGAAGGTTGACTTTCAAAGTTGACCTCCTCGCACTGTTCTTGAATTTTAGGGGGATAGACCCCCAATAGTTGGCCGGAGTAACCAGATGCTCTGTTTCTATGGGCTTTCTGCTCCCTCAATACAAAACCAGATAGCCCAGTAAGCAATTTCCCATAGGACACACAAGCACAGTCATATAAAATGGCTTCTTAGATTAAAAAAAACTTACTGAAGTCGAAGGAGTCCATGATGAATTCACACTGGGATCCGCTAAAGTCAGATAGACATTCACAGCGATTGTTCACATAGCTTCCGCCATTCAAACACCGACCTGTGACACAAAATGGCAGCGTGAGAAAGAGCTGGCAGAAGTACGACAGGTGAGAGAGACTTGATGTTTAAGTTCCGGGGATAGCCAGCGACATTGATCAAGGTGGACAGGTGATGGACAATTTAATGACGTTCTATGGACCTTCACAGACCATGCCAGGGACACTGGTGTCCTTGTCCACACACTTTGAGCATTACCATGCCCTAATATGTAGTAAGAAACTACTTAAAGGATTTGGGGTTTGTGTGTAAAAAAGGCACACATGGAGATAGCACCTAATACTCATACTTCCCTGCCAATTGCCTTATTGACTGTGCATCATCAGTAGCACAGGGGATGGCATGGTTATCATGACTTGTATAGGAATATGGCTAAGCCTTGCAGACCACACAAGACCCATAAATAAACAGATGCCTGACCATTCACTATACCTAGTGCAAAGAATAAACAGGTGTCAGACAATACAGCCTACCTCCCTCCAGGAATAAACAGGTGCACAACCATTCATCTACCTAACACCAGGGATAAACATGTGCCTGACCATTCATCTACCTACCACCAGGGATAAACATGTGCCTGACCATTCATCTACCTACCACCAGGGATAAACATGTGCCTGACCATTCATCTACCTAACACCAGGGATAAACATGTGCCTGACCATTCATCTACCTACCACCAGGAATAAACATGTGCCTGACCATTCATCTACTTACCACCAGGAATAAACAGGTGCCTGACCATTCATCTACTTACCACCAGGAATAAACATGTGCCTGACCATTCATCTACCTACCACCAGGAATAAACAGGTGCCTGACCATTCATCTACCTACCACCAGGAATAAACATGTGCCTGACCATTCATCTACCTACCACCAGGGATAAACAGGTGCCTGACCATTCATCTACCTACCACCAGGGATAAACATGTAGCTGACCATTCATCTACTTACCACCAGGAATAAACAGGTGCCTGACCATTCATCTACCTACCACCAGGAATAAACATGTACCTGACCATTCATCTACCTACCACCAGGAATAAACAGGTGCCTGACCATTCATCTACCTACCACCAGGGATAAACATGTAGCTGACCATTCATCTACTTACCACCAGGAATAAACATGTGCCTGACCATTCATCTACCTACCTCCAGGAATAAACAGGTGCCTGACCATTCATCTACCTACCACCAGGAATAAACAGGTGCCTGACCATTCATCTACCTAACACCAGGGATAAACATGTGCCTGACCATTCATCTACCTACCACCAGGGATAAACAGGTGCCTGACCATTCATCTACCTAACACCAGGGATAAACATGTGCCTGACCATTCATCTACCTACCTCCATTAGATTTTGGTGATGAAGATAATGTAGTTGGAGGTAAAGCGCTTGGTAATATGATGTCTGCTGTTTCTGTTACTCCGATACTAGATGCTGCAAACATAAAACAGAGATGTCATGCTTAGTATTGCATTATACAGGGCCGACTCTGTTTTTCTTACAGGGGGAGCTCATCAAGTTTGGCACTGAACAATACATAATTGGAGAGATAAGATATTTTAGTACATTTTAGTGAATACCAATATTGCATGAATATAAGGCACTTCCCATACTTTAAATCTTAATGAATATAAAAAAGGCCTGAATATAAGGTGATTTTATGGAAAAAAACCAAACGTTTAGCTAGTAAATATTGCTTCACAAGGAAACATTTCTCTTTTTCTTATGAAATAATTTTTTTCTTGTTTTTATTTCCACATAGGTGCACAATAAGAGCCAGGTACTGGGATGAGTGCTGGTTTCAATAAGCACGCTGGGGTAAATCCTTGAGTGCAATCTTTGTGCTGGGAGTAAGTTCTTGGGTGCAATCTGTGTGCTAGTGTAAGTCCTGAGTACAATCTGGGTGGTGGGATAAGTCCTGTGAGTGCTATGTGGGTGCTGGGGCAAGTAATGTGAATGCAATTTGACTGCTGGGGTAAGTCCTGTGACTGCAATGTGGGTACTGGGGCAAGTCTTGTGAGTGCAATCTGGCTGCTGGGGGAAGTCCTTTGACTGCGATTTGTGTTCGGGGCAAGTAATGTGAGTGCAATGTGGGTGCTGGGGCAAGTCCTGTGAATGGGTGCTGCGGGCAATTCCTAAGTATGTCATCTTGGTGCTGTGGGAAGTTACAAGGATCTGGGGGCAATAATGAAAAGAGAGCAGGAGAAAAAGAGTGAAGGGTCAGAGGAAGGGAATCAAAACAAGGAATGCATTTTGAAAATAACAATTTTATCTGATAACTATACCTTACCACAGCCTGTGACTGGAAAGGAGGGGGCACCACAATGGTGGTCTGCACAGGGAGTCTGAACCCCTATGGCCTGCCCTGACCAGAGCACCCACATTGCACCAGATTATACCCACAGGATAATTACAGGATAAATACATTTATATTAGCTGTTCCCGTGCCCCATTCAAAATTGTTGTAACCTTTGGTCGCCTTGTTTGTTGGAGTCAAGTAATTGGGCAGATAAGATGGCAATCCAACTGCTGATTACATCCTTTATTGGCAGTCAGTAGGGTGTCATAGTGCATGTTACATTGGTAGACACCCAAACAACCCTGACTTTTCTGTTCCCGCCCTTCTTTCATCTGCCATATGTCAGCAAAACTTTAGAGTGAGGAAATCCAGATTAAAAGGACCGCTGGGACTTGTCAATCACTTACTTTTATTTTAATGCAACTGTAGTGGGGTAAAATAATAATGTTACTTTAAATAGTTTTAGCCCTGCTAATAACAACAGTGCAGAAAAAGCTAAATGAAAGGATAGAGTAAATAAACATTTTTTTTTTTTTTTTGCACTACAGTTGTCCTTTAAGGTCCCACTTCAAACAAGCCCTTTTATAATAGTACATTCTGAATTACTACCACTTTCTTGATATAACCTGAATAGAGCTTACCATAACTCCTCCCACTTCCCTTTCATTTCCTGTGCATACAGCTGTATGTTTCACTATTTATTCAGGGACACACAGAACTTTTTGATGTGCCGCCCTGCAAAATGTATAGCACATAATGTGTTCAGAGGGAAATCAGTTTAAAGAAACGGTATCACCTAAACATTTTTATTTTACTGTGCATGTCGAGAATAAAAAAAATAAAAAAATACTGAAAATTATCTATATGTTGTAATAGCAAAACTGCAAGAAATGCCTAAATTAGGAGAACAATGTTTTGCTTTTTTAAATGTGTCTGTGGAGTCTTCTGTTTGATGGCTTGAAAAAGACACATATGGGGTTATGTATTAAAACTCCTGCACTGCAAAGTGTCAGGAGTTATGAAAAAAAAAAAACGCAATCGCCGTTTGGTATGTATAATGGTGATTGCTCATTTTTATAACTCCCGACAATTTGCAGTGAGGAAGAGAGGGACCTCAGTCCGACACAAATCAGGCTCTGATTTTTTTTATACACAGGCTGCGCCAGGTCAACGAGCGACGACACAACCTTAAATCTACGCATTCAGCTGACCTAGCACAGGCTCCTGTGAGTCTGCTTTATACATTCAGGACCGTTTGGAGTTTGGTAGCTCTTTAAATCATAAATGATATCAATTTTGGACCGACCTGACACAATGCACTAAATATATGAGTCAATAAAGGGAGAATTAAAGGAAATTGAGAAGGAAATTGCAAACTTAAGCCAAAAGTAGCCTACTTAAGACATTTTTTTCCTAACTGAGCTACACTGGCTTACACTTTGAAATTCCCGTCTCAGTTCCCTGCCATTCTCTCTGTATTAAGTAAACCCCATGATGGAGTGCTTACCTGCTGCGAGAATCATGACTCCAAACATCGTGGTACAGACGGGTTCCCTCATGTCAGCATCGAGAGGTCGTGTTGCCGGTTACAGAGCAGCTCTCAACAGAGCAGCTCTCAAGCTGACGATCCATCCGAACTCTCTCCGCTCAGTTTGGAATGGGGTCCAATCAAGCTGACCCGCTCAGATGAATACTTGCTTCCGATTACGGAATTTAGACGTCCAAAGGCCGAATTTATTTTGGCAGCTCAAAAAAACCACACCGTCATGTTATTGTTATGATAATGAGTTGTTAATCTGACAACTATCGATTCATTTATTGCTAGTTCTCTAAACCAGTGCTCTGCAACCAGTGCGCTGTGAGACTGAACTAGGTGTGCCATGGCAGGGCTGGCTGTAGGTTTGCCACCTTTTGAAAGCCAATTTTATTTTTACCGGCCTGTTGGCAAAATACCGACCTGGTGGCAACGCTGGCAGGCTGAGGAGCTCTTTGTACCGGGGGGAAGTAAGTCAGACATCCTTAAGCTGTCAAAGCATTAAAATAATAAATAAATGGCCCCTGTTCCCACCCTTGCGCCTGGGGCTGGCCGAGTGCCCCAGGCACAAAAAATTTAATAAAATTAAATTGGCCCCCAAAAACTGTTAAACCTCCCCCCCACCCTTTGAGTGCCATGAAGGTGGCCACTGTCACCTCCCCCCCCACCCGGCACACATTTTTTTTTTAACTGTATCCAGGATCCAACGGTGATCAGAGATGCCCTGGTTCCTTATATTCTGGCCCAGGGAAAGGGGCCACCCCCCAAATACATATATATAATCAGGGCCGGCCTTAAGTGTCCCAGCGCCCTGTGCGGGCTTCCCCCGTGGCGCCCCCCCCCATGTATGTGTCCCTTCCCTCTTCCATGCCACGTCTGTCTCGCTCTAACTCCCCCATACCTGTTTTCTCTCTCTCCCTCTCCCCCCTCCCCTGTTCTGTCTTTCCCCCCAGACCCCTGTGTTCTGTCTCTCTCCCCCTTCCCCCTGTTCTGTCTCTCCTCCCCCTGTTCTGTCCCCCCCCGTTGTCTCTCCCCCTCAGACACCCGTGTTCTGTCTCTCCCCCCCCCAGACACCCGTGTTCTCTGTCTCTCTCCCCCTGTTCTGTCTCTCTCTCTCCCCCTCCTCCTGTTCTGTCTCTCTCTCCCCGTTCTGTCTGTCTCTCTCCCCCTGTTCTGTCTCTCACTCCCCCCTGTTCTGTCTCTCTCTCTCTCTCCCCCTCCCCTTGTTCTGTCTGACTCTCTCTCCTTGTTCTGTCTGTCTCTCTCTCTCCCCCTCCCCCTGTTCTGTCTGTCTCTCTCTCTCTCTCCCCCTCCCCCTGTTCTGTCTGTCTGTCTCTCTCCCCCTCCCCCTGTTCTGTCTGTCTCTCTCTCCCCCTCCCACTGTTCTGTCTGTCTCTCTCTCCCCCTCCCCTTGTTCTGTCTGACTCTCTGTCCTTGTTCTGTCTGTCTGTCTCTCTCCCCCTGTTCTGTCTGTCTCTCTCTCCCCCTCCCCCTGTTCTGTCTGTCTCTCTCTCCCCCTCCCCCTGTTCTGTCTGCCTCTCTCCCCCCATTCCCCCTGCTCTGTCTGTCTCTCTCTCCCCCTGTTCTGTCTGTCTGTCTGACTCTCTCTCCCCTGTTCTGTCTGTCTCTCTCTCCCCCTGTTCTGTCTGTCTCTCTCTCCCCCTGTTCAGTCTGCCCCCCCCCCCCCGCTTAATGCAGGCATGGGGAGCCGAGCAGCACTTTCTTTTGCTGCCTGCAGCTCCCCGTGAAGCAGGAGCTTCTCTGCTTCACAGGGTGGGGGCGGAGCTACACCGCTCAGCCGGTTAGCTCCGCCCCCTCCCCGGACCCAGCACAGCTTGCCAAGCAGAGGGCTGGTGAGGGGGGATCTTTTGATTTCCCCCATCCAGTGCCTCTACCGGCTTTTTTTCTTTTAAAACTTATTTTTATTTATTTTTTTACTTTTAATTTTTTTTTAAAACTTTTTTTTTTTTTTTTAAGCAGGCGGGCGGGCGGGCGCCCCCTGGGGTGTTGCGTCCTGTGTGCTCGCACAGGTCGCACACCCCTAAGGCCGACCCTGTATATAATCCCCTTATCTCTCAAAAAATCCAGTTGAAAAACAAAACCAGTGCCGAGATAGGGAGCCAGAAATATTATTAGACACGACAGCGATGTGGACTCACCATTCCGCCATACTAAGCTGAAGGCCGTGAAGGACTAGTGAGGAGGAAGCACAGAGATTGTTGAATGTCTCGACCACTTCCAGATCCCCCATACCCCCACTGACCCCACGAGTGAGCCAGGAGCTGAGCACACAATATCCCTGACAGAATACTCTGAAGCCAACGCAACAAACATCTTTGGTCCAGAGGCTCATTCTCTAGCTAGAAACACTTTTCTCCAGAAAGAGGGATTTCATATTGTATCCCATTGACCTATACAGACAAAGTCAGCTTTGTGGTCTGCTGTTAATCATATGAAGAGGTGAGGGGAGCAGACGCCTTCCGTACTAAGGGACAAGTAGCAGCAGACTTCATCTTAGTGACCTCCGAAATCTAAAAGCTTGTCCTGAAGTAAGTGTTACTCCACGAGTCTAAGGGCTTTTTTTCGTAAGGGAATGGCAAGGAATTGACAAGGGAATTATCAAACTAAAGTCAAAGTAGCCTTGTTGGAAACATTCTTCAATTCTTGGATAATGTGACAGCATGAAAAAGATATATGTGGCAGGTAAAACATGCGGCGTACATATAGGCAGGGCAGCCACCAGGAATTTCAGGGCCCCTTATTGAACACATTTTCTGGGCCCCCTACCTCCCCCCGACAATATCTCCCACTCGTCCCACCCACCCTCACAAGCATGTTATCCCGGTCTACTGTAATATGGAGGGTGGTTGGGAGCAGTTGGTCAAAATGCCAGTAATATTTTGCCATTCAATATGCCAGTCATATTTTGCCACTCAGTATGCCATTATTTTGCCACTCAATATGTCAGTATTTTGCTCCTCAATATGCCATTCTTTTGCCATTTAATATACCATTCTTTTGCTACTCAATATGCCAGTATTTAGCCACTCAGTATGCCAGTATTTAGCCACTCAATATGCTAATATTTTGCCATTTAATATGTCAATATTTTGCCCCTCAATATGCCATTTAATATGTCAGTATTTTGCCCGTCAATATGCCATTATTTTGCCATTTAATATACCAGTATTTTGCCCCTCAATATGCCATTCTTTTGCCATTTAATATGCCAGTATTTTGCCCCTCAATATGCCATTCTTTTGCCATTCAATATGCCATTCTTTTGCCATTTAATATGTCAGTATTTTGCCTCTACCCCCCTTCCCCAGTACTTACCTCCTTACTGCTCTATCTCCCGGTGCTCTGCTCTGTTTAGCCGGTCCACGGATGTGAGGGAAGCATTCTGCGCTCCCCTCCAGCCGCGCGGCTTCAATAAAGTTTGTTAAAAAAAAAATTAGACCGGAGTTTCCCTCCTCTAGGGAGGAGGGAAACCCTGTCGCATTTTTTTGTTTGTTTTAAATTCGACCGTGCAGGAGGGGAACTCCGGTTGCATTTTTTTTTTTAACAAACTTTATTTGTTAAGAGCAGAAAGCTTCGCTCACGGCCGCGAATTGGGTAAACAGAGGGGATTTTTTTTTATTTCTAGTGTGACCTGAACCCGCCGGGACCAAGATCGCCTGTCACCCCCTGATGGCGGGCCTGCATGTAGGTGGCAACCCTACACGTACGCCACTGACTAGTGAGGTTGTGCTTACAGAAAAACCTAGTTTTAAGCAAATTAGGACATACAGGAGGCTCTTCACTGAAAGTTGAGTTGCAGGTGAGTTGAACTTATCATCTCACTAATTTAGCTCTGCATTGTGTAGGGACAATACTGGTGTTTGCTTAGCAGGGGGAAACTCTCCATGTATGTCCCTGCACAATGTATAGCTAAATTGGTGATGTGAAATGTCCATCTCACCTCAACTCACCTCATTTCTAGAGTTGAGCGGACACCTGGATGTTCGGGTTCGGCAGGTTCGGCTGAAATACATGTATTCCATAAACCGAAAGTTTATAAACCGAATGTCTTTCGGTTTATAGACTTTCGGTTTATGGAATGCATGTAATGCTATTGCTATTCTATAAACCGAAATAGAGTCCCCATTTATAAGAATAGGTCAACTGACCTATTCGTATGAATGGGGACTCTATTTCGGTTTATAGAAAGCCCATAGCATTACATACAATGTAATCGCCGAACCCCGAACTCCAACATGAACATACAGTGGAATGTCCGTGTTCGGGTCCGGGGACCAAAAACCGTAATGTTCGCTACGAACACGAACAGTGCGGTTCGGGTTCGCTCAACACTACTCATGTCACCTTTTACTGAATAGCCCCCATGGAGTTCTGATTGTTAAATATTCTCATAAACTAGTTATTAAACCCGGGACAATTTGAGCCACGTCTAAAACCTCATGAGTTTTTTTTTGCCTTTTTCAGGTTCGGTTTCAGTCACAGCAGTGGGAAGTTCACCCTTACATACCTGTATTAACCTTTTGTGATCAGTAATTACACGGCTGTGTTTCTTTGTTGCGCACGTTTGCAATGTTTTTGCAATGTTTGCAATGTTTTTTTTTTTATAGATAACTGATGCTATTTCTGAGTTATTGACGTAAGAGAAAGCAATAAAGACATTTTCCTGCTTAACCTTATTACAGTATTTACAGTAATACAGTAATATACAATATTTTATGACAGGAATATCTCGTTGGAATTTTCAAACTCCTCAGTAGTATTCTGGTCACTGCTCTTCTGTAAAAAATGTGAGATACTATTTTGCTATAATTTATGTTGTTTACATATTTAGAAAAAAAGTGTATAGTCTTAAACATACACACACACACACATACACACACACACATACACACACACACATATAATCCCACACACACAGCTACACAATACCCCACACATACACACACACACACACACACACACACACACACACACACACATACACACAAACACATACACACACACACACACATACACACACACACACATACACACACACACACACACACACACATACACACAAACACATACACACACACACACACATACACACACACACACATACACACACACATACAATCCCACAGACACAGCTACACAATACCCCACACATACACACACACACACACACACATACACACACACATACACACATATAATCCCACACACACAGCTACACAATACCCCACACACATACACACACATACAATCCCTCACACATTTTAAACCCATGGAAATATCTTCTTTTAAGGAGACACATTAGAATGTAAGAACCACTTGCACAGAGAGGCCAGGACTTGAAACGCGTTGCCAGAGCACATATCACATAGCCACAGTCTGCGGGCCTCCCCCGTGGCACCCCCCCCCATGCCTGTCTCTTTCCTCTCCCTCCATGTATGTGTCTCTTCCTTCCCATGTTTGTCCCTTTTCTCTTCCTTGCCATGTCTGTCTCTCTCCAACACCCCCATACCTGTTCTCTCTCCCCCTCCTCCCCCATATCTGTGTTCTCTCCCCCTCCTGCCCCATATCTGTTCTCTCTCCCTCTCCTCCCCATACCTGTTCTCTCTCCCCCTCCTCCCCATGCCTGTTCTCTCTCCCCCTCCTCCCCATATCTGTTCTCTCTCCCCCTCCTCCCCATATCTGTTCTCTCTCCCCCTCCTCCCCATATCTATTCTCTCTCTCCCCCCTCCTCCCCATATTTGTTCTCTCTTTTTCCCCCTTCGTTTTCTTAACCCCCCCTGTTCTCTCCCCCCTCTGTTCTCTTCTCCCCCTTCCCCTGTTCTCCCCACCCCCTTCCCCTGTTCTGTTTTTCCCTCTTCCACTTTTCTCTCTCCCCCCCCATTCCCCTGTTCTGTCTCCCCCTCTTCCACTTTTCTCTCTCCCCCCCTTCCACTGTTCTGTCTCCCCCTCTTCCACTTTTCTCCCCCCCCCTTGTTCTGTATCTTCCCCTCCCCCTGTTCTGTCTCTCCTCTGCTTCCCTTGTTCTGTCTCTCCCCCCTCTCCTTGTTCTGTGTCTCCCTCCCCTTGTTCTGTTCTTTCTGTGAGGTGGCGGAGCTCACCAGGTGAGAGTTGTAGCTCCACCCCCACCCTGTTTCACGGGGAGCCAGGGGCAGCATGAGAATGTGCTGCTCGCGCTTTCCATCCACAGTGATTATGCAGGGTATCGGAAATCCGATACCCTGCATAATCACTATGTGTGGGGAGTGCGAGCAGCACATTCTCATGCTGCCCGCGGCTCCCCGTGAAACAGAGTGGGGGTGGAGCTACAACTCTCACCTGGTGAGCTCCGCCCCCTCCACCTGCAAACTTCTTTTTTTTTCCGGCTGGGCGGGCGCCCCCTGGGGTGTAGCGCCCTGTGCGATCGCACAGGTCGCACACCGCTAAAGCCGGCCCTGACAGTCCGAATAGATCTGCTTTTCCTGTATGGATAATCTGCCTCAGTTAGACCACCCTTGGTTTACAGTAGTTATGATCCTGCATGGTCTGTATCTTTTTTTATAAAACATATCTGGGATTTTCTTTGAAGTAGATAAGGCAGCTATCCCCAAGGAATCTGGGGAAAAAAAATAATGCCATAATAAGGAGATCCAAGTAATTTTAAGAGACGTTTTCATATTCCGCAACTTTTATCCTCTTCAATTATTTTACGCTTCACTTTTAACACTTTGCCCCAGCATTTCTAAAAAACAAAACAACTTTATTCCATTAGGTCATGGAGCTTCAGAGCTTAGACTTTACCTTTACATTAGATACCTTGACATAGCTAGGTGAACTTCTGTACTTTGGACACAATGTGTTGCAGCTTCATATTTCTTTCTTTTTTTTTTTCTTTTTTTCTTTTATAGATGGGGAGATTGTGCAAAGAATCTTTATTTCACTGATGTTGTGTCCAATCCCTGGTAGAGCCAAGCAAAAGAACGGAAAGAAGCTTTGGCTTGTTAGTAAAGTCTTTTTCTGGCTGCTTCTCAAAATGTGTCCCTTAACACCCTTCGTGAGCAAGATGTTTTGGAAAATTTTTGACAGTTCTGCAGTGTTTGTGTTTAGCTGTAATGTTCCTCTTTCTTATTTACTGTACCTACACAAATTACATATTGTTTTTTCTTTTGGGATTAAAAGGACTTTTTGTAGATACCATTATTTTGATCATATCATTTACTATAAAAAAAAAACAAGACAAAGATATGATGGAAAATGTAATAAAATATGTTTTCTAAATTTTACTGTCTGTATATGTATAAAAGTTTTGCGCCGCCAGACTCACCCCATGGGGGATAATTATTTTATAAAGGGTGTCCTTGGGCATTGCCTTGGGCATTATGATGCCAGCGGGTGTTCGCTGGCCCCAGGGGGGCATGAGGTTTTTTTTGGGTGTTGGATACTAGGAGATTGAAGGTGGCTGTATTTTGATTGGGAAATAATGGTGATTGGTGATTCAATAATGGGGGCCATAGAATGTTTGTTCCATTTACTGCGTGGGAAGCATCAGTGTCAAATTATTTTTGGCAGTACTTTGTTTCCACTTGGACATTATTTTTTTATTATTTTTCTACCTCTGGGCTTGTGTTCAGTCCAGTGTATTATCATCAATACTGTCCTTATGATATACACGGCAAGACCTTTTACTACTCGAGTTATCTGCTTGATTGATATTATTCTATTGATTCTATTTTGTATTTTTTTTAAAAAAAACTATGTATTGTTTACACCTTCCCCTCTCTTGCCTCCGTATAAAATGAAAGTTGGAGGTTTGTAGGGTGTGCCAATGAGTAAGTCCGTTATGGCGAATTAAATGCATTGAGTGAGATCAGCGGAATTTTCTTTTTCAAGCACTGTTATGTCTGACTCTTTTGTGTGTTTTTAACGGTACAATAAATGTTGTTTTATTGTCCACAAAAATCATTATTCATCGTATTGATGTGGGGATTTTATTCATTATATTGATGAGAGGATTTTATTCATCTTACTGATGTGGGGATTTTATTCATTGTATTGATGTGGGGATTTTATTCATTGTATTGATGTGGGGATTTTATTCATTGTATTGATGTGGGGATTTTATTCATTGTATTGATGTGGGGATTTTATTCATTTTACTGATGTGGGGATTTTATTCATTGTATTGATGTGGAGATTTTTTTCATCATATTGATGTGGAGATTTTTTTCATCATATTTATGTGGGGATTTTATTCATCTTACTGATGTGGGGATTTTATTCATCTTACTGATGTTGGGATTTTATTCATTGTATTGATGTGGGGATTTTATTCATTGTATTGATGTGGGGATTTTATTCATCTTACTGATGTGGGGATTTTATTCATCTTACTGATGTGGGGATTTTATTCATCTTACTGATGTGGGGATTTTATTCATCATATTTATGTGGGGATTTTATTCATCGTATTAATGTGGGGATTTTATTCATTATATTGATGTGGGGATTTTATTCATCTTACTGATGTGGGGATTTTATTTATCATATTGATGTGGAGATTTTATTCATCTTACTGATGTGGGGATTTTATTCATTGTATTGATGTGGGGATTTTATTCATTGTATTGATGTGGGGATTTTATTCATTGTATTGATGCGGGGATTTTATTCATTGTATTGATGTGGGGATTTTATTCATCTTACTGATGTGGGGATTTTATTCATCTTACTGATCTTGGGATTTTATTCATTGTATTGATGTGGGGATTTTATTCATCTTACTGATGTGGGGATTTTATTCATCATATTGATGTGGAGATTTTATTCATCTTACTGATGTGGGGATTTTATTCATTGTATTGATGTGGGGATTTTATTCATTGTATTGATGTGGGGATTTTATTAATCTTACTGATGTGGGGATTTTATTCATCGTATTGATGGGGGGGTTTTATGCATCGTATTGATGGGGGGGTTTTATTCATCTTACTGATGTGGGGATTTTATTCATTATATTGATGTGGGGATTTTATTAATCATATTGATGTGGGGATTTTATTAATCGTATTGATGTGGGGATTTTATTCATCGTATTGATGGGGGGGTTTTATTCATCGTATTGATGGGGGTTTTTATTCATCTTACTGATGTGGGGATTTTATTCATCGTATTGATGTGGGGATTTTATTCATCATATTGATGTGGGGATTTTATTCATCGTATTGATGTGGGGATTTTATTCATCTTACTGATGTGGGGATTTTATTCATTATATTGATGTGGGGATTTTATTCATCATATTGATGTGGTGATTTTATTCATCGTATTGATGTGGGATTTTATTCATCTTACTGATGTGGGGATTTTATTCATTGTATTGATGTGGGGATTTTACACCTTCCCTTCTCTTGCCTCCATATAAAAATTAAAGTTGGAGGTTTGTAGGGTGTGCCGATGAGTAAGTCCGTTATGGCGAATTAAATGCTTTGGGTGAGATCAGCGGAGTTTTCTTTTTCAAGCACTGTTATGTCTGACTCTTTTGTTGATGTGGGGATTTTATTCATCTTACTGATGTCTGGATTTTTTTTCATCTTACTGATGTGGGGATTTTATTCATCGTATTGATGTGGGGATTTTATTCATCTTACTGATGTGGGGATTTTATTCATCGTATTGATGTGGGGATTTTATTCATCATATTGATGTGGGGATTTTATTCATCTTACTGATGTGGGGATTTTATTCATCATATTGATGTGGGGATTTTATTCATCTTACTGCTGTGGGGATTTTATTCATCGTATTGATGTGGGGATTTTATTCATCTTATTGATGTGGTGATTTTATTCATCGTATTGATGTGGGGATTATATTCATGTTACTGATGTGGGGATTTTATTCATCATATTGATGTGGTGATTTTATTCATCGTATTGATGTGGGGATTTTATTCATCTTACTGATGTGGGGATTTTATTCATTGTATTGATGTGGGAATTTTACACCTTCCCTTCTCTTGCCTCCATATAAAAATTAAAGTTGGAGGTTTGTAGGGTGTGCCGATGAGTAAGTCCGTTATGGCGAATTAAATGCTTTGGGTGAGATCAGCGGAGTTTTCTTTTTCAAGCACTGTTATGTCTGACTCTTTTGTTGATGTGGGGATTTTATTCATCTTACTGATGTGGGGATTTTATTAATCGTATTGATGTGGGGATTTTATTCATCGTATTGATGTGGGGATTTTATTCATCTTACTGATGTGGGGATTTTATTCATCATATTGATGTGGGGATTTTATTCATCGTATTGATGTGGCGATTTTATTCATCTTACTGATGTGGGGATTATATTCATCTTACTGATGTGGGGATTTTATTCATTATATTGATGTGGGGATTTTATTCATCATATTGATGTGGGGATTTTATTCATTATATTGATGTGGGGATTTTATTCATCATATTGATGTGGGGATTTTATTCATCGTATTGATGTGGGGATTTTATTCATCTTACTGATGTGGGGATTTTATTCATCATATTGAAGTCTGGATTTTATTCATTATATTGATGTGGGGATTTTATTCATCGGATTTATGTGGGGATTTTGATCCTCTTTCATTTACTTTTGCCAATTATGCCAGACCCTAAGATAATTGGTGGTCCTGCTTCCTACCACCCCTGTAACTGGGTTTCCTACTGCATGTCATGTAACTAAACCCTAATTCAGGTAGCTCCAATTTTCTTGAGGGAACATTTTGAGCTGCAAATCTCGGTTGACTTTTGTGATCCAAATTGCCCTTTTAATCGTGCCATTGAGACATCACCACAATGCCTTTCCAAAATTCAGCCAAAATTGGGTAGAAAATTACCAATTGGCATCAGTGCAAAAACACCCTCTCTTGTCCACAATACCAACTCTATCCCCACATCACTTGTCAGTGCAGCGACCACGCATTTTACAAGTGATGTGGGGCCAAGGCTGGTATGATGGGAAGTGGGGGTATATTGAACTGTTACTACCATATGGTGATGTGCTACATGATCAGGGTGCCACATGGCAATATTACCACCACGGTCTCACATATGTGAAAGTAACCTTTTATCTCCATAGTGGACAATAATACTTTGCCAATCAATGTTTCCAGGAAGGGTCAATAACAGCCAGAGGCGGCACTAGGATCAGTGTCACCCTGTGCGGTAACTCATGGTGTCACTCCCCTGGATTTCCTCCAGTACCATGCCAAACAGATTCCATAGTAATGCCAGTCAGATGGCCCATTAAATATGCCACAGATAGGAGCCCCAGAAATTATGTCACACAATAATAATATGCCAGTATTATTTTGTCGTTAATAAGCAAGACAATTTGCCTAATAACAGTAATATTGTGCCCTTCAGATGCCAGTAATATTGTGCCATTACGAGGCCAGTATTATTGTGCCATTAAGATGCCAGTATTATTGTGCCATTAAGATGCCCCTGCCAATTTGCCCATCAAGATGCCAGTAATAATGTGCCATTAAGATGCCAGTCATATTGTGCCATTAAGATGCCATAATTATTGTGCCATTCAGATGCCAGTAATATTGTGCCATTCAGATGCCATCATTATTGTGCCATTCAGATGCCATCATTTTTGTGCCATTCAGAAAGAGAGAGAGAGAGAGAGAGAGAGAGAGAGAGAGAGAGAGAGAGAGAGAGAGAGAGAGAGAGAGAGGTTACTATTTTACATATGGTATACATGTGTATTTTAATACAGTAAATTAAAAATGACAGGTTGATGAAAGTGGGTACTTCACCAAAATAGCATATTTTTTTAAATATTTCAGTCATAATTTTTTTTTAAATACATTTTCTTTTTACGCCATATTTAGCCATTTCAATATGAAATAACTGCTTGAAAATATTTTTTCATTTCGTTTTTGACCCTAACATATTCAATTCTTCAAAATAATATTTGGAGAACCGAAATTCTGAATTTTTTGTTTTGAATTCAGACGAAAATTCAGATGAGCTCGAGAGAATCGAAAAGGACCAAATTATCGAATTTTGATTCAGTTTGGACAATTAGGACCCAAAAGGGGTCATAAGATCAGACCAGATTGGGGCTTTAAATGAAGGGCCCCCTCAGGCAAATGAACATGGGCGTAAAGCTGAAGGGAAAGTATCTGTGTATTATAACAATAAGGATTGGAGTCAGTGATACTTCAGGTTCAAGGTCTTTTATCTTGATTTATGCAAGACACTCACACTGGAATTTGCTCACAATGTATGTCTTTATAACATAACATGTTTATATATTCCTGCCCAAGTATTAAAGGGACTGTATCATCCATACATTGTTTTTAGTGTGAATGTATAGAAGAAAATAAAAATGATTGAAAATGATCTATACATTGTATTAGATGGTCCACACAGGCAAATGGCTTAATGGCTAGGAGAAAAATGTGTTTTATATGTGTTTGTCGAGTCTCCTGCTTATGACATCACCTGTGGCCTGATATGCAAATTATACATTTCCCATTGAAAATAAGTTAATTTGCATGTGGTGCCACAGGTGATGTCATAAGCAGGAGACTGCCACAGATACATTTAAAACACTTTTTATTCTCCTAATTTAGGCATTTGCTTGCAGTTTTGCTAATACAACATATAGATAGGGTTGCCACCTTTTCTTCAAAGAAATACCGGCCTTGGTACTGTCTCCATAGACTTAACATTGGCCTGATGCCAATTTTTTACCGGCCTGCCGGTAAAATACCGGCCAGGTGGCAACCCGACATATAGATAGTTTTTAAAAATATTTTGTATTCTCTACATGCATAGGTGATGCTCATGGGAAGCATAAATATCATTAGATGATTGTAATAACTGTGAGCTTCAGTTCCCATGATGCACAGCTTACCAAAGGTGCTGAGCTCAGCTTCCACCATTACCTGGCTATAGAATGATTAGCAACTCCCACCGTCTCACTAGATATATACAGTCATGGAAGCCACACTCTAGCACCATCTATATCTGGCTAACTATAAAACGTTGGGAATTGTCCCAAATAGCTGTCAGGGGTTATGCTTTGCCACCTAAATGTCTGGCTGGGAATTTACTGACAGAGGGAATTAATTATGAATGTATCATTCATTTTATTGTTATTTTTGTACCTGTTTATATTTTTTCCACGAAGAATAGTCACAAGGTGGGTGTATCTGGTGCGTGTGCAATTGTCTATTCTTGACCGGGGTGCAGGGAGTGCCAGCTATAGCTCTGGTAAACAGATATGCTCAGATATGTTAGTACATCCTCATTCCTCTCCCACAATAATTGAGCTGTATAGATCTTCACTCTACTGACATACAATAAACCTCATATCAGGCTGTATAACAAGTCACCTTACACATAGAAGAATATTAAATAACTTCGCATGAGAGGAGGCAGGGACAGGTATTGGAAGAGGCTGGCTTTGTAGAGGAGGAGAAGGGAACCTGATCCAGATTGCGTGAACAAACCTGAAGATGATACCTTCTGAATGGCCCTTCTCTGGAGATCAGGGAATATAGACGTTAACGGTATGTATTGGAGTTTTTGCAATTCTATGAATGAATAACCAATGGGAAAATGTACTAAGAAATTAAAGGACAGCTGTAGTCAAAATAGTTCAACTTGATTGCATCAAATGTAGAAGTTTTAAATAGAAATGCTTCAGTGAAAGAATACAAATACAGGACCTTATCAAGCCCTCTTTGTTCCATACAGGATTATCAGGGGGCAGACATATTGTTTAGAATCTTGGATCGGGCATTCCTCCAACTTGGGCCTGAAAGAGGATGACCTGACCCAAGATTCCGAACAACATGCCAACCCCCTGATACAGCTCTACAATGCAAAGAGTGCCCCCTAAAGTACTTTGTAATTTTTGCTGTAAAAATATCAAGTCTCTGTAAAATGACTGCTTATAGGCTAATGTTGGTGAATACTATTTTTCAAGGTACGAAAGGAAACTATATTTTACAGATATCTGTTCCATCACATCATCTATAAATCCATTGGATCTCATTGCAATTATCTAACTTAATGGAGGCCGGATCCCTAGCAAGTTCTAATGGATATCCTTGACTTGAAAAGACCTATCATATTAAAGGGCAACTAAACCTTTGTTTTTTTTTTCAAGTTAAAAAATTGAGTGCTCCTAGTGAAAGGATAAAATGGCATGTAGTTTTGATAGTACACGCCAGTTTATTCTCTGACCGGAAGCTGCTATGCTTCCATAGGAAGCAGGCTGACAGCTCTGGTCGGCGACCGGCTCTCTCTGCTAGTTCAATTAGAAACACATTTTCAATTCGGTCGCCTCTGATTATCCCCTTTGCTAACAAGGGTCCCGATCAGACGAGGGGGTCTTGTAAGGAAACAAGGGTTAAAATTTTTTATTTTTTTTTGTCCTTTAAAGTGAAATCGTTATATATATATATATAAAAAAAAAAAAAATGATATGCATTCATTAGAATTTGTATATCTGTATGCCGATCAGGTCTCTGCCTGTTTGTCTCTGGCTCCTGATCACTAACACACAATCGCCATTGTGGCCTTAAGGGGTTAAAGGAGAGATAGCCTGACAGCAAGAGGATTTACTACTGCCAACGAGAAATAATTGGTCCAATGGCAGCACCCTCGTCCTCGTTTGCCCAGACTTTTGATTCGCGCACAACCAATGCGTCATTAAAAAAAACAAAAAAAAAACAACATTTTTAGGGCTTAATTCCCCCATGTTCGGCTCAATTTCAAATGAAGTTTTCTTAATAGACCCAAAAAGTTGTTTTTAAAGTTTAGCGGCAATTTATCATATATAGTTATATTATTTGATTATTATAACTCTGTTGTGCTCGGGAAACGGAAGAAACTTTATCCCTGTTTTTTGTGATGTTAAAATAAGAAATAAATAAATGGGGGCAGCAATTAGAACAATAACATTAAATAAATGATAGAAAGGAACAATGCAAAGAATAGGTGTAAATGTATTACACAGAACATATTATTAGGGATCTTGAAACATTTTCTTGTTTTCTGGAGGTCTCTCCCCTTAAAAAAATCTTCCTTTAAAATAAAAAAATAACAGAGTCCAGCCCAAATGTTTAAAATACATGTCAGGAAGTATTACTTTTCTGAGAGGGTAATGGATGCATGGAATAGCCTTCCAGTAGAAGTGGTAGAGGTTAATACAGTGAAGGATTTTAAGCATGAGTGGGATAGGTATAAGGCTATCCTAGATATAAGATAAGGGCAGGGACTAATGAAAGTATTACATTACTGAGAGGGTAGTGGATGTATGGAATAGTCTTCTAGTAGAAGTGGTAGAGGTAAACACAGTGAAGGAGTTTAAGCATGCGTGGTATAGGTATAAGGATATCCTAGATATACAATAAGGCCAGGGACTAATGAACGTATTACTTTACTGAGAGAGTAGTGGATACATGGAATAGCCTTCCAGCAGAAGTGGTAGAGGTAAGCACAGTGAAGGAGTTTAAGCATGCATGGGATAGGTATATGGTTATCCTAGATATAAGATAGGGAACTGGGGACTAATAAAAGTATTACTTTACTGAGAGGGTAGTGGATGCATGGAATATCCTTCCAGCGGAAGTGGTAGAGGTTAATACAGTGAATTTTTTAAGCATGCGTGGGATAGGTATAAGGCTATCCTAGATATACAATAAGGCCAGGGACTAATGAACGTATTACTTTACTGAGCGGGTAGTGGATGTATGGAATAGCCTTCCAGTAGAAGTGGTAGAGGTTAATACAGTGAAGGAGTTTAAGCATGCGTGGGATAGGCACAAGGCTATCCTAGATATAAGATAAGGTCAGGGACTAATGACAGTATTACTTTACTGAGAGGGTAGTGGATGTATGGAATAGTCTTCCAGTAGAAGTGGTAGAGGTAAACACAGTGAAGGAGTTTAAGCATGCGTGGGATAGGCACAAGGCTATCCTAGATATAAGACCGGGAACTGGGGACTAATAAAAGTATTTAGAATATTGGGCAGACTAGATGGAGCTAATGGTTCTTATCTGCCAGTGACACATTCTATGTTTCTTTGTAAATTAAATCGATATCTAAGAAGATTTAAATAGTAAAGAGATGAAAGAAGAAAACATATGTATTTGGTGGGTTGGTTAGAAAATGGGAGAAGGTTTAAAGTGCTTTAGCAACATGTTTTAAACCTCTACAGGGTTACATGTGCTATGCAGGAGAGATTCAAGTTTATATCTTTACTTATCTTATCTCAGTTAATATTAAGAAGTCATAATCAGTGATCTTGTGCTTCAGGGTATAGGTTTTTTTTTTTCACATCAGATCTTTGTGATACACGAACGTATTGTAACATGTAACTGTGTGGGTAATAGCGCCATCAAGTGGTTGATTAACGGCAACGGAAAACTCAACAGAAAGAAATATCTTGGTTGACCACCTGTGGTCTTTTGCAGAATCACTGCCTTTTAAAAAATACAGTGCTTAGCAGAGGCATGATTACATACACACACACACATACTGTTTTTTTTTTGGGGGGGGAGGGAGGGGGTCCTGTCAAATTTGGGTCTGTCTTGGTGGTCTGCCATTTCCCCCCAAGATTCCAGAAGTTCCCAGGGAGTGAACTTAAATCGGGGATTTGATATCTCGGAGAATATTACACACTAGTGGACACCAGGCATGTGAGTACAGCTCCGGCAAAGTCTGAGATACTGACAACTACACTTCCCATGATGCCTCCAATCTGAGCGATTAGACTAGGGATAGGGTATGAGTGAGGGTAAAGGTTAGGGTTAGCGCTAATCGGCTCTTTAAAAACCCTTAGAGCAGGGGGGGGCTAGGGTTGGGGTAAGGGAAGTAATCTATAGAGTTAACCCTAGGCCATACCCTTACTCTAACCATAATCCCCTTAGAGTTGACCCTTACCCTGACCTTTGCCCTCACTCTAACCCTAACCTCCCTAGAGTTGATCTGGATTTCAGATTAATTTTGATATTCACTGTAAGTCTGAAGTTCAAGGATTATACCTGTCAGTGAGTAGTATGTGGGGTCCATAGGAGGTGGTATGTGGGTTAGATATATTTAGTAATTCATCCCGCTATCCAGCCAGTTTGCAGTGCAAGTCATTGAAAGTTACAGGCCATTGGTATAAAGATTTTACGTCTTTTTCAGGTGCGACTGCCCTTCAGGCTCTGACCAGTTTCAGAGCAAACTCTATGCCCTGACAAATGGGGACAACTAGGGGAAGATCATGATTCGAGCACTGATTGCTAGAAAAGAGTGTAAAATATGTCATTGTTGGGGTCTGCACATCTCCCTTTGTTTTAGCAATGAGGAACAGCGTTGACCCACGAGGATGGACAAGGCCTAAAAGTTCGCAGTTCCATCTGAAAAAAAACATTGAGTTGGGCTTAGTGTGTCACTGAATTAAGAAGCCCCGGTGAAATTATTTTCAACGTAAAACTACAGGAGAACTATAAACAGTTTGGAATTAAAACAATAAAAACATATATTCCAAACTTGTACAGCATACATAAAAATAAGCTAGGCCAGTACTTGACAAATATTTGAAGAATTTAAGAACCAAACATGTCTATTGAGGAGGCAGGGAAATGGAACGTCCATAGAGTTCTATCCAGCAGTCTGAATTTTTAAGAGCAGTGGCTCCCTGGGTCCCAGGATTTGTCAAGTCCTGACAATGTATTCTTTTATATATAATGATAACTTCATAGACTTTCACTATTCTGTTGTCTAACATTGCAATTGGTTCAGTCCACATACATTTTTAGATGATGGCTAATTTGGCAAGAAAAAAAGCAGAAGCCAATTACAGCATGATGCAAGTACAGACAATTCTAGTGGGGACATGGGCAGCTCAGAAAGAATTAGATTTTGTAAATAATGTTTATTAAAATAATGCTAAATATGTTACATTTTAAATCAATATCAACAATCCGATTTAAAGGAAGTTTCATAAATTATATTAAAAAAATGTGCAAAAATATAATATATTTAACAAAACACATTTATAAATCTCTTTTTTCTACACTGAGAAACAGACATTGGGTGCATCATTTATTTATTTGTGTAAACAATAATATAATGGAATATATAGTTTTTGCCGAAATTTGTCCATTCTAGTTTTTTGGAAAATACAACTTTAAAAAAATAAATAAAAATTGAATTATTTTTTGATCATGTAAGGTGAACTTGTATAAACCTTAGCGAGGGCAGTACTAACAAAATAACCAAAACAGAGAGGCGAATCAGAAGAAGTGAAAGGATAAGTGGGCGTGGCTTATGGAAGGACTATAAATCTAGGGACCATGCGCTACAAGATCCAACACAAGACAAAAGGAGTGTGTTGAGCATTAGAAATAGTGTCCGCATTGCCGCAGAGCTAAGGTTAGCCATCTTGCTAGGGTTCCATTTATACTGTGGAGATCGTAGGCCTTTGTATCACTACCTGTAAAGGGAGAGAAACGAGATGTGAGAATAAGCAAAACATAATTTGAGGAAAAGAAAGGTTGAAGGAATAGTCAAAGGAGATAGCTGCCGGGACCATCCCATTTTTTGGGGGGTCAAATTCAAGTATGCCCCAGCATTCATACTGCCTATGGACAGTACAGTGCACAGGCAGCATTGTGCTTACATACTGTATATACTGTCTAATCAAGAGGAAATTAGCTCCAGCCCCCTGGCATCTGTACTAGGGAGGCTGGAGAGCAATGCTGTGGGGAGAAGCAGTGTTGTGGGATGTCACACAATGTTTTAAAATGCCCCTCGAGGCCCAATACCTACAGGCTGCCACACAGTTATCAGATCTATGACAGTCAGTGTTTGGCGGCGGTCCAGCTCTTAGAGCCATCCGTCATTTCTGAGAAACATGCCTAGTGGTCCTTGGCTCCTTTGCAATAGGCAAGACATCAGGACCATATAAAAGGGCTTATTGGCAAGGCATGTATGCGAGGTTGCGTTGTCATGTAGAGAGTACTAGGAAGCCTCATAAGTACAGTGCTGGGAGATGTAGAACCAATGCTGGGAGATGTAGAACCAATGCTGGGAGATGTAGAAAAAATGTTGGGAGAGGTAGAACCAATGTTGGGAGCTGTAGAAGTAATATTGGGAGAGGTAGAACCAATGTTGGGAGAGGTAGAACCAATGCTGGGAGAGGTAGAACCAATGCTGGGAGATGTAGAACCAATGCTGGGAGATGTAGAACCAATGCTGGGAGCTGTAGAAGTAATATTGGGAGAGGTAGAACCAATGTTGGGAGAGGTAGAACCAATGCTGGGAGCTGTAGAACCAATGCTGGGAGCTGTAGAAGTAATATTGGGAGAGGTAGAACCAATGTTGGGAGATGTAGAAGTAATATTGGGAGAGGTAGAACCAATGTTGGGAGATGTAGAAGTAATATTGGGAGAGGTAGAACCAATGTTGGGAGATGTAGAAGTAATATTGGGAGAGGTAGAACCAATGATGGGAGATGTAGAACCAATGATGGGAGATGTAGAACCAATGATGGGAGATGTAGAACCAATGATGGGAGATGTAGAACCAATGATGGGAGATGTAGAACCAATGATGGGAGATGTAGAACCAATGATGGGAGCTGTAGAACCAATGATGGGAGATGTAGAACCAATGTTGGGAGAGGTAGAACCAATGCTGGGAGAGGTAGAACCAATGCTGGGAGAGGTAGAACCAATGCTGGGAGAGGTAGAACCAATGCTGGGAGAGGTAGAACCAATGATGGCAGATGTAGAACCAATGATGGGAGATGTAGAACCAATGATGGGAGATGTAGAACCAATGATGGGAGATGTAGAACCAATGATGGGAGATGTAGAACCGTGAGCAGCTGGCGGACTGCCGCTTGATACCTCTTTATACATAACCTTCAATCTACAAAGTATACTGAACTTTGAAAGTGGAAATGGTGACCAACAGACAGGGTTGTGAAGCTATGAAGCGGGACAGTTGGGAGATAGGAGCTGGAACTGAAAGGCTAGGAAAGGAAAAGGTATAAGAGAAAAACTTGTGTAGAATAAAATGCAGACATATGCACCTTAATCGTTGTATCCACACTTTCTAGATCAGGTTGGAAGTTTCTCGAACCTGCGTTAACACAGAAAACCATTGATTAAGACACAGAAAGAGAACTGTTAGTCCAGGGATGGCTAACCGTGGCACTGCACATGTTTGGGAACTACTTATCCCATAATGATACAGCACAAGGCAGACTGGGGTACGCAGGTCCCAAACATTTGTTTGCCATCACTATATTAGTCAGTCCCTCCCTTTGTAGGATGACATTATGACACATACAGGAACTATGAGTCTGCCCCTCCCTCTGCAGGGTGATACAGACTGAAGGAGCCATGAGTCTGCCCCTCCCCCTGCAGGGTGATACAGACAGAAGGAGCTTGGAGTCTGTCCCACCCCCTGCTGGGTGACACAGACAGACAGAAGGAGGTAAGAGTCTGCCCCTCCCCCTTCAGGGTGATACAGACAGAAGGCGCTATGAGTCTGTCCCTCCCCCTGCAGGGTGACACAGACAGAAGGTGCTAGGATTCTGTCCCTCCCCCTGCAGGGTGACACAGGCAGAAGGAGCTAGGAGTCTGTCCCTCCCCCTGCAGGGCAACATATACAGAAGGAGCTAGGAATCTGGCCCACCCCCTGGCATGGTGATAAAGATAGTATTACATATCAGTATTTGGGGGTTTGCAATATGGCGGTGTACCATTTTCTTTTAGACTTTCCCCTTCATCCAGACAGGTGAAGCTTGGATTGTATCTCCACGCCTCATCATCATCAAACCACATGTCTCCCTGTTGATCTGAAGAATCAGACCTGTAAGAGGGCAAGCATAGCATTAAACGAACACTGCACGTTTCCATTCTCGTAAAGCTGGGACTGTTTCTCTGGTGTTTGTGTGTCTCTTCTTTCTAAGAAGGGCTTTCTTTAGATCACATTACTATAAACAAGTCATAAAAAATAACACAAAAATAAAAACACTCAAAACTGAAAAATCTATTACACATTGACAAAAGTTAGAAAATATCCTGTCTAAAATAGTATCTTCGTTTTGTACTGAGTGTAGAAAGTTTTTTTTTTTTTTTTTACAAGTTACTGTGCAATAACCAAATGTAGTGTTCTTTGTTTCCTTTCCTCCCCCCCCCCCCCCCCCCCCAAGCTCCTCCTTATTGGAGGTCACTGTATTTACAGGCCACGATGAAAATACTTTCAATGTAAAACCACAGAAGAACTGCAAAATGTTTTAAAGTAAATATAACATTAATTACAAAAAAACATTACAAAACATAAACTAGGTAGAACAGACCCTTTAAAAAGGCCACTTCTGTACTACCAGCCAAAATGTAGACAACAATCTTGAATTGTGCTTTTTCTAGCTTTATGCCACTCACTAGCCTCTTCAGTGCCATTCTGAGAACAGAGGTGTGCCTCCCCAGTTTTCAGGTATGTTAGGTAGTCGTCCATGGCGTGTATACATGTACTTGGAGACTAAGTAATAATGCAGTGCACGGATCTTACCATGTCTTCTTGGACTTTGTCCTGTATAAGATCAGAGATATGACCAGAAGCATAATGAACAGGACAGCAGCGCCCCCTCCTATGCCCCCAAATAAGCTGGCCTTTGATACCCGGCCTCTGCACCTTGAATACAAGTATATGTGATCCCGCGTCTCGGAGCAGCTGTGAAGAAAGACAACAAAATATAATTAACACCAATTAAGAAAGTCCTATACATACCCGGCATATCAGCATCTTTAAAGACCCCATGGGTCCCTTTTGAAATATCGAAAGACATTGCGGCATCACGGGGGACAACGCAGAGGAATGTCCAGGCACGGCGCGATCTGAATAAATGTAGCTGGTGCTCACTTTGAGCATCAGTCCCATTTAACCGATCAAACTGAAGGCCACTCAGGCCACGGTGGCACCGTGAGAAGCTGTTAAGTATTGAACATTCTATGCCTTTCTTAGGCACTTGAGAATTCAGATGTGAACGGATTAATTGGAATTTCTCCGAAAACATTAAATAGGTTTTGATAACAGTACAGACTTCTTTGTGTGCCCTGTAGATGGCAGGTGAGGTTAGGTTCTCACCCTATTGACTGTGAGCCTTGGCGAGCTTAATTATGCTTTGGCCAATTTTTAGAACCAAAACCTCATTACTGTTATTGGTTTTATATCCCTGTTGCCAACGTTGTTTGTGTGAGGACGTATTATATTTTTTGGTATACTCGAACAAAAAGGCGAAAGTCTAAGAATTTGAGCCGTAGTAAGATACTCACAAACATTGAGGGCCCACATTTGTCTGAACCTGGCAGATTCCATTGTTGCAGTTGATCATGTTTTCCGAGAGAGAGTTGCAGTGGGATATGCATGTCAGACCTTCTGAAGTCACGTGGGAAAAGTAAAACTGCTTCAGGCCCTCCCCGGTTCTGTTATCGCACAGTTCTGAAGAAAGCACGGCAAGGTGTCATTAGCTCACCAATGATTTTAAACACGGAAAAAAATTCTTGAAAGGGATTGAAAAATCCTCCATACATTGTGTACATAATTAAAGATAAAATATGTTTATGACGTCGCCTTTGGCTAATAAAAGTATTTAGAACATTGGGCAGATCAGATGGACCGCATGGTTCTTATCTGCCGACACATTCTATGTTTCTATATGCAAATAAACTACTTTTAAGGGGGGATGTGTAATTTGCATATCAAACCACGAGGTGATGTCATAAGCCTGAGACACCACAGACACATGTAAGAATTTCTCATCTAATCTTGCTAAGGCAACGTATAGATAATTTCTCATCATTTTTATTTCATTCTCTGCCTCACTGTATCTAAAAAATATTTTTTTTTTTTACGTAACACAGTTTGTTTAAAATTGACAAAAGGAAGGACTGAACTATTTGTCACTTGACCTTGTTTGCTGATAACAGTTGTCTCGATTACGATGACTGCGCCGATACACAGTGCTATAAAAAGGAGAGAAAACCCGCAACAGTTACTAAACAAGGCAATGAAGACAGCTGTGCTCAGGGTGGGATGAAGCCCACCCACCCTTAAGCGTAAAAAGAGTCTGTATATTATAAATGACAGATTTATATCAGTGGTAGCGAGTGAAGAAGGGGGATAGGGGTACAGAAATTAAGAGACATGCCCATTACATTTGTAAATATATTCAGAAGAAACAAGAGTTCATACATCATTCTTAAAATCTTGATAAAGCTTGTCATATATATATATATTTTTTTAAATGGTCAGCGGGTTGGTATATTTGTCGCCTCTATATGAGGTGGTCCTGTACGTGTGCGTTTGGGTATGTTATTTTCTGATATATCACTATTTATGAGAAGGAGTTCTTGTATAGCACAAGTCTCTTCCCCTCCGGACCCCAAGGTAGCGTCAGGTGGGTCAAGATTCTCCCAATGGGATCTTCACAGGGTCAGGACATAGTCAGCTGATATATTAGTAAAGTATTTCAATCATTCTTTCATGGTTTATTCAATCCAGTAATACCACCTTTTGAAATATATATTTTTTTTACGAAAAACCTGCCATTAATTCCTCAATTGTTTTTATTTTCTCTACTCTGGACACCCATTCCTGAAAAGCTGGTGCTGAAAGATACTGACTTCCTGTGATGTGGGATCAGTGTTTTTTGCTGCCATGAATAAGTGTTTAGTAAGGGATTTTTTCAAAATTAGGGATGTCCAGGCCATTTGCGAACAGTGTCATTGCAAGGGGTAGCGTGCATTTGTGCCATCTCTGTGTGTGGATATGTCCAACACATATGACTATATATATATATATGTTTAGTCGTATTAAATGCTAGCTATTTTTCTTTTGAGATCCCCAAGTTCAGGTTGATTCTCTATCAGCCCCCTGAAAGAGTCACTGGACCAAGAGTTTCAAGCTGTTGGAGGACCACATCTCCCATACACCTCTGCCAGACTCTTACCTGACGGAGTTATATAGAACCCTGGACCCTAATGATGCGCCTGTGGACCACTGTTCTCATGGGATTCCAATTTGTTTGTCAGTTCTCCGTGAACTGGCTACACTGATTGACACCGGACACACCTCCAGCGGGTTTGGGGAGGAGGGGCTTGGAGATAACACGAACAACACAAAAAATTACAAAAAGAGGGAGGGTTGCCAGACCAGCTCAGCGGGATGGAAGCCCCTTAGTTTTTTGTTCATCCACTGGCCCCCTATTAGGATGGAGCCAGAGATACAGTGACATCCAGAAATGCTCACCACTGGTGCAGTTCTCCTCTTCGAGGCTAGACAGAGTTTCTTGCACATTATGCAGTATTTCCTTATACTGATCAGATAATTTCGTGTCTTCTTTAAAATCAGTCTCTATAATCACTTCGTGATCCACAATGACACTGCCCTTCCTGCCAGAGACACACATAAAGGCGTTAGTAAAAGGTAAGCATACCTCTCAGAAACCTGCCATTAAGCAAGCTACTATTATTCCCAAGCTACCTTGCATTTAGTTTGATGGAGGCTCAGTTAATGAGGGGCTGAACCCTAAAAAAATAAATAAAAAAATTGCCATATACAGGGCTCCCCGTAACACCTTTTTTTTCCTGCCCTAATGTGTTGGAACAAATAACCCATTCAGTGTCACTGAACACACCCCCAGTAAGGGGTTGAGGGTGACCATCTTATCTTCTGCTTTTGCTGTGTGCCACATACATACACCAGTTACACAAAGAGAGATGGTTGCTACACCAGTTATAAAGGCTGCCTTGGTAAGCCTTTGCTTTTGCTAGGGCTCAGTATCTTTTGAGTAGAACATATTCATCCCGGAAAAGGATATCTGCCTCATTAAAAAAAATAGGGCTAAGTCCCTTGTCGTGAAAAACAACAACCCATGATTGATCAGAAATCACATATTGATTTTGCAGACAATAAATAAATGAACTAACCTGATGCTACGAATGACCACATCCTTGTAGCCCGCAAAGTTTTTATAAGCTTTTTTCATCTGCACAAAGAAAACAAGTAAGAGTTTAAACGCCAGACAATTGGGAAGCTGAGAGTAATCAAATCGTATAAGGTACAACGATTGAGTAAATTGATGTTCCTTAAAGGGATTTCTAGTCCCCAAACTTATGTTGGTGCAAGATGAAGATCACTGCTTGTATAATGCACAGGCTTTTATCCCTGTGTGATTTTATGCAGGCATTCTGTATAAATCACATTTGTAATATTTGACTCAAGCCCTCCCCAGTGATTACTCTGCATGTTTACTGCAGGTGCAGCAGCACTGATTATATAAACATATAAAGTTTTGTTTCATATAGTCACTTCCTGTCATCCTCAAATTGAGTCTATTGTGTGGCCTATGTGTGACCTTGCTCTTGTACACAGTAGGATCTCTTAACAGTGCAACACATTGCCTGATGACATCACTAGAGAGACAGGATATTCTATTCATTTGAATGGCATTATTCTCATTGGTTCCTGCAGCAAAAAAAAAAGACATGACTTTTACTCATGTAGTGTGGGCAGTCTTTGTTTCTTGCAAACTGCTGTAATTTCACAATTTCTTCTAGCTGTAAGTATTTTATATTTTAAGCTATGCAACATGTAAGACATGCATTTTAAAGTACTCTGAAAGCACATTAATATGCATTCATATTTGGGAGATGTATTTTGGGCACCTGGTGTTGCTAATTTCCATGTGTCAATTTCTAACATTGGGGAGGATTCATTTATCAAATCTGACAGATGGACTCTGAGCAGAAAACCTGCCAACGCAACAATGTTGCACTCTGAATGTATCACTGTCCTCAGCTGAAGCAGGAGATACACCAGCATCTCAAAGGCTGATTGTGTATGTTTTTTCCCCCCAAAGGATACATTTGCATAGCTCTTTCAGATGCAAATGTGCCTGTGAGCTGAAGGTATAAATATTGAAAATTTTGCAGAAGGTCACTAGAGGTTCGGAAAATCTTCTTAAGTTAAACAATATTTATTTTAACATAGGAACGGATTGCTTTAATAATAATAATAGTAGTTTGTGAAGGGTTAATGCCAGTAATAGCATTAAAAACAATTGTATTTGTGTTGCGCTGGGGGTTTCTTTGGGGACAAGGGGAGGTGTTAGGTCAGGAGAATTAAATGGAGGTGATCAAGAAAACCAGTGATGGGTACTTTACACTCTGTACAGCAATAAAGACAGAGAATGGAATTTCAAACTAAAGAAACCAATTCAATTGGGAGAATTCCTCCAACCCGGATATTTTTGTCTTACGTTTGAAATCCCCGTTGTCAAATTCCTGCCGTTCTCTCTGTCATCAATGATAGGGCCTAGAGTTTGGTGAAAAACAATTCGAAAATTGGATTTGCCAAGCCCTGACATAGAGCCTTCTAAGTTGGGGAGGAGGCTGATGTTCCCGGCAAGGGGAAGTGTATGGCGAGTAAAAGTTTATTTGGTAGACAGAGAACAGAAGTGCAAGTGGGGACTACCATGGAGAAGGAGCGAAAAAAAGAATGGAGGAACGGAGGAAATTAAATTAAAAGAGTGGGCCACGAAGATAGGAGTCAAGGAGCAAACAAGTCGTGAAAGAGTTCCCTAGCTTGGTTTCCTACACTCCACTGGGCTCTTCAACTCGAAATCTGGAGCCATCTCTGTGCTATACCAAACGCATTTCACATTTTAAGACCGGCACATTAAATTTAAAATCTACAAACCTTTTAACAATTTTTTTTCTTGTTGTGTCATGTACATTTATTAAAAAAATATTATTTTTACTGATTATCTTAGTACTGGAAAGGTCTCTTACCTCAGTCTTGAAGAACACCTCGAAGTCCTTGTATTCACTGGTCGTGGGATCATTTAACTCTTCTTTAAACTCTTGGTTAATGAACGCCAGTTCCACTTCCACTGTGGTGTTGATGCTCCTTCCTGTACCAAGCGAGAAGTATATGAATGGCGGTTAGCATGCTATAGATACAATATTTACTGGTATTCTTTGCCGGAGCTTCTGGTATGGAAGGAGTTGTATTAATTTTACATACATTTATGGGCAGCTATGATTTCTAATTCCACCACATTTTAGAAAAATGTTGTATATTGGCAACGAGAAAAAAAAAAATCTAGCATCAAAACATTGTCAACTTCAATACTTCCCTTTCCATTACAGGACAGAAATTAGCTTACACTTAATTGAAATATTATATATATATATATATATATATTATATATCAAGTGAAGACGTTTTAAAGTGACTCATAAACATCACTTGTAATGTGGCCTTAGAGAATAAAAAATGGTAGATATTTTGCCTTGGCAAAATATAGATCAAAAAATTGCAAGAAAATTGATGGGTTATGCATATGCTAACACAGTGTATAGATCATTTCTCAGCATTTTTGTATTCTCTAAGGAATATTTAGGTTGACAGTATCCTCTACATAGAAATGTTTTAATGAAAGAACCCAAATACAGTAACAATTTGAGCCCTCTTTACTCTACAGTATATCAGGGGGCGGACATATTGCTTAGAATGTTGGGTCAAGTGATGGAAAAACCTGAATCAAGATTCCGACCAACATGTCTGACCTCCATCAGATCTAAACAGAGCAAAGAGGGTGCAATAAGGTTCTTCATTTGTATTCTTTCTTTAAGCCTTTCCAGTTATAACATCTACACTTGATGTCATCTTTCAATTAAACATATGTACCATGTTTCACCATGGGTGGCCTTTAAAGAGTTTAGTAAAGGACAACTGTTGAGAAAATTGTTATTCTGTTTCACTGAAAATTGACATTAAATGTTGGATTTTAAATAGGAGTGCTTTAATGAAAGACTATAAATAAAAACATCTTACTGAGCCATTTCTGCTTGTATGGCTCTATCCGGAGGAAGACATTTTGAGTCAGATGGGCCAGATCTGCTTCGTTTGAGCGATCGGACCCAAGATTCTAAAGAACATCTCTTCCTCTTGATCGAGCTACGTAAGCAGAGAGGAACTTTATTTGTGTTCTTTTATTAGGTCTTTTCTATTTAAAATACCGACAGTTGATGTGTTGGCAATGGGAAGGAACATGTTCCAGATGCATTCTCTATGGTGGAGTCCAGCATGAAATCCATCCCACTTGTGCCAGCTTATTCAACAGGCCAATGCCATATAATCAACACATTAAGAATTGTGGGATGCTGACATCAGCATCTGGCACGCAAATCCGTATCTGCCACCATATTGACAGACACAGTGGACGTATTGGAGGAGGCGGCAGTTCACATCAGAGTAGTACATCTCTTGGCCTACGTGTTTGCCGAGGATTTTGCCACCAGCAGATACCTACCTGAATCTGAATTTGTTCACTTTAAATATTGCATTGATTTTAGCTGAGAGTAGGTAGCACTTAACAATCCAACCACGTAATAGGATTTTAAAAAGAAAAAGAAAGCAGCATGTCAGTTATGCATCCGGATGATGTACATTTGGTGCCTGGAGTGACCCTGTTCATAGGTGATGCAGGCTCCAGTCAAAAAACGTTATTCTACCACCGTTCTTCATACCTAGGAAATCTTTCCCTTGATTTGCAATTTACATTTTTCACAACCATCTGCCCATTTAAATGAAAGTACCTTTTAAAAAAAAAAATACCAGGAGAGTTATCAATGTTATTAGATCCAGGTGTGGCCCGAACCATCATCCTCTTACCTAGATCAACTCTGTCTATGAAGAATTCACACAGGGGTCCATAAAATTCATTAACACATTTGCACTTGTTTTCATCATAGGTACCTCCGTTCTGACAGTCAACTGAGGAACAAAGATAAACATTGGATCTTCGGTGAGGGAAACAATATCACAAATGGATAAATTGTAAAACGCGTCAGACTGTTTTTTTTTTTTTTGGGTTTGAGGTTAAAAACACAAAAAATAGAAAATAAAAAAAAAACAAAGCCATAGCAGTATATTATGGTTTACGACCAGGAGGGGACAGGTATGTAATGTATTTTAACCAGCAAAACTCCTGTAAGTGTCTTGCACGGACAACAGTTCCTATATTCTCAGCCTGCGCCATGGGAAACTATTGGGAGGTTTGGCATAAGAGGAAGTGATGGACAGTTAATAAGTGTAGATTCAATGGCCCGTTTGATTTGAAAACTGCGAAAGCCCAGTAACGAGTGTGGTTACATCATTACTAGCATACATATATATACACACACACACACACACACACACACACACATATATATATATAAATATATTGGTGTGTATATATACATGTTGAGTATCCCTAATCTAAAATGCCTGGGACTAGAAGTATTTCAGGTGATCATTATCACCAATAAGATATATTAAAGCCTCTCAGCTCTCATGAACTCCAGTTATATCAATGTAAATACTGTACAGAGTAAATCAATCACTGTTACTGTGATGTAGCCGTGATGTGAGGCATCGTTGGGAACCTGCCGTTGGCGTGTCAGGTCTGCACACGTGTCACTGTATTACCCTCTATGGGCGTGGGGGAATCCGAGCATGCATGGAAAGGCTATATCACAGCTTAAGGGGGCTGGACACTGAATACACTGTTGTGCACTTGCATTATGACAGGTGTGTGTGGAATTTGCAGCTTGTGGCAAAATCCTAAAAAAACGTTTGGATAACGGATAATTTTGGATAACGTATTTCTGCAGAAGGGATACTCAACCTGTATACACACACATACACACACACACATATATATATTATCATATACACAGAGATTCATATAGGCACACTTAGTCACATGCACATAAAACACATAATATATATATTGTATAGATTCTTAGGATGCTTTGGGAAACATGTGGGTTTAAGATGTAATAATATGGGATTAAAGGGCTATCACACCGGACAGTCAATGAATAACCCCTGATTGGAATAGTGCAGTATTCTTGATTTAGAGAGTTAATCGCAGATACTATTTTAACCAGCTAAATCCTTTAAAGGGACCAGTGTGAATGTAGAAAATAAAACATGATCTGCACATTGGGATGGCAGAATTGCAAACGTATATATATCTCAAAATAAATAAGATGTTGTAAACTGCACTATGGGATTCTATGAGATTACAATGTGCTTTTCTTTCAATCTATGTATTAACTTGCAATTTTGTTTATACATGTTTTTGCACATTAACAGGGATCTGCAGGTACATACGTGGTTTTGGTGTAGTTGCTGTTCTTCTGGTGGTTGGAGAAGCAGTAGATGGTGAAGTTGTGGTTGGAGAAGCAGTAGATGGTGAATTTGTGGTTGGAGAAGCAGTAGATGGTAAATTGGTGGTTGGAGAAGCAGTAGATGGTGAATTTGTGGTTGGAGAAGCAGTAGATGGTAAATTGGTGGTTGGAGAAGCAGTAGATGGAGAACTGGTTGTTGGAGAAGCAGTAGATGGTGAACTAGTGGTTGCAGAAGTAGTATATGGCGAACTGGTGGCTGGAGAAGCAGTAGATGGGGAATTGGTGGTTGGAGAAGCAGTAGATGGTGAACGGGTGGTTGTATAAACAGTAGATGAACTGATGGTTGTATACTCAGTAGATGGTGAAATGGTGGTTGGAGAAGCAGTAGATGGTGAATTGGTGGTTGGAGAAGCAGTAGATGGTGAAGTTGTGGTTGGAGAAGCAGTAGATGGTGAAGTTGTGGTTGGAGAAGCAGTAGATGGTGAATTGGTGGTTGGAGAAGCAGTAGATGGTGAAGTTGTGGTTGGAGAAGCAGTAGATGGTGAATTGGTGGTTGGAGAAGCAGTAGATGGTGAAGTTGTGGTTGGAGAAGCAGTAGATGGTAAACTGGTGGTTGGAGAAGCAGTAGATGGTAAACTGGTGGTTGGAGAAGCAGTAGATGGTAAATTGGTGGTTGGAGAAGCAGTAGATGGAAAATTGGTGGTCGGAGAAGCAGTAGATGGTGAATTTGTGGTTGGAGAAGCAGTAGATGGTGAACTAGTGGTTGCAGAAGCAGTAGATGGAGAACTGGTTGTTGGAGAAGTAGTATATGGTGAACTGGTGGTTGAAGAAGCAGTATATGGTGAACTGGTGGCTGGAGAAGCAGTAGATGGTGAATTGGTGGTTGGAGAAGCAGTAGATGGTGAACGGGTGGTTGTATAAACAGTAGATGAACTGATGGTTGTATACTCAGTAGATGGTGAATTGGTGGTTGGAGAAGCAGTAGATGGTGAATTGGTGGTTGGAGAAGCAGTAGATGGTGAATTGGTGGTTGGAGAAGCAGTAGATGGTGAACGGGTGGTTGGATAAACAGTAGATGAACTGATGGTTGTATACTCAGTAGATGGTGAACCGGTGGTTGGTGAAGCAGTAGATGGTGATGCCATAATTGTAGGTGCTATACTGCTGAATATAATAGTAGGCGTTGCCGTAGGAGGTATTGTAATAAAAATGGTTGTTAGGGTTGAAGTAGTGGTTGCTGGCGGTGTGGTTTCATAAAATGTATTTGTCGTTTGTGCTGTTGTGGTTTCTTTAGCTGTACTTGTTGTGGCATCAATGGCAGTAGTTTTGGTTTCTTGTACTGTTGCTGTCTCTGAAAGTGGAGTTATTGGTTTTGTTGAAACATCACCCGTCGCCTTGATATCTGTAGTTGTAGCGTGGTTGACCGTTGTAGAATTATTATCTGTACTTGCGATAACACCGGTGGATGTTGTGCTAACCACCTCCCCTGTTGTTTCATGGATTGTGGTTGTGGTTCGTGCTACAGTTCTTCCACCTGTAGACTCAGCAATAGTTGTGCTATCTGGAACTACAGCGGTAAGGCTGGTTGTTGGTGGAACTGAACCTGTTTGAGTTGTTGATATTTCATCTGTTGTTATCTCGGATCCCGTCGTAGTGATTTCCTTTGCAGTTGTGTCTTCTGGTGTCGACGTTTGCATTACAGATGTTGACATAGCTTCTTTAGTTGGTGGTGTATTTGAAAACGCACTGACACTTTCTAATGTGGTGGTTTCCACGCTATCTGTTGTTTTTATTCCTGTGGTTACTTCCTCAACAGCTCTTGTTGTAGATTCCATAGCACTTGTTCTGTCACCTGCTGTTGTCACTATACTACCATCTGTGGCTGTTGTGGACGTTACAATAACTGATGTTCGTTCTTCAGTCGTTATTGTATCTGTGGCCATTGTAGATCGCTGTGAATGCACGGTGTTTTTCATTCCTGTGGTGCTTTCGGTAAAAGAAGATGTGCTTTTGTCCGCTGTTGTTAAGTCTTGACCGGCAGATGGGATCTTTTCATTGGTTGTAATTTGTATTCCTGTGGTCTCACCTATGTTTGGCGATTGACTAGTCGCTGTTAATGTTGATCCTGTCACTGGTGACGTGCCAGTCACTGTCACTGATGGTGGTGTTGTTTCATCACTTGTTGTTGACTGATGAACACTTTCTGTTGTTGTAAAGCTATGCATAGTTGTCGGGGTCTCTTCTGCAGCTGTAGATTCTTCTATTGGAGGTCGGTCTGAAAATACTGTAGTTTCTTTAACTATTGTGGTTGGCTCTTCAATGCCGATTGTTGTTAATCGAACGTCTACAGTTGTAAGTGGACTTACATGTGCACTTTCTCCCACTGTTGTTGAGTCTCCAGTTGTACCTATACCGCTTACTGTTGTTACATCAACACCATCAGCGGAGGTTGTGGCTATTGTTGATCTAACAGTAGTCGGTTTTGTTGTGCTTTCTAATTCAATGGTCGTAACTGTTAATTCTGTTCTTGTTTCTTTTCCCAATGTTGTTTCCTGGCTCGAACTTACAGTTTCTGCAACTGTTGTTGATCCTAAAATAGAAGTTGTTAGGCCACTACCAGCTGTGGCTGCTGTCACCAGTTCACTTACTAATGTTATTTCCTCTGTTGTTACTGCATCAGTAACTGAAGTGGAGTGCTTTACTACAGTCGACATTTCTTCCGGTGTAGTGATATCAGTTAGCAAAGCCGTGATGGCTTTAGTTGTTATTATTTTATCTGTGGTTGTTCCTCCTGGTGTTTCCGTATGCGTTTCAATAGCGGTTGCCAAGGTATATTGGTCAGGTGTCGTTCTAACGGTTATTAAAGTCGTGATTTCTTCTGGTATTGTTGTGGTTTGGAATGCTTCAGTTGTTACTACTTTTTCTGTTGTTGTTTCTTCTGTTTCTGTGTATGTTTTGCCAGTTGTGGATTTGTCTTCTGCAGCTGTTGATGTATAGTGTTCTGTTGTAGTTCCATCAGTAAATATTGTTGTTTCTCCCAGTGTTGTTGTGTCTTCACTGTCACTTGTTATGTCAGTTAATGTTGTCATATCTGTATGATTTAATGTGCTTTCTATTTCTGTGGTTGTAACCACTAATTCAGATGTTATTACTTGTTCTGTCGTTGTTTCATATGTTCCTGTATACGTCTTGCGAGTTGTGGATGGATCTGCATCAGATGTTGATGAATAATGTCCAGTTGTAGTTCCATCAGTTAATATTGTAGTTGCTCCCACTGTAGTTGTGTCTTCAGTGTCACTTGTAATGTCACCTAATGTTGTCACATCAGCAAGTTTTGTGGTACTTTCTAATTTGGAGGTTGTAACCACATATTCTGATGTAGTTTCTTCTCCTGGTGTTGTTTCTTGATTCACACTAACAGTTACAGCATCTGTTGTAGATTCTTTAATTGGAGTTGTTATGACATTACCATCAGTTGCTCTTGTCACCAGGTCACTTACCAGTGTTATTTCCTCTGTTGTTAAAGTAACTGAAGTTGTGTCTTCCTGTACAGTTGATATACCCTCAGCTGTAGTTATATCACTTAGTAAAGTTGTGATTTCTTTTGGTATTGTTGTTTTTTGAAAAGCTTCAGTTGTTATTACTTGTTCTGTTTTTATTGCTTCTGTTGTGTCTGTATATGTTTCGCCAGGTGTGGATTTGTTTTCTGCAGCTGTTGATGTATATTGTTCTGTTAACGTTCCATCAGTAAATATTGTAGTTTCTTCCAGTGTTGTTTTGGTTTCAGTAGGACTTGTTGTATCACCTACTGTTGTCACATCTGTAAGTTTTTTTGTACTTTCTACTGTATATTCGGATTCTGTTGTTGTATCTTGGATCACACTTGTAGTTTCTTCATCTGTAGTTAATTCTTGAATTGGAGTTGTTATGATATTATTATCTGTGGCTTTTGTGATCAGTTCACTTACTAGTGTTATTTCCTCTGTTGTTTCTGAATCAGTAACTGATGTTGTGTCTTCCTGTACAGTTGAAGTTTCCTCAGTTGTAGTTATATCACTAAATATAGTTGTGATTTCTTCTGTTATTGATGTTGTCTGGAATGTTTCAGTTGTTACTACTTGTTCTGTTGTTGTTTTTTCTGTTATTTCTGTGTATGTTTCACCAGTTGTGGATTTGTCTTCTGCAGCTGTTGATGTATATTGTTCGGTTGAAATTCCATCAGTAAACATTGTAGTTTCTCCCAGTGTTGTTTTGGCTTCAGTAGCACTTGTTATATAACCTACTGTTGTCACATCTGTAAGTTTTGTTGTACTTTCTACTGTATATTCGGATTCTGTTGTTGTATCTTGGATCACACTTGTAGTTTCTTCATCTGTGGTCAATTCTTGAATTGGAGTTGTTATGACATTACTATCTGTGGCTTTTGTGATCAGTTCACTTACTAGTGTTACTTCCTCTGTTGTTTCTGATTCACTAACTGAAGTTGTGTCTTCCTGTACAGTTGATGTTTCCTCAGTTGTAGTTATATCACTTAATATAGTTGTGATTTCTTCTGTTATTGATGTTGTCTGGAATGCTTCAGTTGTTACTACTTGTTCTGTTGTTTCTTCTGTTGTTTCTGTGTATGTTTCTCCAGTTGTGGATTTGTCTTCTGCAGCTGTTGATGTATATTGTTCTGTTAACGTTCCATCAGTAAATATTGTAGTTTCTCCCAGTGTTGTTTTGGCTTCAGGAGCACTTGTTATATCACCTACTGTTGTCACATCTGTAAGTTTTGTTGTACTTTCTACTGTATATTCTGATTCTGTTGTTGGATTTTGTATCACACTTGTAGTTTCTGCATCTGTGGTCAATTCTTGAATTGGAGTTGTTATGACATTACTATCTGTGGCTTCTGTCACCAGTTCACTTACTAGTGTTATTTCCTCTGTTGTTTCTGAATCAGTAACTGATGTTGTGTCTTCCTGTACAGTTGATGTTTCCTCAGTTGTAGTTATATCACTTAATACAGTTGTGATTTCTTCTGTTATTGATGTTGTCTGGAATGCTTCAGTTGTTACTACTTGTTCTGTTGTTTCATCTGTTGTTTCTGTGTATGTTTTGCCAGTTGTGTATTTGTCTGCTGTAGCTGTTGATGTATATTGTTCTGTTAACGTTCCATCAGTAAATATTGTAGTTTCTCCCAGTGTTGTTTTGGCTTCAGTAGCACTTGTAATATCACCTACTGTTGTCACATATGTGAGTTTTGTTGTACTTTCTACTGTATATTCGGATTCTGTTGTTGTATCTTGGATCACACTTGTAGTTTCTTTATCTGTAGTTAATTCTTGAATTGGAGTTGTTATGACATTACTATCTGTGGCTTTTGTGATCAGTTCACTTACTAGTGTTATTTCCTCTGTTGTTTCTGAATCAGTAACTGATGTTGTGTCTGTATATGTTTCGATAGTTGTAGATTTGTCTTCTGCAGCTGTAGATGTATATTGTTCTGTTAACTTTCCATCAGTAAATATTGTAGTTTCTCCCAGTGTTGTTTTGGCTTCAGTAGCACTTGTTATATCACCTACTGTTGTCACATCTGTAAGTTTTGTTGTACTTTCTACTGTATATTCGGATTCTGTTGTTGTTTCGTGTATCACACTTGTAGTTTCTTCATCTGTTGTTAATTCTTGAATTGGAGTTGTTATGACATTACTATCTGTGGCTTTTGTGATCAGTTCACTTACTAGTGTTATTTCCTCTGTTGTTTCTGATTCAGTAACTGATGTTGTGTCTTCCTGTACAGTTGATGTTTCCTCATTTGTAGTTATATCACTTAATACAGTTGTGATTTCTTCTGTTATTGATGTTGTCTGTAATGCTTCAGTTGTTACTACTTGTTCTGCTGTAGTATCTACTGTTGTGTCTGTATATGTTTCGCTAGTTGTAGATTTGTCTTCTTCAGCTGTTGATGTATATTGTTCTGTTAACTTTCCATCAGTAAATATTGTAGTTTCTCCCAGTGTTGTTTTGCTTTCAGTAGCACTTGTTATATCACCTACTGTTGTCAGATCTGTGAGTTTTGTTGTACTTTCTACTGTATATTCGGATTCTGTTGTTGTATCTCGGATCACACTTGTAGTTTCTTTATCTGTAGTTAATTCTTGAATTGGAGTTGTTATGACATTACTATCTGTGGCTTTTGTGATCAGTTCACTTACTAGTGTTATTTCCTCTGTTGTTTCTGAATCAGTAACTGATGTTGTGTCTGTATATGTTTCGATAGTTGTAGATTTGTCTTCTGCAGCTGTTGATGTATATTGTTCTGTTAACTTTCCATCAGTAAATATTGTAGTTTCTCCCAGTGTTGTTTTGGTTTCAGTAGCACTTGTTATATCACCTACTGTTGTCACATCTGTAAGTTTTGTTGTACTTTCTACTGTATATTCGGATTCTGTTGTTGTTTCGTGTATCACACTTGTAGTTTCTTCGTCTGTTGTTAATTCTTGAATTGGAGTTGTTATGACATTACTATCTGTGGCTTTTGTGATCAGTTCACTTACTAGTGTTATTTCCTCTGTTGTTTCTGATTCAGTAACTGATGTTGTGTCTTCCTGTACAGTTGATGTTTCCTCAGTTGTAGTTATATCACTTAATACAGTTGTGATTTCTTCTGTTATTGATGTTGTCTGTAATGCTTCAGTTGTTACTACTTGTTCTGCTGTAGTATCTACTGTTGTGTCTGTATATGTTTCGCTAGTTGTAGATTTGTCTTCTTCAGCTGTTGATGTATATTGTTCTGTTAACGTTCCATCAGTAAATATTGTAGTTTCTCCCAGTGTTGTTTTGGTTTCAGTAAGACTTGTTGTATCACCTACTGTTGTCACATCTGTAAGTTTTGTTGTACTTTCTACTGTATATTTGGATTCTGTTGTTGTATCTTGGATCACACTTGTAGTTTCTTCATCTGTGGTCAATTCTTGAATTGGAGTTGTTATGACATTACTATCTGTGGCTTCTGTCACCAGTTCACTTACTAGTGTTATTTCCTCTGTTGTTTCTAAATCAGTAACTGAAGTTGTGTCTTCCTGTACAGTTGATATTTCCCCAGTTGTAGTTATATCACTTAATATAGTTGTGATTTCTTCTGTTATTGATGTTGTCTGTAATGCTTCAGTTGTTACTACTTGTTCTGCTGTAGTATCTACTGTTGTTTCTGTATATGTTTCGCCAGTTGTGGATTTGTCCTCTGCAGCTGTTGATGTATATTGTTCTGTTAACGTTCCATCAGTAAATATTGTAGTTTCTCCCAGTGTTGTTTTGGCTTCAGTAGCACTTGTTATATAACCTACTGTTGTCACATCTGTAAGTTTTGTTGTACTTTCTACTGTATATTCGGATTCTGTTGTTGTATCTTGTATCACACTTGTAGTTTCTGCATCTGTAGTTAATTCTTGAATTGGAGTTGTTATGACATTACTATCTGTGGCTTCTGTCACCAGTTCACTTACTAGTGTTATTTCCTCTGTTGTTTCTGAATCAGTAACTGATGTTGTGTCTTCCTGTCCAGTTGATATTTCCCCAGTTGTAGTTATATCACTTAATATAGTTGTGATTTCTTCTGTTATTGATGTTGTCTGTAATGCTTCAGTTGTTACTACTTGTTCTGTTGTTTCTTCTGTTGTGTCTGTATATGTTTCGCCAGTTGTTGATATGTCTTCTGCAGTTGTTGATGTATATTGTTCTGTTAACGTTCCATCAGTAAATATTGTAGTTTCTCCCAGTGTTGTTTTGGCTTCAGTAGCACTTGTTATATCATCTACTGTTGTCACATCTGTGAGTTTTGTTGTACTTTCTACTGTATATTCTGATTCTGTTGTTGTATCTTGTATCACACTTGTAGTTTCTTCATCTGTGGTCAATTCTTGAATTGGAGTTGTTATGACATTACTATCTGTGGCTTTTGTGATCAGTTCACTTACTAGTGTTACTTCCTCTGTTGTTTCTGATTCAGTAACTGAAGTTGTGTCTTCCTGTACAGTTGATGTTTCCTCAGTTGTAGTTATATCCCTTAATACAGTTGTGATTTCTTCTGTTATTGATGTTGTCTGTAATGCTTCAGTTGTTACTACTTGGTCTGTTGTTTCTTCTGTTGTTTCTGTGTATGTTTTTCCAGTTGTGGATTTGTCTTCTGTAGCTGTTGATGTATATTGTTCTGTTAACGTTCCATCAGTAAATATTGTAGTTTCTCCCAGTGTTGTTTTGGTTTCAGTAGGACTTGTTATATCACCTACTGTTGTCACATCTGTAAGTTTTGTTGTACTTTCTACTGTATATTCGGATTCTGTTGTTGTATCTTGGATCACACTTGTAGTTTCTCCATCTGTAGTTAATTCTTGAATTGGAGTTGTTATGACATTACTATCTGTGGCTTTTGTGATCAGTTCACTTACTAGTGTTATTTCCTCTGTTGTTTCTGAATCAGTAACTGATGTTGTGTCTTCCTGTACAGTTGATGTTTCCTCAGTTGTAGTTATATCACTTAATATAGTTGTGATTTCTTCTGTTATTGATGTTGTCTGTAATGCTTCAGTTGTTACTACTTGTTCTGCTGTAGTATCTACTGTTGTTTCTGTATATGTTTTGCCAGTTGTGGATTTGTCTTCTGCAGCTGTTGATGTATATTGTTCTGTTAACGTTCCATCAGTAAATATTGTAGTTTCTCCCAGTGTTGTTTTGGCTTCAGTAGCACTTGTTATATCACCTACTGTTGTCACATCTGTAAGTTTTGTTGTACTTTCTGCTGTATATTCGGATTCTGTTGTTGTATCTTGGATCACACTTGTAGTTTCTTCATCTGTAGTTAATTCTTGAATTGGAGTTGTTATGGCATTACTATCTGTGGCTTCTGTCACCAGTTCACTTACTAGTGTTATTTCCTCTGTTGTTTCTGAATCAGTAACTGATGTTGTGTCTTCCTGTACAGTTGATATTTCCCCAGTTGTAGTTATATCACTTAATACAGTTGTGATTTCTTCTGTTATTGATGTTGTCTGTAATGTTGTTACTACTTGTTCTGTTGTTTCTTCTGTTGTTTCTGTGTATGTTTTGCCAGTTGTGGATTTGTCTTCTGCAGCTGTTGATGTATATTGTTCTGTTAACGTTCCATCAGTAAATATTGTAGTTTCTCCCAGTGTTGTTTTGGCTTCAGTACCACTTGTTATATCACCTACTGTTGTCACATCTGTGAGTTTTGTTGTACTTTCTACTGTATATTCTGATTCTGTTGTTGTATCTTGGATCACACTTGTAGTTTCTTTATCTGTAGTTAATTCTTGAATTGGAGTTGTTATGACATTACTATCTGTGGCTTTTGTGATCCGTTCACTTACTAGTGTTATTTCCTCTGTTGTTTCTGAATCAGTAACTGATGTTGTGTCTTCCTGTACAGTTGATGTTTCCTCAGTTGTAGTTATATCACTTAATACAGTTGTGATTTCTTCTGTTATTGATGTTGTCTGGAATGCTTCAGTTGTTACTACTTGTTCTGCTGTAGTATCTACTGTTGTGTCTGTATATGTTTCGATAGTTGTAGATTTGTCTTCTGCAGCTGTTGATGTATATTGTTCTGTTAACGTTCCATCAGTAAATATTGTAGTTTCTCCCAGTGTTGCTTTGCTTTCAGTAGCACTTGTTATATCACCTACTGTTGTCACATCTGTAAGTTTTGTTGTACTTTCTACTGTATATTCTGATTCTGTTGTTGTATCTTGTATCACACTTGTAGTTTCTTCATCTGTGGTCAATTCTTGAATTGGAGTTGTTATGACATTACTATCTGTGGCTTTTGTGATCAGTTCACTTACTAGTGTTATTTCCTCTGTTGTTTCTGAATCAGTAACTGATGTTGTGTCTTCCTGTACAGTTGATGTTTCCTCAGTTGTAGTTATATCACTTAATATAGTTGTGATTTCTTCTGTTATTGATGTTGTCTGGGATGCTTCAGTTGTTACTACTTGTTCTGTTGTTTCTTCTGTTGTTTCTGTGTATGTTTCGCCAGTTGTTGATTTGTCTTCTGCAGCTGTTGATGTATATTGTTCTGTTAACGTTCCATCAGTAAATATTGTAGTTTCTCCCACTGTTTTTTTGGATTCAGTAGGACTTGTTGTATCACCTACTGTTGTCACATCTGTAAGTTTTGTTGTACTTTCTACTGTATATTCGGATTCTGTTGTTGTATCTTGGATCACACTTGTAGTTTCTTCATCTGTGGTCAATTCTTGAATTGGAGTTGTTATGACATTACTATCTGTGGCTTCTGTCACCAGTTCACTTACTAGTGTTATTTCCTCTGTTGTTTCTGAATCAGTAACTGATGTTGTGTCTTCCTGTACAGTTGATGTTTCCTCAGTTTTAGTTATATCACTTAATATAGTTGTGATTTCTTCTGTTATTGATGTTGTCTGTAATGCTTCAGTTGTTACTACTTGTTCTGCTGTAGTATCTACTGTTGTGTCTGTATATGTTTCGCTAGTTGTAGATTTGTCTTCTTCAGCTGTTGATGTATATTGTTCTGTTAACTTTCCATCAGTAAAGATTGTACTTTCTCCCAGTGTTGCTTTGCTTTCAGTAGCACTTGTTATATCACCTACTGTTGTCACATCTGTAAGTTTTGTTGTACTTTCTACTGTATATTCGGATTCTGTTGTTGTATCTTGGATCACACTTGTAGTTTCTTCATCTGTGGTCAATTCTTGAATTGGAGTTGTTATGACATTACTATCTGTGGCTTTTGTGATCAGTTCACTTACTAGTGTTATTTCCTCTGTTGTTTCTGAATCACTAACTGAAGTTGTGTCTTCCTGTACAGTTGATGTTTCCTCAGTTGTAGTTATATCACTTAATACAGTTGTGATTTCTTCTGTTATTGATGTTGTCTGTAATGCTTCAGTTGTTACTACTAGTTCTGTTGTTTCTTCTGTTGTTTCTGTGTATGTTTCTCCAGTTGTGGATTTGTCTTCTGCAGCTGTTGATGTATATTGTTCTGTTAACGTTCCATCAGTAAATATTGTAGTTTCTCCCAGTGTTGTTTTGGCTTCAATAGCACTTGTTATATCACCTACTGTTGTCACATCTGTAAGTTTTGTTGTACTTTCTGCTGTATATTTGGATTCTGTTGTTGTATCTTGGATCACACTTGTAGTTTCTTCATCTGTAGTTAATTCTTGAATTGGAGTTGTTATGACATTACTATCTGTGGCTTCTGTCACCAGTTCACTTACTAGTGTTATTTCCTCTGTTGTTTCTAAATCAGTAACTGATGTTGTGTCTTCCTGTACAGTTGATATTTCCCCAGTTGTAGTTATATCACTTAATACAGTTGTGATTTCTTCTGTTATTGATGTTGTCTGTAATGTTGTTACTACTTGTTCTGTTGTTTCTTCTGTTGTTTCTGTGTATGTTTTGCCAGTTGTGGATTTGTCTTCTGCAGCTGTTGATGTATATTGTTCTGTTAACGTTCCATCAGTAAATATTGTAGTTTCTCCCAGTGTTGTTTTGGCTTCAGTACCACTTGTTATATCACCTACTGTTGTCACATCTGTGAGTTTTGTTGTACTTTCTACTGTATATTCTGATTCTGTTGTTGTATCTTGGATCACACTTGTAGTTTCTTTATCTGTAGTTAATTCTTGAATTGGAGTTGTTATGACATTACTATCTGTGGCTTTTGTGATCCGTTCACTTACTAGTGTTATTTCCTCTGTTGTTTCTGAATCAGTAACTGATGTTGTGTCTTCCTGTACAGTTGATGTTTCCTCAGTTGTAGTTATATCACTTAATACAGTTGTGATTTCTTCTGTTATTGATGTTGTCTGGAATGCTTCAGTTGTTACTACTTGTTCTGTTGTTGTTTCTTCTGTTATTTCTGTGTATGTTTTGCCAGTTGTGGATTTGTCTTCTGCAGCTGTAGATGTATATTGTTCTGTTAACGTTCCATCAGTAAATATTGTAGTTTCTCCCAGTGTTGTTTTGGTTTCAGTAAGACTTGTTATACCACCTACTGTTGTCACATATGTAAGTTTTGTTGTACTTTCTACTGTATATTCTGATTCTGTTGTTGTATCTTGGATCACACTTGTAGTTTCTTCATCTGTGGTCAATTCTTGAATTGGAGTTGTTATGACATTACTATCTGTGGCTTCTGTCACCAGTTCACTTACTAGTGTTATTTCCTCTGTTGTTTCAGAATCAGTAACTGATGTTGTGTCTTCCTGTACAGTTGATGTTTCCTCAGTTGTAGTTATATCACTTAATATAGTTGTGATTTCTTCTGTTATTGATGTTGTCAGGGATGCTTCAGTTGTTACTACTTGTTCTGCTGTAGTATCTACTGTTGTTTCTGTGTATGTTTCGCCAGTTGTCGATTTGTCTTCTGCAGCTGTTGATGTATATTGTTCTGTTAACGTTCCATCAGTAAATATTGTAGTTTCTCCCACTGTTGTTTTGGATTCAGTAGGACTTGTTGTATCATCTACTGTTGTCACATCTGTGAGTTTTGTTGTACTTTCTACTGTATATTCTGATTCTGTTGTTGTATCTTGTATCACACTTGTAGTTTCTTCATCTGTGGTCAATTCTTGAATTGGAGTTGTTATGACATTACTATCTGTGGCTTTTGTGATCAGTTCACTTACTAGTGTTACTTCCTCTGTTGTTTCTGATTCAGTAACTGAAGTTGTGTCTTCCTGTACAGTTGATGTTTCCTCAGTTGTAGTTATATCACTTAATACAGTTGTTATTTCTTCTGTTATTGATGTTGTCTGTAATGCTTCAGTTGTTACTACTTGTTCTGTTGTTGTTTCTTCTGTTGTTTCTGTGTATGTTTTTCCAGTTGTGGATTTGTCTTCTGCAGCTGTAGATGTATATTGTTCTGTTAACGTTCCATCAGTAAATATTGTAGTTTCTCCCAGTGTTGTTTTGGTTTCAGTAGGACTTGTTGTATCACCTACTGTTGTCACATCTGTAAGTTTTGTTGTACTTTCTACTGTATATTCGGATTCTGTTGTTGTATCTTGGATCACACTTGTAGTTTCTTCATCTGTGGTCAATTCTTGAATTGGAGTTGTTATGACATTACTATCTGTGGCTTCTGTCACCAGTTCACTTACTAGTGTTATTTCCTCTGTTGTTTCTAAATCAGTAACTGATGTTGTGTCTTCCTGTACAGTTGATATTTCCCCAGTTGTAGTTATATCACTTAATATAGTTGTGATTTCTTCTGTTATTGATGTTGTCTGTAATGCTTCAGTTGTTACTACTTGTTCTGCTGTAGTATCTACTGTTGTGTCTGTATATGTTTCGCCAGTTGTCGATTTGTCTTCTGCAGCTGTTGATGTATATTGTTCTGTTAACGTTCCATCAGTAAATATTGTAGTTTCTCCCAGTGTTGTTTTGGCTTCAGTAGCACTTGTTATATCATCTACTGTTGTCACATCTGTGAGTTTTGTTGTACTTTCTACTGTATATTCTGATTCTGTTGTTGTATCTTGGATCACACTTGTAGTTTCTTCATCTGTGGTCAATTCTTGAATTGGAGTTGTTATGACATTACTATCTGTGGCTTTTGTGATCAGTTCACTTACTAGTGTTACTTCCTCTGTTGTTTCTGATTCAGTAACTGAAGTTGTGTCTTCCTGTACAGTTGATGTTTCCTCAGTTGTAGTTATATCACTTAATACAGTTGTGATTTCTTCTGTTATTGATGTTGTCTGTAATGCTTCAGTTGTTACTACTTGTTCTGTTGTTGTTTCTTCTGTTGTTTCTGTGTATGTTTTTCCAGTTGTGGATTTGTCTTCTGCAGCTGTAGATGTATATTGTTCTGTTAACGTTCCATCAGTAAATATTGTAGTTTCTCCCAGTGTTGTTTTGGTTTCAGTAGGACTTGTTGTATCACCTACTGTTGTCACATCTGTAAGTTTTGTTGTACTTTCTACTGTATATTTGGATTCTGTTGTTGTATCTTGGATCACACTTGTAGTTTCTTCATCTGTGGTTAATTCTTGAATTGGAGTTGTTATGACATTACTATCTGTGGCTTTTGTGATCAGTTCACTTACTAGTGTTATTTCCTCTGTTGTTTCTGAATCAGTAACTGATGTTGTGTCTTCCTGTACAGTTGATGTTTCCTCAGTTGTAGTTATATCACTTAATATAGTTGTGATTTCTTCTGTTACTGATGTTGTCTGTAATGCTTCAGTTGTTACTACTGGTTCTGCTGTAGTATCTACTGTTGTTTCTGTATATGTTTCGCCAGTTGTGGATTTGTCTTCTGCAGCTGTTGATGTATATTGTTCTGTTAACGTTCCATCAGTAAATATTGTAGTTTCTCCCAGTGTTGTTTTGGCTTCAGTAGCACTTGTTATATCACCTACTGTTGTCACATTTGTGAGTTTTGTTGTACTTTCTACTGTATATTCTGATTCTGTTGTTGTATCTTGGATCACACTTGTAGTTTCTTCATCTGTAGTTAATTCATGAATTGGAGTTGTTATGACATTACTATCTGTGGCTTTTGTGATCAGTTCACTTACTAGTGTTATTTCCTCTGTTGTTTCTGAATCAGTAACTGATGTTGTGTCTTCCTGTACAGTTGATGTTTCCTCAGTTGTAGTTATATCACTTAATACAGTTGTGATTTCTTCTGTTATTGATGTTGTCTGTAGTGCTTCAGTTGTTACTACTTGTTCTGTTGTTTCTTCTGTTGTTTCTGTGTATGTTTTGCCAGTTGTAGATTTGTCTTCTGCAGCTGTTGATGTATATTGTTCTGTTAACGTTCCATCAGTAAATATTGTAGTTTCTCCCAGTGTTGTTTTGGTTTCAGTAGCACTTGTTATATCACCTACTGTTGTCACATATGTAAGTTTTGTTGTACTTTCTACTGTATATTCGGATTCTGTTGTTGTATCTTGTATCACACATGTAGTTTCTTCATCTGTAGTTAATTCTTGAATTGGAGTTGTTATGACATTACTATCTGTGGCTTTTGTGATCAGTTCACTTACTAGTGTTACTTCCTCTGTTTTTTCTGAATCAGTAACTGATGTTGTGTCTTCCTGTACAGTTGATGTTTCCTCAGTTGTAGTTATATCACTTAATATAGTTGTGATTTCTTCTGTTATTGATGTTGTCTTGGATGCTTCAGTTGTTACTACTAGTTCTGTTGTTTCTTCTGTTGTTTCTGTGTATGTTTTGCCAGTTGTGGATTTGTCTTCTGCAGCTGTAGATGTATATTGTTCTGTTAACGTTCCATCAGTAAATATTGTAGTTTCTCCCAGTGTTGTTTTAGTTTCAGTAGGACTTGTTGTATCACCTACTGTTGTCACATTTGTGAGTTTTGTTGTACTTTCTACTGTATATTCTGATTCTGTTGTTGTATCTTGGATCACACTTGTAGTTTCTTCATCTGTAGTTAATTCATGAATTGGAGTTGTTATGACATTACTATCTGTGGCTTTTGTGATCAGTTCACTTACTAGTGTTATTTCCTCTGTTGTTTCTGAATCAGTAACTGATGTTGTGTCTTCCTGTACAGTTGATGTTTCCTCAGTTGTAGTTATATCACTTAATACAGTTGTGATTTCTTCTGTTATTGATGTTGTCTGTAGTGCTTCAGTTGTTACTACTTGTTCTGTTGTTTCTTCTGTTGTTTCTGTGTATGTTTTGCCAGTTGTAGATTTGTCTTCTGCAGCTGTTGATGTATATTGTTCTGTTAACGTTCCATCAGTAAATATTGTAGTTTCTCCCAGTGTTGTTTTGGTTTCAGTAGCACTTGTTATATCACCTACTGTTGTCACATATGTAAGTTTTGTTGTACTTTCTACTGTATATTCGGATTCTGTTGTTGTATCTTGTATCACACATGTAGTTTCTTCATCTGTAGTTAATTCTTGAATTGAAGTTGTTATGACATTACTATCTGTGGCTTTTGTGATCAGTTCACTTACTAGTGTTACTTCCTCTGTTTTTTCTGAATCAGTAACTGATGTTGTGTCTTCCTGTACAGTTGATGTTTCCTCAGTTGTAGTTATATCACTTAATATAGTTGTGATTTCTTCTGTTATTGATGTTGTCTTGGATGCTTCAGTTGTTACTACTAGTTCTGTTGTTTCTTCTGTTGTTTCTGTGTATGTTTTGCCAGTTGTGGATTTGTCTTCTGCAGCTGTAGATGTATATTGTTCTGTTAACGTTCCATCAGTAAATATTGTAGTTTCTCCCAGTGTTGTTTTAGTTTCAGTAGGACTTGTTGTATCACCTACTGTTGTCACATCTGTAAGTTTTGTTGTACTTTCTACTGTATATTCTGATTCTGTTGTTGTATCTTGGATCACACTTGTAGTTTCTTCATCTGTGGTCAATTCTTGAATTGGAGTTGTTATGACATTACTATCTGTGGCTTCTGTCACCAGTTCACTTACTAGTGTTACTTCCTCTGTTGTTTCTGAATCATTAACTGATGTTGTGTCTTCCTGTACACTTGATGTTTCCTCAGTTGTAGTTATATCACTTAATATAGTTGTCATTTCTTCTGTTATTGATGTTGTCTGTAATGCTTCAGTTGTTACTACTAGTTCTGTTGTTTCTTCTGTTGTTTCTGTGTATGTTTTGCCAGTTGTGGATTTGTCTTCTGCAGCTGTAGATGTATATTGTTCTGTTAACGTTCCATCAGTAAATATTGTAGTTTCTCCCAGTGTTGTTTTGGTTTCAGTAGGACTTGTTGTATCACCTACTGTTGTCACATCTGTAAGTTTTGTTGTACTTTCTACTGTATATTCTGATTCTGTTGTTGTATCTTGGATCACACTTGTAGTTTCTTCATCTGTGGTCAATTCTTGAATTGGAGTTGTTATGACATTACTATCTGTGGCTTCTGTCACCAGTTCACTTACTAGTGTTACTTCCTCTGTTGTTTCTGAATCATTAACTGATGTTGTGTCTTCCTGTACACTTGATGTTTCCTCAGTTGTAGTTATATCACTTAATATAGTTGTCATTTCTTCTGTTATTGATGTTGTCTGTAATGCTTCAGTTGTTACTACTAGTTCTGTTGTTTCTTCTGTTGTTTCTGTGTATGTTTTGCCAGTTGTGGATTTGTCTTCTGCAGCTGTAGATGTATATTGTTCTGTTAACGTTCCATCAGTAAATATTGTAGTTTCTCCCAGTGTTGTTTTGGTTTCAGTAGGACTTGTTGTATCACCTACTGTTGTCACATCTGTAAGTTTTGTTGTACTTTCTACTGTATATTCTGATTCTGTTGTTGTATCTTGGATCACACTTGTAGTTTCTTCATCTGTGGTCAATTCTTGAATTGGAGTTGTTATGACATTACTATCTGTGGCTTCTGTCACCAGTTCACTTACTAGTGTTATTTCCTCTGTTGTTTCTGAATCAGTAACTGAAGTTGTGTCTTCCTGTACAGTTGATGTTTCCTCAGTTGTAGTTATATCACTTAATATAGTTGTCATTTCTTCTGTTATTGATGTTGTCTGTAATGCTTCAGTTGTTACTATTTGTTCTGCTGTAGTATCTACTTTTGTTTCTGTATATGTTTCACCAGTTGTGGATTTGTCTTCTGCAGCTGTAGATGTATATTGTTCTGTTAACGTTCCATCAGTAAATATTGTAGTTTCTCCCAGTGTTGTTTTGGCTTCAGTAGCACTTGTTATATCACCTTCTGTTGTCACATCTGTAAGTTTTGTTGTACTTTCTACTGTATATTCGGATTCTGTTGTTGTATCTTGTATCACACTTGTAGTTTCTTCATCTGTGGTCAATTCTTGAATTGGAGTTGTTATGACATTACTATCTGTGGCTTCTGTCACCAGTTCACTTACTGGTGTTATTTCCTCTGTTGTTTCTGAATCAGTAACTGATGTTGTGTCTTCCTGTACAGTTGATGTTTCCGCAGTTGTAGTTATATCACTTAATATAGTTGTCATTTCTTCTGTTATTGATGTTGTCTGGGATGCTTCAGTTGTTACTACTTGTTCTGTTGTTTCATCTGTTGTTTCTGTGTATGTTTTGCCAGTTGTGTATTTGTCTGCTGTAGCTGTTGATGTATATTGTTCTGTTAACGTTCCATCAGTAAATATTGTAGTTTCTCCCAGTGTTGTTTTGGTTTCAGTAAGACTTGTTATACCACCTACTGTTGTCACATATGTAAGTTTTGTTGTACTTTCTACTGTATATTCTGATTCTGTTGTTGTATCTTGGATCACACTTGTAGTTTCTTCATCTGTGGTCAATTCTTGAATTGGAGTTGTTATGACATTACTATCTGTGGCTTCTGTCACCAGTTCACTTACTAGTGTTATTTCCTCTGTTGTTTCTGAATCAGTAACTGATGTTGTGTCTTCCTGTACAGTTGATGTTTCCTCAGTTGTAGTTATATCACTAAATATAGTTGTGATTTCTTCTGTTATTGATGTTGTCTGGGATGCTTCAGTTGTTACTACTAGTTCTGTTGTTTCTTCTGTTGTTTCTGTGTATGTTTCACCAGTTGTGGATTTGTCTTCTGCAGCTGTTGATGTATATTGTTCTGTTAACGTTCCATCAGTAAATATTGTAGTTTCTCCCAGTGTTGTTTTGGCTTCAGTAGCACTTGTTATACCACCTACTGTTGTCACATCTGTAAGTTTTGTTGTACTTTCTACTGTATATTCTGATTCTGTTGTTGTATCTTGGATCACACTTGTAGTTTCTTCATCTGTGGTCAATTCTTGAATTGGAGTTGTTATGACATTACTATCTGTGGCTTCTGTCACCAGTTCACTTACTAGTGTTATTTCCTCTGTTGTTTCTGAATCAGTAACTGATGTTGTGTCTTCCTGTACAGTTGATGTTTCCTCAGTTGTAGTTATATCACTAAATATAGTTGTGATTTCTTCTGTTATTGATGTTGTCTGGGATGCTTCAGTTGTTACTACTAGTTCTGTTGTTTCTTCTGTTGTTTCTGTGTATGTTTCACCAGTTGTGGATTTGTCTTCTGCAGCTGTTGATGTATATTGTTCTGTTAACGTTCCATCAGTAAATATTGTAGTTTCTCCCAGTGTTGTTTTGGCTTCAGTAGCACTTGTTATACCACCTACTGTTGTCACATCTGTAAGTTTTGTTGTACTTTCTACTGTATATTCGGATTCTGTTGTTGTGTCTTGGATCACACTTGTAGTTTCTTCATCTGTGGTCAATTCTTGAATTGGAGTTGTTATGACATTACTATCTGTGGCTTCTGTCACCAGTTCACTTACTAGTGTTATTTCCTCTGTTGTTTCTGAATCAGTAACTGATGTTGTGTCTTCCTGTACAGTTGATGTTTCCTCAGTTGTAGTTATATCACTAAATATAGTTGTGATTTCTTCTGTTATTGATGTTGTCTGGGATGCTTCAGTTGTTACTACTAGTTCTGTTGTTTCTTCTGTTGTTTTTGTGTATGTTTCACCAGTTGTGGATTTGTCTTCTGCAGCTGTTGATGTATATTGTTCTGTTAACGTTCCATCAGTAAATATTGTAGTTTCTCCCAGTGTTGTTTTGGCTTCAGTAGCACTTGTTATACCACCTACTGTTGTCACATCTGTAAGTTTTGTTGTACTTTCTACTGTATATTCGGATTCTGTTGTTGTATCTTGGATCACACTTGTAGTTTCTTCATCTGTAGTTAATTCTTGAATTGGAGTTGTTATGACATTACTATCTGTGGCTTTTGTGATCAGTTCACTTACTAGTGTTATTTCCTCTGTTGTTTCTGAATCAGTAACTGATGTTGTGTCTTCCTGTACAGTTGATGTTTCCTCAGTTGTAGTTATATCACTTAATATAGTTGTGAATTCTTCTGTTATTGATGTTGTCTGGAATGCTTCAGTTGTTACTACTTGTTCTGTTGTTGTTTCTTCTGTTGTTTCTGTGTATGTTTTGCCAGTTGTGGATTTGTCTTCTGCAGCTGTAGATGTATATTTTTCTGTTAACGTTCCATCAGTAAATATAGTAGTTTCTCCCAGTGTTGTTTTGGTTTCAGTAGGACTTGTTGTATCAACTACTGTTGTCACATATGTGAGTTTTGTTGTACTTTCTTCTGTATATTCTGATTCTGTTGTTGTATCTTGGATCACACTTGTAGTTTCTTCATTTGTGGTCAATTCTTGAATTGGAGTTGTTATGACATTACTATCTGTGGCTTCTGTCACCAGTTCACTTACTTGTGTTATTTCCTCTGTTGTTTCTGAATCAGTAACTGATGTTGTGTCTTCCTGTAAGGTTGATGTTTCCTCAATTGTAGTTATATCACTTAATATAGTTGTGATTTCTTCTGTTATTGATGTTGTCTGGAATGCTTCAGTTGTTACTACTTGTTCTGTTGTTTCTTCTGTTGTTTCTGTGTATGTTTTGTGAGTTGTGGATTTGTCTTCTGCAGCTGTTGATGTATATTGTTCTGTTAACGTTCCATCAGTAAATATTGTAGTTTCTCCCAGTGTTGTTTTGGTTTCAGTAGCACTTGTTATATCACCTACTGTTGTCACATCTGTGAGTTTTGTTGTACTTTCTACTGTATATTCTGATTCTGTTGTTGTATCTTGGATCACACTTGTAGTTTCTTCATCTGTGGTCAATTCTTGAATTGGAGTTGTTATGACATTAATATCTGTGGCTTCTGTCACCAGTTCACTTACTAGTGTTATTTCCTCTGTTGTTTCTGAATCAGTAACTGATGTTGTGTCTTCCTGTACAGTTGATGTTTCCTCAGTTGTAGTTATATCACTTAATATAGTTGTCAATTCTTCTGTTATTGATGTTGTCTGGGATGCTTCAGTTGTTACTACTTGTTCTGTTGTTTCATCTGTTGTTTCAGTGTATGTTTTTCCAGTTGTGGATTTGTCTTCTGCAGCTGTTGATGTATATTGTTCTGTTAACGTTCCATCAGTATATATTGCTGTTTCTCCCAGTGTTGTTTTGGTTTCAGTAGGACTTGTTGTATCACCTACTGTTGTCACATCTGTAAGTTTTGTTGTACTTTCTACTGTATATTCGGATTCTGTTGTTGTATCTTGGATCACACTTGTAGTTTCTTCATCTGTGGTTAATTCTTGAATTGGAGTTGTTATGACATTACTATCTGTGGCTTCTGTCACCAGTTCACTTACTAGTGTTATTTCCTCTGTTGTTTCTGAATCAGTAACTGATGTTGTGTCTTCCTGTACAGTTGATGTTTCTGCAGTTGTAGTTATATCACTTAATATAGTTGTGATTTCTTCTGTTATTGATGTTGTCTGGGATGCTTCAGTTGTTACTACTAGTTCTGTTGTTTCTTCTGTTGTTTCTGTGTATGTTTCACCAGTTGTGGATTTGTCTTCTGCAGCTGTTGATGTATATTGTTCTGTTAACGTTCCATCAGTAAATATTGTAGTTTCTCCCAGTGTTGTTTTGGCTTCAGGAGCACTTGTTATATCACCTACTGTTGTCACATCTGTAAGTTTTGTTGTACTTTCTACTGTATATTCGGATTCTGTTGTTGTATCTTGGATCACACTTGTAGTTTCTGCATCTGTGGTCAATTCTTGAATTGGAGTTGTTATGACATTACTATCTGTGGCTTCTGTCACCAGTTCACTTACTTGTGTTACTTCCTCTGTTGTTTCTGAATCAGTAACTGAAGTTGTGTCTTCCTGTACAGTTGATGTTTCCTCAGTTTTAGTTATATCACTTAATATAGTTGTCATTTCTTCTGTTATTGATGTTGTCTGTAATGCTTCAGTTGTTACTATTTGTTCTGCTGTAGTATCTACTTTTGTTTCTGTATATGTTTCACCAGTTGTGGATTTGTCTTCTGCAGCTGTAGATGTATATTGTTCTGTTAACTTTCCATCAGTAAATATTGTAATTTCTCCCAGTGTTGTTTTGGCTTCAGTAGCACTTGTTATATCACCTTCTGTTGTCACATCTGTAAGTTTTATTGTACTTTCTACTGTATATTCGGATTCTGTTGTTGTATCTTGGATCACACTTGTAGTTTCTGCATCTGTTGTCAATTCTTGAATTGGAGTTGTTATGACATTACTATCTGTGGCTTTTGTGATCAGTTCACTTACTAGTGTTATTTCCTCTGTTGTTTCTGAATCAGTAACTGATGTTGTGTCTTCCTGTACAGTTGATGTTTCCTCAATTGTAGTTATATCACTTAATATAGTTGTGAATTCTTCTGTTATTGATGTTGTCTGTAATGCTTCAGTTGTTACTACTTGTTCTGCTGTAGTACCTACTGTTGTGTCTGTATATGTTTCGCCAGTTGTGGATTTGTCTTCTGCAGCTGTAGATGTATATTGTTCTGTTAACGTTCCATCAGTAAATATTGTAGTTTCTCCCAGTGTTGTTTTGGTTTCAGTAGCACTTGTTATATCACCTACTGTTGTCACATCTGTGAGTTTTGTTGTACTTTCTACTGTATATTCTGATTCTGTTGTTGTATCTTGGATCACACTTGTAGTTTCTTCATCTGTAGTTAATTCTTGAATTGTAGTTGTTATGACATTACTATCTGTGGCTTTTGTGATCAGTTCACTTACTAGTGTTATTTCCTCTGTTGTTTCTGAATCAGTAACTGATGTTGTGTCTTCCTGTACAGTTGATGTTTCCTCAATTGTAGTTATATCACTTAATATAGTTGTGATTTCTTCTGTTATTGATGTTGTCTGGAATGCTTCAGTTGTTACTACTTGTTCTGTTGTTTCTTCTGTTGTTTCTGTGTATGTTTTGCCAGTTGTGGATTTGTCTTCTGCAGCTGTTGATGTATATTGTTCTGTTAACGTTCCATCAGTAAATATTGTAGTTTCTCCCAGTGTTGTTTTGGTTTCAGTAGCACTTGTTATATCACCTACTGTTGTCACATCTGTGAGTTTTGTTGTACTTTCTACTGTATATTCTGATTCTGTTGTTGTATCTTGGATCACGCTTGTAGTTTCTTCATCTGTAGTTAATTCTTGAATTGTAGTTGTTATGACATTACTATCTGTGGCTTTTGTGATCAGTTCACTTACTAGTGTTATTTCCTCTGTTGTTTCTGAATCAGTAACTGATGTTGTGTCTTCCTGTACAGTTGATGTTTCCTCAGTTGTAGTTATATCACTTAATATAGTTGTGAATTCTTCTGTTATTGATGTTGTCTGGAATGCTTCAGTTGTTACTACTTGTTCTGTTGTTGTTTCTTCTGTTGTTTCTGTGTATGTTTTGTCAGTTGTGGATTTGTCTTCTGCAGCTGTAGATGTATATTGTTCTGTTAACGTTCCATCAGTAAATATAGTAATTTCTCCCAGTGTTGTTTTGGTTTCAGTAGGACTAGTTGTATCACCTACTGTTGTCACATATGTGAGTTTTGTTGTACTTTCTACTGTATATTCTGATTCTGTTGTTGTATCTTGGATCACACTTGTAGTTTCTTCATCTGTGGTCAATTCTTGAATTGGAGTTGTTATGACATTACTATCTGTGGCTTCTGTCACCAGTTCACTTACTAGTGTTATTTCCTCTGTTGTTTCTGAATCAGTAATTGATGTTGTGTCTTCCTGTACAGTTGATGTTTCCTCAGTTGTAGTTATATCACTTAATATAGTTGTGAATTCTTCTGTTATTGATGTTGTCTGTAATGCTTTAGTTGTTACTACTTGTTCTGTTGTTTCATCTGTTGTTTCTGTGTATGTTTTGCCAGTTGTGGATTTGTCTTCTGCAGCTGTTGATGTATATTGTTCTGTTAACGTTCCATCAGTAAATATTGTAGTTTCTCCCAGTGTTGTTTTGGTTTCAGTAGGACTTGTTGTATCACCTACTGTTGTCACATCTGTAAGTTTTGTTGTACTTTCTACTGTATATTCGGATTCTGTTGTTGTATCTTGGATCACACTTGTAGTTTCTTCATCTGTTGTCAATTCTTGAATTGGAGTTGTTATGACATTACTTTCTGTGGCTTCTGTCACCAGTTCACTTACTAGTGTTATTTCCTCTGTTGTTTCTGAATCAGTAACTGATGTTGTGTCTTCCTGTACAGTTGATGTTTCCTCAGTTGTAGTTATATCACTTAATATAGTTGTGATTTCTTCTGTTATTGATGTTGTCTGTAATGCTTCAGTTGTTACTACTAGTTCTGTTGTTTCTTCTGTTGTTTCTGTGTATGTTTCACCAGTTGTGGATTTGTCTTCTGCAGCTGTTGATGTATATTGTTCTGTTAACGTTCCATCAGTAAATATTGTAGTTTCTCCCAGTGTTGTTTTGGCTTCAGTAGCACTTGTTATACCACCTACTGTTGTCACATATGTAAGTTTTGTTGTACTTTCTACTGTATATTTGGATTCTGTTGTTGTATCTTGGATCACACTTGTAGTTTCTTCATCTGTAGTTAATTCTTGAATTGGAGTTGTTATGACATTACTATCTGTGGCTTTTGTGATCAGTTCACTTACTAGTGTTATTTCCTCTGTTGTTTCTGAATCAGTAACTGATGTTGTGTCTTCCTGTACAGTTGATGTTTCCTCAGTTGTAGTTATATCACTTAATACAGTTGTGATTTCTTCTGTTATTGATGTTGTCTGTAATGCTTCAGTTGTTACTACTTGTTCTGTTGTTGTTTCTTCTGTTTTTTCTGTGTATGTTTTGCCAGTTGTGGATTTGTCTTCTGCAGTTGTTGATGTATATTGTTCTGTTAACGTTCCATCAGTAAATATTGTAGTTTCTCCCAGTGTTGTTTTGGCTTCAGTACCACTTGTTATATCACCTACTGTTGTCACATCTGTAAGTTTTGTTGTACTTTCTACTGTATATTCGGATTCTGTTGTTGTATCTTGGATCACACTTGTAGTTTCTGCATCTGTGGTCAATTCTTGAATTGGAGTTGTTATGACATTACTATCTGTGGCTTTTGTGATCAGTTCACTTACTAGTGTTATTTCCTCTGTTGTTTCTGAATCAGTAACTGAAGTTGTGTCTTCCTGTACAGTTGATGTTTCCTCAGTTTTAGTTATATCACTTAATATAGTTGTCATTTCTTCTGTTATTGATGTTGTCTGTAATGCTTCAGTTGTTACTATTTGTTCTGCTGTAGTATCTACTTTTGTTTCTGTATATGTTTCACCAGTTGTGGATTTGTCTTCTGCAGCTGTAGATGTATATTGTTCTGTTAACTTTCCATCAGTAAATATTGTAGTTTCTCCCAGTGTTGTTTTGGCTTCAGTAGCACTTGTTATATCACCTTCTGTTGTCACATCTGTAAGTTTTATTGTACTTTCTACTGTATATTCGGATTCTGTTGTTGTATCTTGGATCACACTTGTAGTTTCTGCATCTGTTGTCAATTCTTGAATTGGAGTTGTTATGACATTACTATCTGTGGCTTTTGTGATCAGTTCACTTACTAGTGTTATTTCCTCTGTTGTTTCTGAATCAGTAACTGATGTTGTGTCTTCCTGTACAGTTGATGTTTCCTCAGTTGTAGTTATATCACTTAATATAGTTGTCAATTCTTCTGTTATTGATGTTGTCTGGGATGCTTCAGTTGTTACTACTTGTTCTGTTGTTTCATCTGTTGTTTCTGTGTATGTTTTTCCAGTTGTGGATTTGTCTTCTGCAGCTGTAGATGTATATTGTTCTGTTAACGTTCCATCAGTAAATATTGTAGTTTCTCCCAGTGTTGTTTTGGTTTCAGTAAGACTTGTTATACCACCTACTGTTGTCACATCTGTAAGTTTTGTTGTACTTTCTACTGTATATTCGGATTCTGTTGTTGTATCTTGGATCACACTTGTAGTTTCTTCATCTGTAGTTAATTCTTGAATTGGAGTTGTTATGACATTACTATCTGTGGCTTTTGTGATCAGTTCACTAACTAGTGTTATTTCCTCTGTTGTTTCTGAATCAGTAACTGATGTTGTGTCTTCCTGTACAGTTGATGTTTCCTCAGTTGTAGTTATATCACTTAATATAGTTGTGAATTCTTCTGTTATTGATGTTGTCTGGAATGCTTCAGTTGTTACTACTTGTTCTGTTGTTGTTTCTTCTGTTGTTTCTGTGTATGTTTTGCCAGTTGTGGATTTGCCTTCTGCAGCTGTAGATGTATATTGTTCTGTTAACATTCCATCAGTAAATATAGTAGTTTCTCCCAGTGTTGTTTTGGTTTCAGTAGGACTTGTTGTATCACCTACTGTTGTCACATATGTGAGTTTTGTTGTACTTTCTACTGTATATTCTGATTCTGTTGTTGTATCTTGGATCACACTTGTAGTTTCTTCATTTGTGGTCAATTCTTGAATTGGAGTTGTTATGACATTACTATCTGTGGCTTCTGTCACCAGTTCACTTACTTGTGTTATTTCCTCTGTTGTTTCTGATTCAGTAACTGATGTTGTGTCTTCCTGTACGGTTGATGTTTCCTCAATTGTAGTTATATCACTTAATATAGTTGTGATTTCTTCTGTTATTGATGTTGTCTGGAATGCTTCAGTTGTTACTACTTGTTCTGTTGTTTCTTCTGTTGTTTCTGTGTATGTTTTGCCAGTTGTGGATTTGTCTTCTGCAGCTGTTGATGTATATTGTTCTGTTAACGTTCCATCAGTAAATATTGTAGTTTCTCCCAGTGTTGTTTTGGTTTCAGTAGCACTTGTTATATCACCTAATGTTGTCACATCTGTGAGTTTTGTTGTACTTTCTACTGTATATTCTGATTCTGTTGTTGTATCTTGGATCACACTTGTAGTTTCTTCATCTGTAGTTAATTCTTGAATTGTAGTTGTTATGACATTACTATCTGTGGCTTTTGTGATCAGTTCACTTACTAGTGTTATTTCCTCTGTTGTTTCTGAATCAGTAACTGATGTTCTGTCTTCCTGTACAGTTGATGTTTCCTCAGTTGTAGTTATATCACTTAATATAGTTGTGAATTCTTCTGTTATTGATGTTGTCTGGAATGCTTCAGTTGTTACTACTTGTTCTGTTGTTGTTTCTTCTGTTGTTTCTGTGTATGTTTTGGCAGTTGTGGATTTGTCTTCTGCAGCTGTAGATGAATATTGTTCTGTTAACGTTCCATCAGTAAATATAGTAGTTTCTCCCAGTGTTGTTTTGGTTTCAGTAGGACTTGTTGTATCACCTACTGTTGTCACATATGTGAGTTTTGTTGTACTTTCTACTGTATATTCTGATTCTGTTGTTGTATCTTGGATCACACTTGTAGTTTCTTCATCTGTGGTCAATTCTTGAATTGGAGTTGTTATGACATTACTATCTGTGGCTTCTGTCACCAGTTCACTTACTAGTGTTATTTCCTCTGTTGTTTCTGATTCAGTAACTGAAGTTGTGTCTTCCTGTACAGTTGATGTTTCCTCAGTTGTAGTTATATCACTTAATATAGTTGTGAATTCTTCTGTTATTGATGTTGTCTGTAATGCTTTAGTTGTTACTACTTGTTCTGTTGTTTCATCTGTTGTTTCTGTGTATGTTTTGCCAGTTGTGGATTTGTCTTCTGCAGCTGTTGATGTATATTGTTCTGTTAACGTTCCATCAGTAAATATTGTAGTTTCTCCCAGTGTTGTTTTGGTTTCAGTAGGACTTGTTGTATCACCTACTGTTGTCACATCTGTAAGTTTTGTTGTACTTTCTACTGTATATTCGGATTCTGTTGTTGTATCTTGGATCACACTTGTAGTTTCTTCATCTGTAGTTAATTCTTGAATTGGAGTTGTTATGACATTACTATCTGTGGCTTTTGTGATCCGTTCACTTACTAGTGTTACTTCCTCTGTTATTTCTGAATCAGTAACTGAAGTTGTGTCTTCCTGTACAGTTGATGTTTCCTCAATTGTAGTTATATCACTTAATATAGTTGTGAATTCTTCTGTTATTGATGTTGTCTGTAATGCTTCAGTTGTTACTACTTGTTCTGCTGTAGTATCTACTGTTGTGTCTGTATATGTTTCGCCAGTTGTGGATTTGTCTTCTGCAGCTGTAGATGTATATTGTTCTGTTAACGTTCCATCAGTAAATATTGTAGTTTCTCCCAGTGTTGTTTTGGTTTCAGTAGCACTTGTTATATCACCTACTGTTGTCACATCTGTGAGTTTTGTTGTACTTTCTACTGTATATTCTGATTCTGTTGTTGTATCTTGGATCACACTTGTAGTTTCTTCATCTGTAGTTAATTCTTGAATTGTAGTTGTTATGACATTACTATCTGTGGCTTTTGTGATCAGTTCACTTACTAGTGTTATTTCCTCTGTTGTTTCTGAATCAGTAACTGATGTTGTGTCTTCCTGTACAGTTGATGTTTCCTCAATTGTAGTTATATCACTTAATATAGTTGTGATTTCTTCTGTTATTGATGTTGTCTGGAATGCTTCAGTTGTTACTACTTGTTCTGTTGTTTCTTCTGTTGTTTCTGTGTATGTTTTGCCAGTTGTGGATTTGTCTTCTGCAGCTGTTGATGTATATTGTTCTGTTAACGTTCCATCAGTAAATATTGTAGTTTCTCCCAGTGTTGTTTTGGTTTCAGTAGCACTTGTTATATCACCTACTGTTGTCACATCTGTGAGTTTTGTTGTACTTTCTACTGTATATTCTGATTCTGTTGTTGTATCTTGGATCACACTTGTAGTTTCTTCATCTGTAGTTAATTCTTGAATTGTAGTTGTTATGACATTACTATCTGTGGCTTTTGTGATCAGTTCACTTACTAGTGTTATTTCCTCTGTTGTTTCTGAATCAGTAACTGATGTTGTGTCTTCCTGTACAGTTGATGTTTCCTCAGTTGTAGTTATATCACTTAATATAGTTGTGAATTCTTCTGTTATTGATGTTGTCTGGAATGCTTCAGTTGTTACTACTTGTTCTGTTGTTGTTTCTTCTGTTGTTTCTGTGTATGTTTTGCCAGTTGTGGATTTGTCTTCTGCAGCTGTAGATGTATATTGTTCTGTTAACGTTCCATCAGTAAATATAGTCATTTCTCCCAGTGTTGTTTTGGTTTCAGTAGGACTTGTTGTATCACCTACTGTTGTCACATATGTGAGTTTTGTTGTACTTTCTACTGTATATTCTGATTCTGTTGTTGTATCTTGGATCACACTTGTAGTTTCTTCATCTGTGGTCAATTCTTGAATTGGAGTTGTTATGACATTACTATCTGTGGCTTCTGTCACCAGTTCACTTACTAGTGTTATTTCCTCTGTTGTTTCTGAATCAGTAACTGATGTTGTGTCTTCCTGTACAGTTGATATTTCCCCAGTTGTAGTTATATCACTTAATACAGTTGTGATTTCTTCTGTTATTGATGTTGTCTGTAATGCTTTAGTTGTTACTACTTGTTCTGTTGTTTCATCTGTTGTTTCTGTGTATGTTTTGCCAGTTGTGGATTTGTCTTCTGCAGCTGTTGATGTATATTGTTCTGTTAACGTTCCATCAGTAAATATTGTAGTTTCTCCCAGTGTTGTTTTGGCTTCAGTAGGACTTGTTGTATCACCTACTGTTGTCACATCTGTAAGTTTTGTTTTACTTTCTACTGTATATTCTGATTCTGTTGTTGTATCTTGGATCACACTTGTAGTTTCTTCATCTGTAGTTAATTCTTGAATTGGAGTTGTTATGACATTACTATCTGTGGCTTTTGTGATCCGTTCACTTACTAGTGTTACTTCCTCTGTTATTTCTGAATCAGTAACTGATGTTGTGTCTTCCTGTACAGTTGATGTTTCCTCAATTGTAGTTATATCACTTAATATAGTTGTGAATTCTTCTGTTATTGATGTTGTCTGTAATGCTTCAGTTGTTACTACTTGTTCTGCTGTAGTATCTACTGTTGTTTCTGTGTATGTTTCTCCAGTTGTGGATTTGTCTTCTGCAGCTGTTGATGTATATTGTTCTGTTAACGTTCCATCAGTAAATATTGTAGTTTCTCCCAGTGTTGTTTTGGCTTCAGTAGCACTTGTTATATCACCTACTGTTGTCACATCTGTAAGTTTTGTTGTACTTTCTACTGTATATTCTGATTCTGTTGTTGTTTCGTGTATCACACTTGTAGTTTCTTCATTTGTGGTCAATTCTTGAATTGGAGTTGTTATGACATTACTATCTGTGGCTTCTGTCACCAGTTCACTTACTTGTGTTACTTCCTCTGTTATTTCTGAATCTGTAACTGAAGTTGTGTCTTCCTGTACAGTTGATGTTTCCTCAGTTGTAGTTATATCACTTAATACAGTTGTTATTTCTTCTGTTATTGATGTTGTCTGTAATGCTTCAGTTGTTACTACTTGTTCTGTTGTTGTTTCTTCTGTGGTTTCTGTATATGTTTCACCAGTTGTGGATTTGTCTTCTGCAGCTGTTGATATATATTGTTCTGTTAACGTTCCATCAGTAAATATTGTAGTTTCTCCCAGTGTTGTTTTGGTTTCAGTAGCACTTGTTATTTCGCCTACTGTTGTCCCATCTGTAAGTTTTGTTGTGCTTTCTAATTCTGTTGTAGTATCTATTGTTTCTGCTGTAGTTTCTTCTCCCAGTGTTGTTTCTTTGTTCACACTTACATTTGCTTCATCTGTTGCTGACTCTGTAACAGATGTTGATTCGCCGCTTTCATCTGTATCCGTTGGCACTAATTCACTGGTTATTTCCTCTGAGGTATCCGAGTCAGTAACTGAAGACAGGCCATCTGTTTCAGTCGACGTTTCATCTGTCGTGATTTCATCTGGTCTTGTAGTTTGTGAATCTTCAGTTGCTGTTACTTCTTCTGTTTCCTCTTCTTCTGTTATTTCTGTGTAATTTTCACCAGTTGTAAATGTGTCGTCTGTATCTGTTGATATATATAGCTCTGTTGTATCTCCAGTAGTAAATATTGTATTTTCTTCCAGTGTTGCTTCACTACCTAATATGGGGAGAAGCAAACCATTTTAAAATTATTTCTTCTTATTGTCCATCTCTAAGCCACTTATAATTCTGTGTGATTGTACCAGTGGAGCTAGTGACTTGCAGGTGAGTTGGGGTGAAATTAATATTCCGTATTTTTACTATAGATTGTATAACAAGGGAGGGCTTGAAACATTTCCCCCCCCCAGGGGTAGGTGGGGGGTGGGGGGGTGTTGGGAAGGGAGGGAGAACAACACAATTTAGTGGATTATGGTGCAACTTCACCAGACCGTTATTATGGGAGCTTACGGGATGGGGAAGACAGATAAGTGTGACAATTACGGTGCACTGATAAATAGACAAAACAACTGGATAGAAAGACAGAAAAGTTCTACGCACTGGAAAATTTCAAAGGCAAAATTGATGCAGAGCGTGGTAAGAGTGCAGTCCGTGGGCAATTGCACTCCAGTCCCCCGTACTGACCCTACCCTGTTGGGCATGGTCAAAGCTGTTGATTTTCTCCTGCTAGAAGAGCCTTATTAGTCATCCATATATCATAGGTACGTCTTGAAAACATTAGCCATTTGTTATATTTATAGCTGAGTTGAAACAATCCCCCCCCCCCACTTGCTTATCTTTCCAATCCAGCTATTATTGATTAACCCCCAATCAACGCATGTTTATGATATCATCCATGCAAACTACAACGTCACATAATAAGATTTATTACAATACATGTTAGTAAAGCTCTTCAAGATTTCAAAAAGGGCAAATTCTGAGCTGCTTCTCAGGAGGGAACCCCCAAGTTTGTCTATGCACAATGTGTACTTAGGCAAGTGCGATGGAATGTTCCACTCACCCGAACTCACCTCTGTCTCTGATTGGATGTTGGCTATTTACTCAAAGGGAACCGCCAAGTAATAATAATAATAATAATAAGCCATAAATATTGGAGTTGAAAAAACAGTTGAACAATTTTTATAGTTCGGAATTTCAAGGCCTTATTTTCGCAATTCCCTTGTCAGTTCACGTCATGTGGACGGTCACCATGTGTATCCTTATAATAAAAAACTGGGTAGCAGTACCGGCACCACCCTCAGGGTGGCAGGCTTCATTTGTCAGATGGTTATTACCAGGATTGCCATCATTGGGTAATAGTGATTTCCTCCTATTGAGTCTCACAAAAGGTGAAAGGCAACAATAGATAACCGCCAAAGTTCTGCTTAAATGAAAGACTGCGTGAAAAAAAAAAAAAAAAGCCTTTTTATTTAAAGTATCTATGCTTCTTGCACTCTTTCAGTTGAACAGATCTACACTTTTTTTGCGGGCAGATCTACCATGTGTTTCTCAGGGAAGCGTAGCATTTTTAGGGAACAAACCCTTCCATATTAAATACAGCAACGAGAAAAAAAATATAGCAGCATAGTTTTGGCTGATGACATGAAAATAGCTGGGTTGGGAAATGTTTGAGTCATCAGAGTGTATTAAATAGTTTTTGAAGCCTTGCTTTCTGTAAGCTAGCAAGGGTTAAAATAGATGTTCCGCTTTTCCTGAGTAAACCCGACATGTATCTTAACAGATGCAAGTCAGTTCTGGCCTGGAATAATGCAATATATGTAAGGCCATCATGACAAAGGTTTCCTGTCATTTCCCTCACCTGTCAGTTAAGACAAGGGCCCAATAAGGGCACGGCAGGGGGGTGGCAATGAGTGGATAGAGGGGATGGCCTTAGGCTATATATTGCAGGATTTACAGAAATGATTTCCTGTTTAAAGTAAAATGACAAGTTCCCTCCCTCCCATCCCTAGGTGACGAAGAAGGAAGTGGCAGCGGGGGTCCCCGAGGTTTGGCGCTTGTGCAGGGGGTTGGTCATTTGGGGTTTGGCCAACCTGGTTGGGCAGTAGCTGTGGGAAGCTAGCTGCACGGGCTCCCCATGGGCTTGTCCCTGGGGAGTGAGGCACGGCTACTGTGCAAACAGAGACGTCAGTAGCCGTGAGTCATGTGGTACGCCTGCGCCAGATTCTCGGGGTCCTGATCCTAGATGGTCTAGGATAAGTCACATGCTACCGCTAAGGTTCAGTAGTATTGTTCCATGTTGTTTATATTTATGGTTATAAAAGCATGTGTTGGTTGGTATATATGTATATGTATATAATGTTTTTATATATATATATAATTGTATATGCCCGGTTATTTATTTATTTATAAAGTTTTAACCATATTTGGTTTACAGTAATATTCGTTACTTATTTCAGCTATATTTTAGCTGTCAATTTATGTTGCAGCATTTCAATAAAGACTGCGACCTTTCTAGCCACTCAGTTGTCTGTCTCTTTATTGGTGGGGGGAATGTATTATCAGGTATACCTTGGTCAAGTTTACTCTGGGCTGTGTCTCCAGGCTGAAACACAGCAGGTTTGAAGACAGGCACGTGCAAAGCCAATCACAGTGTGGGCTCTATGCACTAGCGGAAAAGAGATCCCTTGAACAAGTGCAAAGAGAGACCATCAATTTCACATGGGATTAGCAGGGGGGATCTGCTGATCCCATTCAAAAACAAGGGACTCTCTCTACACACTAAGTATAGAGTGCCAGTCACTGACTACATTGTTGTAGCTGCACGTCAGAGGATAAACTGTGATGTACTATCCCATAAATGTCTAAACACCTTCTATGTATTAATCTCTACCACTTCTGTTGAAAGACTATCCCATGCTGCTACCACCTTGCTAGTAAAGTACCGTATTTGCTCGATTATAAGACGACCCTGATTATAAGACGACCCCCCAAACTTTGGATATTCCATTAGGAAAAAAACTAAAAGCCTGAATATAAGACTACCTTATAGGAAAAAAGTTCAACTTGTATATATTCACATGTAAATTGCTTTTTTAATAAAAAATATGATATCAAAAAATGCATTTCTTGTTTTTATTTCCTTTTTTGTGCCAATGCTGCCTCCCTCTTTCCCTTGCCCCCAGTTTTCTCTCTCTCCCCCCCCTTAGTGTTGTCTCTCTCTCCCCCTCCCTTTGTCTTCCCCTCGCTCCCCTTTTCTCTCCCCCCCTTGTTTCTCTTTTCCCCACCCTCCATCCCCTTGTCTCTGTCTCTTCCCCCCCTTGTCTCTGTTCCCCCTCCCTCCCCTTGTCTCTGTTCCCCCTCCCTCCACTTGTTGCTCTGGTCCCCCCTCCCTCCCCTCGTTGCTCTGGTCCCCCCCTCCCCTTGTTGCTCTTGTTCCCCCCTCCCTCCACCCCCTCCCTCCCCCTCACCTGTTTAATAATCCCTGGTGGCTAGTGGGGGCAGCGGGGGGATGTCTGCACGATAGGTGCAGACATCCTCCATGCTGCCCGACTCCTCCGTCTATTATGACGGACAGCTGGTCCGTGAAAATAGACGGAGGTGTCGGGCAGCATGGAGGATGTCTGCACGTATAGTGCAGACATCCCCCAGCTGCCCGATTCTCCCTGGTGGGTTGTGGGGCAGCGGAGGATGTCTGCACGATGAGTGCAGACCTCCCCTGCTGCCGCCCGGCATGACCGCCGGGACTTCTATGACGTAGCCGGAAGTACCCGGCTTCTTCATAGAAGCCCCGGCGGTCGTGCCGTGCGGCAGCAGGGGGAGTCTGCGCTGATCGCGCAGACATCCCCTTCTGTTAGAGAGGGGGATCCAAGTCCCCTGCAGCTCTGCTGGGGACCTGAATCCATGTCTTTTAATCTGACCTCGATTTGAGGTCAGATTATAAGACAACCTCGATTATAAGACGAGGGGGACTAAACCTCGTCTTATAATAGAGCAAATATGGTAATACTTTCTGATGATATCATTAAACCTTTGACGCTCTAATTTAAGTCTAAATCCTTTTGTCCTCGCATTGTTTGGCACCCCTCCCCCACCATTTTAAATGTCCCCAAACAGCGTTCCACTCTTAAGCTCTCAAACAGCTTGCCAGTGCCACCCCTACCCCCAAACAGCTTGCCAGTGCCACCCCTGCCCCCAAACAGCTTGCCAGCACAATCTGTGCCCCTAAAAAGCTTGCCAGTGCCAATCCTGTGGCCAAACAGCTTGTCAGTGTAATATCTCTTTCTAGACAACTTGCCATTGCAATCTCTGTCCCCAAACAGCTTGCTAGTGGCACCCCTAATCACCAATGTGAATGGGGATTACCAATATACTGTTACCAGGGCCGCCATCAGAAATTTTGGGGCCCCTTACTTTACATATTTTTGGGTCCCCCCTCCCTATATTTGCCTCTCCGCCCTACCCTGCCAAAGTAATTTTATCTTTGTATTGTTTGTCAATGAGTAGTAAATGCATATTCTACACATATCATATCGATGAGGAGTAAATGCATACATTATGTATGTCATGTCGATGAGCAGTAAAATGCATACACTATGTATGTCATGTCGATGAGCAGTAAAATGCATACACTACGTATACATAGTTGCCAACATTTTAAAAAAATTTCCAGGGACACTTTTCCGCTCAGCTTCCAGTTGACCACACCTACTGCCAAAAGCTCCACCCACTTGATATGATTAGCATAATGTAACTCCACCTTATTAGTAACATAGTAACATAGTAATTTAGGTTGAAAAAAGACACAAGTCCATAAAGTTCAACCCCTCTTACCTATCATTTCAGCGTTTTGATCCAAAAGAATGCAAAAAAAACCCTTTTCGAATGTTGCCTCCTAGGGGGAGAAAAATTCCTTCTTGACTCCAAAAGGGCAATCAGATTTCTCCTTCGATCAATAAGCTCTATTATTAATGCTTATTCTATTATTAATACCCCTGTATGTTCTGCTTTTCTAAAAAAAACATCCAGACCATTTTTAAATGCATCTATTGTGGTTGATAGCACTACCTCTTAGAAACATAGAAACATAGAATGTGTCGGCAGATAAGAACCATTCGGTCCATCTAGTCTGCCCAATTTTTTTGAGTACTTTTATTAGTCCCCCGTTCCCGGTCTTATAGTTAGGATAGACCTTGTGTCTATCCCACGCATGCTTAAAATCCTTGACTGTGTTTACCTCTACCACTTCTGCTGCCAGGCTATTCCATACATCCACTACCCTCTCAGTAATGTAATACTTCCTAATATTACTTTTAAATCGTTGCCCCTCTAATTTAAGACTATGTCCTCTAGTTGTGGTAGTTTTTCTTCTTTTAAATATACTCTCTTCCTTTACTGTGTTGATTCCCTTTATGTATTTACATGTTTCTATCATATCCCCCCTGTTACGTCTTTCCTCCAAGCTATACATGTTAAGATGCTTTAACCTTTCCTGGTAAGTTTTATCCTTCAACCCATGAACCAGTTTAGTAGCCCTTCTCTTATTGTCACAGTGTAGATTATATCACCAAGTTCCCACCAACATTACAAGCATCCTTGGTATACAACAGATACATGCACAGCACAACATCTACATCAGGCAGGTGCATTACATTAAATATAGTAAGACCTGGTGCAGATACGCTGCAGTCAGAGAGATGTGTCTACACCAGTACATAGTGCTGGAGGGTCAGTTGCTTGGAAAAACCTGCCCTGTCAATAAAGTTTTAGGGTTTGGACTTGGTCTACTCAACATCATTGAGTATACTAGGGAGCTAGCTGTGAACTACAACCCTTATGATGCCCAGCCAGCCTAAAAAACAAAGGTCCCCATGATGCTGGGAGAGACATCAATGGATTAACAATTAATATGATAGAACTCCTTTCTGTCAATGGTTGCTTCAGGCACGCCCAGCCGGGAACTCATTCAGCACCAAAATTTGGGCTCTGGGGAACCCTTGATCATTCCATATTGCCCTAGAGGCAGTCAGCAACATTGCAATGAAAAAAAAAAAAAGACTCAGTTAGCTTAAATCTAGGGTTAGGGTTAGAATAGCTTTTAGGGTTACAATTAAATTAGGGTTAGCAGAAAGGATAGAGTTAAAATTAAATAAAAATTAAAAAATATTAAGGGTTAGCATAAGGGTTAGAGTTGGGGTTAAATTTAGGATAAGGGTTAAATTTCGGGTTCGGGTTGGGGTCAAAAGGTAAATATAGGGAATACCCAAAAAACACTATTTTGGGGGTTTTGCCCCATAACGTGCAAAAAACATGGAAACAAGCATATTTCTGAACTCGGGACAACATTTACAAACTATTCAGATGGGTATTTTTTTAACCCCTTAGTGACATGACTTTTTTGGCTTGTCCGACGCTTGGTGACATGGGCTGTTTTAACATTTCTGAGGTGTTTGTGTTTTGCTGTAATTTATTTCTGTCTCATTTAGTGTACCCGCACAAACTATATATTGTTTTTATCGTTATAAGAAGGGCTTTCTTTTGATACCATTATTTTGATAATAGCATATAATTTGATGTAAAAAAAATAAGAAAATATGGCCAAAAAATTGAAAAAATACTTTTTTTATGACTTTTATTTGAAAAATCGTATACTCATGTACAAGAGACAACAAAAAAACACTGCTAAAAAGTTTCTAATATATGTCCTGAGTTCAGAAATAGCCCATGTTTTTATGTTTTTGTGCTTTTTTATTCATGTTACAGGGCCAGAACTATAAGTGGTGCAAAGCTATTTTAAAATCCTTTCTTTCAAAATTAGCGATAGTGACATTGTAACACTGATTTCTGTACTAAATCCATGAATGACCCCCAACATGTACATATTTTTGAAAACTAGACAACTCAGGGCATTTAACTTGGGGTATTTTGACACATTACATGTAGCCATTTTACCACCAATCTATGCCAAAGTTTGCAGCAAAAAAATCTTTTTTTTTAATTTTTCACATATATTGCAATTTAGGTAAACATTACCTTAAAATGTGAAGGGATATTTCCAAATAACACCTCAATATGTGTTCAGCAACATCTCCTGAGTACAGGGATACCACCCATGCATAGGTTTGTTGGTTTGTTTTGGGGCTAAAAGGCCACATTTAGGGGGTGCGCATTTTGGTTTTCCAACTTGGAATTCTGACATGCAGAAAACTTGTGCCCATGTCCCATTTGGGACATTTTTGAAGCCAGAAAGTGTATTCTACCCCACAAAACCATATATATTTTTAAACTAGACACCCTAGGGTATTTCAAATGGTAGTATTTTAACACTTTCCATGCACTAATTATACTACCAGCCTATGTCAATGTTTTGGGTAGTAATTTTTTTTCACATACATTGTACTTTGTGCATGAATTCACAGATCCTGTTATATGTCAGTGCCAAACAACACCTCAATATGTGTTCAGCAACATCTCCTGAGTACAGGGATACCCCCCATGTATAGGTTGGTTAGGTTATTTGGGGGTTAAAAGGCCACATTTGAGAGGTGCGCTTTTTGGTTTTCCAACTTGGAGTTCTGACGTGCAGAAAACCTGCTCCCATGTCCCATTTGGGACATTTTTGAAGCCAAAAAGTGTATTCTATCCCACAAAACCATATATTTTTGAAAACTAGACACCCTAGGGTATTTCAAATGGTAGTATTTTAACACTTTCCATGCACTAATTATACTACCAGCCTATGTCAATGTTATGGATAGTAATTTTTTTTCACATACATAGTACTTTGGGCATGAATTCACAGATCCTGTTATATGTCAGTGCCAAACAACACCTCAATATGTGTTTAGCAACATCTCCTGAGTACAGGGATACCACCCATGTATAGGTTGGTTAGGTTATTTGGGGGTTAAAAGGCCACATTTGAGAGGTGCGCTTTTTGGTTTTCCAACTTGGAATTCTGACGTGCAGAAAACCTGTGCCGATGTCCCATTTGGGACATTTTTGAAGCCAAAAAGTGTATTCTATCCCACAAAACCATATATTTTTGAAAACTAGACACCCTAGGGTATTTCAAATGGTAGTATTTTAACACTTTCCATGCACTAATTCTACCACCAGCCTATGTCAATGTTATGGATAGTAATTTGTTTTTCACATTCATTGTACATCGGGCATGAATTCATAGATCCTTTTATGTGTCAGTGCCAAACAACACCTCAATATGTGTTTAGCAACATCTCCTGAGTACAGGGATACCACCCATGTATAGGTTGGTTAGATTATTTGGGGGCTAAAAGGCCATGTTTAGGGGGGGTGCATTTCCAACTTGGAATTTTGACATGTAGTCAGCCTGCGCCCATGTTCCATTTGGGGCACTTTTGAAGCCTGTCAAAGTATTTTACCCCATAAAACCATATATTTTGGAAAACTAGACATCCTAGGGTTTTTAAAATTGTGGTATTTTAACACTTTCCAAGTGCTAATTCTACCACCAACCTATGTCAAAGGGTTGGGATGTCATTTTTTCCCCACACACATTGTAGTTCAGGCAGGAATTTCCAGATTCTGGTATTTGCCACTGCCAACCAACACCTCAATATGTGTTCAGCAACATCTCCTGAGTACAGGGATACCCCCCATGCATAGGTTTGTTGGTTTGTATTGGGTCTAAAATTCCACATTTAGGGGGTGCGCAATTCCAACCTGGAATTTTGACATGTAGTCAGCCTGCGCCCATGTTCCATTTGGAACATTTTTGAAGCCGTCCAATGAATTTTACCCCATCAAACCATATATTTTTGGAAAATAGACATCCTAAGGTATTTCAAATGGTGGTATTTTAATACTGTATAGGTACTAATTCTACCATCAGCCTTTGTAAAAGTTTGTGGTAGTACTTTTTTGGGAGGTTTTTTTCCACATGCATTGTACTTCAGGCATGAATTCACAGATTCTGGTATATGTCACTGCCAAACAACAACCCAATATGTGTTCAGCAACATCTCCCAAGTACAGGGATAGCACCCATGCATAGGTTTGTTGGTTTGTTTTTGGCTAGAAGGCAACATTTGTGAGATGCGCATCTCAAATTTCCAACTTGGAATTTTGACATGTAGTCAACCTGCGTACGTGTCCTTTATGGGATATATCTTTGAAGCCAGCCAATGTAATTTACCTCCACCAAACCATATATTTTTTTATCGGTAGACCCCCATCACTACTTGTGGCAAGGGCTCAGCAGCCACCGATACATCGCTAGATGATGTATCAGAAAGCTGAATAGGGTCAAAATCGAACCCTGAGTCCGCGGCCTCAGAATCAGTGCGTAAGCAGTGATCTCGAGCAAAGAAGGGGTTAATAGCTCTTAGAAGAGCCTATCTAGTACTGTTATACATTACAGTACAAAGAAATTAATCCATAAAACAGTGCAGACAGAAAAACATACTGTTGCTGTGCAAGATTACTGCTTACACAGTGATGAATGGCAGGGAAGGGGTTAATACACAGTGAAAGACTTTCATAAAACCTGACAATTTTATAAAATGTTATTTTATATCACTAATACTGATCTGTCTCTTTCCGTCACAAAAATGTAAGTGAGGAGAGGGAGGCAGATCAATATTTGTGAATATTGATCCGACCAATTTTGATCTGACCAGGGCGAATGGTGAGCTTAATTGAGAAATCACCAAACCGCCTTTGCCACTAATTCGCTGTTACTGATCGCTATGCGCTCAGGCAGCTTAAAAAAAAAAAACTCAAATATTTTTACTTTACATGTAATCCCCTAGCGGGTATGTGTAAAAAAAATAAAATAAAAATATGCAGACAGATAAAAATTGCTTTGGCGTCAATATCATTGCGTAAGCAGTGATCGACGGCAAAGAAGGGGTTAATAACTCTTAGAAGAGCCTTTTTAGTACTGTAATAAATTACAGTACAAAAAAAATTAACCCCTAAAAAATGCACAAACGGCAAAAATAAATGCGCTGATGTGCACGATCACTGCTTATGCAAGATCAGTGGCAGGGAAGGGGTTAAACGCAGGGAATTGCTTTAATACATTTTTTTTATTGTTTTAATATTTGTGTGTTGTGTGTTTATTGTTTTTTTTTACTTTTAGAACTTTGATCTGTCTCTCTCCCTCACTAAAAAAATGTGAGGAGAGGGAGGCAGATCATAACTGGTCAGATCAATATAGGGTTAATATTGATCTGACCAGTCAGTGGGGATGTTCAGCAGAACATCCCCACTGCCTGTCAGTGTGCCTGGCAGTCACTGATTGCCTCTGTGAAGAGGCAATCGTGTGACAGCCAGAGAGCACAGGAAGCAGGTACTTCCTGCCTCCTGTGCTCTTGCCCTTAGAAGGGCAGCGCCATCTTGGTCACTCAGTGACCAAGATCGTGCATTTTTTTTTTGTGTTCCTGATTGCCTCGACTTGCGAGGCAATCAGGAACACTTTCTGAGCATAGGAAGCGAAAAATTCGCTTCCTATGCTCATTTTTTAATGCCCGTCGTTTTAAAGGCACTGTGCCTTTAAAACCGGCATTTCGATCGCTGTCCGGAGCGATCGAAATGCCGACGGGCATTTTTTTTAGCATTGTACGATGCTTCCACACGGAAGCATCGTTACAATACCATCAGAGCACTGAAAGCGGAAAAACTCGGACTAGGTCCGTCCTGTGTCACTAACGCTTCGCCACACAGGACGGACCTAGTCCGTCCTGTGTCGCGAAGGGGTTAATGATTGTATTTGTGTATATTATATTTTAAGTCAGTTAGAAAAGTGTTTTTATTCTATTTTTTCCTCATATTTTATGATGGTTTCTGTAGTAAATTACAAGATAGTATGAACATAATGGTATCTAATGAAATCCTTTCTTATGACAATAAAAAAAAAACATATAATTTGGGTGGGTACAGTATGTGAGAAAGAATAAAATTACAGCTAAACGGAAACACCTCAGAAATGTCAAAACAACCCTTCTCACCAAGGGAAAGTCAAGGTCAAAATGTCTTGTCACAAAGGGGTTAAAAGAATTAAAAAATATAGGACATAGTCTTAAATTAGAGCAGCAAAGATTTTAAAGTAATAACAGAAAGTATTCTTGAATAAAAATCAGGAAAACCTTTGAAATAAATAGATATTTCCACTTAATTGTGACTTAGTATATACAATACTAAAAAAAAAAATACTTTTGCTTTGGGTACATTTTTAACCCCTTAGTGACAAGACATTTTTACCTTGACTTTCCCTTGGTGACAATGGCTGTTTTGACATTTATGGGGTGTTTGTGTTTAGCTGTAATTTTCTTCTTTCTCACATACTGTCTGTACCAACACAAATTATATGTTGCTTTTATTGTCATAAGAAGGGCTTTCGTTAGATACAATTATGTTCATCATATCTTTTAAATTTACTACAAAAAAATCATAAAATATGGTGAAAAATTTAGAAAAAAACACTTTTTCTAACTTTGACCTAAAATATAATTTACACAAATACAATCATTAAAAAAGTCCCCATCTAAATAGTTTCTAAATGTTGTCCCGAGTTCAGAAATAGGCATGTTTACATTTTTTTGCGAGTTATGGGGCAAAAACCAAAAATAGTGTTTTTTGAACCCAACCCTAAATTTAACCCTAACATTAAACTTAAGACCAACTCTAGCCCTTATACTATCCCTTGATATATTTTAATTTAATTCTAACCCTATCCCTTATGCTAAAAATTATCTAATTTTAACCCTATAGGCTAATCTAACCATTATACCAGTTTTAAGCTAATTAAATCTTTATTTATTTTTTTACATTGCAATGTTGCCTGCTTGCCTCTAGGGGCAGTCAAGCACCATATTCAGAGTGACAGAAGTGAATTTTCTTTAATGCCCGAATTAGGAGTAAATTGTGTTTGTGGGGTCTCCTATTTATGACATCACCTTGTGGCTTGATCATCATTTCCCACTGAGAAAGCAGTCGAGCCAAAGGTGGTGTCGCACAATAAGTGCAAACAGAAGTGATTTGTGTAAAGTGAACCTAGTGCAAAAATAAAAGTTAGATACTTGCGGCACCACACTCACTGCAGCCTTCTGGAGCACTCCGAAATGCTCAATACACAATGACAATAAAAAAGCAGATGGGCGCGAAGGAGTGGGTACCTTGAATAAAACACACAATATAATAGTGCAATATTGCCTCTATAAATAGTATAAAAGCAGAAATAAGTGGATGCACTCACAAACGAACGTGAGTGTCAGTCAAATCAGCTGAGAACTTGTGGGTCCATAAAAACAGCTTTAATAGTTCTGAAATAAATAAAGAAATGTGCATGTGCAGGACCAGTGGGTAACATATGCTGGCCCCTAGCACTGATAAAACTCACAGAGTGGTAGATGTTAAAAGTCGTTGACAAATGAAAGGACTGTGCCTGCAGTCACAAGTGGAGCTGGACTCCAAATAGATCGTGGGGGGTGCAGGCTACTATTGTTCCAGCGCTGCACCCCCCACGATCCATCTCACTGACTTAACTATACATTGTGTGGCAGGGGTGGGCTGGAAACCTTTAGCCTGTGCATTTGGGGAGCAAAACTTAGTGGCCTGTGGTCAGTGGTGTATCTTGGTTTTGTGCTGCCCTAGACAGACAAAATACTGGCATCCCTCCCACCCACGTTGGACACCTACTACATGTCCCATCACCCACTACATGCTCCATCACCCCATTACATGCCCTATCACCCACATTGCATACACACAAAATGCCCAATAACCCCATCACATGCCCCCATCACCCACATTGCATACACCCACAATTGTCCTCCTGCCCCCCTTCCCCCCCCCCCTACAGCTGGTGGGTTTCTCGTGCTGGAAAAGCTCAATTAGTTTTATGGAATGCATAGTTACATTTTTAACTCCTTAGTGACAGAGGGAGTCTGTTTTTACATTTCTGCGGTGTTTGTGTTTAGCTGTAATTTTCCTCTCTCATTTAATGTACCACACAAATTATATATATTATATTTTTTTTATCACCAGAAGAAGGGATTTCATTATTTTCAGCATATCTTATAGTTTAGTATAAAGAAAATGCATAAAACATGATTACAAATTTTACAAATATTTTGCACATTCACAAACGGTTAAAAATGGCCAGTCAAAATGTTTTTCAGGTTGTTTTTGTTGCTAGTTTTAGGGCAATAACCTAAAGTAGCTTTTTTTTCCTTAACAATTTACCACTTCAGTGACTTTTTGACATCAAACCCGATGACCGACCTAACCCTAATCCTAACTCTAACCTAACTCTAATCCTAGATCAGTTGTAGTGTTGCCACTAGAGACAGTCTAGCAACAACAACAGAGCGACAGAAGTGGTGATTTGTCACTGCTGGAGCGCGTACCCACAACACGGCATATTTGAGGAAGCAGCTGCCTTTTTTGGTATGGCGCATACAATCTCGCATAGAAGTCATTGTGTAAGGGGATTTTTCAGTGAAGGCATCATGGCAATGATTACCTCCGATGGTTATTATAATGCGTGATGTGCCAGACACGTCATGTGTCATGAAGAGGTTTTTTCAGTTCACTATTAATGAATAGCATCCGTAGATCAAGTGCTATTTTATGACATGATAACACATCATACGATTTCATACAATACATATTGCAACAACGCTTGAATATTAAACAACGCAAACAGGGCAAACTCCCCAGGTTTGTCCCTGTACAATGCATGACTGTCCTTTTAATGTGTTATCAATCACTCTTACAAAAGGTCAAAAGAGATTAATATCAAATTTATCAGCAAAATTAACTTTATGGCTATGTCGCCTTGGGTAACACCACAGGACCTCAAAACAAAGACTGTGCCAGCAGCAGATAAAAACCTCTAGTCTGCCCAGTTCCTCCTTAAAAAAAAACAAAAACCTGCATTAAACAGCTAATCATGGCACAACCGAACCCCCCCCCCCCCCGTGTTGCTAGGAACACAAAGACGCCGGTTTGGTGCTTTGGTCGGTAATGTAAAAGTAACTGTGCGTGTCTGTGTATGTAAGTGTAACTGTGCATGTGTGTGTAAGTGTAAATGAGTGTGTCTATGTATGTAAATAAGTGTAACTGTGTGGGTGTATGTAAGTGTAACTGTGCATGTGTGTGTGTCTGTAAGTAAGTGTAACTGTGCGTGTGTTTGTAAGTGTAACTGTGTGTATGTATGTAAGAACGTGTAACTGTGTGTGTGTGTGTACGTAAGTGTAACTGTGCATGTGTGTGTATGTATGTAAAAAAGTGTAACTGTGTGTGTGTATGTATGTAACTAAGTGTAACTGTGTGTGTGTGTGTGTGTGTGTGTAAGTATAACTGAGTGTGTGTGTGTGTATGTAAGTAAGTAAGTATAACTGTGTGTGTTTTTGTAAGTGTAACTGTGTGTTTGTATGTATGTAAGTAAGTGTAACTGTGTGTGTGTGTATGTAAGTATAACTGTGTGTGGATGGATGTAAGTAAGTGTAACTTTGTGTATATATGTAAGTGTAACTGTGTGTGTATGTATGTAAGTAAGTGTAACTGTGTGTATGTAAGTGTAACTGTGTGTGTGTGTATATATGTAAGTAAGTGTCACTGTGGGTGTGTATGTAAATGTACAATAAAACAAAAAAAGAAGTGTGGATTTTGCAGAAAGGATCAACGATGCAGACTGGTATCTTTAATCAATGGTGAAAGGACACATTGCAGGAACAAGTGAAATCAGCTTTACACGTTTTGTGCTTCAGCAGCACTTAATCATAAGCAAATGTAAATGTAACTGTGTGTGTGTGTATGTATGTAAGTAAGTGTAACTGTGCTTGTGTATGTAAGTGTAACTGTATGTGTGTGTGTGTGTGTGTATGTATGTAAGTGTAACTGTGTGTGTGTATGTAAGTGTAACTGTGTGTGTATGTATGGAAGTGTCACTGTTGGTGTGTATGTAAATTTAACTGTGTGTGTGTGTATGTATGGAAGTAAGTGTAACTGTGCGTGTGTATGTAAGTGTAACTGTGTGTGTGTATGTAAGTGTAACTGTGTGTGTGTATGTATGTAAGTAAGTGTCACTGTGGATGTGTATGCAAGTGTAAATGTGTGTGTGGATGGATGTAAGTAAGTGTAACTTTGTGTATGTAAGTAAGTGTAACTTTGTGTATGTAAGTAAGTGTAACTGTGTGTGTGTATGTAAGTGTAACTGTGTGTGTGTGTGTGTAAGTGTAACTGTGTGTGCGTATGTATGTAAGTAAGTGTAAATGTGTGTGTGTGTGTATGTAAGTGTAACTGTGTGTGTGGAAGTGTGACTGTGTGTGGAAGTGTGACTCTGTGTGTGGAAGTGTGACTGTTTGTGTGTGGAAGTGTGGCTGTTTGTGTGTGGAAGTGTGGCTGTTTGTGTGTGGAAGTGTGACTGTGTGTGGAAGTGTGGCTGTGTGTGGAAGTGTGACTGTTTGTGTGTGGAAGTTTGACTGTTTGTGTGGGGAAGTGTGGCTGTGTATGTAAGTGTAACTGTTTGTGTGTGGAAGTGTGACTGTTTGTGTGGAAGTGTGACTGTTTGTGTGGAAGTGTGACTGTTTGTGTGTGGATGTGTGACTGTTTGTGTGTGGACGTGTGACTGTGTGTGGAAGTGTGATTGTTTATGCAAGTGTGAATGTGTGTGACTGTGCATATGCACATATGAATGTGTGTATTTAATGTGTTTTTTTTACTGCTGTTTTATTTCTATGGAATCTGTGATAAACTCACACACTGCACATTACTGTGGGTTATATAAATATATATATGTGTGTGTATATATACACACACACACACACACACACACACAAACACACACATATGTATGAATGTATATATATATATACATATATATATATACATTTTTTTTTCAATGAAACATGAATGTGGCCCACACACAAACACATTTACATTGAAGGGGCCCACTGCAGAACAAACTTGGACACCCTGGTATAGAATATTTGAGACACAGCTCACATATGTTTGTTAACCCCTCTCAATCTTAATACAAAGATTATTTCATATGAAATGCTATTATACATTGTCAGATCACTGAAAGGGAAAACTAAACAGTTTTCTAACCCATATATTCCCTAGAAGAAGCAAAGCTTAAAATGATAAGTCTCCCTTCTCCAGAGTAAACTCGTCGTGTGTCTTTAGAGTTATATGCTTGTTAACTCCCAGCTTTGCCTCTCAGGTGAGGCAGAGCTGATCTGGAAACTGGTGTGCAGCTCCAGTTAGAGTGGGGACTCTCCCCGCACCTCTTATTTGGTCCCCTTGTCAAAATGAGGCTCTCTTTGCATTAGCAGAGGAAGACCCTCACCATCCAGCTTGTATGCTCCTCATAGAAACATGGCAGCTTTTAGTCCGGGAATAAACTGTAATATTAAAACGTAAATGCAAGTGTATCCTCATGCTAGGGATACAAAACATTTAAATTCCATTCCTATATGTCAGCCAAGAACTAAGTTATATTTAACTGAGAGACGCCATCAAGTTAGAAATGAAAGAATACAAAAAAAAAAAGTTCCTTATTGAGCCCTCTTTGCTCCTTGTAGCTTTATCAGGGGATTGACATGTTGTTTAGGGGGTCATGTACTAAACAAGTGCAGTGGGGAACAAACTAGGTAAAACATGAGTAAGGAGCAATTTGCGACTATTTGTAACATTTTGCGCTTGTTTTGCCCTGATTTGCGCCTCTTCCGATTATTTTTATTTAGTGTCCATTTTTCCCGTTGCGCTAATAAATTGCGATTAGATTTGCGCACGCTAAAAAGCTTTGCGAATATTTTGTGAATAATAATTCTTATTTGCGTGTGAGAATGACACCGGCTTTTAGCAAAGTGCTATCAAAAGAGGTAGAAAAAATATTCGCAAAATTGCCTGTTTTTATTCGCAGTTTGCTCGTATGTACTATTGGAGTGTTAAATGTTTAGTACATTGCAATGGGAGCAAAGCACAAAAATAGTTTTGAACATTAAATGTATTTGCGTTTTTTTAGTACACGCCTCTCTTAGAATCTTGGGTCAGCTCTTCTTTCGTCTGCCCCAAGATGTCAGCCTCCGGATAGAGATATGCAAGCAAAGAGAGCATAATAAGGTCCTTTTTTTTGTACTCTTTCATTAAAACATTTCTTTGTAAAGCCCAAACACTTGAAGCAATCATTCAATTGAACATAGTTTTGTTTTGCTGGCAGTTATCCTTCAATCTATTGAATGTTATTTAACTTTTTTTTTTAATAAACTTAACATTTTTATTTCTTTTTAACGCAGGTATTGATCTAAATGTTACCACTGAAACAGACTTGCCGAACACCAAGTCGGTCGGTGAGAGGCGAACCTTGGGAGAAGTTTTCTGACATGCCGTGACCTCACGCGACACGTGGATGCACGAATGCTACACAGACATGGCTCAGCCAACTTTAGCTTACCACTCTGGAGAGTTCCGCAGTGCAAAGTTACAAACTCGCCCCAAGGTCATTGCACTAAAATCACTGCATGAAGGAGAAGACCATTTTGTGTCCATACATGTATTTAGTGCAGTCGGCAAGCCCGGCCAGCTCACTACAGCAGCTGAAGTGAGGCTTATAGGAAGGATCTACCAGGAAGCCCCCCCCCCAACCTCCCAAAAAACAATCCAATTTTCGAAATAAGATCAGGACCCGATGCCGATGTGTCTCAATCTGGAATCCCACCTCGGTTCCACCAACACTCTCCAAACATGGTTCCATAAGGGACTTCTTCTAACTTCACGTTCTAACCCCCGAAAGGGCCCTGTTAAATACCCTGCCATCGTTCATCTGTCTTGAGCAGCCAAGGTGAAAATTAAAGAGCTAGGTTAGGTACACGAAGATTAAACCAAACCCGCCACCCCCCCCCCCCCCCCCAATTCTCAGCTCTAGAAATAATCCGGAGACAAAACACTTACCCACTTCCAGGAGCACAAAACATACCACCACCGCCGCCGCCGCAGCCAGTGCGGCCCTCATATTAGGAAACTCAATAGTAGTATCCAAAATGTGCCCGCGTTACAAGAGATGGGAAGTATGTATCACGGTTCCCTTAGCAAGAATGTAAGTGATGTTGCACGCCTTAGATATATCAAACTGATCTTTGTCCTTTGTGCTTAGCTTGTCGCCTCAGAACAGTGGAGCAGTGATGGGGTTATCACAGTACAGATAAAAGTAAAGATTTACCACTGTGTGCATAAGTGTTTTGTTTATTCATATTCTCACTTATTACATAGCTACCTTTTTTTTTGTTATCAGGCCCTGAACGTAGATCTGATTAAACTTCTGTTGCAAAAAAAAAAAATATTACAAAATATTCAGGATTTGTTTCCTTCTTGGGAGTTTGGAGAATTGACTGCATTAGCAGCCAAAAATCCAATACAAGTTTAAAACCCACCCCACATACAGCAGAGCAATTTTTTTTTTAAAGGGACAGTATCGCCTTAGCATTGCTTACACTGTGATTGTAGAGAATAACAGATAAGTGAAAATGATCTATACATTGTGTTAGCAAAATTGCAAGCAAATGCCCAAATGAGGACAAAAAAATGTGTTTTAAATGTCTGTAGAGTCTCCTGTTTATGACATCACCCAGGGGCACTTTAACCAATGGGCAAACTGGGGACTTGCCCAGGGCCCAGTGGTTAAGGGGGGCCCTGCTGGCCACTGGTGTCAGGAGGGAAGACTGCATGGAGGAGATGACCGGGAACACGCAGCAGCCAGGTGAGTACTGGGAAAGGGGGGAGGAGGGTGCAGGGGCATAACTAGGGTTGGTGTCACCCGGTGCAGAAACTCATGGTGTCACCCCCCTGGATTTCCTCCAGTACAATGCCAGATTCCTTAGTAATGCCAGTTAGATGGCCTATTAACTATGGCACACACAGGAGCCCCATAACTATGCCACACACAGGAGCCTCATCAATTATGCCACACCAGAGCCCCATACATTATGCCACACCAGAGCCCACTATTTATGCCTCACTTCTGCCCAATTAATTATGCCACACACACAGGTGCCCCATAATTATGCCACACACACAGGTGCCCCATAGTTATGCCACACACACACAGGTGCCCCATAATTATGCCACACACACAGGTGCCCCATAGTTATGCCACACAAAAGAGTCCCTTAATTATGCCACACTTGAGGCCCATAAATATGCCACACACAAGCGCCCCATAATTATGCACACATGGGACCACCATTAATTATGCAGCACACAGGAGCCCCACGAGGTGACAATTGTAAACTAATAGATACCAGGAATATTGTGCCATTCAGAACCCAGTAATATTGTGCCAGTCAGATACCAGTAATATTGTGCCATTCAGATACCTGTAATATTGTGCCATTCAGATACCAGTAATATTGTGCCATTCAGATACCTGTAATATTGTTCCAGTCAGATACCAGGAATATTGTGCCAGTCAGAGCCCAGTAATATTGTGCCAGCCAGATACCAGGAATATTGTGCCAGTCAGAGCCCAGTAATATTGTGCCAGCCAGATACCAGGAATATTGTGCCAGTCAGAGCCCAGTAATATTGTGTCAGTCAGATACCAGGAATATTGTGTCATTCAGAGCCCAGTAATATTGTGCCACTCACAGCCCAATAATATTTTCCCAGTCAGATACCAGGAATATTGTGCCAGTCAGATACCAGGAATATTGTGCCATTCAGAGCCCAGTAATATTGTGCCAGTCAGATGCTAGTAATATTGTGCCAGTCAGAGCCCAGTAATAGTGTGCCAGTCAGAGCCCAGTAATATTGTGCCAGTCAGAGCCCAGTAATATTATGCCATTCAGAGCCCCGTAATATTGTGTCAGTCAGATACCAGAAATATTGTGCCATTCAGATACCAGGAATATTGTGCCATTACGAGCCCAGTAATATTGTGCCAGTCAGAGCCCAGTAATATTGTGCCAGTCAGAGCCCAGTAATATTGTGCCAGTTAGATACCAGTAATATTATGCCATTCAGATACCAGTAATATTGTGCCAGTCAGATATTAGTAATATTGTGCCAGTCAGATACCAGGAATATTGTGCCATTCAGAAGGAGGAGGTGTCATCCGCTGGAGGTGTCACATGGTGCGCATCCCCCTCACCCCCCTCAGGACGCCACTGGGAGGATGTCATATTAATGGACAAATTGGCTGTGGCTTAATAATGGCAAAATAACAATGACATGACAGGGGCACTTCTGTGGGGCAAAGTGACACTGTGGTGTGTTCTGTGAGGCAAATTGACACTGTGGCATGCCAAATTGTGTGGGTGCAATATGAGTGCAAGCCAAGTGCTGTGGGTGCAATATAGGTGCATGGCAAGTGATGTGGGCTCTGTATGGTGCTGTGTTAAGTCCTTTAGGTATAATGTGGGTGCATAAAAGGGACTGAGTGGGAATAAAAACAAGAAATTCAATTTTTCAATAACATTTTTATTACATATACAGATAGTTGAAGGTGATATGCAAATATTTGCATATAATAATTACAAAGTTTACATTTACATACAGTTTTTTACAATGCGGCTTTAGAACAAATTAAGTTCGAGGGGGGGGGGGGGCACTGCTAAAGACTGTAAACCTTTGGTAATACAGTCACTTTTTACTTATCATGGATGTTTTTAAAAATAAAAATAAACTTATGGACCCACATTAGCAAATAATGTAATTTAATCTATATTTTTGATGACACATCAATGTTATCTAAATTTCCATTTATTTAAAAGTCTTGCTTTCCCCATAGGATCATAGTGTGAGGAGCATGAGGTTGGATTTCCACAAATTCTGGTGGGGTAAAGAAGATGGGAAAACCCCTCCACCATTAAATATATTCACCGATCAGACATAACATTCTGACCGCTCACAGGTGGCAAGCTGGTGGAGGCTGTGGGATGCTTTGGACTGACAGGTGGCAAGCTGGTGGAGGCAGTGGGATGCTTTGGACTGACAGGTGGCAAGCTGGTGGAGGCAGTGGGATGCTTTGGACTGACAGGTAGCAAGCTGGTGGAGGCAGTGGGATGGGTAATGTTCTGCTGGGAAAGCTTGGGTCCTGCCATTCATGTGGATGTTACTTTGACATGTACCACCTACCTAAGCATTGTTACAGACCATGTACACCCTTTCAGCTGGACAATGCTTCCTGCCACAAAGCAAACATGGTTCAGGAATGGTTTAAGGAACACGGGTCAGGGCTGTTTTGGTATCAAAAGAGGACCTACACAATATTATGCAGGTGGTCATAATATTATGGCAGATCAGTCTACCTCCACAGACATTGCCACAGACATTGATTTTCCTTCTATGGTCCTTTAGTCTATTACAACACTGGACCATCAGGTGTTTATGTCATGAGATAGTACACTACAAACCTACAGAGTTTAATCCAGGATAAGGGTCACATTAAAACCAATTGGGCAGTGACATAATAGCTAATCATTACTGTACCAATCATGCACCCATCTAAATAATTAATATAGCAAACTGCGAAATACTAAGAATACTAAATAATAATTACTGATACGTAAGATAAAGATACTCCTTTGTATACACTTTTCCTCTAGTTAGAGGATTCCATTGTAGCACGTGCTTGGTGCAGAGATTCTCCAGGTACATTTTCAGGTCTGAGATAAAATGCAAAATATTGGGAAAAAAAGAGATGATCCTCTTTTGAGATAGAAATATTGCTCTGAAGGTGTGAAAATTGAGGGGTCACACCAAGGACTCCAGCTTGAACATAAGTACTTACATTAAATTTTAATATCTCTGGAATGGTACATCTCATATATTAAAAAATAGCTACTAATTTGAAATTAAAGGGTGGTGAATTCATTTTTCTTGTTTAAAGGATAAATAAAGAGGATTCTAGAATCAAAATATTCCTATGTCTTCAGTTTTCTAAGAGTTCATATTTAAAGAATAACTTGATACTAGTTTTCTCTATAATCACTATTTGTAGATAAATTATATATATATATATATATATATAGCTCTTGACAACCCGGGGATTGGGGCACATGTAGCGCATAGTGCGAACTGTAAATATCAACAAGAAAAAAATAACATTAATCATTAATAACAGACTAATCCCTTTGCTCCATAATTGTTCCAGATCTACCTTTATTAAGAAATATTGTGGACCTAGATAAAAAAAAAAAGATTGTGGTAGCTAACTAACCAAATTTTTCCCCCCACTGTAGGAGTTTTTCATCCAAGCATGAACTATGATGACACAAAGAGGACAGCATCAACATGTACAAAACAATTGAAATATTTGCTCCATAAACTATTTCCGAGGGCAGACATGTTGTTTAGAATTTTTCTTCCTTTATCTGACACAAGATTCCGAACAATGTCTGCCCCCTGATAGGACTGTACAGAGCGGCTGTCCTTTAGAAGTAGAAGTATGTTTGGGGGTACAAACTTTGAGGGCACCAGCAAAACCCTGTTTTCAGCTGGACTTCAAACACAGGCTCACTCGGGATGTCAGCCAGGATGTGTACCCTGGGAGGGCCCATTCACTGTGTTTCCCACCGGGTTGTATCCTATCCTGCAAACCCCTGTCATTATGTCACCTTACCCATAGTCTTTATGAAAGTCATTCAGTGTCCTGTTGTACAGTGATGTCCTTCCATTAACACATTTACTTTAATTAAGTGTACTCTGTATCTGAACTTGACACCTTTGTATCCTGAAAGGTGTGAGGCAGGATTTCCCCTGTCCTACTGTTATGTTCATTAAGTGTCTGTATTTAAAGGTGTGGTTATGTTATATCCTACTGTCTAATCTAATTACCTGTTATAAATGCGTCTCTCTATTATTTGAGGCTCACCATGTGTTAATTAGTTTCCCCTGTGCCTCCCCCTCAGTTGATGTCACACTGTCAGTCTATAAATACATGTGCTGTTTTCAAATAAATGTCCATTCCTGTTCCACTCCTATTCTGGTGTGTGTCCAGAGTCCTCGGATCTGTCAGCATTGAGCGTATTACTTGGAGGCAGAGGGGCCGAAACCTCCCTCTTCAGTGGGTAGAGGACTCTGTGATTCCCTTGCTGCCAGCCGCCCATTCAGCCTCACTTTGCAAAGTCCCTCTACTGAGACCAGCATCCTGGGGGGAGATATAGTCACTGACTTGACCCCGGTCTCAGCAACGTTCCACTTCAGGATGATACACCTAGGGGAGAGGCTGCTCTAGAGTTCCGTATTGTCTCAATGGGAAGTACATTAATTTCCTAGTCCAAACTTACCACATACAATATCAACTGTTTACTGACTATAAAAGGGCCATAAAGATAAGTAGCAGCTTTTGGGCACACCTATATTAAGTGGAAAAAAACAGATTCCTAAGAAACAAGGGACTGTATAAGCTAAACAACTGTATCAGCTCAGCTATGATTGCAGAGAATACAAAAATGATGGAAAATTATCTGCACATTGCGTTAGCAAAACTGCCGAGCAAATGCCTAAATTAGGAGAAAAGGGTGTTTGAAATGCGTCAGTGGAGTCTCCAGCTTATGACATCACCTGTGGCGCGGTATGCAAATGAACTGCTTTCCAATGGGGAAATGTGCAATTTGCATACCGTGCCACAGGTGATGTCATAAGCAGTAGACTCCACAAGACACATTTAAAACACATTTTTCTTCCCACTTCAGGCATTTAAATTATCCATTAAAACGTTTCTAAACAGACCAGTTAACACTAAATGTGATCTTTGAATGACATATAAGAGAGCCCCCGGGGGGGGCAGCAGAGTCAACCTGAGGGGGCATTGACTGGGTTAGGAAGGGGTTAATGGCCAGAGTGTAAGAAAGTGGGATGGTGTAGTAAGGGGGAAGAGTTATGTACCATATAAAGGGTAGCAGCCATTTTAGGGGTCAGTCATTTTGTAAAACGATTCACCTACCTTGATTTTCCCGCCCACCCTCCCTAATTTTGTGTTAAGTAGGTTAGGGTTCTGCGGAGATTGCAAGGGTAGTGCACTTGAGGGAGAGTTTTATGTATGTTTGGATATGATATCCAGTTGGTTGTTGGTGTGTTTGGTGGTTCTGAGCAAGTTGGTAGCTCAAACCGGGTGGGAGGGGGATCTCGGTATGCCCCTCCTTTATATGTGTGTTTATGTGTGTTATGTGTGTTAGGTGTTTGGTTGTAATATTGATATTACAAGTTTTGGTATCATTATGCAAATAATTTATATCTTTTGGGGTGTCATTGCCAAGTTTATGTGAGTAAGGGGTGGGGTAATGTTATATTAGGCAATGACAGATGATGTTATTTTAATAAAAATATGGCCATATTTAATACGGGTATGGCCATAATTATTTTCCAAAATCTGGTGTCTGTCGTTATTGGGGATTTGAAGGGGGGGCATTAACCCAAGAATTTACTATACACTAGTCATAATACAATTTTGCCACTGTGGTCCTTTAAGTAACTATTTTATGGGCTGTTTTTATACTGCTGTGAATAGTTAAGGCAGTACTGGCAGTGATTTATGTTCGCAGGAACTAGGAAGGATTAAAGAAAAGAAACTGAATGTAACAGAGACACTGCTGCAATAAATGTTGGCTAATTATGCTTTCACAGATCAATACACTGGGACAATGTCAGGTGCCATACAAAAGGTAGGCATTTGGAGTGGCACGTCAGTGTACGAATACCCACCAATATTTTATATGAAATCATAAATATACTAAAAACACATGATATGTCACCAGGTGTGTACACGCCAAACAATCTAGGTCAATTAGAGGAATCAACACAGCAAAAATACACACATGTGCAGATCAATTCACAACCTGCATTAATGGCCCAAACGGTTCTTGTACATTCACCGAGTTGGCCTGGGTGGATTTCGAAGAAACACAAGTGGCTCCATATAGAATCTGTGACTATCTATGGTCTAGAATACCCCCCCCCCCCCCCGTTCATTTACATCATATTTTTATCCATGCTCTAACGTCTCAATCAAAATTTGGAAATATTATGCTAAATTTTGTCCGGAGCTTACTAGACTCTCAGCAGCTACTCCGCTAAGCTCATTGGAATTGTCCATTCCTGACGCCAACGTCCACAATTGGGTAGATAGAGGTCTAACCTCGCTCACGCACCTGGCTCCTAATGGCAGATTGCTTCAACTCCAATTTGGTATTGGTAAAGAAGACTTGTATAAGTATTTGCAAGTTCGCCACTTTCTATAATCCGTGAACCTCCCTCTAACGAACCCCTCAACCGTATCTTCCCCAATAGTTAATCTATGAGTGCAGGCAAACAAAGACAAAAAAAAATCTTTATCAGTCTGCTACCAGATTCTCAACTCACATAATATCCCAGTCCAACTCCCTTGTATGAAATCATGGGAATCAGAATTGAATATAGAATTGACGGCTCTGGAATGTAAAAAATGAATTGGCAATGCCGTGTCAATGTTCTCATTGTGCAAACCACATAGAGTTGTGTAGGAAACTGCTTTATCGTCGTTGGTATCTCGTTCCCACAAGATTCTCCCGTATGTACCCACAAGTGTCAAATCAATGTTGGAGAGGATGTGGCCCAGAGGGTTCTATGCTCCATAACTGGTGGGCTTGCCCCAAAATACTCAAGTTATGGGAGAGCGTGTTTGACCTCATCTCCGAAAAGGTGAACTACAAGCCACCCTTCCTACCTGAACTAGCCATATTGCACATTTGCCCAGATGGAATGTCTAAGCATGCTAAATAACTATCTTTCCATATACTGATAGCTACTAAGCTTCTCCTGGCCAGGAGGTGGAAAACTGATTCAATACCGACTAGAACTGAGATTACAAATCTGGTAGATTACAATTTGTCAATGGAAAAAGCCTACTACTCCATAACAGGTAATTGTGCTCCTTATGATAAATTATCACAACTATGGAAGGATCCTTCTTATCAAGGGAAATAATGATAACATCTTTAAAAATACAGCTTTATTCCCTCAACAACTGTGGTACGGGTTCCCCTCTGTCACTTTCTTCTCCCCCCTCTTCTTCTACGTTTCACAAAGGTTGGTCAACAATTTTTTTCTTTTGTTCTAACGATTTGGGACTCTATTTTCCATAATGGTGAATAAGAAGACTTCATGCTATATGGCGGTACTGTAACTTTACTTACCGCTTATCAAGTCATCTAAATGTATTATATTTGCTCATATTTTAGTGTTGATTGCAACTATTTGTACTTGTTCCCTTTTCCCTTTTTTTTTCATTTCTATTCCCCAATTTATTTTTATACAAAAATGCATTAAAAATCTATAAGTGTAAAAAAAAAAAAAAAAGGGAATAGTTAGAAATAAAGAATAAACAAAATTGCAATGTGAGGGTTTAGTCCCTCTCTAAGTCCCTGTGTCTCACAGAACCAACCAATCTCATGTGCAACATTGAAAAATAACATCAGCCCAATTGTTGAGTCTATGGAGGGCGATAGCAGGACTGGTAGTAAATCTTAATTGTACATTATGTGCATTTTGGACCTTGTCCTAAACACATTTTTTAATTATTTATTAAAGGGACAGTCTAGTCCCCAAACTCACTTTGTTGTAAGTGGAAGTCTACTGTCTGTATAGTGCACAGGCTTTTCTTCTGGTGTGATTTGATACAGGCATTCTTCATAAATCTGATTTTTTTTTTATATTTTTACTCAAAGCCCTCCCCTGCATCCTATCCTACAGGTACTACAGCACTGATTGTGTGTAGGCACTGTGTGTAGGCACTGAGCATGTATCAGTTTTGTTTCAGTTAGTCCCTTCATCTGCTCTGCTGGTGGAATAGAATGCTTTGTGTGGAACCTTGACTGTGCTCTTGTACACGTAGGATCTCTTAAAAGTACAACACATTGGCTGATGGCATCACTAGAGAAACAGGATATTCCATTAATTTGTGTAAGTATTTTATATTTTAAGCAATACAAAATCTGAAACATTCATTTTAAAGTACTTTGAAAGCACCAGACAGTTCCTTTAATGCCTTGACTTGCAATTTGATTGCATTTTATTTGTCAGCCCACCCTTGACTCTTGCATACATCCTCTTGGAAGTTTTTTTTATTACAATAGTTTTTATTTTACATATCTTGACTTGATATCAGATCTTTACAATGTGCTTTGTTTAAAGTTCAAAGCAAGACTATCATCTCTTATTTATCTATCTGCAAGACTGGTTTATTCTTATTATCAACGTACTTCCCTGTGCATGAAAAATAATGAAATAGTATCTTCACCTAAGCCCCACTACAATGCAGGGCCCAGGATTCGCAGAATCAAATTGCATAGTTTCCGACAGTTCAGAATTTATTGGGACAGTCCCTATTTTTGGGGAGGGGTCCTGTCCGATGAAATCTAGCTCTGTCAAAGCTTGCCATTCAGCATTTTGTTTACATTTTGATCTATTTATTTTCATTTAGAAAGTGTTTTACCAGGAAGAATACGAGAGAAATTGAATTTTCTCTCGTTTTTTCAAGTATGTCCTGGGGACCCAGTCTCCAGAATGGAGTTACACAGAGTTACACATTTAACAGTAGATTAAAAATAAATACATACATACATATATTTAAACAAGTTGGAAGGAGAACATACAGGGTAAATCATTATTGATACAAAAAGGGAACAACATGTACAGTATACGAAGGAGTTTGTAAACTAATAACAGGTACAATCTGTTTTGAGGATTTGGGAGACACTCCTTTTCAGGGATTTTAGACTAGATGATGATTTGGCAGAAACAGGAAGGCTGATTCCACATATGAGGAGCTCTGAAAGAGAACGCACCTCGACCCGCTTCCTTTTTGAAGTGAGGGATCATTTGTGAAGGGTTGGTGCATGATCTGAGATTGTAGGATGTGCAGGGAATAAGACTGAGCATGCCGCTCAGGTGGGGGGGAGCTTTGCAGAGAAGTGGTTATGCACTAAGCATAAGTTGCTAGGTCTCCAAATGATCTGGGGCTAGAGCCCAGATGAGCTCTCTCACACTACGTCTCTCTCACACATACACACACACACACTCCGTCTCTCTCTCACACTCCATCTCTCTCTCACACATACACACACACCCCGTCTTTCTCACACACACATACAAACTCCGTGTCTCTCTCACACATACACACTTTTTTTTTCTCACACACAGCATCTTTCTCTCTCACACACACCTTCTTTCTCTCTTACACACCATCTCTCTCTCACACACAGACTCTCTCTCTCTTTCTCACACAGACGACCTGACACACACACACTAACACTAACACACATACACTTACGCAAACACCCTTACACACCCACACCTAGACAGACACACAAACACTTACGCAAACACCCTGACACCCACACACTTACACACATGGAGACACCCACACACACAGTGCCGGATGTCCGTTATAGGTGGTTCAGAGCGCAAGGGGGCGGAGCTAACACCCCTCCCGCATGCTAAACGGACCTGTACTATGCGATCAGTGCTGATCGCATAGTACAGCTTTTAACTGCATTCAGAGCTTTAACCGGGAGATTCGGGGCTTCAGCCCTGTTATCCCCTCCTAACGACGCCACTGGCACTAAGCAAGCTAGGTAGAGAGTGCGCCTGGAGGCAAGCGTCAGCCAGTTTAACTCTTTTAACATTTTACAGTGATGAGTCTTATAATCGAACTGTAGTGCAAAACGACAAAATGTGTTGTACAGAGTGTCGAGTTTACCGAGATGGGTCTGCGGGGCAGAATCATACACAACATCTATATAGTCATTTGCTGCACAGCAGGTTTCCTTACTGTGGAATCTAGGTTTGATTTGTTTCTATGTAGAAAGCCAATCCTAGGATATAGCTTTGACACTTGCTTGTCATTATGGAGACCAAAAGATAAGTTTGGGTCTAGCCACATGCCAAGACACTTAAATGAATTTACCTGGGTCAGGTTATAACTGGATTTGGTCTTGATGTTTATTTGAGGATTGTTTAATTTAAGTAGTGTAGCAATTGTCCCAAACAACATGGACACAGTTTTTCAGTGTTGAGGAATAATTTGCTGCTAACTATCCAATTTTCAACTTTTGAAAACTGCCCCTGTAGCACTGATTCCACTTGCGATAGTTTATGTATAAATGACCGTATCATCAGCATACATATGCACACGAGCCAAGTCACGCACCGAGGGTAGATCATTAATAAATAGTGAGAATAGTAGTGGTCTAAGGACGGCTCCTTCAGGCACTCCACACTTGATTGGCAACGGGAGGGAGGCAGTATCAGACAAGTATGAACAAAACCAGCAGAGCGACCTCTCATTTATAGTTTACTTCACCATTTTTGTGGATGGGGACAACTCTGGCTTTTTTCCAGGCTAAATTGTGCATGTTATTAGTGTGTTTGCTATTGGACTTGCCTCTTAATATTCTGTGTGGGTGTGACTGTGTGGGCTCTTCACCTAAAATGTGATCTTAGGGGACTGGTTGCTGAGTAAACGAAGATATATCAGATGGGACAAAAATAGGGAGCTGGTTGAAAGACAGATTGCAGAGGGTGGTTGTACATGCTTTCTAGCTGAATAAAGGACGTGAGCAGGGTGCCCTTAGGCTGATTCTTATTAATTTATTTATCAATTACTTAGAAGAAGGTACTAAAAGCAATGCCTCAATTTGTGCAGATTACAATCATTTATCTAAGGTAATAAAATCAGAGAAGAATGTCATTTCTCTGCAAAAGGATTTAGAATATTTAGAATGGGCAGTTAATCAGCAGAGGCGTTTCCTTACAGAGAAATGTAAGATAATGCACTTGAGTAAAAATAAAAATGCTGATTATACTCTAAATGGTTGTGTGTTGGGTAAATCCTCTATGGAAAATGATTTGGTTGTTCTTGTTAACCCCTTAGTGACAAGGCATTTTCACCTTGACTTTCCCTTGGTGACAATGGCTGTTTTGACATTTCTGGGGTGTTTGTGTTTAGCTGCAATTTTATTCTTTCTCACATACAGTACTCACACAAATTATATGTTGTTTTTATCATCATAAGAAGGGCTTTCATTAGATACCATTATGTTCATCATATCTTATAATTTACTACAGAAATAAATCATAAAATATGCTGAAAAATTAAAAAAAAAAACACTTTTTCTAACTTTGACCTAAAATATAATTTACACAAATAAAATAATTATAGGGGCAAAAACCAAAAATAGTGTTTTTTTTGTTTTTTCCTTTATTGACCTTTTGACCCCAACCGGAACCCAAAATTTAACCCAACACTAAATTTAACCCCATCTGTAATCCTTATTATATCCCTTAATATGTTTTAATTTTAACCCTATCCCTTATGCTAAAAATTATTTAATTTTAACCCTATAGGCTAATAAAACTATATAACCAGTTTTTAATTAATTAAATATGTATTTAAAAAAAATTCCATTGCTATGCTACTTAACTACCACTAGGGGCAGTCAAGTAGCATATTCAAAACAACGGAAGTGAAGTTACTTTCACTTCTGAAGCTCAGACCGGCAGAGGGCATAGCCATTTTGACGGAGCAGCATGCTCCGTGGGGCTATCATTGGTGTCCCAGAGCAGATTTTCTACCCCAGAGCAGAAATTTCAGTGCTGGCTATTGCCTCGACATCGAGGCAATAGACCAGCACCGTTAAAGCGGTTTTCGCGATCGTTGATCGCGAAAACCGCTTGATTCACCGCAGGACGTGCCAGGCACATCCTTTGCCATTAAGGGAGTTTCTCCTAGGACGTGCCTGGCACGTCCTTTGTCGCGAAGGTGTTAACAATAGACTGTGCGGCTGATAGCAATCTCAGGCAGCTATTGCCAAGTCAAGCAAGTAGTTATCATGTATTAAAAGGGGACAAGGTTTAAGAGATCAGAACCTACTTTAGAATCTTTATAAATCATTGGTAAGACCTCATTTAGAATATGCAGTGGACTTTTGGACACCAGTACAAAAATATGGGCATACTGGAAATAGAAAGGCTTGGTTTGTTTCACTGCCAAACCACACCCCAATATGTGTTTAGCAACAGCTACTTACAGTGTTGCCTACAGTGATATCACCCATGCATAGGTTTGTCGTTTGTGTGTGAGGTAAGTGGTCACATTAGAAGTCTGCATTGCAGTCTTCCAATTTGGAATTTTTACCTGTCCTAATTGAAAGATTTTTGAAGCCAGACAATTCAGTTTACCACCACTGAAAACTAGACCCCAGGGCATTTTAATTGGTGATATTTGTAACACTTTTCATACAGACCGTTTATGACTAGCTTTTGGCAAACTTTTGAACAGTATTTGTTTGTGGTTTTTTTCCCCCCTACACACTTTGTACGTCAGACATGAATTCTCCGATTCTGGTATGTGTCACTGTCAAACAACACCCCAATATGTGTTCAGCGACATCTCCTGAGTACAGGGTTCTGTGGGTACCATCCATACTTTTGTCAGCAACACCATTATAGTTTAGGAAGCTAACTTTTGTTCAGCAAAAAACAATCCCCTTAGGGAAAAGACCCAGGTTCTTACAGGTAGGGCTTCACACCAGCATTTTTAAATGGCTGCTACAATCACCCGGGGAGTGATCATAGGGTGCTCCAGCACTTTTTTTTTAATGTTGGTTGCTTTCTTTTTATTACATTGTAATTTTGTACTGTAAGTTTGTACGTGACGAGCCTGGCAAGTCACTTGTCGGGAAGGGGTGAAATAAATGGCATCTTTTTTGAGCCAGTAAATACAATAGGGAGACTACCTTTCTAAATTTAGAGAGTTTTCTTGTCAGTCCACGCCTTAATGAATATTTTTCTTCAGTTTTTACAAACGAAAACGAGGCTAAGGGACCTCATTAAGGGAAAAAGAATAATGAGTCTTTTGATGCATGTAAGTTTACTGAGGAAGAGGTTTTACTTTAGCTGTCAGCTGTAAAGACAAACAAGTTGATGGGACCTGATGGGATACATCGAAAGTTATTAAAAGAACTTAGTGGTGTACTAGCAAAACTGTTAACAGATTTATTTAACCAATCATTGTTAACGGGAGTAGTTCCAGAAGATTGGAAATTAGCTAATGTTGTGCCCATTTACAAGAAAGGTAGTAGGGAGGAGGCGGGCAACTATAGACCAGTAAGTCTTACTTCAGTAGTGGGGAAAATAATGGAAACCTTGTTAAAGAATAGGATTGTTGAACATCTAAAGTCGCATGGATTTCAAGATCAGAGACAGCATGGGTTTACTTCAGGGAGATCATGCCAAACTAATCTTATTGATTTTTTTGATTGGGTGACAAAAATAATTGATCAGGGTGGTGCAGTACACATTGCTTACCTAGATTTCAGTAAGGCTTTTGACATTGTCGTACATAGAAGGCTTATCAATAAACTGAAATCTTTGGATTTCAATATTGTTAATTGGATTAGACAATGGCTGAGTGACAACAGAGGGTTGTAGGCAATGGAGTATATTCGATGCAAGGTCTTGTTACTAGTGAGGTACCTCTGGGATCTGTATTGGACCCATTCTCTTTAATATTTTTATTAGCGATATTGCAGAAGGTCTTGTTGGCAAAGTATGTCTTTTTGCTGATGATACAAAGATTTGTAGCAGGGTTGATATTCATGGAGGGATAAGCCAAATGGCAAATGATTTAGCTAAACTAGAAAAATGGTCAGAGCAGTGGCAACTGACATTTAATGTGGACAAGTGGAAGATTATGCACCTTGGGCGTAAGAACCCAAAAGCAGAATATAGAATATTTGGTACAGTCCTAACCTAAACATCTGAGGAAAGGGATTTAGGAGAAATAATTTCAGCAGGCAGCCTCCTGCTGGATCTGGAGCACTGAGGGTAGGCGCCTCTCCCACCCCCCAGTGAGGCTAAGCCCGGATCCATCCCCAGCCCATTACTGGAGCCACAGCCCCGGTACTCCTGTGCGCTCCCGACGCTCTCTTCACGCAAGGCCCGCACGGATGGGGTCTACGGAGGTCCGGCCTGCGGCCAGGCCTTCCATGGTGGCCATGGGTACACAGAGCGGGCGTGCACAGCACGCAAGGCCCACTCCCATTGCTCCAGTAGTGGCATTCCAGCAGCCACGGCCTAGTCATGGGGCTCAGCCCCCGCCAGCCTTGAGGCCTTCACGGACCCGACCCGGTTCCTCCTGGGCTGCGGTGAGGCGTACCGCGGTCCTTGGATCTCCCCCAGCACCTGCTGCAGCTACCCCCTTTTCTGTTGGGGCAGTTGGCGTCCACACGTGGCTCCGAGGTATCACCTCCACCTCCCCTTTTGGATAATCAGCTGCGCTCGGTGTGGAGCGTGGTAGCTTCCCCCATGCCAGCTGCCTGAGCTCAGTGCGAATCAGGACCCCTCTCCGTTGGCCCCTGCCATGCTGCCTGAGGTTGCTGTGGTGTCCCCCGGGCCAGCCGAGGTAGCTGCCCCGGACCCAGTGACAGCGTCGGGCTCTGGAGATTATGTGGTACTGCTGGCCCCTACAGCCCGCGGGGCCACATATATGTGTTGGTCAGGCCTGTTGGGCCTGCACCTGAAGCTGGAAGTGAGAGAAAAAATTTGGAAAGAGGAATTCCTTGAGATTTTTTCCCTTCTCCCTCTGGAGGATGTACCTCCTCCAGAGACGGATTTGAAGGAAACCGAAAAGGAAAAAGAGAAGTATAGGTACCTAAAAATCCCCAAAATGTTCGGGAATTGGCTCAGGGCTTTTTCTATTCTGGCTAGCTTTATAGGGGAAAAGTTCCCGGAGCGTTGCTCCTCGCTGTTCTGTTACCAGGACCAGATCTGTCCGGCTTGCCGGGTTTACGGCGGCCTGAACTGGTGGAGATATGACGAGCAGTTCTGCCAGTGCTTGGTGGTCCGGCCGTCGACAGGCTGGGACAATATGGATGTAGGGCTATGGCTGGCCATCATGACATGGCCTGCCACACAACAGGTTGGCCTATGGTCCTTTCACGGGAGTGCCAGCGGCTTGGGTGCCTCCACCCCGCCTGCAGTCCAGAGGTGCCCCGGTTGCGGCTGGCAGTTCAATGACGACCAGTGTAAGAGGGGTGCCAGCTGCCATTTTAAGAACTAATACTCGGTTTGTGGGGATCCCACACTTCTTCCCGTTGCTTTAAGAGCACAAAATCTGGCGATAAAGCGGATGTGGGCGCAAAAGGAGAAGACACCAGTGGGCGTCGATGCGATGATCCCCATGCTAAATAAATATAGGAACCGCAGGGCGGCTACAATTCTCTTGGAGGGCTTTGAGTCTGAGTTCTGGATTCCTTTCAGGGACCAGGATTCAGTGCTCTCTACTAGGAATTTGTGTTCAGTCTCTGATTATCCGTCGGTGGTCCGGGACAAACTGGCCAAAGAGGTGTCTCTGGGTAGAATGGTGGGTCCTTTCCTTACTCCCCCCTTGGACAACCTACGTGTGTCCCCCCTGGGGGTGGTCCCCAAAAAGGAGCCGGGGAAGTTTAGGCTTATTCATCATTTATCATTTCCTTACAGGGGGTTTGGTAAATGACAACATTGAGGCTGAGCTTTGTTGAGTATCTTATGTTTCCTTTGACGCGGCGGTTCATTTGGTTAGGGATACGGGCCCAGGGGCCCTTATGGCTAAGACCGACGTGGAGTCCTCATTCTGTCTTCTTCCGGTGCCACCATCTCATGGGATGTTTCTTCGAGGGTCAATTTTACGTAGATCTGAGTCTACCCATGGGGTGCTCGATCTCACGTTTTTATTTTGAATGCTTCAGCACATTCCTGGAATGGGTGGTGAGAGTGGATTCTGGTCGCAGTTCTGTCCTGCACTACCTGGACAATTTTCTTTGTGTCGGCCAGGCCAATTCTGGCGTTGGTCTTGCAGACATTTGGAGTCCCATTAGCCCCGGACAAAACCGAAGGCCTGACCACATGTCTGAGCTTTCTGGGGATTGAAATTGTTTCCTTGGCGGCTCCTGTTGGATAAACTTCAGGGGCTGAGAGTCGCGGTTTCTCAGGTAGTTGATTTACGTAAGATTCAACTTTGGCCTCTGCAATCATTGCTGGGCAAGATCAATTTTGCTTGCCGGATTATGCCCATAAGAAGGGTGTTTAATCGTCGCCTGGCTGCGGCCACGGCGGGTGTATCCCAACGAAGGCATTACATTCGGCTTACCCGCCCCCTACGAGATGACCTCGGGGTGTGGGATATCTTCTTGGCCTATTTCAATGGGCGGTCATATGGGCAGGCCCCACAAGTGGCCAGTGGGGATCTCCATTTGTTTATGGACGTATCTGGGGCCTTGGGTTTCGGGGCGATCCTGGGTCCTCAATGGTGCACGGAGGTTTCTGGCATTTCTCAAGTTGTTTCCTATCCTTGTGGCTTTGGAACTCTGGGGTTCCACCCTGCGGGATCGCAGAGTGGTTTTCCATTGTGATAACCTGGGGGTGGTTCAGGCCAACAACAATCTGATGGCCTCTTCCCCTTACATGAATCGCCTCTTGCGCAGCTTGGTGCTCCGCTGTCTTTGCTTAAATGTAACCTGTTGGGTGGTACACATTCCGGGTACCCTTAACGTGACGGCCGATGCCCTTTCTCGTTCACAGTAGGGGTTCTCTTTCAGGATGTCACGAGAGGACAGAGGTCCATCCGTTTGTTGACTCGGCATTCTAAGACTGATGTTTTTGGAAAGGGCATCTGGATGGTCCTGTCGGAGGTGTCTGGTTCAGTGATGTGTCCCATTTCTTGTTTTGACCAGTATTGTGCATTCCGCCCATCCTCTCCAGGTCCTCTGCTGATGCATCTAGATGGCAGCCTTCTTTCTCGGTTCCAATTTGTGAGGGCTTAGATTAGCTTTGGAAGCACTGGGTATCCCGGGTAAGGATTTTGGGGGTCATTCCTTTAGAATAGGGGCGGCAATGGAGGCCTCGCAGTTGGGCTATCCTGATCAGGTGATCCGGTGCATGGGGAGGTGGGAGTCTTGCAGGTTTTTGTCTTATGTACACCCCTCTGGCCTCACCCCATTTTCCTTGGCTTTGTTTCCATAGGTCCATCCTTGCTGAGAGTCTGGTTGATGGGGCATTCCTACCTTTTTAGGGAGTGCAGGCTGGCGGCCATACGGCCGTCTGGGGAACAGCTGGGGCTTCCAGCAAATCAGGCAGAGGTGAGGTGGTTCGGGACAAGAGGTACGAGGTGGATCCAGTTGCTCCCTGAACTGATACAGTTTCCCCACTTGCTGGGAGCCCCGGATGTTCTGGTAATCCATTTGAATGGGAACGACGTGGGCTCGGTCCCAATTTGGGGTTTATGTTACACGATCAGGTGGGACCTAGAGAGATTGCTGATTTTGTTCCCAGATGTGAGGCTTGTGTGGTCGGAGGTTATTGCTAGAAATGACTGGTGCAATGCGCATAGTCAGAGAGCTTTGGAGCGGTGCCGCATTAAGCTTAACAAAGGCATTTCAAAATTTCTCCTGGATGTTGGGGGATCGATCATCTGCCATAGGGTATTTGAGAGAGAGGCTGCCATTTACTTTAGGAGTGACGGGGTGCATTTGACCAATGTCATTCTTGATTTTTTTTCAATCTGGCACTACAGGAGGTGGTCGAGCAGGCCATAGCCGTGGGTGGGGTCGCCCCCGCTGATTTAAGGGGTTAAACAGCAGAGCTGGTGGTGGGGGTGTATCCTTGCCAGTCGGGAGTTAAGGAACAGAAGAAGACGTTTGGGGTGCCCTTCCCTTAACCTTTACAGTGGACGTGCCCACCAAGCTAGTAGCCGGCTGGTGGTTAGCATTTGGAGAGTAATGGTGGTATACAATTAGACGAGGGGGGGAAGGCTACGCCCCAGGGGGATTAATGTTAATTTATTGGTTGAGTGTAATTTGTTGAGTTAATAATGTTATTTAAGAGCCTATTTATGTGTCTGGCAAGGATAGATTAGTGTCAGGTTTCACTCTATTAATAAAGTTTTATTATAAAGTTTATATTTTACAAATAAAGTTGTATTTTCATGGCTAATACAGTGGGAATCTGTTTAATAAAGCTGTGGCCTATTTTAACTCCACCTCTGTCTCATGTCTTTATTTAGGTGACGGGAGGGGAGGTGCGTGGGATATTTCAAGATGAGGAAAATCCCCTCACATACAAGCAATAGAAAGAGGGAAGTGATCATGCCATTGTACAGAGCACTGGTGAGACCTCACTTGGAATATTGTACAGAGCACTGGTGAGCCCTCACTTGGAGTATTGTACAGAGCGCTGGTGAGACCTCACTTGGAGTATTGTACAGAGCGCTGGTGAGACCTCACTTGGAGTATTGTACAGAGCACTGGTGAGCCCTCACTTGGAGTATTGTACAGAGCGCTGGTGAGACCTCACTTGGAGTATTGTACGCAGTACTGGAGACCGTATCTCCAGAAGGATATTGATACTTTGGAGAGAGTTCAGAGAAGGGCTACTAAACTGGTTCATGGGTTGAAGGATAAAACTTACCAGGAAAGGTTAAAGCATCTTACCATGTATAGCTTGGAGGAAAGACGTAACAGGGGGGATATGATAGAAACATTTAAATACGTAAAGGGAATCAACACAGTAAAGGAAGAGAGTATATTTACAAGAAGAAATACTACCACAACTAGAGGACATAGTCTTAAATTAGAGGGGCAACAATTTAAAAGTTTAAATTTAAGTTTAAAAACAGAAGTGGTAGAGGTAAACCCAGTCAAGGAGTTTAAGCATGCGTGGGATAGGTATGAGGCTATCCTAGACATAAGACCGGGAACGGGGACTAATAATAGTATTCAGAAAAATTGGGAAGACTAGATGGACCGAATGGTTCTTATCTGCCGACACATACTATGTTTCTATGTATTTTATGTTTCTTTGTTTCTAAGGGGAAGACTTGGAAGCCTTTTTACCATAGGTGTTTTATTGTTCTTGACAATCTTTACAGCGTGTTAGATTTAAAACCCAAGTTCAAAGAGAGGATATTATCTCATGTTATTCTATCTGCAGGACTGTTTTTTTTTTTTAATCATTAACTTGTTTTTTGTAGTTGTCTTTGCTTGAATAATTTCCAAAATTATTAATTTATACCTTAGGCCTGCTATAACCCATTATAATGCTGTGGGTAAGAGCTTTGGAAATGACCAGGGTTCACTTCTGCCGCTCTTGAGGCAGTCAGCAACATTACAGTTTATAAAAAGAAGCTTTAGTTAGCTATAGATCTAGGGTTGGGGTCAGCATTAGGGTTAGAGTTAGGGTTAAAGTTAGGGTTAGAGTTAGTTTAGGGATAAGGTTAGTGCTAGGTTTACATTTAGTGTTAAGGTGATGATTAGGGTTGGGTCAAAAGGTCACCGTAGGAGGAAATGGTTTGGAAATAGCAATATTCTACTTTCAGTTATTGCCCTATAACCTAGGTATCCAACTGCGGACCTCCGGCTGTTTCTGGACTACAACTACCATAATTCTTTTCCATTATAGAGAGCTAGTAGGGAATTATGGACTGTGTAGTTCAGCAGCAGCATGAGGGCCACCCTTGAACACAAAAAAACATGTACACATTAGGTATTTCTAAACTCAGGACAAATATTGGAATCAATTTTGCAGGCTTTTTTTCATTTGCTTGTGTAGATGAGTAAAATATTTTTCAAGTTTAATTCAGAAAAAGTATTATTTTTTCAACGTTTTACCATATTGTATTTTTTTTTTTACAGAAAATGACAGGATATGATGAAAATAATGGTATCTAAAGAAAGTTCTTATTATCGAGAAAACAAACACTATATCATTTGTGTGGGTACAGTAACAGGGAAAGAGGAACATTACAGCTAATCACGAAATTCTGTCTTATGGGCACAACATTCCAAAAACAGTCAAACTGTTATCAATATTTCTTTTGTATTTGTACCTGTCTCTTTATGTTTTGTGCGGGTGTGACTGTGGAGGCTCTTCACTATAAAGGTGAGCTGAGGTGTCTAGTGGCCTATCAGATTGGGAATAAATACATGGATAGGTGAGCTGATTGACAGGCAGATTATATAGGGTTAAAATAAAGATTAAAATACAGGTTAAAATAAAGATCTGACAGGGTTAGCCCTGAAACGTTTTTTTACTCGTCTCTGTGATTTTGTGATTTATGTGTTTCTTGTTTATGCCTTAAAATCTAATAAACTAATATTAACACCTTCCCGACAATGTACGTGCCTGGCACATCCTGCCGTGAATCAAGCGTTTTCCGCAATCAATGTCGAGGCAATAGCCAGCACCGAAATTTCTTTTCTGCGGCCCCCACGATCGACCCACAGAGCGATCGTGGGAGCCATATTGACGGAGCATCACTTCCGTCACTCTGAATATGCTACTTGACTGCCCCTAGTGGTAGTTAAGTAGCATAGCAATGGAAAAAACTTTAAATAAATATTTAATTAACTAATATTATATAGTTAGATTAGCCTATAGGGTTAAAATTAAATAATTTTTAGCATAAAGGATAGGGTTAAAATTAAATTAAAATTAAAATATATTAAGGGATAGCATAAGGGTTAGAGTTGGGGTTAAATTTAGTGTTAAGGTTAAATTTTGGGTTTGGGTTGGGTCAAAGGTCAATATAGGAAAAAACCCAAAAACACTATTTTTGGTTTTTGCCCCATAACTCGCAAAAAAATACCAAAAAATATGGAAACATGCATATTTCTGAACTCGGGACAACATTTAGAAACTATTTAGACGGGGTCTTTTTTAATGATTGTATTTGTCTAAATTATATTTTAGGTCAAAGTTAGAAAAAGTGTTTTTTTTTAATTTTTCATCATATTTTATGATTTTTTTTGTAGTAAATTATAAGATATGATGAACATAATGGTATCTAATGAAAGCCCTTCTTATGATGCTAAAAACAACCTATAATTTGTGTGGGTACATTATGTGAGAAAAAAGAAAATTGCCGCTAAACACAAACACCCCAGAAAGTCAAGGTGAAAATGTCTTGTCACTAACGGGTTAAACAAAAAATAAATAAAAATAAAGACCAATTACATCATGGGACGATAATAATTGCTATACCTGGTTTGACACCTTGGCTGACTTAATGCACTGAAGGGACCCTATTTAAAGGGACCCCGTCAACTTAAACTTATTAGTATTAGTATTGTGAACGGAGGGAATAAAAAAATGCTCATGTAGCTCTCTGTAAAGATGCATGTCGGATTTACCCCGGACAAGGAAAACTAAGATGTTAACCCTTGCCTCCTGTAATGAAGTAAGGGTTAACATCTTTTTTTCCTTTAATTGCTTGCCCTTTGGAATCTGGGACAGACCAGAGTCTGACTGGAACATTGTTGATCATGTGACCTTTTAAATGCTTGCCTGCTTAATGGCAGTATTAATTAATGGTCATATATTGTTATCTCTCAACACCTAAACTTAAATTACAGTCTGTGACGTTAAATGACGACTGTCCGCAATAATCTCAGGGATAGGCTTTAAATATAATTATTATGTGTGATAATTACATGCGTGACATGTGAACTTAATGTGTGTAATATACCAATTGACATTATTCCTGTATTTAGTGCACTGGAGATTACCGTATTTGCTCGATTGTAAGACAAGGTTTGTTTCAGAAAAAAAAAATCTGAAAATTACCCCTCGTCTTATAATCAAGGTTGTCTTATAATCTGGCCTCAAATTAAGGTCAGACTATAATACGGGGATCCAGGTCCCCACAGAGCTGCAGGGGACCTGGATCCCCCTCTCTAACAGCAGGGGATATCAGCGCGATGAGACAAGGGGAGCGAGGGGGGAGACAAAGGGAGGGGGAGAGAGAGACAACACTAAGGGGGGGAGAGAGAGAAAGCTGGGGGCAAGGGAAAGAGAGAGGCAGCATTGGCACATAAAAGGAAATAAAAACAAGAAATGCATTTTTTTATATCATTATTTTTTATTAAAAAAGCAATTTACATGTGAATATATACTTTTTTCCTAGAGGGTAGTCTTATATTCAGGCCATTTTTCCTAATGGAATATCCAAAGTTTGGGGGATCGTCTTATAATCAGGGTCGTCTTATAATCGAGTAAATACGGTATTACCACAAACAATTGCCTAGCAGCTAAACTCAGTTCCCCATCAGGTCCTATAATTAACCTGGTCCCGGCCTACAATAAACATAATGTAATTAGTTTAACATACCACAGTAGTTACTCTAGTTCTAAACACAACTATGAACATGTTTGGCCTTTCCTCCTGGATGTATTTCTGGGCTGCCTTCAGTGGTGTATCTTCCGCAGGCCAAACAAGGCACTCGCCTAGGGCGGCACTTTGCCAGAGGGCAGCACTTTGCCAGAGGGTGTTAAAGCACACTTCTGGTGCTTCAAACATTTTTGCTCCCTTCCCAACCATTCAGAAAGCTTTATCTTTAGCTTAGTGTTGGGGCATGTAGTAGGTGTGCAATGTGGGTGGGGGAATGTGCCCGAATTTTGTCTGCCTAGGGCAGCACAAAACCAAGATACACCACTGGCTGCCTTAGAGCCTAGGTTTTTCAAGAAGAGTTTGGGTAAAGTACAGGAACAAACAAGAGGTGATGAAACAAATGGCTCAGAGAGCCAATGTAATCTCATCTCTGTGATATACTTCCAGGCTTCCTGCTTGAGTAACACCCTCTGGTTGAAGTCCCACTGTACGGGAGACAGAGTAAAAAAAGGGGTGCTGGGAAGTGAATATAGTTAATTTTGGACGATGTTGCATCATGGGTAAAATTCGCAAAATGGATGCTGGAGATAAACACCTCATTTTATTTTTACTTTTATATGCAATTAATTCAAACATAAAATGCATAAAATGAGATAAACATGTGTCTGTGGTGTCTCCGGTTTATGACATCACCTCTTGGCTTCCTACGCATCTCACATTTACGTTTTTCCACTTCCACTAAAGTGTGAAAAGTATCCATTAATGGAGTCTATTCACTAAACCATGAACTGGGGTGGGGGTAATCTAAAGTGAATAACAGAACTGCAAAAAAAATCAGGGCTCATTAACTTGAGTTGGAATTATTCTGTCTTTCCAACTCAGCTATTAATGTCTGGATCCTGATGTGGGCAGTTCGCTTGCAGTTCCCTTGACAGCTTCAATTATGCAAAACTTTATTAAAACGTAAAACATTAGTCAGAAATGTTTGTGATAACTTGGTTTGCCAAGGGCTGTATAAGCTGTGATATGGGTAAAGTCATCTCAGGTTATACAACACTTTATCAGCTGATTAATGACTCAAGTGTTTTGGAACAGCATGATTCTTATATGTTTGTAAAGTTATCTTAGTGATATTTACCCCATAAAATAATAATAAACAGTCACCTAACTATACTAAATGAACTAGCCCATAATAAGTTCCCATACTGTTTGATAAGAATATATAATGTGGGATTAAGGCCAAATAATGTATTTTTTTAAATCATTTTGCAAATGAAAATGTGAAACGTTTGAGAATGCTAATGTGTTGGGAAGGATCCCAGGGCAATAGAAGAAGCGGCAAGACATTGAGAAGAGGCAGAGCCTTACACAAGATGTTGGCACTGTAGTAGAAGAGGGAGCAGAGAACAACCTGCAGATTGAGCAGTAAGTTGTTTATTCCAACACATTTGACCAGGTTAAAAATGAGAGATACTCACGAATGATACTCAAGTCAGGATTCGCCCGGATGCTCAAACTCAGCTAACGTTTCTGGATTATTAATCCTGACTCAATCTAGTCAGCTCATGTTGACAATTATTTTTCTGTGTTAGTTTGTCTAGTAATGTAATAAAAAATTTCCAGTGTAAAAGTAAAATTTCTCCCCATCATGCTCTTTTTTCGGATAAAGAAATGGTCTACTCTGGTAATAGAAAGTGATGTATCCTACTCTTCCGTAAACCTAGTGTAGGCGATACTGGACTTAACCAGTTTATTAAAAAAATTTTTTTTTTTTTTTTAATTTATAATTCTTTATTAATTATATCAAAAGTAAGGCTTACAACACTACATAACAAGACAAAACAAAACATACAGACATAACAACATATACAATTCAGGAGATCTGATAGGGTCTAGTTTGGTCGGCCTTCTATCCCCCAGACTATCACCATCAATTTCCAATATACACGTAGGGGCGGGCTTTCTTATTACCAGGGGTGCTCGGGGGAGGGGATTTCGTCTCACCCTCAACGCCCAGGGACTATATCGCTCCAGTTCTTAACACTCATTTCCCAGGGGGACCATACCAACTCATATAAGGTGCTATGTGCTCCGAAGAAAAGTTTCTCTGCCCCGCCTGAAACTCTATCTGCGCAAAAATTTCTCCCCAGTGAGGTACGGATGTACTTTTCCATGCCCTCGCAATGCAAAGTTTGGTTGCTAAGAAGACATTAATCAAGAAGTATTTCTGATGTATTTTTAAGTCGGAAAAGTCGACGTGGAACAGGAAAGATTGCGCTGTGAGAGCTATGTCTCCGCCTGTTGTAAATCGTATAATGTCTACCATGCGGGATTTAATGGGAGATAAGAGTGTGTATTAAAAGTTATATTGATGCCAACAAAATCATAATAATCAGAAATCTAATAGAAAATGTTGGATTAGGAGCCAAGTATGAAATTAGGTTAATCTCTAAATCAAAATGTAATATGGTGGTTTTTGAGTAGTAGCATCAGTCATGGTTATACCCTAATGCGAACCATAGATATCTAGTACCTTTAACGCTTTGGGAGTGCCTCTCCCAGAGAATTAGACCATCCCAGAGGCTGTCTTGGGTAAAATTGTGCTAACAACGGAGTACGGGGACTCTGCTATCAAAGGGTCAATGATCGCCATCGATTTAAGCATATTACAACAGATAAGAAAACAAGTTGATAGCAAAATAGTTATTGTCCAACAAAAAGTTGACCAAACAAAAAAAATAGCACAGTCAACTCCCCCACTGAATAGGTTAATACGCCACTATCTCTAACATGTATTTGTCTTTTTTTTAGCTACAGAAATAATTATGTAGAGCCTGGTGGTCTAGTGGTTAGGATTCGGCGCTTTCTCCCCAGTGGCCTGGGTTTGATTCCTGGTCAAAGGAATTGTCTTCAATTGGACAGACTAGATGGGCCAAATGGTTCTTATCTGCCGGTGACACATTCTATGTTTCTACGAAGTAAAAGCAACTTAAAAAAAAGAGTACACCTCTCAAAGAGCAGGATGGGTCCATAAGAATTAGGTCTTGGATTTGCCCTACTGCTTATAGTTAGGTTTTGAATAAAATGTAGGCTAATTGGGGTCAACACAGGTCACCAAAGATTATTGTTGGTTTAAGCCCTGTAGAAACATATTATTTAAGAGACAATCAATTAGGATAAGTGAACTTGCAACTTACATTATCGCCGGAACTTATCTGAATTACTACTGTCAAGAAAATTATATCAGTTCTAAGTAATATTTAACCAACAGTACTGTGGGTAAAATACCATATTTGCTCGAATATAAGATGACCCTGATTATAAGACAACCCCCAAACTTTGGATATAAGTTTAACTTGTATATATTAACATGTAAATTACTTTTTAATATTCAATAAAAATTATATTAAACAAATGCATTTCTTGCATTTATTGTGCCAATGGTGCCTCTCTCTCCACCGCCCCCCCTGCATTGTCTCCCTCCCCCCAAACTTTTCTCTCTCTCTCCCCCTTTGTCTTTCTCTCCCCCTCCCTCCTATCGTGCAGACATCCCCCAGCTGCCCATATCTCCCTGGTGGCTAGCGGGGCAGCGGAGGATGTCTACACGATACACGCACACATCATCCGCTGCTGCCCAGCACTTCCGCCAGGACTTTTATGATGAAGCCGGAAGGACCCTGCTTCATCATAGAAGTCCCGGCGGTCGTGCCAGGTGGCAGCAGGTGGAGGATGTCTGCGTCTCGCCTGCTGTTAGAGAGGGGGATCCAGGTTCCCTGCAGCTCTGCGGGGGGACCTGGATCCCAGCCTTATAGTCTGACCCCAATTTGAGGTCAGATTATAAGACGAACTCTGAAAAAAACCTCGTCTTATATTCGAGCAAATACGGTTAATTAGCCATTGTCAAGCAGATAACCTCTCCAGCACACCAATTCAGCGTATGTGTGAAACAAGAAACAAATTCGTGAGCGGTAAAAATATAAATAATAGGAAGGTAGATCTCTAGATGTTTAATTAAAGGAGGGGCTTCTTCTGGTTTCCAGTTTGGTTGGTCCAGTTTGTTTTCCTGAGAGTGACTCCAGGAGAGATATTATTCGGTGGTTATTTCTCCTGCTTCTGTTTTACGTTAAGTGTTCCAGCTTGCTTTCTAGTATTGTTCCAGCTTGCTTTCTAGTATTGTCCCAGCTTGCTTTCTAGTATTGTTCCAGCTTGCTTTCTAGTATTGTTCCAGCTTGCTTTCTAGTATTGTTCCAGCTTTCTTTCTAGTATTGTTCCAGCTTGCTTTCTAGTATTGTTCCAGCTTGCTTTCTAGTATTGTTCCAGCTTTCTTTCTAGTATTGTTCCAGCTTGCTTTCTAGTATTGTTCCAGCTTTCTTTCTAGTATTGTTCCAGCTTGCTCTCTAGTATTGTTCTGATATATTATCTGTCCGACCACTATCAAGGATTTCCACTCATTAATCCAATTGAGTGACGGTCTTGGGAACATCAGCTCCATTGATCAGTATTCCTCTAAGGAAGCAAGGGTTAAAATAAAGTTTTGTTTTCCACAAATGCTTGCCCCCCAAACCCTAATACTGATACTACCCTACCCGAACCCGAAGCTAAAATGTTTTAATCAAACTTTTTAAACATAGAACGTGTGGGCAGATAAGAACCTTTTCGATCAATCTAGTTCTGCCCACCATTTACCTAAAAATAAATAATAATAATTCAGTAATAGAATCTAAATAATTTCATTAGCCCCTGGCCTTATCTGATATTGAACCCTAATACTACCCTCCCCGAACCCTAATATCTAACATTAACTCTCCGAACCATAATATTAATACTGCCCAACCGAAACCTTAATACTACCCTACCCGAACCCTAATACTAACATTAACCCCCCCGAACTCTAATACTAATACTACCCTCCCCGAACCTTACTTCTACTACTAACACTGCCGGACCCTAATCCTAACATTAACCCCCCTGAACCCTAATACTATCCTCCCCAAACCCTAATTCTGGCATTAACCCCCCAAACCCTAATACTAACATTAAACAGATGGTACCTCTTATTAGAAACTCCTTCGTATACTGTACATGTTGTTCCTTTTTTGTATCAATAATGATTTACCCTGTATGTTCTCCTTCCAACCTGTTTAAATATATGCACGCATGTATGTATGTATTTTTAATCTACCGTTAAATGTGTAACTGTGTAACTCCATTCTGGACTGGGTCCCCAGGACATACTTGAAAACGAGAGAAATCTCAATGTATTCTTCCTGGTAAAACACTTTCTAAATAAATAAATAAATAATTCCTCTAAGGAAGCAAGGGTTAAAATAAAGTTTTGTTTTCCTTTAATTGCTTGGCCTTTGGAATGTCCTATATGCTTCTATCCTCCTAATGGTTAGAGATCTATATATTGTTATCTTATAACATAAATTACACTTGGTGACGTTAACTGATGACTGTCTGCAATAAACTCTGGGATAGGTTTTAAATATATTCACTGTAACACGGGAACTTCATGTGTGTAATACATCAATTGACATCATTCCTGCAGAGAATGTATTGGAGAATAAAACTGTATCAGGGGCGTCAAAGTTTATTATTATTACTTTTTTTTAAAAGAGGGTTTAGTGGTAGGTGGGTAAAAGTTTGGATATTTAGCGGTAAAATGTTTAAATCAAACTTTTTAAACATGTCGGCAGATAAGAAACTTTTTGATCAATCTAGTTCTGCCCACTATATACCTAAAAATAAATAATAATAATTCAGTAATAGAATCTGAATACTTTCATTAGCCCCTGGCCTTATCTGATATTGAACCCTAATACTACCCTCCCCAAACCCTAATACTAACATTAACCCCCGAACCCTAATACTACCCTACAAACAACTTATTTCCCCTCTGAAGCCTCATTGCATGCCAAATCACTATTCCCTAGATCAGGGGTCCTCAAACTTTTTAAACAGGGGGCCAGTTCACTGTCCCTCAGACCGTTGAAGGGCCGGACTATAGTAAAAATAAAAACTGTGAACAAATTCCTATGCACACTGCATATATCTTATTTTGAACAAAACGAGAACAAATACAATATTTAAAATAAAGTAAAGTTAAATCAACAAACTTACCAGTATTTCAATGGGAATAGTGTGCCAGTCAGAGCCCGGTAATATTATGCCAGTCAGATGCCCAGTAATATTATGCCAGTCAGATGCCCAGGAATATTATGCCAGTCAGATGCCCAGGAATATTATGCCAGTCAGATGCCCAGGAATATTATGCCAGTCAGAGCCCAGGAATATGATGCCAGTCAGAGCCCAGGAATATTATGCCAGTCAGATGCCTAGGAATATTATGCCAGTCAGATGCCCAGGAATATTATGCCAGTCAGATGCCCAGGAATATTGTGCCAGTCAGATGCCCAGGAATATTATGCCAATCAGAGAACAGGAATATTTTGCCATTCAGAAGCCCAGTAATAATATGCCAGTCAGATGCCTAGGAATATTATGCCAGTAAGAGCCCAGGAATATTATGCCAGTCAGATGCCCTGGAATATTATGCCAGTCAGAGCCCAGGAATATTATGCCAGTCAGAGCCCAGGAATATGATGCCAGTCAGATGCCCAGTAATATTATGCCAGTCAGATGCCCAGTAATATTGTGCCAGTCAGAGCCCTGGAATATTTTGCCATTCAGATGCCCAGTAATATTATGCCAGTCAGAGCCCAGGAATATTATGCCAGTCAGAGCTCAGGAATATTATGCCAGTCAGAGCCCAGGAATATTATGCCATTCAGATGCCCAGTAATATTATGGCAGTCAGATGCCCAGGAATATTTTGCCATTCAGATGCCCAGTAATATTATGCCAGTCAGATGCCCAGGAATATTGTGCCAGTCAGAGCCCAGGAATATTATGCCAGTCAGAGCCCAGGAATATGATGCCAGTCAGATGCCCAGTAATATGATGCCAGTCAGATGCCCAGTAATATTATGCCAGTCAGATGCCCAGTAATATTGTGCCAGTCAGAGCCCTGGAATATTTTGCCATTCAGATGCCCAGTAATATTATGCCAGTCAGAGCCCAGGAATATTATGCCAGTCAGATGCCCAGGTATTTTGCCATTCAGATGCCCAGTAATATTATGCCAGTCAGATGCCCAGGAATATTGTGCCAGTCAGATGCCCAGTAATATTATACCAGTCAGATGCCCAGTAATATTATACCAGTCAGATGCCCATTAATATTGTGCCAGTCAGAGCCCTGGAATATTTTGCCATTCAGATGCCCAGTAATATTATGCCAGTCAGATGCCCAGTAATATTATGCCAGTCAGAGCCCAGGAATATTATGCCAGTCACAGCTCAGGAATATTATGCCAGTCAGAGCCCAGGAATATTATGCCATTCAGATGCCCAGTTAATATTATGCCAGTCAGATTCCCAGTAATATTGTGCCAGTCAGAGCCCTGGAATATTTTGCCATTCAGATGCCCAGTAATATTATGCCAGTCAGATGCCCAGGAATATTATGCCAGTCAGAGCTCAGGAATATTATGCCAGTCAGAGCCCAGGAATATTATGCCATTCAGATGCCCAGTAATATTATGGCAGTCAGATGCCCAGGAATATTTTGCCATTCAGATGCCCAGTAATATTATGCCAGTCAGATGCCCAGGAATATTGTGCCAGTCAGAGCCCAGGAATATTATGCCAGTCAGAGCCCAGGAATATGATGCCAGTCAGATGCCCAGTAATATGATGCCAGTCAGATGCCCAGTAATATTATGCCAGTCAGATGCCCAGTAATATTGTGCCAGTCAGAGCCCTGGAATATTTTGCCATTCAGATGCCCAGTAATATTATGCCAGTCAGAGCCCAGGAATATTATGCCAGTCAGATGCCCAGGAATATTTTGCCATTCAGATGCCCAGTAATATTATGCCAGTCAGATGCCCAGGAATATTGTGCCAGTCAGAGCCCAGGAATATTATGCCAGTCAGAGCCCAGGAATATGATGCCAGTCAGATGCCCAGTAATATTATGCCAGTCAGATGCCCAGTAATATTGTGCCAGTCAGAGCCCTGGAATATTTTGCCATTCAGATGCCCAGTAATATTATGCCAGTCAGAGCCCAGGAATATTATGCCAGTCAGATGCCCAGGAATAGTGCTCGTTATACCTCCCTCCTTCCCCGCTTCCCCATCACTTACCTCCAGCTGCTGTGTCCCCGGACGTCTCGCGCTGTGTCCTCCTGCGGAGGAGGGAAACAGTTACCGGATCCGGATGTGACGTAACGTCACTTCCGGTCGCGGAGATTTTTTTTTTTTTTTCGTTTTCCTGCAGCCGCATCCTTTGCGGCTGGCAGAAAGAAAAAGAAAAAAAGTAAACATCGCGGAGGGGGGTGTGCCGGCAGCACCCCCCGCGGGCCACATAAATGTCCTCGGCGGGCCGCATGTGGCCGCGGGCCGTAGTTTGAGGACCCCTGCCCTAGATGGACAAGTAAATCCAATTCCCCTTCCTGCAGTAGCTCCCGGAAGACATTTCACAAAACCACTATTATCCAACTCCACACCTTCTGACTGAATCACCCAACAACAACTGCTTTCTACCAAGCCTCACCTTGTCCTTTCTGTCATTGGCTGCACTCTTGCACACCTTAGACAAAGAGGATGGTGGGTCCTCAAATTCGTTGCCCGAGCCTGTCTCCATAACACCAAGACACTCTGAAGTGCCGCAATGAATCCCTCTGGTATTCCTAGGAAGCCTCTGCGGCAGGGACTTTGCAACAGTTCCAGCCTGAGTTTGTTTAACAGGTAATTTACAAATCAATACTTGCAATCTGGCTACTGAGCTGTCCACCTCTTGGAGACCTCAGACTTCCTACAGAGTATCTCCAAAATACCTTGAGAACATCTCCCACTGCACACTTTGATAGTTTGATAGCTGCACTTAGAAGAGCGGTCAAATTACTGAATGTCAATGCCTCCTCAATAGAGTTGAGCGAACCCGAACCGCAAAGTTCGGGTTCATACCGCACATTAGGATTTTAGGACCCTGGACCCGAAAACGGACATTCCACTGTATGTCTGGGTTGGAGTTCGGGGTTCGGCGATTCATATCGCCTTGACAAATATAAAATTACTAGTGACTGGACAGCTATTGTCACTAGTAAAATAAGCCCCCCCACCTGTCCCCACCCATGAGCGGCGGGTGGGGACCACAAATAAAGTGACTAGGGGTGCCCATCCCGTAGTCACTCCCCCACAATAAAAAAAATGCCTACCTACCCCCCCCCTCACCCTAATAGTAGTGAGGGGGGTGGACAATAAACTAACCTGTAAAAAAAATAACAATTTCATACTTACCTTTTGATGTCTTCTTTTTTCTTTCTTCTTTTCTTCATCCCCAAAAAAGGCCAAACAAAAAACCATAATATGCGCCGCAACTGTTAACAAAAAAAAAAAAAAAAAAACGAGCGCAAAAAAATAAATAATCCATCTTCGCCCATGCAATTATGCAAACTTCCGGTAGTTGAGGGACCGGCTGATTTAATGGTGTAATGATGAGCAATATACTTTACCTCCTTGTGCAGGGTGCATTGTAACTTTTTAAAAAAAAAATTGGACAGCAAGGGGTTAACAAAGCAAACACCTTGAAAAAAAAAATTCTTAGGCACTAGGGATATCGCAAAGACTATTGCGCTATGAAATAATTAAACCTGCTCTCTGTAAAGTATGTCTCCATCAGTAAGCAAAAATATCTTCTAAAGCTATTAATTATTACCATACTCTAAGGCCCACGCAACACTTACTGATAACGTGTTTCCGTCTATATTTCCCAAGGTGAGGAAATTGATAAGGTTGCAATTCATTTTTTTAATAGCCACTAGGCTTGAAAAATACATTTTAGGAGCAAATTATTAAATTAGGAGCCAGCCTATGCGTTCGGTTTATAGACTTTCGGTTTATAGAATACATGTAATGCTATTGCTATTTCATAAACCGAAAGTCTATAAACAGAATGTCGTTCAGTTTATAGACTTTCGGTTTATGGAATACATGTAATTCTATTGGCTTTCTATAAACCGAAATAGAATCCCCATTCATAAGAAATTCTTATGAATGGGGACTCTATTTCGGTTTATAGAATACCAATAGCATTACATGTATTCCATAAACCAAAAGACATTCGGCTTATAGACTTTCGGTTTATGGAATGTATGTAATCCTACTGGCTTTCTATAAACCGATATAGAGTCGGTTTATAGAAAGCCAATAGCATTACATACATTCCATAAACCGAAAGTCTATAAACCGATATGTCTTTCGATTTATAGACTTTCGGTTTATGGAATATGTAGGTCAATTGATTCATAAGAACGAATAAAACGAAACGAAAATAATGAACGAATGTGCGAGGCTTAGTTCTGGACCCGTTGCAGACTGGCTGGGGTGCGCACGGAGCGCTAGACTGCATGACGAGTTAACTCGTCATAAGGTCGCGAAGGGGTTAAATGGCAAAGTCCTGGCACATTGATTGGCAAAATCCTGGCATATTGAGGGGTAAAATCCTGGCATATTGAGGGGCAAAATATTGGCATATTAAATGGCAAAATAATGGCAAAAAGAGGGGAAAAATACTGTCATATTAAATGGCATATTGAGTGGAAAATACTGGCAAATAGAGGGGAAATATACTGTCATATTAAATGGCATATTGAGGGGACAATACTGGCATATTAAATGGCATATTGAGGGGAAAAATATTGGCATATTAAATGGAAAATTGAGGGGAAAATACTGGCATATTAAATGGAAAAAGAATGGCACACTGAGGGGCAAAATACTGGCATACTAAATTGCATATTGAGGGGCAAAATATTGGCATATTAAATGGCACAAGAATGGCATATTGAGGGGCAAAATAATGTGTCTCAGGTTATGTGTGTATTGGTGTCACTGTGTGTGTAAGTGGTAAGCATGTGTGTAAGTGTGTCACTTTCTGCGTAAGGGTGTGTGTGTAAGTGTGTCACTGTGTCTGTGTAAGAGTGTGTGTAAGTGTGTCACTGGTGTAAGGGTGTGTAAGGCTATCACTGTGTCTGTGTAAGGGTGTGTGTCACTGTGTCTGTGTAAGGGTGTGTGTTTGTAAATGTGTCACTGTGTCTTTGTAAGGGTGTGTGTGTAAGTGGTAAGTGTGTCCTTACCTGTGTTATTCACGCGAAACGCATTAGGCTGCCTTCCTTTGGACTCTATCATCCGTGGATGTATCCTTTTTTGTCTGTTCTGGAACACTTTTTTCACTATTAAAGCATCTCATTTTACATCTACCCGGTGAGTGGAGTGCACAGTTGTTTTCTCATTTTATGTGTCTCTGTGTGTCTTCAAGGGTGCAACCCCCCCCCCCCCGGCGATGGATGCTTCAGGAATGTTACAGAATTCTATCTCTCGAGGATGGGGGGGGGGATGATTTACGGAGGAGTTTTGGGAAGGTCCTATGATCTGCAGGACTTACCATGGCCCCCTTGCGATGACCTGTCCTACGAGCCCAATTTGAGTGGCCTCAGTCTGACAGGGAAAATGTAACCGACGCTCAAAGTGAGCGCTGGCTGTTTATGTCTAAAACGCAGACCTATGTGATGTCATAAGTGAACCTTAGTAGGGACCCACAGGTCATGACCTGCCACTCTGACCCCGGCTCACCATCAGTTTGTGACACAAGAATGCCACAAGGACATTGAATGCGACGGGGGTTGTGTACTAAAAAAGTGCAGTGTGGGAAAAAAACATAAGGAGCAAATTGTGACTATTTGTATTTTACCTTATTGTATTTGTTTTACCTTATTTGCGCCTCTTCCATTTATTTTTCCGCAATTTTCCGGTTGCGCTAATAAATTGCGATTATATTTGCGCACGCTAAAGAGCTTTGCGAATATTTTGTGAAAAATAATTCTTATTTGCGTGTGAAAATGACACCAGCTTTTAGCAAAGAGCTATCAAAAGAGGTAGAAAAAACATTCGCAAAATTGTCCGTTTTTTATTCGCAGTTTGCTCGCATGTGCTATTGGAGGGTTAAATGTTTAGTACATTGCAACAGGAGCAAATCGCAAAAATAGTTTTGCACATAAAATATATTTGCGTTTTTTTTAGTACATTCCCCTCTATGTGGCTTACAGGGTTAAGGACACATGACAGTCCTGGTGCGTTAAGACTGTAACCAAGGGGAGCAGCCAATTAAAAAAAAAATTGCATTAAATTCTGATTTAAGGATACACAGTGGATCAAAATAAAGCATATATTTCTTTAAAAATAAACATAAAGGGCCATATTTATCAAGGCAAAATAGGGGCTATTTAAAAAAAAGTGCTAAATTTGGAGCAAACTGCTATAGATTTGAATTGGTTTCGATGTTATTACTACTATTGTAGAACTGTTTCCTGAAACAGCACCTGTTTTGTCTCGATAAATAAGGCCCATAGAAGGGCGTGTATTATAAAAAAAAAAAATCAAATATATTTTACGTGCAAAACTATTTTTGCGCTTTGCTCCCATTGCAATGTACTAAACAGTTAATGCTCCGATAGTACATACGCGCAAATTGCACAATAAGATATTGTTTCTGCCTTTTTTATTGCTAAAAGCCGGTGTCATTTTCACACGCAAAATACAGATGATTTTATACAAAATATTCGCAAAAGTCTATAGCGTGCGCAAATATAACTGCAATGTATTAGCGCGACCGAAAAAATGCAAGCTAGATAAAGAAAAACTGAAGAGGCGCAAATTGGGGGACCAAATGTTACAAATATTCGCAAATTTGCTCCTTACCCATGTTTTACCTTCTTTTATTCCCCCCACTGCACTTGTTTAGTACACGACCCCCATAGTTTGTATGAATGCACTAAGTTAAAAAGTGTGCAAGTGCAGTTATACAAACACATACCAACAAATACCAAAAAGATGTCTCCCCATTTTGAAGCAGACCAGCCCAGCTTCAGTAAGGTTATTCTCGTCTTGTTCAGGATTTGTGCTAGCATTACATATGATGTGGAGTCGGGTTGATTAGGTTATAGGATTCCACTTTGATAGAAACTGCTTTTCGATGGGAAAGGTGTCATTTGCCAATCACGTCACAGGTGATGTCATAAGCAGGCGACACCACAGACACCTTAAAAAAACAAATTCAGACATTTACTTTTGCTAACCACATGTATAGATTATTTTCAATAACATTTTAATCTCCAGATTCACAGTAAAAAAACAATGTGGGGTTAACATAGATCCTAGGGAGGTACATACAATTAAACCTGCGGGCATTACGTGTTTGTCAACTAAACAGAAAATGGGTAGTAATCTTAAATGTCTTTTAGCAAATGCAAGAAGCTTGACAAACAAAATGGGTGAGCTGGAGATACTGGTAAGTGCTGAACAGTATGATTTAATCGGAATCACGGAAACGTGGTGGGATGAGACCCACGACTGGTCAGTTAATTTACAAGGCTACTCACTTTTTAGAAAGGACAGAGTAAATAGAAAAGCGGGAGGGATTTGTCTATATGTAAATCCTAAACTAAAGCCCAGTATTAAAGAAGGTGTGAATGACGTAACTGGAACTGATGTGGAGACACTGTGGGTGGAGATTAGCTTAGACACTAAAAAGAATCGCACATTACTTGTAGGTGTATGCTACAAGCCACCAAATATTAGCATTGATGGAGAAGATCAGCTTTTATTACAAATTGAAAAGGCTGCAAATCTGAATGAAGTTCTAATCATGGGAGATTTTAATTACCCAGATATAGATTGGAATTGTGGCACAACTAGTTCAGCTAGGGGCAGCAAGTTTCTGGACCTGCTTAATAACACATTTATGGCACAATTAGTAGACACCCCAACTAGAATGGATGCCTGTCTGGATTTAGTAATAACAAACAATGAGCAGCTTATATCAAACATCAAAGTTAGAGAACACTTGGGCAATAGTGACCATAACATGATTTGGTTTGAGATTAATGCAAAAAAGCAAATTGGTAACTACGCCACCAAAACACTTAATTTTAGAAGGGCCAACTTTGATGGACTAAGGGCATCAATTGAACATTTAGACTGGGAACGATTGTTTTCTGGACTAAACACAGAAGACAAGTGGAATGTCTATAAGCACACATTACAAAAGTACACATCCCAATATATACCTTTGGGAAACAAATACAAAAGACGCAAATCAAAACCAATGTGGATTACCGGTACCATGAAACAGGAAATACAAAACAAGAAAATGGCATTTAAATGGCAAACATTATAAAAGCAAGGGATCAACATTATCATTTATAAAATACAAAGATGCCAACAAAGCCTGCAAAAAGGCAATTAAAATGGCTAAATTGGAAAATGAGAAAAGGATTGCTAAGGAGAGTAAAATTAACCCCGACATTTTTTATAAGTATATAAATGGAAAAAAGCTAAAGAGGGAAAATGTTGGGCCCTTGTTATCAAGGGACAGAGGACAGAGAAAAAGCAGACATTTTAAATACTTTTTTTTCTTCTGTTTATACTAAGGAAGAGCAGATGGACGAGCCCCTGCTACCGGAAGTTACGGAACAGTCACCGCAAACATGGGATTGGCTGACACAGGAAAAAGTGTTTAAGCAATTAAACTCTGTTAAGATAGACAAGACCCCAGGGCCAGATGGTATACACCCAAGGGTCCTTTGAGAGTTAAGCATAATTCTGGCCAGACCAATATTTATGATCTTTAGGGAGTCTTTCAGTTCAGGAATAGTGCCAACCGACTGGCGAAAGGCGGATGTCATTCCAATATTTAAAAAGGGATCAAAATCTCTGCCTGGTAATTATAGGCCAGTGAGCTTGACATCTGTAGTGGGGAAATTATTTGAAGGATTGCTAAAGGTGTACACTCAAGAATACATCTTGAATCAAAATATAATTAGTAAAAGTCAACATGGTTTTGTGAAAGACAGGTCTTGTCAAACAAACTTAATAACATTCTATGAAGAGGTCAGTAAAAATATAGATCTAGGTGTGGCAGTTGATGTGATCTATTTGGATTTTGCTAAAGCATTTGATACAGTTCCACACAAAAGGTTACTCTACAAATTGAGAGAAATAGGATTTGGGGCAAATGTATGTATTTGGATTGAAAATTGACTAAAAGATAGAACACAGAGGGTTGTTGTAAATGGTAAAGCTTCAAATTGGACCATGGTAGTGAGCGGAGTACCTCAGGGGTCTGTTTTGGGACCTCTTCTTTTTAATCTGTTTATTAATGATCTCCCACGTTGTGCTGAGAGCCATGTCTCAGTGTTTGCTGATGACACAAAATTAGGTAAAGTAATAAAAACTAATCTTGATGTTTTTTCTTTACAGGAAGATTTGGACAGAGTGGGGGACTGGGCAAGAAAGTGTCAAATGAGGTTCAATATAGACAAATGTAAAATTATGCATTATGGGACAAAATAATAACAAAGCAACATATACGTTAAATGGTATTTCCCTGGGAAAAACTTCTAACAAAAAGGATTTAGGAATCATTGTAGATAACAAACTTGGCAACAGTGCCCAATGTCAGTCAGCAGTTGCAAGGGCCAATAAGATATTGGCATGTATAAAACGAGGTATAGATTCACGGGAGGAGGACATCATCTTGCCTCTTTACAAATCAATGGTAAGACCTCACCTTGAATATGCAGTACAATTCTGGGCACCAGTCCTTAAAAAGGATATTAAGGAACTAGAAAAAGTGCAAAGAGAGCTACAAAATTAATAAGGGGATTGGAGGATCTTAGTTATGAAGAGAGTCTTAAACAATTGCATTTATTTACTTTAGAAAAAAGGCATCTCAGAGGGGATATGATAACATTATATAAATATGTGCAGGGCCAATATAAGGAGCTCTCCAGTGACCTGTTCATTAATAGAAATATACAAAGAACAAGAGGTCAACCCCTGAGACTGGAAGAGCAAAGATTTCATAGACAGCAAAGGAAGGGATTCCTTACGTTAACGACAATAAAGTTATGGAACTCACTGCCAAGAGATGTAGTGCTATCAACCACAATAGATGCATTTAAACATGGTCTGGATGGTTTTTTTTTTTTTAGAAAAGCAGAACATACTGGGGTATTAATAATAGAATAAGCATTAATAATAGAGCTTATTGTTCCAAGGGGAAATCTGATTGCCTTTTGGAGTCAAGAAGGATTTTTCCCCCTAGGAGGCAACATTCGAAATATCTTCCTTAGGGGTTTTTGCCTTCTTTTGGATCAAAAGCTGTAATGATAGGTAGAAGGGTTGAACTTGATGGACTTGTGTATTTTTTCGACCTAAATTACTATGTTACTATGTAATGTTTAGGTGATACAGTCCCTTTAAGGTTAAAATATAAATGACTTTTATTGCCACAATGTTCAAGTGTTCTGTGTTTATTCAGATGGTCCTAGGGGTAGGGTAAGGGTTGAAGTGAGGCAAGAGTGAGCATGCTGCTCAGGTAACAAAGAGAGATATAAAACTACCACAACTAGAGGACATAGTCTTAACTTAGAGGGGAAATGATTTAAAAGTAATATCAGGAAGTATTACTTTACTGAGAGGGTAGTGGATGCATGGAATAGCCTTCCAGTAGAAGTGGTAGAGGTTAATACAGTGAAGGAGTTTAAGCATGCGTGGGATAGGTATAAGGCTATCCTAGATATAAGATAAGGCCAGGGACTAATGAAAGTATTACTTTACTGAGAGGGTAGTGGATGCATGGAATAGCCTTCCAGTAGAAGTGGTAGAGGTTAATACAATGAAGGAGTTTAAGCATGCATGGGATAGGTATAAGGCTATCCTAGATATAAGATAAGGCCAGGGACTAATGAAAGTATTACATTACTGAGGGGGTAGTGGATGTATGGAATAGCCTTCCATCGGAAGTGGTAGAGGTTAATACAGTGAAGGAGTTTAAGCATGCATGGGATAGGTATAAGGCTATCCTAGATATAAGATAAGGCCAGGGACTAATGAAAGTATTACATTACTGAGGGGGTAGTGGATGTATGGAATAGTCTTCCAGCGGAAGTGGTAGAGATTAATACAGTGAAGGAGTTTAAGCATGCATGGGATAGGTATAAGGCTATCCTAGATATAAGATAAGGCCAGGGACTAATGAAAGTATTACATTACTGAGGGGGTAGTGGATGTATGGAATAGCCTTCCATCGGAAGTGGTAGAGGTTAATACAGTGAAGGAGTCTAAGCATGCGTGGGATAGGCACAAGGCTATCCTAGATATAAGATAAGGTCAGGGACTAATGAAAGTATTACTTTACTGAGAGGGTAGTGGATGCATGGAATAGTCTTCCAGCGGAAGTGGTAGATGTTAATACAGTGAAGGAGTTTAAGCATGCATGGGATAGGTATCAGGCTATCCTAGATATAAGATAAGGCCAGGGACTAATGAAAGTATTACATTACTGAGGGGGTAGTGGATGTATGGAATAGCCTTCCAGTAGAAGTGGTAGAGGTTAATACAGTGAAGGAGTTTAAGCATGCATGGGATAGGCACAAGGCTATCCTAGATATAAGATAAGGCCAGGGACTAATGCAAGTATTACATTACTGAGGGGGTAGTGGATGCATGGAATAGCCTTCCAGTAGAAGTGGTAGAGGTTAATACAGTGAAGGAGTTTAAGCATGCATGGGATAGGTATAAGGCTATCCTAGATATAAGATAAGGCCAGGGACTAATGAAAGTATTACATTACTGAGGGGGTAGTGGATGTATGGAATAGCATTCCAGTAGAAGTGGTAGAGGTTAATATAGTGAAGGAGTTTAAGCATGCATGGGATAGGCACAAGGCTATCCTAGATATAAGATAAGGCCAGGGACTAATGAAAGTATTACTTTACTGAGATGGTAGTGGATGTATGGGATAGTCTTCCAGCGGAAGTGGTAGAGTTTAATACAGTGAAGGAGTCTAAGCATGCATGGGATAGGCACAAGGCTATCCTAGATATAAGATAAGGCCAGGGACTAATGAAAGTATTACTTTACTGAGAGGGTAGTGGATGCATGGAATAGTCTTCCAGTAGAAGTGGTAGTGGTTAATACAGTGAAGGAGTTTAAGCATGCATGGGATAGGTATAAGTCTATCCTAGATATAAGATAAGGCCAGGGACTAATGAAAGTATTACATTACTGAGGGGGTAGTGGATGTATAGAATATCTTTCCATCGGAAGTGGTAGAGGTTAATACAGTGAAGGAGTCTAAGCATGCGTTGGATAGGCACAAGGCTATCCTAGATATAAGATAAGATCAGGGACTAATGAAAGTATTACTTTACTGAGAGGGTAGTGGATGCATGGAATAGTCTTCCAGCGGAAGTGGTAGAGGTTAATACAGTGAAGGAGTTTAAGCATGCATGGGATAGGTATAAGTCTATCCTAGATATAAGATAAGGCCAGGGACTAATGAAAGTATTACATTACTGAGGGGGCAGTGGATGTATGGAATAGCCTTCCATCGGAAGTGGTAGAGGTTAATACAGTGAAGGAGTCTAAGTATGCGTGGGATAGGCACAAGGCTATCCTAGATATAAGATAAGGCCAGGGACTAATGAAAGTATTACTTTACTGATAGGGTAGTGGATGCATGGAATAGTCTTCCAGTAGAAGTGGTAGAGGTTAATACAGTGAAGGAGTTTAAGCATGCGTGGGATAGGTATAAGGCTATCCTAGATATAAGATAAGGCCAGGGACTAATGAAAGTATTACATTACTGAGAAGGTAGTGGGTGCATGGAATAGTCTTCCAGTAGAAGTGGTAGAGGTTAATACAGTGAAGGAGTTTAATAATGCGTGGGATAGGCACAAGGCTGTCCTAGATATAAGATATTGCCAGGGACTAATGAAAGTATTACTTTACTGAGAGGGTAGTGGATTTATGGAATAGCCTTCCAGCGGAAGTGGTAGAGGGTAAACACAGTGAAGGAGTTTAAGCATGCGTGGGATAGGCACAAGGCTATCCTAGATATAAGATAAGGAACTGGGGACTAATAAAACTATTTAGATAATTGGGCAGACTAGATGGACCGAATGGTTCTTATCTACCTGTGACTCGGTCTATGTTTCTATGTTTAGGACGCATAACGGAAGACTTTCTAAAGTAGAGCTGGAGATAATTCTACATTACGTTACTTGAAATGTTCAACATGATAGATGATCACCAGATCTTCACAGTGGTCAGCTACTCTTGCTTCCTACTAGGTCCCGGGTTGTTATGCGGCCAACCCAAGGAGATAATTATTTAGTGAAACTCGAGTCTTCTGAGATCCGTGGCAATGCATTTCTGCAGAGGGCATGCAGACTTAATCTTAAACAGATTCATGACTCCTGCTACGTGAATGCTAAGCCTGGACTGTCTACCATACATACAGAGGTCCTGGCGGGGATGGAACCAGTAAGGACTACACCAAAAAACTGACGGGCGGTCTGATGACACAACAATGAAGCCAACCAAGCAGTCAACTTGCGAAAAGGCGGATATCCACTTTTTATTTCCTGGGGGCTAGCTAAAAAAATCCCCTGAAAACATCTTTCTAAAAACATGTGTATAGTACAACTATAAAGATGAGTTGTGTAGCTCAATACAGGGTGTTTTATCCTGGCCAAAGGCCCACCCGCTCCTAAGGTCCAAAACTGGTGGGTTGGCGAGGAACATCATTTTAGAGGATGTCCATAGTGTGCGTGTTGCTTTTTTTAATTTATTTTTTAACATTTGTTTATTGTTTACAAGTTCGTTTGGTGACATACCAAACAACACATCTTACAACGCCTGAGAATTTGTAATTAGACAATGATATAAACAGTAGCAACAGTTGGGAAAAAAAAAAAAAGGAAAATAATAATAGTAAAGAAAAAAATAATAGTGATAAATGGTATTTACTAATAAAAACAAAGAGAAGAAAAAAGCAAAACACTTTTTTTATGCTAGTTTTCCATGTCCCTGATTATGGCGGAGAACCTACCGTAGCCATTAAAACTAAAAAGTAGCCACCTGAAGCTGACAACAAGAGTCAAAGACTCCCAGATACAGACTGTTCTACAGAACTGTTGAACTTTGGAGCCGAATTAGATATACACTTTAATGTTTTATGCAACGTTGCATGTAAGGTAACTTCTGCAAGTGCTGGTTACAGACGGACAGGGTTAAAAAGAAATACTGAGTACAATTTAATAAATATAATTTAAAAAAAAATGAGAAATGCATGTATTACAATATTTTGAATTCACAATTAATAAAACTTGACACATGGCAATACAGACTAAGCCTTGGTCAAGTACACAGCTTAGAGTTATGTTACATATTATATGGTATTTACACTTTTTTAAGTTATGTGTTCTTGTTGTTATTGTCAGCTGTTTCTGTTCTCATTTTGGTCAATGTATGTTTATATGGTATCCCTAGAATACTTTTTATATAACCATTATACATCAATCAGCCATGACATTATGATCACTGACAGGTGGCAAGCCGGCGGAGGCAGTGTAATGTTTTGGAATGACAGGTTGTAATCCGGTGGAGGCAGTGTGATGCTTTGGAATGACAGGTGGCAAGCCGGCGGAGGCAGGGCCGGCCTTAGGGGTGTGCGACCTGTGCGAGCGCACAGGGCGCAACACCCCAGGGGGCGCCTGCCCGGCAACTCAAAAAAAAAAAAAAGTGAAAAAAATAAAAAAAGCCGGTAGAGGCACTGGATGGTGAAGATCAAAAGATCCCCCCTCACCAGCCCTCTGCTCGGCATACTCTGCTGTGTCCGGGGAGGGGGCGGAGCTAACCGGCAGAGCGGTGTAGCTCCGCCCCCACCCTGTGAAGTATAGCAGCGTCTGTTTCATGGGGAGCCCCGGGCAGCATGAGAAAGTGCTGCTCGCGCTCCCGCATGGGGAGCCTAGCAGCACTTTCTCTTTGCTGCCTGTAAAGCAGACACTGCTGTGCTTCACAGGGTGGGGGCGGAGCTACACCGCTCAGCCGGTTAGCTCCGCACCCTCCCTGGATCCACATTTGCAGGTAAAGGAGGGAGACAGAACAGGGGGAGGAAAGAGAGACAGAACAAGGGGAGGGGGGATAGAGAGACAGCACAGGGGGAGGGGGAGAGAGACAGAACAGAGGGAGGGGGGAGAGAGAGACAGCACAGGGGGGGAGAGAGAGACAGAACAGGGGGGAGAGAGAGAGAGAGACAGAACAGGGGGAGGGGGATAGAGAGACAGCACAGGGGGAGGGGGAGAGAGACAGAACAGAGGGAGGGGGGAGAGAGAGACAGCACAGGGGGAGAGAGAGAGACAGAACAGGGGGAGAGAGAGACAGAACAGGGGGAGAGAGAGAGAGAGAGAGAGAGAGAGAGAGAGAGAGACAGCACAGGGGGGGAGAGAGAGACAGCACAGGGGGGGAGAGAGAGACAGAACAGGGGGGAGAGAGAGAGAGACAGCACAGGGGGGGAGAGAGAGACAGAACAGGGGGGAGAGAGAGAGAGAGAGAGAGAGACAGAACAGGGGGAGGGGGGATAGAGAGACAGCACAGGGGGAGGGGGAGAGAGACAGAACAGAGGGAGGAGGAGAGAGAGACAGCACAGGGGGGGGAGAGAGAGACAGAACAGGGGGAGAGAGAGAAAGAGAGACAGAAAAGGGGGAGGGGGATAGAGAGACAGCACAGGGGGAGGGGGAGAGAGACAGAACAGAGGGAGGGGGAGAGAGAGACAGCACAGGGGGAGAGAGAGAGACAGAACAGGGAGAGAGAGAGAGAGAGAGAGAGAGAGAGAGACAGAACAGGGGGAGAGAGAGAGACATAACAGGGGGAGGGGGGAGAGAGAGAGACAGCACAAAGGGGGGGAGAGAGACAGAACGGGGAGAGAGAGAGAGAGACAGAACAGGGGGGGGGAGAGAGAGACAGAACAGGGAGAGGGGGGAGAGAGACAGAACAGAGGGAGGGGGGAGAGAGACAGAACAGGGGGAGGAGGGAGAGAGAGACAGAACAGGGGGAAGGGGGGGAGAGACAGAGCAGGTGTAGGGGGGAGAGACAAAAGGGGGAGGGGGGAGAGACAGAACGGGGGGGAGACTGAACAGGGGAGGGGGGGAAAGAGACAGAACAAAGGAAGGTGAGGAGAGAGACAGAACAGAGAGAGAGAGAGAAAACGGGTATGAGGGAGTTAGAGAGAGACAGACATGGCAATGAAGAGGAAAGAGACACATATACAGGGGGTGAAAGAGATGGGGGGGGGCACCACGGGGGAAGCCCGCACAGGGCGCTGGGACACTTAAGGCCGGCCCTGGGCGGAGGCAATGTGAGGCTTTGGACTGACAGGTGGCAAACCGGTGGAGGCAGTGTGATGCTTTGGGTAATGTTCTGCTGGGAAGCCTTGGGTCCTGCCATTCATGTGGATGTTACTTTGACACGTACCACCTACCTAAGCATTGTTACAGACCATGTACACCCTTTCATGGAAACGGTATTCCCTGATGGCATTGGCCTCTTTCAGCAGGGTAATGCTCCCTGCCCCAAAGCAAAAATGGCTCAGGAATGGTTTGAGGAACACAACAATGAGTTCAAGGTGTTGACTTGGCCTCCAAATTCCCCAGATCTCAATCCAATCGAGCATCTGCATGATTCTTTTTTTCTTTTCTTATCTTATCTCATCAGGGATTTTTTTTTTTCTTGAAATATACATATCACCTCTGAAGAAGTCCACAAGCGAAACGCGTCCGATCGACTCATCAACTGAATGCATCACCAAAGCTTCGGCTATATTGTTATATTTCAAGTTTTATTAAATGTTATTGCCAAGATTGTTAATGTATGTATTTATTAGTTATATTTTTTATTATATGCAATTAATTGCACTCAATGGGGTAGATTCTAGGGCCTCCGTTATTAGTAAAAGTGACGTTAGCTGTAAATTAATTCATTGCCCGCTGCTAATGCCATACTTTCTATGGAGGATTTGCAAAGCTGGTAAAAAAAAAATGCCTTTAAAACACTGTTATTGCACAAACCTTGATTCGATGACACCCGGTAAAAATTTTCGAGCAAGAAAATCATTACCCGTCCCCTTTGCACACCCGTAGACTCTCCTCAAGAGAGGAGCTCTCCCTTTCCTTGTTTTGGCTAGGATTCCATGGAAAACATGAACATGTATCCAATAACCACTCCAAGGGGAAAATTAGAGTCTGACATAATCTCCGTTATGTGCAGAGAGCGGAGGAAGATATTGCTGCTCTACACCATATGTGCATGGATCATGCTCCATAATATCTGCCATGCAGTAGGCTAGCGAAAGAACTCTGGAGCCTTTTCAGTCTTTATGGTTGCATGTTGAGTTCCTGGCAGGGTCAAACCAGCCTTTATTTCTTCTAAAGTTAATACTATGGACTGTTGTACTGCTATTCTGCTGGTTGCTCTTCTAAGAGCTGCTTTTCAAAGAGTATATTTAAGAGATATTCTGGAGACAGACTTGATTTTTTAACTTGCTGAGATCTTCTTTTCTACTGATACAAGTAAGATTCATTTAGTCAAGTTATTGTGTGGTGGTTTGTACTGATTTCCTGCTTCAAACTGCTAAGGAATTTGAATTGAATACTTAGGTGTTTGTCATTGTTTGGTTCTAATTGGCATAGGCCCACTCAGGTGTGAAAACCTTCCTTGGTGCTTGTAGGTGTGTGTTGTGGGTGTATATAAGGCACTGTGGAAATTAGCTTGGCTAATTTAATAGCTTGGCTGCTCTTCTAAGAGCTGCTTTTCAAAGAGTATATTTAAGAGATATTCTGGAGACAGGCTTGATTTTTTAACTTGCTGAGATCTTCTTTTCTACTGATACAAGTAAGATTCATTTAGTCAAGTTATTGTGTGGTGGTTTGTACTGATTTCCTGCTTCAAACTGCTAAGGAATTTGAATTGAATACTTAGGTGTTTGTCATTGTTTGGTTCTAATTGGCATAGGCCCACTCAGGTGTGAAAACCTTCCTTGGTGCTTGTAGGTGTGTGTTGTGGGTGTATATAAGGCACTGTGGAAATTAGCTTGGCTAATTTAATAGCTTGGCTGCTCTTCTAAGAGCTGCTTTTCAAAGAGTATATTTAAGAGATATTCTGGAGACAGACTTGATTTTTTAACTTGCTGAGATCTTCTTTTCTACTGATACAAGTAAGATTCATTTAGTCAAGTTATTGTGTGGTGGTTTGTACTGATTTCCTGCTTCAAACTGCTAAGGAATTTGAATTGAATACTTAGGTGTTTGTCATTGTTTGGTTCTAATTGGCATAGGCCCACTCAGGTGTGAAAACCTTCCTTGGTGCTTGTAGGTGTGTGTTGTGGGTGTATATAAGGCACTGTGGAAATTAGCTTGGCTAATTTAATAGCTTGGCTGCTCTTCTAAGAGCTGCTTTTCAAAGAGTATATTTAAGAGATATTCTGGAGACAGACTTGATTTTTTAACTTGCTGAGATCTTCTTTTCTACTGATACAAGTAAGATTCATTTAGTCAAGTTATTGTGTGGTGGTTTGTACTGATTTCCTGCTTCAAACTGCTAAGGAATTTGAATTGAATACTTAGGTGTTTGTCATTGTTTGGTTCTAATTGGCATAGGCCCACTCAGGTGTGAAAACCTTCCTTGGTGCTTGTAGGTGTGTGTTGTGGGTGTATATAAGGCACTGTGGAAATTAGCTTGGCTAATTTAATAGCTTGGCTGCTCTTCTAAGAGCTGCTTTTCAAAGAGTATATTTAAGAGATATTCTGGAGACAGACTTGATTTTTTAACTTGCTGAGATCTTCTTTTCTACTGATACAAGTAAGATTCATTTAGTCAAGTTATTGTGTGGTGGTTTGTACTGATTTCCTGCTTCAAACTGCTAAGGAATTTGAATTGAATACTTAGGTGTTTGTCATTGTTTGGTTCTAATTGGCATAGGCCCACTCAGGTGTGAAAACCTTCCTTGGTGCTTGTAGGTGTGTGTTGTGGGTGTATATAAGGCACTGTGGAAATTAGCTTGGCTAATTTAATAGCTTGGCTGCTCTTCTAAGAGCTGCTTTTCAAAGAGTATATTTAAGAGATATTCTGGAGACAGACTTGATTTTTTAACTTGCTGAGATCTTCTTTTCTACTGATACAAGTAAGATTCATTTAGTCAAGTTATTGTGTGGTGGTTTGTACTGATTTCCTGCTTCAAACTGCTAAGGAATTTGAATTGAATACTTAGGTGTTTGTCATTGTTTGGTTCTAATTGGCATAGGCCCACTCAGGTGTGAAAACCTTCCTTGGTGCTTGTAGGTGTGTGTTGTGGGTGTATATAAGGCACTGTGGAAAGAGCTGCTTTTCAAAGAGTATATTTAAGAGATATTCTGGAGATACTCTGGAGGTAGTCTGAGGTATACAAGAGGTGAGCAAAACTAAAAGATCTTTTTGATTTAAATTCTTAAAATGGCAGATTTGGTTTACTGTGATAATTGTTCTGCATTTGTGTCACGTTCCATTTTTTGGAGGCTGTCTAATCTGTAGACAGTTCTCAAGATTGCAGCAGGAGATTGCATTTTTAAAGTCCGAGATTTGTAATTTATCTGTAAAACAAACTCAGGCTGAGACTGTTGCGAAGTCATTGCCACAGAGGCCATTACCACAGAGGCTTCCTAGGAATGGCAGGTGGGTTACTGTTGGATCTGGTAGGCTTAGAGTTGTGGATAAAAGGCATGTCCCGCAGTCTGTGGCTGTCCAGAATTCATTTTCAGCACTTTCAGAGTGCAGTGGTGTTGTGGAGGCAGGCTCAGACGCAGAGTTTGAGGAACCACTCTCCTATGTGGCTAAGGTGTGCAAGGAGAAGGTGAGGCCTGATAGAAAGCAGTTGCTGTTGGGAGATTCTATCATAAGAGGTGCGGAGTTGGACAGTATTGGCTTAGTGAGATGTCTTCCCGGAGCTACTGCTCGCAGAGACAGGAGGTGTATTTCTAATATTGTTAAGCAAGCAAATCAGGAAGGAGAATTGGATGTACTGGTTCATCTAGGGACAAATGATTTGGCTTGCAATGAGGTTTCAGAGGTGAAGGAAGCTTTTCGTGTTCTTGCCAATGATATACGGCAGGTTGTGTCCACACTGTCCTTTTCTGAAGTTCTGCCTGTGCATAACATTCAGAATGATAGACGGATGCGTAGTAGGGACTTCAACTTGTGGCTTGTAGAATGGTGTCGGGAGCAAGGATTTGGCTTTGTTTCTCATGGAAGTTCACTATGTTGATGATGTACAAAAAAGATGGTTTGCATCTTTCTCAAAAGGGAACGAATGTTCTCAGTGAGCAGTTCAGAGGTTTTGCTAGGAGGTTTTTAAACTAAAAGAGGGGGGCAAAATGGAGATAAAACATCAATCCAATTGCCCCCCAAAAGAGGGACAGAAGGTACCTGTAGTCAGTGTGCCGAAAAATGATAAGCTTAGGGTCATGTCTACAAATGCTCGCAGTTTAGGGAATAAGATCCATGAACTTGTGACAATATTGGCAACTGAGAATGTAGATTTAGTGGCTGTTACTGAGACATGGTATAATGAAAAACATGACTGGGACATATCAATACCAGGGTACTCTTTATATAGAAAAGACAGAGAAGGTAAAAAAGGGGGAGGGGTGGCCCTGTATGTGAGGGATAGCTTAAAATGTAACGTAATACAAGTTAATGAGGCGAACATAGAGTCAGTTTGGGTTACATTAGAATTTGGTAATCGTATGGTAACTCGGGTAGGTGTGATTTATAGGCCCCCTGGACAAATAGAGGAGTTAGATAATCTACTAGTTGAGGAAATAGCTAAAATGACAATGAAGGGAGAAGTGATCATCATCATTTAATCTTCCTGATGTGAACTGGAAATACAAAATAGCTACTTGCGCCAGGAGTACGCATATCCTAAACTCCCTACTGGGATTATCTCTAAAACAAGTAGTGGAGGAGCCAACTCGAAAGCAGGCCATACTAGACTTAGTGTTCACAAACGGAGATTTGTTATCAGATATTACTGTAGGTGAAAGTTTAGGATCTAGTGATCACCAGACAGTGTGGTTTAATATAAGAACAGTGACGCAGTCACACCACACAAAAACAAAAGTTTTAGATTTTAGAAAAACAGACTTTTCTAAAATTAGATTAGGTGTAAAGGAGTCATTATCAGACTGGAGCAATTTAAATGGAGTCCAGGAGAAATGGGATTATCTAAAAGTTGCACTACTGAAGGCAACAGAAAATTGCATAAGGCTTGTCAGTAAGAGCAAAAAAATTAAGAAACCACTGTGGTACTCGGCAGAGGTGGCTAAAATAGTAAAAAATAAAAAGCTAGCATTTAGTAATTATAAAAATACTCAGAGTGAGGAAGATAGAAAGATCTATAAGAGTAGGCAGAAAGAGGCAAAGCAAGCTATAAGAGCTTCCAAAGCACACACAGAAGATACTATAGCCCAGTCAGTGAAAAAGGGGGATAAAACATTTTTTAGATACATAAATGAGAAAAGGAAAGTAAAACAAGGATTAGTTAGATTAAAAACAAAAGAAGGATGCTATGTAGAAGAGGATAAAGGCTTAGCAGACTACCTTAATGAATATTTTTGTTCCGTTTTTACAAATGAAAATGAGGGTAAGGGACCTCATTTAGGGAAAAAGACTAATGAGTCTTTTGATGCATGTAAGTTTACAGAGGAAGAGGTTTTACTACAGCTGTCTAAAGTAAAGACAAATAAGTTGATGGGCCCTGATGGGATACATCCAAAGTTATTAAAAGAACTTAGTGGTGTACTAGCAAAACCGTTAACAGATTTATTTAACCAATCATTGTTAACGGGAGTAGTTCCAGAAGATTGGAAACTAGCTAATGTTGTGCCCATTCACAAGAAAGGTATTAGGGAGGAGGCGGGCAACTATAGACCAGTAAGTCTTACTTCAGTAGTGGGGAAAATAATGGAAACCTTGTTAAAGAATAGGATTGTTGAACATCTAAAGTCGCATGGATTACAAGATCAGAGACAACATGGGTTTACTTCAGGGAGATCATGCCAAACTAATCTTATTGATTTTTTTGATTGGGTGACTAAAATAATAGATCAGGGTGGTGCAGTAGACATTGCTTACCTAGATTTCAGTAAGGCTTTTGACACTGTCGCACATAGAAGGCTTATTAATAAACTGAAATCTTTGAGTTTGGATTTCAATATTGTTGAATGGATTAGACAATGGCTGAGTGACAGGCAACAGAGGGTTGTAGTCAATGGGGTATATTCGATGCAAGGTCTTGTTACTAGTGGGGTACCTCAGGGATCTGTACTTGGACCCATTCTCTTTAATATTTTTATTAGCGATATTGCAGAAGGTCTTGTTGGCAAAGTATGTCTTTTTGATGATGATACAAAGATTTGTAGCAGGGTTCATATTCATGGAGGGATAAGCCAAATGGCAAATGATTTAGCTAAACTAGAAAAATGGTCAGAGCAGTGGCAACTGACATTTAATGTGGACAAGTGCAAGATTATGCACCTTGGGCGTAAAAACCCAAAAGCAGAATATAGACTATTTGGTACAGTCCTAAACTCAACATCTGAGGAAAGGGATTTAGGAGTAATAATTTCAGAGGACTTGAAGGTAGGTAGGCAATGCAATAGAGCAGCAGGAAATGCTAGCAGAATGCTTGGTTGCATAGGGAGAGGTATTAGCAGTAGGAAGAGGGAAGTGCTCATGCCATTGTACAGAGCACTGGTGAGACCTCACTTGGAGTATTGTACGCAATACTGGAGACCGTATCTCCAGAAGGATATTGATACTTTGGAGAAAGTTCAGAGAAGGGCTACTAAACTGGTTCATGGGTTGGAGGATAAAACTTACCAGGAAAGGTTAAAGCATCTTAACATGTATAGCTTGGAGGAAAGACGTAACAGGGGGGATATGATAGAAACATTTAAATACATAAAGGGAATCAACACAGTAAAAGAAGAGAGCATATTTAAAAGAAGAAAAACTACCACAACTAGAGGACATAGTCTTAAATTAGAGGGGCAACGATTTAAAAGTAATATCAGGAAGTATTACTTTACTGAGAGGGTAGTGGATGTATGGAATAGCCTGCCAGCAGAAGTGGTAGAGGTAAACACAGTCAAGGATTTTAAGCATGTGTGGGATAGACACAAGGCTATCCTAGCTATAAGACCGGGAACGGGGCACTAATAAAAGTACTTAAAAAAAAATTGGGCAGACTAGATGGACCGAATGGTTCTTATCTGCCGACACATTCTATGTTTCTATGTTCTACATCAATAAAGTTTCTGGCCGGAGCCCTATACCAAATATTAATGTTTTTGTGTCTTTGGGGCACCATATATGACTATTCACTAAAAGGTGAGTCGAGGTGAATAGCAGGCGAGTTGAAGTGAATAGCAGGTGAGTTGAAGTGAATAGCAGGTGAGTTGAAGTGAAATGAACATTCGAGCTATACATTGTGCAGGAACAAATCTGATGAGTTCCCTTTGCGGGGCAAATAACCAGGATTGTCCCTGCACAATGTATAGCTGAATTGGTGAGATGGAATGTTCATCTCACCTCAACTCACCTGCTATTCACCTCAACTCACCTGCTATTCACCTCAACTCACCTGCTATTCACTTCAAATCACCTGCTATTCACCTCAACTCACCTGCTGTTCACTTCAACTCACCTGCTATTCACTTTAAATCACCTGCTATTCACCTCAACTCACCTGCTGTTCACTTCAACTCACCTTTTTAGTGAATAGCCCCAACAGACCTGGGGTTATTGGCAGTCATGTGTGTTCTGATATCACAATACAAGGCCACATTTATAAAATGCATTTTTTTTTTTTAATTCCTCTGTGATTCCATTACATGTTATTTGTTTCCACTTATCTCAGTTTCGCATTTGTTTCAAGACATGTTATTTGTTGCGCTGTGTGTTGGCTTACTGCATAGGATAATTCTCTCCACTGCCTTATCAGTGAGGCATTGCACTAAAGAGACTTTGTTCCCTCTGCTCTAACAACACGTACTCATAACCTAACTCTTCTCGTCATCCACCACCGTTTCTGGAGTTATAGTCACTTTGTGACTGTGTCCAGGAGTGGCTCATTTCTATTCAGACATTTTCCTAATTACTAAGAATCATTTTTTTTTTTTTTCATTTCATTATTTAATTTACTGATGCACAGTCATCAGATATTTGTTTTATAGAGTGATTTGTTTTGAAGCAAAATTATATGCCCGATCGAGTAGTTTCCTTACAAGTTATCTTCTGATCTTATCAACATGGCACTGGAAGATATAACTAGGGCGTGTATATGCTGTATACAGGGTTATTAATCATGAAAACTATTCCCGTTCGTTATAAGGTAGAGAACACCGAGCTTGGCTTTGGTCAGACATTCACCTTAAATCAAAGATTCCCCAAGCTCTTTGGATCCCTCGGAAAAAGTACCCAGAAGACTCTTACAGTAGCAAAAAATGACTGTGTTTGTTGCAAATGATAGAAAACTTCACTGCCACTTTGGCCATAGAGCCTAAAAATATTTGATCCAACTCTACTATGTTCTTCAATGTTTTTCAACTCGGTTTCCCGTTCAACATAGTTTCCTGTTTTATGTGAGCATCTCGTGCCATGCCAATAGGATAATAAGATACCATAAAACGTGTTTTAGAGATTACCCGGATATAAATCATTTTGTAGTTCTGTGGAATAACATAACAAAAAATAAAAAAAAAATAAACTGATTTTCCACTGTAAAAGATAAAGACAATACCCCAATTCCTGAGGATGGCAATAAGATTTTCTTTCATAACGTGCTACATAGCACTATATATATATATATATATATATATATATATATATATATATATATATATATATATATATCCTCTTCCGTACACAGCATCTCACAACCAACACCGCTACTTTAGAAAAATAAAAAAAATCTTTTAATACAAAAATCGAGTTCAAATCAAAATAAATTATGTCGATATTAAATTACAAAAGGCTATAAACACATGGGAAGAAAGTGACGGTAGCACAGAGGAAGTAGAGGATTGGAATCCAGGACAACGCATACCCAGGAACGGGTCTGTCTGATTGGTCGGAACCTCAAATGATGGAATGCAGTACCAGACTGAGAGGAAAAAACAAACAAACCCATATATGAATTTCGAGGATGTAAAGAACTGTGAGAGAGATTCAGACCAGAAACAAAACAAAATGCAATTGGGCATAGAGGGAGTCTTGCTTTTTTAAGGTGGGTTTCCAAATTATACCTCCCCTGTCACTGCCCTATAGCCTTAATAGTCACTGTTGGTTCAATCCTGAAGATTTCATATTGGGAATCCATGTCTTGGAGTACCACCATCTCTGAGCATCCTTCTTGCTCGATGGTTGAATCAAGGCGGGGTGAGGAATGCGTTGTCCTTGGTGTTCCAATCAGGGAACGGAGATAACAGGCCTCTGTATCTTCACCTGTATGAGAAAAGAAGATGATATAAGAGGCAAAAGGAAAGAAAGGGATGAAAGGACGGGAAGGACCTCACGCAATGACAGAACCTGGACTTGAATATTTAAGAGGTTAGTACATACCTCAATGGATGTGTTTACATTTTCCAGCGCAGGTTGAAATCTCTCTCTTCTGGAAGTAGAATCATTCCCTGAGAGTTCTAGATATAAAGGAACATTGTGTTAGACACACAGTGAAGGAGCTATGAATTTCCTATTCTCTTTGTTTGGTTGCATTGTAGTCTGCAGAGCGACATGGACAGAAGGAGCTAGGAGTCTGTCCCTCCCCTTGCAGGGTGACACAGAAGGAGCTAGCATTCTGTCCCTCCCCCTGCAGGGTGACACAGACAAAAGGAGCTAGGAGTCTGTCCCTCCCCTTGCAGGGTGACACAGAAGGAGCTAGCAGTCTGTCCCTCCCCCTGCAGGGTGACGCAGACAAAAGGAGCTAGGATTCTGTCCCTCCCCCTGCAGGGTGACGCAGACAGAAGGAGCTAGGAGTCTGTCCCTCCCCCTGCCGGGTGACACAGACAGAAGGAGCTAGGAGTCTGTCCCTCCCTCTGCAGGGCGACACAGACAGAAGGAGCTAGGAGTCTGCCTCTCCCCCTGCATGGTGACACAGAGAGGAGGAGCTAGGAGTCTGTCCCTCCTCCTGCAGGGTGACACAGACAGAAGGAGCTAGCGGTCTGTCCCTCCCCCTGACGGGTGACACAGACAGAAGGAGCTATGTGTCTGTCCCTCCCCCTGCCGGGTGACACAGACAGAAGGAGCTAGGAGTCTGTCCCTCCCCCTGCAAAGTGACATGGACAGAAGGAGCTTGGATTCTGTCTCTCCCCCTGCCGGGTGACACAGACAGGAGGACCTAGGAGTCTGTCCCTCCTCCTGCAGGGTGACACAGACAGAGGGAGCTAGGAGTCTTTCCCTCCCCCTGCCGGGTGACACATACGGAAGGAGCTATGAGTCTGTCCCTTCCTCTCCAGGGTGACACAGACAGAGGGAGCTAGGAGTCTTTCCCTTCCCCTGCCGGCTGACACAGACGGAAGGAGCTATGAGTCTGTCCCTCCCTCTGCAGGGTGACACAAACAGGAGGAGCTAGGAGTCTGTCCCTCCCCCTGCAGGGCGACACAGACAGAAGGAGCAAGGAGTCTGTCCCTCCCCCTACAGGGTGACACAGACAGAAGGAGCTAGGAGTCTGTCCCTCCCCCTACAGGGTGACACAGACAGAGGAGCTAGGAGTCTGTCCCTCCCCCTGCAGGGTGATACAGACAGAGGAGCTAGGAGTCTGTCCCTCCCCCTGCAGGGTGACACAGACAGAGGAGCTAGGAGTCTGTCCCTCCCCCTGCAGGGTGACACAGATGGAAGGAGCTAGGTCTGTCCCTCCCCCTGCCGGGTGACACAGACAGAAGGAGCTATGAGTCTGTCCCTCCCCCTGCGGGGCGACACAGACAGAAGGAGAGCTATATGTCTGTCCCTCCCCCTGCAGGGTGACACAGATGGAAGGAGCTATGAGTGGGCCCCATTGCTGCCATTTCCCATTATAAATAATAATGTACATACCATCAGCTTCTGCTTCTCCTCCCCCACTGATGTTGGTGAATCCTCGTTCAGCGCTCCAATCACTCTGGTTATCATTATACCAGGAATCATCTGGGTCAGTGTTGAAATCGTCTCTGAAGCCACAAAACAGATCACTCAGGACAATGTCCACTTATTGGGACACTCAATAAGTAATGGGGCAGTTATATTCTGTATGTTGTACATGGGTATGTGACATCTATTTCCAGTTTTACGGTAGTTTTACAGTAAAAATAATTTCCCCGGGGCCCCCAAATTCCGTAACATTCCAGGGAGGAGGGGCCTGGGGAGGGAGGCCGGACTGTTGCTATAGCAACAGCCAATACATTGATTGGATTGAATTTCCAGTATTTAGGAAAAGATGAGGGAAATCCTGATGAGACACTGTAGCTGGTGTTGGCCATTTCAAACTACCAAGACATGCTATCGAACAGGTCGACAGAGAGGCATAAAACATCACTGACCCATTCACACGGTTACCCAACAGAACCAACATGTCACCAAACAGAAGCAAAATCGTAACAGCAAGCCCCACAATCCTTACCTTTCCTTGCGTTTTTTCAATCGGATCATCAGGAATACCACAGTGGCAATAATTATTAACAGGACAGCGATGGCTGCTCCCACACCACCGTATAATCCTGCCTTTAATACTCTGCCCTGACACCTTGAGCCTGTGTAGAGGTATGAGTCCGTGTCGGGACATCTGCAGGAATGTAGGAGAAAGCCACGTTACTCTAATATATTGGTAAACAGAGATACAGAGCTACAGGGCCACAGTACCAGGCCACAGCCTCTGTTCAGCAGAGCCGCGTGTGGTTAGGGACGAGTTCTGCGCTACCCTCCAGCCACGTCGCTTCAATAAAGTAAAAAAAAAAATGCAACCGGGAGACAGAGCAACAACGAGGTAATTACTGGGGAAGGGGGAGGAGGTTGGCATGTAACAAGCAAATTACTGGCATATTGAGTGGCAAAATACTGACTTATTGTGTGGCTAAATATTACTGACATATTGAATGGCAAAATATTACTGGCATATTGAGTGACAAAATACTGGCATATTGAGTGGCTAAATACTGGCATATTGGTGGCTAAATACTGGCATATTAAGTGGCTAAATACCTGGATAACATACTTGTGAGGGTAGGTGGGGCGAGTGGAAGATATTGTTGGGGGGGTTGGTGGGCCAGAATTTTTTTTCAGTAAGGGGCCCTGAAATTCCTGGTGGCGGCACTGATCATGTGATAATGTAACAGAATGTGGTCAACGACAGGAGTCATGTTAACGGACAACTTAACTTACCTTAAGTAATTTATATTTAACTGAACGATGAAAACAAATGTAAATGCTTTAAATAGAAATGTTCAAATGAAATGATACAAATATAGCTTTCGTTGTTCAATATAGTGCTTCCTGGGGGCGGACATGTTTAGAATCTTGGATCAGATCGTCTTGGGTGAGGCGAAAGGAGATCTGACCCAAAATTCTAAACAACATGTCTGCTCGCCGATTAACCTATACTGAGCAAAGAGAGCGCAATAAGTTACTTTGTATGTATTATATCATTAGAGAACTTATTTTTTAAATATTTACTTGAAATTAAAAGGATTATTTTTAAAGGCTACATGTGTCCTTTAAAGCTACTACTAAAGAACCAATGATCAATGATGCATTATTACAAAACATAGATGGTGACAACCCAGTTGCAAAAACTAGATCAAAATGGCCGACTTGTAAAATCCTACTCAGCATTGGTATCACAACTCAGTTATTGAGAACCAATTGACTTGTGCATTACGATAGTCCAGGGAACGGATAACCCATACTCACAGGCAATGTGGTCCTTTCTGATTCTGTATTTGGCAGCTGCCCAAGCTGCAGTTGTAGTAAGTTTTAGATATCGGATCGCATGAAGAGGCACAGATCAGGCCGTCGCTGGTGACCACAGGTGCAAAATATTGCTCAAAACCTGGTATAACCGCAGCCTTGCAGAGCTCTGGGGAAGATAAAAGCAGAGATCGAGATGATACAGGGGGTGTACTAATAGGGTTTACCAATAAAATAAGAAGCTTGGCAGCAGAGCTTTCACTCACATACCTTCTTCCGTTTTTGGAGGAACTTTAACAGTTTGTGTGGCTCCAGGATCAAGACATAGTTCTGCTATAATTAGAGGAGCAGAGAAGGTTTTAGCACACACACAAATTAAAAAATAAAAATATATATTTTATACACTGATCAGCAATAACATTATGACCCCATGCCTAATATTTTATCAGTCTCCTTTTGACACCAAAACAGCCCTGACCCGTCGAGGCATGGACTATACTAGACCTCTGAAGGTGTGCTGGGGTAACTGGCACCAAGACATTAGCAGCAGATCCTTTAAGTCCTGTAAGATGTGAGGTGGGGCCTCCATGGATCAGTCTTGTTGGACTGAGATCTGGGGAATTTGGAGGCCAAGTCAACACCTTGAACTCTTTGTTGTGTTCCTCAAACCATTCCTGCGCCATTTTAGCTTTGTGGCAGGGAGCATTATCCTGCTGAAAGAGGCCAATGCCATCAGGGAATACCGTTTCCATGAAAGGGTGTACATGGTCTGTAACAATGCTTAGGTAGGTGGTACATGTCAAAGTAGCATCCACATGAATGGCAGGACCCAAGGTTTCCTAGCAGGACATTACCCAAAGCATCACACTGCCTCCGCTGGCTTGCCACCTGTCAGTGGTCATAATGTTATGGCTGATCAGTGTGCATATATAAATAAATACATATGTTGCATTAGAAGAACTAAAAGGAAACATATTGCTTAAAGGTATATAGTTTTAATCAGGCAGAAGTCCTGCCTGAATTAAAAACCTTTTGAAGAGTGACCCTAGTGTGCACCACTGTATGTTTTTTCAAACACCCAAACTACTAGTACTGTGACATGAGCACAAACCAAGTGCACCTTCTGGTTGGAGGAGTATAATTATCCTTTATTAGCTGGGGTTTTTTGAGGTGTTACAATACACAATTAACTTGCCTACAGATCTGGTCTGACCTTCTGAACATGGCAGCCTACAAGTCACGGTCATATGAATGATTAAACGTTAATACATTTTGTAGGAACTATGGTTCAAAAGGGGATTGAGCGAGTCACAAGTGGTCTTGTGCCTCCTAGAGAAAGAGGACAAAAAGAAGTAAATACGCTCTTTACATTGCTAGGTGCTCCTCCTTATAGAATCCACAAAAAAAATAAAAAAATGCAGGCTCACGAGCAGCATAGTAAAGGGATTACTGAAGATGCTCCTTTTTTTTCTTGCTCTTCCGGATGCTTTTGCTGGTGTGGCCCAACACCTGTTGAATAATGTGAACGAACCAAAAAGCAGAAAAACCGGCACTCACGGACAAAAGTAAGTAGTGATGGGGTTTTTAATAAATCTTCAAATGTACACAGCAAAAGTGGGGAAAAGGTAAGCCGAAGATGAAGCCAGCATGACGCGTTTCGCGCTGAGAGCGCTTAATCATATGCACATTGTGTCCTGATATGCAAATAGGTTCATTATGCATTGCAGTAGTTAATTTGCATATCATGCCACATGATGAGTGGCAGTCAGATGGCCCACATATCCTGTGCGGTTCTGAATACTCACATCCTTCACCCGTTGTGCAGTTCTGATCTTTGAGTGCTTCCAAGGTTTTGTCCACGTTTTGGAATATCTTTTCGTACTGTGCAGTGATGCTCTCATCTTCTTTATATACCGCCTCCACGATGATGTCATGATCCACCAGAACACTTCCCTTCCTGCCAGAGACCACACAATATGTTACACCGCCTTGATTTGCCCCATCGCCCATCCGTGGTGCTCAGTGAAGATTATACTTGAACCAGTATATACATGAGAGGTTTTGGTTATATGGACTGGCCATGGCATAAATAAGCTTGCTCGCCACTTCGAGGTACACTCTCAATAGGCTGAGACCCTAATCTCATCTCTGATATAAGGGGTAGGCAATCCCTTGGTGTTCCAGATGTTGTGGGTGACATTTCCCATGATACTTTGCTAGCATTATGGCTGAAAGAGCATTATGGGAGATGTAAACATCTGGCGTGTCAGTCCTATATAGTGGGCACACAAAGCAGTCTATACTACCAAAACCTTTTTAATGTTTGAAATGCTAACCCTAACCCTAGATGTCAGGCTAGTTTAGCCTTTTTTTCCCATTGCGATGTTGCCGACTGCCTCAAGGGGCAGTCTAGAAAAAGTCCCTCCCCAAATGCATTAAAAAGTGCTCTTGGTAGCAGTATAGACTTTTTTTTTGTGTGCCAGGTAGATAGTAGGTGAGGTTAGGGTCTTACCCTATTGAAGTGGTGAGGGAGCTTAATTATGCTTTGCCCAATTAATATAACCAAAACTTCTCATTTATATTACGAATCCCACTGTATTTGCAGCATGCTCACACTTGTTTGCTAGGCTTCATTTACACATATTATTTGAGCCTGTGACTTAGTGCACTGACAATTAGACCATGTTTGATTTTTTTTTATTTTGCCTATATTCACTATAAACCCCCATTTGTACCCCCTTCACCTTTACCCCCACCTGGAATGTCTTTACAAATCAGTAAATGCAGAACCATAATTCCAGTATATGATGAATTATACAGGTATAGACTTTATTATATATATTTTTTTAATACTCACTTGATAGACTTGATATTCACTCCCTTGAAACCAGAAATATCTTTGTACAACACGTTCATCTTTAAAAAAAAATAATAATTGTAGAGGTCAGAGGTGAAAGGCCGAGCACCAATGTTGAACTGTGCACGGGCTCACATATTATAAATTGGGAACTCTTACCTCGATTTTAAAGTTGTGTTCAAAGTCTTTGTATGTATCAGTCGTATTGTCAGCCAGCTCCTGTGAAAATTCCACGTTTACTATTTTAACCTCCACTTCCACTTTGGCTTCAACCACGACTGTGGAGAAGAGGGGAACAAAGTCAACCACATGTCAGCACAAACACTAACACCTAGACACTCTGAAGGGTTGGCAGGCCAGATTAGAACCTCTTCCGCTTTCAGTGAGATTTCTCAGACATAGACACACAGGAACATAGTATGTGTCGCCGGCAGATAAGAACCATTCGGCCCATCTAGCCTGCCCAATTTTCTAAATACTAGTGTTGGTCTCTAGCCTTACCTTATAGCTAGGATAGCCTTGTGCCTATCTCACGCATGCTTAAACTCCTTCACTGTATTAACCTCTACCACTTCTACTGGAAGACTATTCCATACATCCACTACCCTCTCAGTAAAGTAATACTTCCATTAGTCCCTGGCCTTATTTTATATTTGGATAGCCTTGTGCCTATCCCACGCATGCTTAAACTCCTTCACTGTATTAACCTCTACCACTTCTACTGGAAGGCTATTCCATACATCCACTACCCTCTCAGTAAAGTAATACTGTCATTAGTCCCTGGCCTTATCTTATATCTAGGATAGCCTTGTGCCTATCCCACGCATGCTTAAACTCCTTCACTGTGTTTACCTCTACCATTTCTACTGGAAGACTATTCCATACATCCACTACCCTCTCAGTAAAGTAATACTTTCATTAGTCCCTGGCCTTATCTTATATCTAGGATAGCCTTATACCTATCCCACGCATGCTTAAACTCCTTCACTGTATTAACCTCTACCACTTCTACTGGAAGACTATTCCATACATCCACTACCCTCTCAGTAATGTAATACTTTTATTAGTCCCCAGTTCCTTATCTTATATCTAGGATAGCCTTGTGCCTATCCCACGCATGCTTAAACTCCTTCACTGTATTAACCTCTACCACTTCCACTGGAAGCCTATTCCATACATCCACTTCCCTCTCAGTAATGTAATACTTCCTGATGTTACTTTTAAACCTTTTGCCCTCTATTTTAAGACTGTGACATCTTGTTGTGGTCATTTTTTTTTTCCTTTTAAAAACACTGTGTTGATTCCCTGTATTTGAAATGTTTCTATCATTTCTTTCAATCTATACATGTTAAGATGCTTTAACCTTTCCTGGTAAGTTTTATCCTTCAACCCATGAACCAGTTTAGTAGCCCTTCTCTGAACTCTCTCCAAAGTATCAATATCCTTCTGGAGATATGGTCTCCAGTACTGCGTACAATACTCCAAGTGAGGTCTCACCAGTGCTCTGTACAATGGCATGAGCACTTCCCTCTTTCTACTGATAATACCTCTCCCTATGCAACCAAGCCTTCTGCCAATACCTCTCCCTATGCAACCAAGCATTCTGCTAATACCTCTCCCTATACAACCAAGCATTCTGCTAATTCATCTCCCTATACAACCAAGCATTCTGCTAATACCTCTCCCTATACAACCAAGCATTCTGCTAATATCTCTCCCTATACAACCAAGAATTCTGCTAATACCTCTCCCTATGCAACCAAGCATTCTGCTAATAACCTCTCCCTATGCAACCAAGCCTTCTGCTAATACCTCTCCCTATACAACCAAGCATTCTGCTTATACCTCTCCCTATGCAACCAAGCCTTCTGCTAATACCTCTCCCTATGCAACCAAGCATTCTGCTAATAACCTCTCCCTATGCAACCAAGCCTTCTGCTAATACCTCTCCCTATGCAACCAAGCATTCTGCTAATACCTCTTCCTATTTAACAAGTATTCTGCTAATACCTCTCCCTATACTACCAAGCATTCTGCTAATAACGCTCACTATACAACCAAGCATTCTGCTAATACCTCTTCCTATTTAACAAGCATTCTTCTAATACCTCTCCCTATACTACCAAGTATTCTGCTAATAACGCTCACTATACAACCAAGCATTCTGCTAATACCTCTCCCTATCAACCCAAGCATTCTGTTAATACCTCTCCCTATACTTCCAAGCATTCTGCTAATAACGCTCACTATACAACCAAGCATTCTGCTAATACCTCTCCCTATCAAAGCAAGCATTCTGCTAATACCTCTCCATATATAACCAAGCATTCTGCTAGCATTTCCTGCTGCTCTATTACATTGCCTACCTACCTTTAAGTTCTCTGAAATTATTACTCCTAAATCCCTTTCCTCAGATGTTGAGGTTAAGACTGTACCAAATAGTGTATATTCTGCTTTTGGGTTTTTACGCCCAAGGTGCATAATCTTGCACTTGTCCACATTAAATGTCAGTTGCCACTGCTCTGACAATTTTTCTAGTTTAGCTAAATCATTTGCCATTTGGCTTATCCCTCAATGAACATCAACCCTGCTGCAAATCTTTGTATCATCAGCAAAAAGACATACTTTGCCAACAAGACCTTCTGCAATATCGCTAATAAAAATATTAAAGAGAATGGGTCCAAGAACAGATCCCTGAGGTACCCCACTAGTAACAAGCCCTTGCATCCAATATGCCCCATTGACTACAACTCTCTGTTGCCTGTCACTCAGCCATTGTCTAATCCATTCAACAATATTGAAATCCAAACTCAAAGATTTCAGTTTATTGATAAGCCTTCTATGTGCGACAGTGTCAAAAGCCTTACTGAAATCTAGGTAAGCAATGTCTACTGCACCACCCTGATCTATTATTTTAGTTACCCAATCAAAAAAATCAATAAGATTAGTTTGGCATGATCTCCCTGAAGTAAACCCATGCTGTCTCTGATCTTGAAATCCAAGCGACTTTAGATGTTCAACAATCCTATTCTTTAACATGCTTTCCATGACTTCCCCCCACTACACAAGTAAGTCTGATAATGGTTAGACCTTCATGATTTGAATTGGGTCAATGCTTCATTGAGTTGTATTACAGGGCCTAAAAAAAATCTAACCAAACTGATTAAATGGCTCCTCCATTAGTAAACTTTAGAGCCAGCAGTAGGGATTGTCTCAAGTCTCCCTTGTTCTTGATATTTGTCAGGGCCAGTAAAATACATAATCATGCAACTACAAATGTGACCCAACTCACTGTATCTACATAGAGATATTGTTACTGAAAGTCATCAATGAGGAACACAACTGATCTTAGAGATGGTTGCATTGTTGGCACAATTTGGCCTTTTCTAATAAAGGGATAGACAATGATAGACAAGTTATACATCTGGATAAATTCTACACCCAGCAACAATGTTATTGGTTATACAGACCATATGCCCCACCGTTAGAGGGGCGTGTACTACAAAGACGCAAATATATTATATGTGCAAAACTATTTTTGTGCTTTGCTCCTATTGCAATGTACTAAACATTTAACACTCAAATAGTACATACGAGCAAACTGAGAATAAAAACGTGCAATTTTGAGAATATTTTTTTCTACTTTTTTTGATTAAAAAAAAAAGCCGGTGTCATTCTCACACGCAATTAAGAATTATTATTCACAAAATATAATCTCAATTTATTAGCGCAACCGGAAAAATGCATGCTAAATAAAAAATAAAAGGAAGAGGCGCAAGTCAGGGGGGGGGGAAAAAGCACAAATAGTCGCAAATTGCTCCTTACTCATGTTTTTCCCACTGCACTTGTTTAGTACATGCCCCACCCATAGTGTGTACACACACCATTTCAATTTATGGATCAGTATGTGCTTTCACATAATTTACAGGTCAACAAAGAGCTGTTTTTCTCACCCAAATGATATTTAAAGTGGTCTCCGTGATGACTAATCGATAGGCAGCATTGTCTAGCTTATTTTCAGTACGTTATAGATCTGTCTAAATTAAGTGAAATTCACTATCTTAACATTTTTTTGTTTGCAGTTCTCCTGTACAAAAATGATAATGATCCTGTAGCTCCTGTAGTTTAACATTAAAAATAATTTCACCGGGGCTTCTTAATTCAGTGACATTCCAATAAGGAGGGGCTTGGAGAGAGAGGCTTGACTGTTGATATGGTAACTCTACTACATTGGATTGCATTTTTGAATATTATTTAGTGATGCATCCCGTCTATTCAGTTTCTGGAGACTGAACTGTGACTTATATAAAAACCCAGTAGGAAATATTTTGCCCGAGTATTTGGGACACTTACCAGCAACAGGAAGTCTGTCTACAATGAACTCGCAAAGTGGCCCATAAAACTCATCGAAGCATTTACATTTATTGTCGTCATAGGTGCCTCCATTTTGGCAGGGGACTGTAAAAAAAAAAAACACACAAAAAAAAACACATTGACTGAGTCTAATTTTGGAAAGGAAAAACAAAAAAACATTGTAGGAAGATGAGGTCCACGGATGTACAAGAGATAGGTTAGAGATAGGATCCGATGCTAGGGAAGCTAGCACACATCAAGGATTATTCTTGTTATTTGTTTAATCAATGTGAAACAAGACTGTCATAAAGCCCAAAAGCAGAGACTCACTTTAACTGTGATACTGGATTTTCATGTTTCCCATTAGTGGGAACTAGGTTCCCTACTATATGCCTACTGTTCTGGCCCTGCCTTCATTATTATGGTATGGCGTCAGGGATATCAATCATTATATTGTATCTCACACTCCTCTCAGGGCGTGGTGGCCATGCCGAGTATGTTGGTGTGAAACATCATAGCCTGTGCAAATCTCCACCACAATTACGTAATCTATTTTACGTAAGACTGTGCTTTTAACCTTATCACCTAAGCAGTTAATGGACAATGTCCCCTTGTGTTTCCAACATGAAGATTCATCGTCACCATTGATTTTGCCTTTCTGAAGTTTGTGCTCGAATTCAAGATATTCAACACTGCTTATAACCGCGGAGCTCACACTTGGAAAGAAGATCCAATATTTTATTGGTACTCACGTGGGGGAATCTCCGTTTTTTTGGGAACTGTGGTGGGGGTGGGAGCAGTTGTTAAGAGAGTGGTGGGAGCAGTTGTTAAGAGCGTGGTGGGAGCAGTTTTTGAGGTGATGGGCAAAGGCGTGGTATCTGGGGCCTTGGTTGTTTCTGGAGCATTTGATGTTGTAAAAGTTACTGCATTGGGAGGGGATTCTGATGTTCCAAATCCAGATCCTTTTTCTTCAAAGATTTCTTCCATTATTCTTTCTGCTTTCCAAGCTACCATTGAAGTATCTTCAAGTTTTCCCGGGAATATAATGGAATACTTTTTCCTGGTCGGTGCATTTTTTACGATGGTTTCTACCTTCTCAGGCAGGGTCTCGGGTCTATCCATGTCACTAGACTCCCATTCCATGACAACACTTCTGCGACCTCTTTCTGTGGAGTCCTTTTCCTCTTCCCACCAAGCCCTCTGCAAGGTGTTGGGACTACCGTCCCCTGTCCAAGTCTTATTGACGGGAATCTGTATTGAGGGGATCTCTGGCTGCTGTTGTATTCTTGATTGCCACTGGAAAACTGGGGCAGAGGAAGGAAATGAAGTGTAAGTTTGTGTCTCGTAGAAGAGTAAACACACAACACTAAATAACAAAACAAAAAATCAATGACACCAGAATGAGAACCCCACATCTGAGGACTTTTTTTTAGGCATGTTCCTGGAGGCCAACCATGCTGGGAACGGGTTAATAGGTCACAGAATTTGCAAATCACAACAGATACCAACTAACGCAAGTTTTGCAGCTGATACACGCTTGTTACTTTATTCTTCTGCTGTTGCCTTCTCAGTAGCCATCTGGAAAAGTTACCTTCCCCTAATAGTCTCAATAAAACAGAATAACATTTCAGGATATCTCACTGCAACAGTGTGTTCCGTTAAAACTATTGATCAGTTCCCCTAGGCTCGGTTGCCTTGTTGAGTCACAAGGAGTTGGCGTTCAGTAACAAAAATTATAATGATGAAGATGCCGAAACAATGAAAATTAACAGCAGATCACTAAACTGGGTCTTTTCGTCATGAGAGCCGTCTTTCCCCTGTATTGCTCCAATTTCCAGCTGCATTTATTACAACTGGATCAATGATTTGTGCAAATTATTTATATCAAACTGCTATACATATTTTTTTTCCTACAACATATGACAAACAGTGAGAGCCAATACTCTTATAATGTCTGTAGGATCTATTTGTTTTACATGTTATTTATTTTTATGTGATCACCAGGCACTTAATTTTCCCACTCTATTACTGGTCTGTTTACTGAGGTTGGGTATTATTTTTTCAATGTGTTGGTCAATAAGGGATTAAGTTTTAATTAATTTATGGGGCATTTCAGACATATTCTCCTGTGTTCCATTTGGGAATTAAATGACACACAGTATATCTTATTCAACTGTATTTGTCTACTTATTACCAGTTTCCTCAGGAAAGTCATTCGTAGTTGAGCTTCACCCAGAACATATCTATTCTCTTTTGTCAAATTGAATTTTACCGATCTACATGGATGGGGGGCTGAAAAAACATCAGGATCTCACGAAAGAGGTTTCTACCCTCTGAGGTGGCTACCCCAGATAGAGATGATTGCATTAATGATGAGTATTTCCGTTCACTAGAGACACTCAGTATCGGGGCTCACTGTATAAATATTTAAAATATCACTTTAACTACACACTATATCCAAGAGGAGCTCACATTATCTTATTCAATTATACGAGCAGTGCTAAACTATCACAAGTGGAATCCGTGCTACAGGGTCAGTTTTCTAAAGTTGAAAGTTGGATAGCTAGAAATAAATTATTCCTCAACACTGAAAAAAAAAGAAAACCTGTGTCCATGTTGTTTGGGACAAATGCTACGCTGCTTAAATTATACAATCCTCAAATAAACATAGAGACCAAATCCGGTTATAACCTGACCCAGGTAAATTCATATAAGGATCTCGGTATGTGGCTAGATCCAAACGTATCTTTTGGTCTCCATACTGACAAGCTCATATTATGTCTGTGCTCATTCCCCCTGCCTTGTATGTCTGTGGTCATTCCCCTCTGCCTTGGATGTCTGTGGTCATTCCCTCCTGCCTTGTATGTCTGTGGTCATTCCCTCCTGCCTTATATGTCTGTGGTCATTCCACCCTGCCTTGTATGTCTGTGGTCATTCCCCCCTGCCTTGTATGTCTGTGGTCATTCCACCCTGCCTTGTATGTCTGTGGTCATTCCCTCCTGCCTTGTATGTCTGTGGTCATTCCCTCCTGCCTTATATGTCTGTGGTCATTCCCTCCTGCCTTGTATTTCTTTAGTCTGTTTTCTGCCTTATTCATATATACGAGCAGTGCTAAATTATCACAAGTGGAATCCGTGCTACAGGGTCAGTTTGCTAAAGTTGAAAGTCGGATAGCTAGAAACAAATTATTCCTCAACACTGAAAAAAAAGAAAACCTGTGTCCATGTTGTTTGGGACAAATGCTACGCTGCTTAAATTATACAATCCTCAAATAAACATCGAGACCAAATCCGGTTATAACCTGACCCAGGTAAATTCATATAAGGATCTCGGTATGAGGCTAGATCCAAACTTATCTTTTGGTCTCCATACTGACAAGCTCATATTATGTCTGTGCTCATTCCCCCTGCCCTGTATGTCTGTGGTCATTCCACCCTGCCTTGTATGTCTGTGGTCATTCCCCCCTGCCTTGTATGTCTGTGGTCATTCCCCCCTGCCTTGTATGTCTCGGGTCATTCCCCCCTTCCCTTGTATTTCTTTAGTCTGTTTTCCGCCTTATTCATTTATACGAGCAGTGCTAAATTATCACAAGTGGAATCCGTGCTACAGGGTCAGTTTTCTAAAGTTGAAAGTTGGATAGCTAGAAATAAATTATTCCTCAACACTGAAAAAAAAAAACCTGTGTCCATGTTGTTTGGGACAAATGCTATGCTGCTTAAATTATACAATCCTCAAATAAACATCGAGACCAAATCCGGTTATAACCTGACCCAGGTAAATTCATATAAGGATCTCGGTATGTGGCTAGATCCAAACTTATCTTTTCGTCTCCATACTGACAAGCTCATATTATGTCTGTGCTCATTCCCCCTGCCTTGTATGTCTGTGGTCATTCCCCTCTGCCTTGTATGTCTGTGGTCATTCCCTCCTGCCTTGTATGTCTGTGGTCATTCCCTCCTGCCTTATATGTCTGTGGTCATTCCCTCCTGCCTTGTATTTCTTTAGTCTGTTTTCTGCCTTATTCATATATACGAGCAGTGCTAAACTATCACAAGTGGAATCCGTGCTACAGGGTCAGTTTGCTAAAGTTGAAAGTTGGATAGCTAGAAACAAATTATTCCTCAACACTGAAAAAAAAGAAAACCTGTGTCCATGTTGTTTGGGACAAATGCTACGCTGCTTAAATTATACAATCCTCAAATAAACATTGAGACCAAATCCGGTTATAACCTGACCCAGGTAAATTCATATAAGGATCTCGGTATGTGGCTAGATCCAAACGTATCTTTTGGTCTCCATACTGACAAGCTCATATTAAAGTTATATCCTAGGATTGGCTCTCTATATAGAAACAAATCAAAACCTAGATTCCACAGTAAGGAAACCTGCTATGCAGCAAATTACTATGGAGATGTGGTGTATGATTCTGTGACAACTTTTACTACAGGGCAATTATAATCCAACGGCAGACAGAAATAAAAGATATATAATTGCTCAGGCTACACACCCAAACACAACAATTCTGCACAACAAATTGCTTTACAGTAAAGATCGACAGACAATACAATACTCCTCATGCAGTATATGAGAAATACAGGTTAAATGCACTAGATCACCCAACCGTTTCGGCATAAAAAGAGGCCAAATAACCAAAAGTCAATAAAAATGAAGCATTCTTCTTTGAGGTCACTTACCTGAAGCCATAAGTGCCAGTGAGAGTATTACTGTGATCACACCTGATTTCATGTCTACCTTCATATTTCCAATATAGTCTGTTAAGTAAATGTTTCTGTTAGGAATGAAGGGAGCACTGCAGGATGGAGACTATATCTACCTGCTCTTACGTAGGACAAGGTATGTAATTATGGGCCTATTACACACTGTGATTGGTTCATCAGTAGATACATCTATGTTGTCTATGTCATATCATGTTAATGATAGACAGCCAAGGTTAAAGGGAGAGGATTATTGCTCTGGTTAAGCAACTAACGTAGCAGACAGAGACAATTGCACAGCGCAAATCAATCACCAAGGAAAGGGGCCGGCACATAACTGAAAGAAACCCAATACAGACATACAAGGAGTTTTTTTTTACCTTTGGAAGGATAAAAGCAAATTCACATTATCTCCAGGTAAACAGCTACCAAAAAACACCAACATACGTCTCCTCCACAAACAGAATATCAAGAAGAAAAAATAATGGTGGGAATTCTAAAGGGTGTATCGATCACGCTATCCTGAGTTAGGAAAGCTAAAAGGCAAGGATTCTATATAGTGCAGTAGTATAAGAAGCTTAATGAAAATATAAATACTATCAAAATACACTTAAAAATCCACATATCAGTACACAGAGAACAAATGAGGTAAAAACAAAAAAAAAGTTTGTACATAAAGTTAAAATGTGATTTTCATATACTATCATTGATTATGATCAATGATTGAGGAGCCCTGGCACAAAGAGGAGACCATGAGTCATGCCAAATTTAAAAAATATAATTGTCCCTTTGGTAAGAACTAGTGAAATAAAAGAAAGGGGGGGGGGGGGTCCCGTTACTTCAAACCAGACCATCGGTGGTGTTAAGGGAAATTAAATATTCAGATTTTCATAACTATGTAAATATATATTGGGATTTTTTTTTTTTGCAGTAGTTTTGGATTTGCAGTAATCTCGGGTCTGTATCGGAAAACCCCATGATACCAGTATAATCCACAAACCCAAAATCGTATCTCCGAGTTGTGTGACCAACTATGTATCTCCGAAAATGTTACTCGTTACAGGGCAGGGTCTGACACAGGTGTAACAGATGTGGCTATAAAACAGAAGATGTGTGACAGAAGGACATGAGAGACAGGAAAAGATAGATGGACATGTGAGAGAGGAAAAGACAGACAAACATGTGCCCCTCCCGAGAACAGACTCTGGATCTGCCCCTGCCCCCCATTTGCCTCCCATGTCTGTGGTCTTTTTCCCCTTCTTTCCCTCTCATGCCTATGGTATTTTCACCCTCCCACCCGTGTCTGTGGTCTTTCACCCTCCCCCTCCCATGTCTGTGGTCTCCCCTTCCCCTCCCTTGTATGTCTGTGGTGTTCCCCCCCTTCCTTGTATGTCTGTGGTCTTTCCCTCCTGCCTTGTATGTCTGTGCTCATTGCCCCTGCCTTGTATGTCTGTGGTTATTCCCCCCTGCCTTGTATGTCTGTGGTCTTTCCCTCCTGCCTTGTATGTCTGTGCTCATTCCCCCTGCCTTGTATGTCTGTGGTCTTTCCCCTTGCCTTGTATGTCTGTGGTCTTTCCCCCTGCCTTGTATGTCTATGGTCATTCCCCCCTGCCTTGTATGTCTGTGGTCTTTCCCTCCTGCCTTGTATGTCTATGGTCATTCCCCCCTGCCTTGTATGTCTGTGGTCATTCCCCCCTGCCTTGTATGTCTGTGGTCATTCCCCCCTTCCTTGTATGTCTGTGGTCATTCCCCCCTGCCTTGTATGTCTGTGGTCATTCCCCCCTGCCTTGTATGTCTGTGGTCATTCCCCCCTGCCTTGTATGTCTGTGGTCTTTCCCCTTGCCTTGTATGTCTGTGGTCTTTCCCCCTGCCTTTTATGTCTATGGTCATTCCCCCCTGCCTTGTATGTCTGTAGTTATTCCCCCCTGCCTTGTATGTCTGTTGTCATTCCCCCCTGCCTTGTATGTCTGTGGTTATTCCCCCCTGCCTTGTATGTCTGTGGTCATTCCCCCCTTCCCTTGTATTTCTTTAGTCTGTTTTCTGCCTTCTTTTCATTGTCCCCCCAAAGCTTCCTGCTTCACTGGGAAGCCGCGGGCAGTACTAGCTTTGTGTGTTAAACACACACATGGCTCAGATAGTGCTCCTCTCGCTCATCACGCTCCTCTTGCTCGTCGGGCTCCTCGCACATAGTGATCATTCATTTCTGATGCTCTGAATCATCACTCTGTGTGGCGGGCGCAAGCAGCACTGTCTAAACTCTGTGTGCGTTTAGCACACAAAGCTAGTACTGCCTGCTGTTCATCAGGAAAAAAATTCTCTGCAATAGAAGCAGGGGGCGGATCTTCACCCTCCCTCAGTGCCGCATTGTGGCACAAAAATAGGAGCGTGTGAGCGCCCCTTGTAAAAATGCGCCCTTCCCCTATAAGTGGGGCCGGCCCTCAAGAGACCATAAAATGAGTTCCAGAGATTATCCGAGGTCAGATATAGATCATTTTATAGTTCTGTGGAATAACAAAAAAAACAAACAATTCGTGTAATCTTTTTAAAACTGATTTTCCACTGTAAATATTAAATGAAAAGACCCATTTTTTTTTAAGACACCTGAAAAAGCCGATTTTGCTTTTCTTCCACTACGCCTTACATAGCAATGTAATAAACATATTCCCTTCCGTACACAGCATCTCACAACCAACAAAGCTTTTTTTTTAAAAAAAATATTTTAATATAAAAATAGTGCATATATCAAAATATACTATATAGATATATAAAAAAAAAAAAAGGGAATAAAGTGACGGTATCTGAGAGGAAATAAAGGATAGGAATGCAGGACAACGCATACCCAGGACGGATTTAATTGATTATGTCTGTAATCTTTTTCGTCAGGAGATGCAGTCCGTGTTATTTGGGCCAATGAGCAGCTGAGATGGACATTCTATCATCGAGGGTTCGTGTTTTATGATCTGTCATTTTAATATTATCCCAAGCCCTTTCCTTTTATTTTGCTCATAATCTAGACAATTTGTTTCCCTTTTAAAATCTCGAATCCTCCTCTTTCGCAAGCAGCAGGTTCAGTCCTGGATCTAGACAGGTCCGTCCCTGTACGAGTCCATCAAACCTAAGATCGTTCTGAAATTAGTAAGATACTAGTCCAATGTCTTTCAGAGGTCAACTTCCAATATCTCAGCCCGTTCTTTGTTCTGGAACCCAACTTGGCACCAAGTCCTTGCTTTGTGGTTAACAGTCACCCGTAGTTCAACACTGAAGATTTCATATTGGGAATCCATGTCTTGGAGTACCACCATCTCTGAGCATCCTTCTTGCTCGATGGTTGAATCAAGGCGGGGTGAGGAATGCGTTGTCCTTGGTGTTCCAATCAGGGAATGGAGATAACAGGCCTCTGTATCTTCACCTGTACGAGAAGAAACAATGTAGTTGAGGAAAAAGGAACGCCATGACAAATGAAGAAGGTGGAGGACTTTAAGGAACTCCCTTCCAAGATTTAATAAAGTTAGCAGAGGAAATCCAACTAGGATTTAAAGATGAAGGAGATGATATGAGAGGCAAATAAAGGAAAGAAAGGGATGAAAGGACGGGAAGGACCTCAAACATTGACAGAACCTGGACTTGAATATTTAAGAGGTTAGTACATACCTCAATGGATGTGTTTACATTTTCCAGCGCAGGTTGAAATCTCTCTCTTCTGGAAGTAGAATAATTTCCTGAGAGTTCTAGATATAAAGGAACATTGTGTTAGACACACAGTGAAGGAGCTATGAGTCTGTCCCTCCCCCTGCAGGGTGACACAGATGGAAGGAGCTATGAGTGTGCACCATTGCTGCCATTTCCCATTATAAATAATAATGTACATACCATCATCTCCTGCTTCTCCTCCCCCACTGATGTTGGTGAATCCTCGTTCAGCGCTCCAATCACTCTGGTTATCATTATACCAGGAATCATCTGGGTCAGTGTTGAATGCATCTCTGAAGCCACAAAACATATCACTCAGGACAATGTCCACTTACTGGGACACTCAATAAGTAATGGGGCAGTTATATTCTGTATGTTGTACATGGGTATGTGACATGAACCTACTTGTGCTTTAAAATCTATTTCCAGTTTTACGGTAGTTTTACATTAAAAATAATTTCCCCGGGTCTCCTAAATTCCATAACATTCCAATGAGGAGGGGCCTGGGGAGGGAGGCCGGCCTGTTGCTATAGCAACAGCCAATACATTGATTGGATTGAATTTCCAGTATTTAGGAAAAGATGAGGGAAATCCTGATGAGACACTGTAGCTGGTGTTGGCCATTTAAAACTACCAAGACATGCTATCGAACAGGTGAACAGAGAGGCATAAAACATCACTGACCCATTCACACGGTTACCCAACAGAACCAACATGTCACCAAACAGAAGCAAAATCGCAAGCCCCACAATCCTTACCTTTCCTTGCGTTTTTTCACTCGGATCATCAGGAATACCACAGTGGCAATAATTATTAACAGGACAGCGATTGCTGCTCCCACACCACCGTATAATCCTGCCTTTAATACTCTGCCCTGACACCTTGAGCCTGTGTAGAGGTATGAGTCCGTGTCGGGACATCTGCAGGAATGTAGGAGAAAGCCACGTTACTCTAATATATTGATAAACAGGGACACAGAGCTAATTCGTTCTGAAGTCGACCGCCAGCAGTCCAAAGCATCATGTGATAACAGAATATGGTCGGGGAACTGGAGTCCTGTTAACGGACAACTTAACTTGAGCGATTTATCTTTAATTTAACAATGACAACTAATCTAGATGCTTTAAATAGAAATGTTCAAATGAACTGATCCAAATAAAGCTTTCATTGTTTAATGTAGTGCTTCCTGGGGGCGGACATGTTGTTTAGAATCTTGGATCAGATCGGCTTTCATCTTAGGTGAGGCGAAAGGAGATCAGACCCCAAATTCTAAAAAAACATGTCCGCCCGCTGATAAAGCTATACAGAGCAAAGAGAGAGCAATAAGTTACTTTGCATGTAGTATCTCTTTAGCGCAGTTCTATTTAAAGTATTTATGTCTAAAATACTGTTTTCATTAAATTGTAATTATTCGTTTTTTTGTGCCTACATGTGTCCTTTAGAGCTAGTACTAAAGAATCATCCAATGATCCATGATGCATTATTACAAAACATAGATGGTGACAACCCAGAGTTCCAAAAACTAGATCAAAATGGCCGGCTTGTAAAATCCTACTCAGCATTGGTTTCGCAACTCAGTTATTGAGAACCAATTGACTTGTGCAGTACGATAGTCCAGGGAACGGATAACCCATACTCACAGGCAATGTGGTCCTGTCTGATTCTGTATTTGGCAGCTGCCCAAGTTGCATTTGTAGTAAGATTTAGATATCGGATCGCATGAAGATGCACAGACCAGGCCGTCTCTGGTGACCACAGGTGCAAAATATTGCTCAAAACCTGGTCTAATCGCAGCCTTGCAGAGCTCTGGGGAAGATAAAAGCAGAGATCAAGATGATACAGGGGGTGTACTAATAGGGTTTACCAATGAAATAAGAAGCTTGGCAGCAGAGCTTTCACTCACATACCTTCTTCCGTTGGTGGAGGAATTTTAACAGTTTGTGTGGCTTCAGGATCAAGACATAGTTTTTCTGCAATTAGAAGAGCAGAGAGGGTTTTAGCACACACACACACACACACACATATACAAAATATATATCAAAAGAAATACATACGTTGCATTAGAAGAACTACAGGGAAATACGTATTTGTATGTTTTATCGGAATTCTAACTAAGACATCCAAGCTACTAGATGTATGAGTCTTGTGTAAAACTGAACAGCGCACAGCGCATACGTTAGAACTAGATAATATTGTGACAACTGGCAGTCTATACCGATTATGAGCTCAGTATTTAGTTCATTGGTTCCCAGACTAGTTCTCACACCTATCCTCCCCCCCCCCCTCCCTCAGACCAGTCCTCATGCCTATTCACCCCCACACAACCCCTCAACGCAGTTCAGGATTTAGTGATTCTTTTGTTAAAATCAAACCAGTTGTTTGTTTGTTTTTTTGTTTGTTTTTTTTAAATACAACTTGCTAAATCCTGGACTTTAATAGGGGGGCGGTGTGTGAGGACTGCATTGGGAACCACTGATTTCGTTTATAAACCTCTTGTTTCAACTAGCTTCCGTTCCCCATTGTAGGGCTGTTTCTGTGATTTGCAGAGAGGGACTGGTAAATTTGGATTTTCGAGTTGTCTTTACATTTGCCTTGGATTCGTCCTTATACAGTGGTTATTCATATACTGATGAGTGGCAATCAGATGGCACACATACCCTGTGCGGTTCTTAATACTCACATACTCACCTTTACCCACTGTGCAATTATTCTCTTTGAGTCCGTCCAAGATTTGGTTCACATTTTCGTATATCTTTTCGTACTGTGCACCGATGCTCTCATCTTCTTTGTATACCGCCTTTGTGATAACGTCATGATCCACCACAATGCTGCCCTTCCTGCCAGAGACCACACAACATGTTACACCACCTTGATTTGCCCCATGGTCTGTCTGTGGTGCTCAGTGTCAATTGTACTCGAACCAGTATTTACATAGCAGGTAAACAATTCAATGCCCCTTGTATGAGAATAAACGATCAAGCGATAGACCCTTGTTTTTCATATGGGACCAGCAGAGGGGACTTGGATAAGTAGTGCTAGTTAAGCAGAGTTAGGAGTATAAGAAAATGAATAAACACTGTATACCTAGTGTGAGAATAATTGCACGTACACAAAAGTGACATGTTAGCACGTGCTGCTTAAATCCTGCATAGGCAGCGATCAACTTTCTATGCTTAGCCGGTGATGTCATGATGCCTCAACATTGAGGCATCATGCAACACCATAATGTGGCCACCCAGGGCACCATGATATCAGAAATAATTTTTTGTCCCTCTGTTGCTGTTTCCTGACTGCCCCTAGAGGTGGTCAGCAGCACTACAGATGAGTAAGGGTTAGAATTAGGTTTAGTGTTAGAATTTGGGTTAGATTTAGGGTTAGGGAGATTATCAGGGCTGGGGGTCAAAAATCACTGTACGAGAAAATGGATAAGAAACAAAATAAAAATGCTACATTTGCTTATTGCCCTATAAGTTGTCAAAAAAACCCTACATAATTAACTTTATGAAATTTTAACATTTTATTAACTTTATTAATTTTTTTTAAAGAAAATGATGAAATGATGAAGAAATAATGAGCATAATTGTGTCTAAAGAAACAGCGTATATTATGTGTGGGTATATAAAATACATAGAGGGCTACTATAGATAAACATAAACATAGCATAAATGTTAAAACACGAGAATTAGCAGAAATGTCCCAAACAAACCAATTCTTAAGGGGTTAAATACGTCTGTGACATCACTGGATATGTAGTTGAACTACTAAGTAGATACACTTAAAACACATTTTTCTCTTGATTTATGTATTTGCTTGCAATTCAACTAATAACAGATAGACCATTCATGAAAAAAAATACTCTGTCCGTGCTTCTCACCCTACTTCTGTGCAGACACCTTTTGTATACACTGTACTTACACCATGCTCACACCTTTTTGGTAGGCTTTGTGTATAATTGTTGAGCCTGTGATTAGCTTAGCTCATCGACGTCTAGACCATGTTTGATATCTTATATTGTCTATATTCACGTGAGCTAATATTTCTCACCTTTACCCCAACCGCTAATGTCTTTACAGTCAGTATATCCAGAACCCTAGTTTCCAGCTTTTAGTGAGTTATACCGGGATAGACTTTATTATATTATATATATTATATTTTTTTTAATACTTACTTGATAGACGTGACTTTCACTTCCTGAAAACTGGGAATACCTTTGTAGAACACGTTCATCTTTAAAAAATAAAATAAAAAAATCAGAGGTCAAAGGCCGAGCACCAATGTTGAATTGTGCACGGGCTCACATATTATGAATTGGGGCAAGGGATAGTTCTCTTACCTCTGATATAAAATTGAGTACAAAGTCTTTGTATGTATCAGTCGTATTGTCAGCCAGCTCCTGTGAAAATTCGATGTTTACTATTTTCACCACCACTTCTACTTTGGTTTCAACCACGACTGTGGGGAAGAGGGGAACAAAGTCAACCCCATGTCAGCACAAACACTAACACCTAGACACTCTGATGGGTTGGCAGGCCAGATTAGAACCTCTTCCGCTTTCAGTGAGATCTCGTAAGGGTAAGACTTTGACAAGTTGTATCAGGGCAAAGGTAAGGGCTGTATCATGGGCAGGATCAGGCCATACAAGGGTTGAAAACTGATAGGTGAACACGTTACAGGGCTTGACAATTACTTGTAGATATGTGGAACCAAAGCAGATTAGATCAACTAGGCTGGCTCCTGAATTAGCAAAACAACCACAAAAGTTGGGATCCAGCAGTAGGGATTGTAGAAGCGAAGTCTCCCCTGCTCCTGGGATTAGTCAGGGCCAATAAATACATGATAACGCAAATACAGTTCTGGCCTAAACTGGAAATTATGATAAACCAGGCTTTACATGGTTGTCTGCCTATCTCTTTCTCTGATTTAGCCAGACCCAGTGGTGTATCTTGGTTTTGTGCTGCCCTAGGTAGACATAAATCGGGCACTTCCCCCCCCCCCCCATTGCATACCTATGACATGCCCCATCACCCATGTTGCACACCCACAAACGGTGGGGGAGGGAGCAAAAAATGTTTGAAGCACCAGAAGTGTGCTTTCACACCCTCTGGCAAAGTGCCGCCCTCTAGCAAAGTGCCGCCCAAGGCGAGTGCCTTGTTTGCCTTGTGGAAGATACACTATTGGCCAGACCTAGACGTAGCACATGGTAAGAGGAACACTACTAATTTTAGAGATGGCTTTTGTTTGTTTTTTTTGCCATATTTGGCCTTTTCTAATTAAGGATTAGAAAATGGCTACAGGTATAAAATACAGAAAATGAAAGAAAAGTTAAAGTTTTATGCCTTTGGATAAATTATACAGCCAGCTAATAACCTTTTATTGGTTATTCAGATCATGTGCCCCACCCTTAGTGAGTACATGCTCCAACATTTCAATGTATGGATCGGAATTTGCTCTCTGGTAACTTACAGGTAAACAACAAGCATTATTTCTGTCCCAAATGATTTTTAAAATGGTCTCCGTGCTGACTTGCGAATGTATTCAATGGGCAGTGGTCAAAGCTTATTTTCTGTAGGTTATAGGTGTCTAATCATGCACTTATTTTTACTTTAATTTTTTTTTACAGATCTCCTGTAGTTTAACATTGCAAACAATTTCAGCGGGGCTTCTAAATTCAGCGACATTCCAATAAGGTGGAGCTTGGAGAGAGAGGCGGGACTGTCGCTATGGTAACTCTGCTACATTGTATTGCAGTTTTTTGGGAGAGTTTAGAACTCTTTGAATTTAATTGCATGATGTCCCTTGTCTATTCAGTTTCTGCTATCTCGTTCAAAGCAGTTATTTGAAACACTTACCAGCAATAGGAACTCTGTCTATAATGAACTCGCACAGTGGCCCATAAAAATCCTCGAAGCAAATACATTTTGTGGCGTCATAGGTGCCTCCATTTTGACAGGTGACTGTAAAAAAAATAAAAAAATAATTAAGAACACATTGACTGGGTCTAATTATGGACGGGAATTACACAGGTAAACAAAGACATGGTAGAAAAATTAGGTTTACGTATGCTCAAGAGGTGGTCTGCCTGTTCAGTGGCTGCTAGGGAAGGTAGCACACCTCACTGACAGATTATTCTTGTAAATGTTAGTGAGTGCATGAGACATGCAAGTCCCCTTATAGATCACCAAAATCAAGGCGTACCAGTTGCTAGACATGTGCATTCGTTTTCGGACAAATTCATTTTCGTCCGAAATTAGCATTTTCGTCCATTCGTCCGAAAAACGAAGAACGAAAATGCTAAGCTAACGAAAGCCGAATGAACGAATGGTTAATAAACGAAAATCATTCGTTCATTCGTCCATTCGTAGTACTATTGCATTCTATAAGCCGAAATAGAGTCGGTTTATAGAATACAATAGCATTTCACTACACGGAGACAAAGTCTCCATTCATAAATTTATGAATGGAGACTCTGTCTCCGTGTAGTGAAATGACCGACAGCCTATAAACCGAACGTTCGGTTTATAGGCTGTCAGCTTATGGAATACATGTAATCCTATGGCTATTCTATAAACCGAACGTTCGGTTTATAGAATAGCAATAGGATTACATGTATTCCATAAGCCGAAAGTCTATAAACCGAACGTTCGGTTTATAGACTTTTGGCTTATAGAAAACATGTAGTACTATTGCCTTTCTATGAACCGAACGAGAGCAACATTCATAAGAATTTCTTATAAATGGGGCTCTCGTTTGGTTTATAGAAAGCCAATAGTATTACATGTATTCTATAAAACGAAAGAATAAAAATTAACGAAACTAAAATAATGAACTAATTTCGTCTGAAACTAATGTAGTAATGAACGAAATTTGTTTTAGACGAAATAAATAACATTTTCGTCCGAATGGACGAAAACGAAACGAAAATTTTAGTTTTGCACATGTCTACCAGCTGCCATCTAATACAAGGATATCGCATGAGATAGAATATGAAACACATCCGGTCCAAGAAATCCACACTTAATTTAGATCAAGCTCTATGTACATATCAGAAATTTCGAATTTCCTTTACAACTCCACTGGAAGGTTGTTACTTTTTCCCACTAGGAGGAAAAATTCGAAATAGCTTCCTTAGGGGTTTTTGCCTTCTTTTGGATACAAATCTGGAATGATAGGTAGAAGGGTTGAACTTGATGGACTTGTGTCTTTTTTCACCCTAAATTACTATGTTGCTATGTTACTATGTTAGAAGGGGCTTTGTTAATTCTTTAATCAATGGGGGAACAAGAACATCAAAGGACCGACCTGCAGAAACTAACTCCATCCCAACCCCTCTAGGCTAATATGGCTAACTGTGGAGGTGATACTGGACTGTCATGATCCCCATTAGTGGGAACTGAGCCCCTACTGCACTCCCTACTGACTTAATCTATTTGACATAATACCGTGCGGATAACCGTTATCACCTCGGCAGTTTATTAACAAGGTGCCATGCTAGGCATATCGGAAACATGAAGACGCTTCAAAAACATGGGTTTCTCTTTTCTAAACGTTATGCTTAAGTTCGAGATGGATAGCCAACACTTCTTATAACTGTGGAAATAGAACCGGGAATGAAGATCTAATATTTTATTGGGACGTACCTGGCGCCAATGTTGGTTTTCCCGGATCCCTGGTGGTGGTGAGGGAAGTAATGGGGGCGGTTGTTGCAATAGTGGTGGCAGTAGATGTTGAGGTAGTGGTGGGAGTAGTATCTGGTGGCTTGGTTGTTTCTGGAGCTTTTGATGTTGTAAAAGTTACCGTAATGGGGGGTGATTCTGATGTTACAAATCCAGATCCGCTTCCTTCAAAGATGTCTTCCATTTGTCTTTCTGCTTCCCGAGCTACCATAGAAGTGTCTTTGTGTTTTCCTGGGAATATAATGGAATACTTTTTTCTGGTCGGCCCATTTTTTATGGTGGTTTCTGCCTTCTCAGGCAGGGTGTCAACTTTGTCCGTGCTACTGGCCCCCAATTCTATGATGACACTTCTACGATTTCTGTCTTTGGAGTCCTTTTCATCTTCCCACCAAGCCCTCTGCAACGTGTTGGGACTACCGTCCACTGTCCAAGTCTTATTGACGGGAAGCTGTATTGAGGGGATTTCTTGCTGCTGTTGTATTCTTGATCGCCACTGGAAAACTGGGTAAGAGGAGGGAAATGAAGTGTAAGTTTGTGTAAAGAGTGAACACACAACACAAAAAAAAAAAAAAAAATGGCGACATATTGAAAAAACCCCACATAGCAGGTGTCTGATCCTGAACGCACTGGTCGTGTCTATCAGTGATGACTCCTCAAAAGGTTATACTTGGATATAACTGAGCTTAAATGGGTAGAATATTGGTAAGCGGTAACCGTGATGGTCAATGAAACAGATTGTTAATAGTCTGATAAACCACAATATGTTCGTTAGTATATGTGGCTGATCAGTCTATTAAGAAATCAATTTTCGCAAAAAGTTCTAATAACTACCCCAAATCCAGCAACACCCTTAAATGCAATGTATCTTCTTTTGATATGAAAAATATTCAAGAGGTCAGTCCACAGTGGGACAGATTAAAGGACCTCAAAATATGGGATTTACAAAAAACACGATCACAGCCGATACCGGCTAATACAAGTATTGCAACTGATCCAAGTGTTATACTTTGCGCTGCTGCTATTGCCTTCTCAGTAGCCATCTTGAAATAATACAGTTTCCTACTAGTCTCAAAATATGAAGGGTCTCCTTTCAATTATCTCAGAAAGGGGGCTTGCTAATAAGAGTGTGTGGACATTGAAGCTGCAGATAATTGTGCTACCCTTGTCACCTAATCTTATAACATTATGTAGCATTGTTGCTATTATACCGACTGCCCAGCAGAGACTAATGTTACAGATCATGGAAAAAATTGCATTTGGGATCTATTACTAAGCAAAAGTTAAATGCTAAATTAAGGGGGGGGGGGGGGTGTTACTTTTTTTGAGCTCCGCTTTCATGTTGGTGTTTTGCTTGGCGTAAACATGTTCCATGTTTGTGATGTATTAAAATGAATGTTTTTAGAGTTTTTCAGAGATTACCAACCATTCTCTCTAAACACACAGCACCTATTTACACCAAAAACTTTAGATTGGGTCTCGTGGTTACCACAGCCGAGATTACTAATCAACACATGAAATTATCCAAATCTGTGAATTAAATGTTACGTAGATATATTACAACCCTCTCTCTGAACTTTACATCCTTTTGCCAGAACTGTAAGTAGAGATGTTTTCAAAGCATGGCACTGCGTAATTACATTCAAAATATCATGTGTAATGAGTTTATGTTCTTTTTAGACATGCGCAAAACTAAAATTTTCGTTTCGTTTTCGTCCGTTTGGACGAAAATGTTATTTATTTTGTCTAAAACGAATTTCGTTCCGTACTGCATTCGTTTCAGACAAAATTCATTCATTAATTTCGTTTCGTTTTATTCGTTCGTACGAATCAATTGACCTACACATTCCATAAACCGAAAGTCTATAAACCAAACGTCGTTCGTTTATAGATTTTTGGCTTATGGAATACATGTAATACTATTGGCTTTCTATAAACCAAAATAGAGTCCCCATTCATAAGAATAGGTCAATTGACCTATTCGTATGAATGGGGACTCTATTTCGGTTTATAGAATAGCAATAGCATAACATGTATTCCATAAACCGAAAGTCGTTCATTATGTCGATTTATGTAATGTATGTAATGCTATTGCTATTCTATAAACCGACTCTATTTCGGTTTATAGAATGCCAATAGCACGAATGGACGAATGATTTACGTTTATTAACCATTCGTTCATTCGGCTTTCGTAAGTTTAGCATTTTCGTTATTCGTTTTTCGGACGAATGGACGAAAATGCTATTTTCGGACGAAAACGCGTCCGTCCGAAAACGAATGCACGTGTCTAGTTCTTTTTTCTTCAGTTATAACTTTGCATTGAAACTTTCGACAACCATTTTTCAAAATTCTACTTAAATTTAAAATGGCGTTTGAACGATCCCTGTCCCACGCGGCCCAAATGCAGATGCTACCTCGGAAAAGGTTATGTATGTCTTTATAAATCCAAAACAATCTCATTGGGGCTTATGTATAAATAGTGGCGCTTTTTATTCTCGATTGGCGGCGTTTTAGACTTAATATGTGACTTTTGGTTCAGAGGTGACCTCACGACTGAACTGCAAGTGAACTGTAAAAATCATGGAAGTTGGAAATATTTTGCAACTTGTTTTTAATTCTGCTCGGCAGTTAAAGGCTCGACTTTGTGGACCGCCACAGTCTATTGTCTAATGAACGGACGCCACTAGTTTTGCCCTCTCTTTCAATATACAGTGCCTTGTTATTTTTCCCGGTCTCTACATTTTCCTTAATCCCATGAGTTTATTTCTGATTATACCATTTGAGTTCCGTAGCCTGCGGCTGGCATACCCTTCCTCCATCTATCATCATCCTTCTGGCTGCGTGTTTGCAAACTCATTGATTGCACTGAGATACTTTGCTAGTAATAATATCAGTTTGACCATTAGTTCTTGTTGGTTCTTATTGGTTGATGTGGAATTAAATAACTGTATTAGGAAAGGAGCTTATCCTAAATCATAATATAGAGGAAAATCAGAAGCTGATAAGCCACATAGAACCGAGGATATGTCTAAAATGCCCTTTAAACATATTAAAACGTAGCCTTTATTGATATACACCTTAAAAAAACTGAATATACAACTTCAGTAAACAGACAAGTAATAACACGTGTTAAAAATAAGCGAAAAAGCGAATGTGACTGGTGAACCACAAAAAACAAAACAAAAAAAAAAGACAAATTGATACTAGAAATATAATATTATATAAATGAGAGAATTAACTCGGGCAACTACATATAAAAAAATTTGCTGAAATCATTAATTCAATTGTAATACCGTAAATGCTCCTATATAGTCAGCAATATAACACATTTGCAAAGCTTGGGAAAATGTTTTGATATATTGTCCATGACAAAAAAAGGAACCAGTAGAAACCAGGGACATGAAAATGATCAACAATGGTGCCGTCAGCACCTGAAAGAAGGTGTGGTACCAGGTAAAGGTGAACTTAAATAACTAGAAAAAAAGATAACAGTGTCATAGAAAAGCATGGAGTTTATACTATTTGATACTGAGTTGCTACGCATACATATGTGATAAAGAATAAGACACTGTAAACTGTAACAAAAGAAGTATAACAATAAAAAGTGTTTGAGTATGTAATACAGGCTGAATATGCCATGTGAATTGTATAGTAGGCCATTGTATCCAAATGATAAAGACTAAAACAACAAACATTTTCACAGTGTCTCCTCTGTTCCATTTCGGAATTAAATTACACACGGTTGTAATTATATAATTACTTAACGATTACTTTGGGGGAAATGTCATATGTAGTTAATCTTCCCCCAGAACATGTCTATTCTCTTTTGTCAAATTGAATTTCACAGATCTACCTGGGTGGGAGCAAACAACCCCCCCCCCCCCCCACCAGGATCTCACAAAAGTGGTGTCTACAACCAATTGAGTAACAATAAAGATTTAAGAATAAAACAGTCTTCATACAGTAAAACCTGCATCAAATGTCCAGTAACCAAGTGGATAAGAGATACAGCTTAAATGCACTAGATCACCCAGCATAAATAGAGGACGAATGAACAAAAGTAAATAAAAATGAAGCCTTCTTCTTTGAGGTCACTTACCTGAAGCCATAAGTGCCAGTGCGAGTATTACTGTGATCACACCTGATTTCATGTCTACCTTCATATGTCCAATATAGTCTGTTAAGTCGAAGTTTAAGTTAGGAATGAAGGGAGCACTGCAGGACTGGGACTATATCTACCTGCTCTTACGTAGGACAAGGTATGTCATCATGGGCCCATTATGCAATGTAGTTGGCTCATCCGTCTGTACAACTAAAGTTTCTATGTCATAACGTGTTAATGAGAGATAACCAAGGTTAATAGGAGAGGATTATTGCTCTGGTTAAGCAACTGCTGTGACAGGCAGAGTAAATTAATAAGTGCAAATTATTAACCAAGGAAAGGGGCCGGCACATCATTGAAATAAATCCAAAACAGAGATACCAGGTGCTTCTTTTCAACATGTAACTTTGGAAAATGAATAGCAAAAAAGACTATGTCCAGGTAAGGGTAAACAGCTACCAAAAAACACCGGCATGTTGCTTCTCCATACACACACAAAAGCAAGTGAGGAATGCGAAATGGTGTATCGATAAAGCTATCGTGAGCTAGGAAAGTTAAATAGCAAAAATCTCTTTATAATACAGTCGAGAAAACAAAAGCTTAATGGGAATATTAACATTATCAAAATGCACAAAAATAATCTATTTATCAGGAAACAGAGATAATAAAGAAAAAAAATTAGTAACAAACACACAATGGATGAAACACCAATAAGTATGTACATGAAGTTAAAATGTGATTTTCATACAATGCCATTGATTATGCGGCTGGATCTACAGTGATGAGATGAAGAGGAGACCTGACACGTTTCGCCAGCAGACAGCAGCTTCTTCAGAGGTACAAATGAAGTGAGGTATGTAAAGCTGAGTCGTGCCAAATTTTGAATAATTTAATTATCCCTGTGGTAAGAACTAATGAAATAAAAGAAAAAGAAAAAAACTGGGGGTCTGTTACTTCAAACCACAACATCGGTGGTGTTCAGGGAGATAAGAGGGAAATTAAATATTTAGATTTTCATAACTATTTAAATGTATATTTTGGTTTCTTTATGGTCTGTCGGATCCATGAAATCTCATGTTTTAGCATCCCATGATACGAGTATAATCCACAAACCCAAAATCTGCCCTGACACAAACCCTGGGACAGTTATATTAACCTTAATGCGGTATTTTTTGGACACACTTGTCTCAGCATTTGTATGAGAATTAATTGGTATGTACATTTTTAAGCTATATGCCAGTTTACCTTCAGCTGTCAAACGTAAAGACAAATAAGTCAGTGGGCCCTGATGGGATAAACCCAAAGTTATTAAAAGAACATAGTGGTGTACTAGCAAAACCGTAAACATATGTATTTAACCAATAATTTGTAATGGAAGTATTCCCAGAAGTTTGGAAATTAGCAAATGTTGTGCCGATTCACAAGAAAGGTAGTATAAGGAGTAGGGCAACTATAGACCAGTAAGTCTTACTTCAGTAATGGGGAAAGTAATGGAAAGCATGTTAAAGTATAGGATTGTGGAACATAAAAAAATCACATGGATTTCAAGATCAGAGATAACATGGGTTTACTTCAGGGAGATCATGCCAAACTAAGCTTATTGATTTTTTTGATAGGGTGACTAAAATAATAGATCAGGGTGGTGCAGTAGACATTGCTTACCTAGATTTCAGTAAGGCTTTTGACACTGTCGCACACAGTAGGCTTATCAATAAACTGCAATTTTTTAGCTTGGATTTCAATATTGTTGAATGGATTAGACAATGGCTGAGTGACAGGCAACAGAGGGTTGTGGTCAATGGAGTATATTGGATACAAGGTCTTGTTACTAGTGGGGTACCTCAGGCAGTGGCGTAGCGTGGGTTGTCAGCACCCGGGGCAAGGCAAGTAATTTGCGCCCCCTAACCCGTGGATTTTAGCACTCGAGTCTCTTCTACTAGATTAGTTAAAGAAACCCTTACCCCCCAAGCACATGTATTGTTTGTTATGAAAATACTTATGTAATTAAAGTAAAATGCATCTAAATACAAGTTTATTTTCCAACACTTTATTGAGTGCGAACATGCATTACACACATTCTCCACATTTTCAGCAGGTCTATGAATACAAATATACACATGTAGTAACCTAGCATGGGCCATGCTATTATATGTCGTCTCACAACCATCGTAAACGACAAAAAATATCAAGAACAAAAACTAAACATTAAAATGGAACCATACCCTGGAGATGATCCAAGACTGGGCTAGATGGAGCCAACTTCCTCAATCCTGTACCTCTAATGTTACCCCCCCCCCCCCCCACACACACACACACACATATGCCATAATTGTTGTGCCATTCAGATGCCAGTAATATTGTAACTTTCGGATGCCAGTAATATTGTGCCAGTCAGAGCCCAGTAATATTGTGCCAGTCAGAGCCTAGTAATATTGTGCCAGTCAGATGCCTGCAATATTGTGCCAGTCAGAGCCCAGTAATAATGTGCCAGTCAGATACCAGTAATATTGTGCCAGTCAGATACCAATAATATTGTGCCAATCAGATACCAGGAATATTGTGCCTGTCAGAGCCCAGGAATATTGTGCCTGTCAGAGCCCAGGAATATTGTGCCTGTCAGAGCCCAGGAATATGGTGCCTGTCAGATGCCTGTAATATTATGCCAGTCAGATGCCTGTAATAGTGTGCAGTCAGAGGCCAGGAATATTGTGCCAGTCAGATGCCTGTAATATTGTGCCAGTCAGATGCCTGTAATATTATGCCAGTCAGATGCTTGTAATAGTGTGCCAGTCAGAGGCCAGGAATATTGTGCCAGTCAGAGGCCTGTAATATTGTGCCAGTCAGATGCCTGTAATATTGTGCCAGTCAGATGCCTGTAATATTGTGCCAGTCAGATGCCTGTAATATTATGCCAGTCAGATGCCTGTAATATTGTGCCAGTCAGAGCCCAGTAATATAGTGCCAGCCAGATGCCTGTAATATTATGCCAGCCAGATGCCCAGTATTATTGTGCCAGCCAGATGCCCAGTAATATAGTGCCAGTCAGATGCCCAGTATTATTGTGCCAGTCAGATGCCCAGTATTATTGTGCCAGCCAGATGCCCAGTAATATAGTGCCAGTCAGATGCCCAGTATTATTGTGCCAGTCAGATGCCCAGTATTATTGTGCCAGCCAGATGCCCAGTAATATAGTGCCAATCAGATGCCAAGTAATATAGTGCCAATCAGATACCCAGTAATATAGTGCCAATCAGATGCCCAGTAATATAGTGCCAGTCAGATGCCAAGTAATATAGTGCCAATCAGATACCCAGTAATATAGTGCCAATCAGATGCCCAGTAATATAGTGCCAGTCAGATGTCAAGTAATATAGTGCCAGTCAGATACCCAGTAATATAGTGCCAATCAGATACCCAGTAATATAGTGCCAATCAGATGGCCAGTAATATAGTGCCAGTCAGATGCCAAGTAATATAGTGCCAGTCAGATACCCAGTAATATAGTGCCAATCAGATACCCAGTAATATAGTGCCAATCAGATACCCAGTAATATAGTGCCAATCAGATACCCAGTAATATAGTGCCAATCAGATGCCCAGTAATATAGTGCCAATCAGATACCAGGAATATTGTGCCAATCAGATACCCAGTAATATAGTGCCAATCAGATACCCAGTAATATAGTGCCAATCAGATGCCCAGTAATATAGTGCCAATCAGATACCCAGTAATATAGTGCCAATCAGATGCCCAGTAATATTGTGCCAATCAGATACCCAGTAATATAGTGCCAGTCAGATACCCAGTAATATAGTGCCAATCAGATGCCCAGTAATATAGTGTCAATCAGATACCCAGTAATATAGTGCCAATCAGATACCCAGTAATATAGTGCCAATCAGATACCCAGTAATATAGTGCCAGTCAGATACCCAGTAATATAGTGCCAATCAGATACCCAGTAATACAGTGTCAATCAGATACCCAGTAATATAGTGCCAATCAGATACCCAGTAATATAGTGCCAATCAGATGCCCAGTAATATTGTGCCAATCAGATACCCAGTAATATAGTGCCAATCAGATACCCAGTAATATAGTGCCAGTCAGATACCCAGTAATATAGTGCCAATCAGATACCCAGTAATACAGTGTCAATCAGATACCCAGTAATATAGTGCCAATCAGATACCCAGTAATACAGTGCCAATCAGATGCCCAGTAATATTGTGCCAATCAGATACCCAGTAATATAGTGCCAATCAGATACCCAGTAATATAGTGCCAATCAGATACCCAGTAATATTGTGCCAATCAGATGCCCAGTAATATAGTGCCAGTCAGATACCCAGTAATATAGTGCCAATCAGATACCCAGTAATATAGTGCCAATCAGATACCCAGTAATATTGTGCCAATCAGATACCCAGTAATATAGTGCCATTCAGATACCCAGTAATATTGTGCCAATCAGATACCCAGTAATATAGTGCCAATCAGATACCCAGTAATATTGTGCCAATCAGATACCCAGTAATATTGTGCCAATCAGATGCCCAGTAATATAGTGCCAGTCAGATGCCCAGTAATATAGTGCCATTCAGATACCCAGTAATATTGTGCCAATCAGATACCCAGTAATATAGTGCCAATCAGATACCCAGTAATATAGTGCCAATCAGATACCCAGTAATATTGTGCCAATCAGATACCCAGTAATATTGTGCCAATCAGATGCCCAGTAATATAGTGCCAGTCAGATGCCCAGTAATATAGTGCCATTCAGATACCCAGTAATATTGTGCCAATCAGATACCCAGTAATATAGTGCCAGTCAGATACCAGGAATATTGTGCCAGCCCCCCCCCCCCCGTACTTACATGAAGCGGCTCCGTGTCCCCCGCCGGATGTCTCCTCCGTGCAGTCTTCCCTCTTGCACGGAGGAGGGAAACAGAAACCGGATGTGACGCGACGTCACATCCGGCGGCAGTTTTTTTTTTTTTTTTTTCCGGCCGTCGCATCCATCGGATGCGGCTTGCCGGAAAAAAGCGTTCACAAGCGCAATGCGCTGTGAACGCGGCAGCAGGGGCTGGGGGCCCACGGGACAGCTGCCTTGGGGCCCCCCAGGAGTAAATGGGCCCAGGGCAGCTGCCCCGTTTGCCCCGCGTTAAAGACGGCCCTGGCGGCCACGCGGCCGCATAGGGCTAGTGCGCCCCCCCAGATATTGCGCCCGGTGCGGCCGGCCCCCCTGCACCCCCCACGCTACGCCACTGACCTCAGGGATCTGTACTTGGACCCATTCTCTTTAATATTTTTATTAGCGATATTGCAGAAGGTCTTGTTGGCAAAGGATGTCTTTTTGCTGATGATACAAAGATTTGCAGCAGGGTTGATGTTCCTGGAGGGATAAGCCAAATGGCAAATGATTTAGCTAAACTAGGAAAATGGTCAGAGCTGTGGCAACTGACATTTAATGTGGACAAGTGCAAGATAATACATCTTGGGTGTAAAAACCCCACAGACAGAATATAGAATACTGCCAGTAACACATTCTATGTTTCTGCCACCATGCTTTACAGCTTATCTGGTCACTGACTTTCCCTCTCTAATTGCACGTCCTCCTCTGTGTGCAATAACAAATCCTCTTATGGGTGCAATGGCAAGTCCTTTTTTGGCTGCAATGGTATGTCCCTTTCTGGGTGCAATGGGAAGTCCTTTTTTGGCTGCAATGGTATGTCCCTTTCTGGGTGCAATGGGAAGTCCTTTTCTGGGTGAAATTGGAAGTCCTTTTTCAGGTGCAATGGTATGTCCTTTTCTGCGTGTGATGGCAATTCCATGCACTGCCTAGAGTTGTTTCTGAACAGGAAGTGGCGACATGAACTGAAATGTATTTCATATCTAGATGATAGGTTTCTATGTGGCCGGCTTAAAAAGGGCAACAGAATAGTTTAAAAAAAATAAAAAAATAAAAAAAACAATTACTGTACTACAGTGTCCTCCAAGAAACTGGTACACAGCATTGGCTCTGTACAGAAGTTTAAAAAAAAAAAAAATCTAGTGACCTTAATGGCACTACCAAATGACTATACGGAGAGATAATGAAGCTGCTCACAGTATAAGAAGAGCAACCAAGAAAAATCCTTTACAACAAATATACAAAAACTGGAGCGCTGAAAAAACGTGTATTAAATTAAATAATGATATAAATAAAGCGAAATAAAAAAAAGGAAGGATTGAAGATATCTATATAACTATAAAATTGCAACACGTTAGCATGCAATGCTAATGACTGATTCTGAACAAACAAGTAGATTGGCATTCGTTGTTGGCGTACGTCAGCAATGTACCTTATCACCAAAAAAACTTTTGTAGTGTACATTTTTAGCATCACCTTTTCTTAATAGCCTGTTATAAAATGAACTATGCACTGAATTTTATAGCTTGAATTGGTCTACAGAGTCTAAAATTACACCACAAGCATGAAAAATGCCAATGTATTCCAGCTCCAGCTGGGTGGTTAATCATCCAATAACACATAAATGTCAGTAACAATATTTTATTTTTACATGACTGGATTGACATTTCTATAAATTCTACATGAGCTTCATCTCCTTAATACTAGAGACATAACCACGTGTGAAATAAATGGCACCATTATCCTGTGGCTCTTCTACTAGAACAGGGGCGGATCCAGAGTCTGATCTCGGGAGGGGCACATGTCCGTCTGTCTTTTCCTCTCTCCCTTGTCCGTCTGTCTTATCCTCTCTCCCATGTCTGTCTGTCTTATCCTCTCTCCCATGTCCGTCTGTCTTTTCCTCTCTCTCATGTCCTTCTGTCACGCTCCTCTCCCTTCCCATGTCTGTCGCACTCCTCTCACTCCCCGTGTCCCTCTGTCTCTCTTCCTTCCATGCCCGTTTCTCTCCTCTTCCTTCCCATGTCCGTCTATGTATCCTCTTCTTTCCCATGTCCATCTGTCTCTTCTCTCATTTCCCATCTCTCTGTCTCTCCTCTCCCATCCCATGTCTGTCTGTCTCTCCTCTACCATCCCATTTATGTCTCTCTCTTCTCCCTTCCTATTTATGTCTCTCTCCTCTCCCTTCCCATGTCTGTTTGTCTCCTCTCCCCTTCCCATATCTGTCTGTCTCTCCTCTGCCATCCCATATTTGTCTGTCTCTCCTCTGCGAACCCATGTCTGTCTGTCTCTCCTCTACCATCCCATTTATGTCTCTCTCTTCTCCCTTCCCATGTATGGCTCTCTCAGCCAATTTGCCCAATAATATGCCAGTGTTAGTTGCCATTTAATATGCCCCAGCCAATTTGCCCAATAATATTCCAGTGTTATTTGCCATTTAATATGCCCCAGCCAATTTGCCCAATAATATTCCAGTGTTATTTTCAATTTAATATGCCCCTACCAATTTTCCCAATAATATGCCAGTGTTATTTGCCATTTAATATGCCCCTGCCAATTTGCTCAATAACATGCCTGTGTTAGTTGCCATTTAATATGCCCCAACCAATTTGTCCAATAATATTGCAGTGTTATTTGCCATTTAATATGCCCCTGACAATTTTCCCAATATGCCAATGTTATTTGCCATTTAATATGCCCCTGCCAATTTTCCCAGTAATATGCCAGTGTTATTTGCCATTTAATATGCCCCTGCCAATTTGCCCAGTAATATGCCAGTGTTATTTGCCATTTTATATGCCCCAGCCAATTTGCCCAGTAATATGCCAGTGTTTCCTATCATTAATAAGCCCCTGCCTCTTTCCCCAGTACATTCCCCCCATCTCCCCAGCACTTACCTTTCCCTGGTGGCTAGTGGCAGGCAGCATGGTCTTCTCCATGCTGCCTGTTCGTCTCACAGATGGTTGTGCCGACAGGTCACGTGACCCGGCGCGTGTATGACGTCGGCGCGCCGGTCACGTGACCTGTCGGCACTTCCGTGTCGGCACACTGCACGGGAAGCCGAACAGGCAGCACGGAGGTTTCTCTGTGCTGCCTGTTCAGCTCCCTGTGCAGCCTGCCGGCAGGCAGAGAGGGTGAGGGGGATCTTCCGATTCCTTCTCACCTCAGTCTCTGCCTGCAAGCGCGTTTTTTTTTTTTTTAAAGTGTCTTTTTTTTTTCCCTCTCTTCTCGGGGGGGGGGGGGCAATTGCCCCATTGCCCCCCCCCCCCCCCCCGGGATCCGCCACTGTACTAGAAAGCTCTCCGATCCTTACCTTCCCCTTATGGCCAGGGTAGTTGTGCACGTCAGTGTCCTAAATGTTAAATGTCTTCTACAGAAACTTAAAATGGAAGGAAACATATATTTAAAAAAAAACTACCAGCATATAGAGTAATATTTGCACCCATACAGCTTGTCAGTGACAAACATGTCACTAAACAGCTTGTCGGTGCTATTTTAAGGAATTTTTTTTAGTGCCATACTTTTAAGGAAGCTGGGTGTCATGGCCTCAGAGGGTGTAATCCAGGTAGGGGGTATAATCCGCACCTGCTGATTTTGCCCCAGTTTATTTGCCAAGGGTGCGAGGGTTCTTAATCCTGGAACATCCTTATACTGGACTTGGTACAGTGGCTTTTCCCTTGCTGTTTGTATAAGTAAGTGTTTTGTGAAGTTTGTAAACCTAATTATAACACCCCTTGGTAAGGCTGTATCAACTGAATATGCGTAATATTCAAACATATTCTTTAAATAAGTTTCCACTTGAGTTGTACCAACTCTGGATTCCCTCCGGTGCTTTTGTTTTTGAGTCTGGAAATGTTCCTAGGGTCTCGGCACTGCTGGTGTGTGCCAGACTCTTTCAGTATGCAGTATCCAGAAATAAGTTGTCCCCCCAAAAAATTAGGATTTTTTTGGAAGTTGCAAATTTCACCCACACCTGTCAGAATGCAAGTGCACAACAGTGTATTCAGTGTCCAGCCCCCTTAAGCTGTGATATAGCCTTTCCATGCATGCTCAGATACCCCTCCCCCCATCCACAGAGGGTTATACAATGTCACGTGTGCAGACCTGACACGCCAATGGCAGTTTCCCAACCATGCCTCGCATCACAGCTACATCACAGTAACAGGGATTTATTTGCTCTGTACAGTATTTACATTGATATTACTGGATTTCATGAGAGCTGAGAGGCTTTAATACATCTTATTGGTGAAAATGATCCGTTATCCAAAATACTGCTGGTCCCAAGCATTTTGACAACCACACCTTCAGGATCTCCTGTCGGCAAGCAGACATGCGCCCCCATGTGTGCATCAGGGCATCCTGCCACCCCTTGTTTAGTGTCTTTATTACTATTAAATAATATCCCCCAGATGTTCAACAGTCCTTTCTCTTAAGGGTCTACAGTTTCTGTCTACATGCCATGACCCACAAAGACACTGCAAGAGGTATATCATGTGTTTAGCGATGCAGCTAATAAAACTGTTCATTTTAAAATTATTATAAAGTGTTTTCCTTTTTTCCTTTTTTTCCGTGGCATTTGCAGAGCCCCCTTAAATCCAGATCCCAAGAAATGTTTACTCCTCCCTGATATTTGCAAGAACGGTAGGGGCTAAGTATCTGTTTGAGACTACTTCTTTTTTTAAAGATAACATTATATCTATCCGGCATAAATTCCCTTATGATTTCAACTCTTTATTACACGGGTTAACATATTTGCAAGTCTTTTTTTTTTTTTTTAAATCTCATTAGCCTTACAGTTATGGAGGAAGGAGACTTCAAATATTTCTTTATTGTTTTTTTTGTTGTTGTTGTTGTTGTTTTTTTTCATTTATTCTGTAATAAGTAGAGTTGAGCGGAACACCTGGATGTTCGGGTTCGGCGGGTGCGGCCGAACTCGGAAAAAAAAGTCCGGGTTCGGGGTCGAACTTTACCCCGAACCCGAAAATACAAGTGTTAGGGGGGACCTAATATCCCCCCGGTCCCCACCCATTGCCGGTGGGTGGGGACCCTAAAATAATCATGAGGGGGGAACCTAGTGTTCCCCCCCTGGTCCCCACCCATGAGCGGCGGGTGGGGACCCTAATAATAATCATGAGGGGGGACCTAGCGTCCACCCCCGGTCCCCACCCATGAGCGGCGCTTGGGGACCCTAATAATAATCATGAGGGGGGGGGGACCTAGGGGTGGGCTTATTTTACTAGTGACTGGGCAGCAATAGCTGTCCAGTCACTAGTAATTTTAAATTTAAGGCGATATGAATCGCCGAACCCCGAACTCCAACCCGGACATCCAGTGGAACGTCCGTGTTCGGGTCCGGACTCCAAAAGTCCTAATGTTCAGTACGAAACCCGAACTTTGCGGTTCGGGTCCGCTCAACTCTAGTAATAAGTCAAACCTCTCTCTAGTTGTCTAACCTGTTGTTCACTGTTTAGTTAATATGACTTCAGGGTATTTTCTCCGCCTGAATTTCTCCTATAATAGATCCATCTGGATTAGGATAATCTATAGTTTTTATGCAATTCCCCTTGATGGGGGTCATTTGACTCACAGGTATGTCACACATTTTATGAAAACTAGAAAAGTGAATGGATTTTTTTCTTTTCTTACACTTTTAAGATTAGTTTAACACCTAGAAAATCTAACCGCTGCCACATCCAAGCTTTAAGTGCTCTATTCGGATGATTATTAAAAAATAAACCCATAAAAGCACGCTGGGCTGAGTGTTTCTTTATTGGCGGAGGGGGTAAGGTCAAAGTCTGATGAGGCTAGCATCATTATAGTTCACTGCCTTGACGTGAGCAAGAGACCATCACAAGTGTATGTGTGTAATAAGGAATGTCTGAGGACGTGGGGAGTAGGGGGGGGGGGGGGGGGGAGGGGGCAAAAATAAAATAATTGTAAGTTTTATTGCTTTGGAGCCCTGTAATACTTTAACACAAAAAAAAAAATTGTGATTTCCCAGAAAAGAGACACAATAGAGGACAGGGTGATTTAGGTAGTGGCAGGTATGTGTTTGTGCTATAATTGCCAACATGTAATAGAAAGTCTGTGTATAAGGCATAGATTTATTTTGCGGTAATTACCTTCATGTGAAAATGATTAAAGGCAAAACTTTGGGAAAAAAAAAAAAGTTTTTTGCCATAATTTATTTTTTATAGCTTTCTTGATATGTTTTCCATACTTACTAGTAGGTTGGAGGTTGCAAGAATGATACTGAATAGCAGTTAAATAAACATGTGACAGAAAATGGTGGTTTTCAAATCAGATGGGTCTAGTCACTAAATTTCGAGAATGGCTTGAGGAAGTCGAGTTCGACTCAGAGGAGCGTGTACTAAAAAAACGCAAATATATCTTATGTGCAAAACTATTTTTGCTCTTTGCTCCTATTGCAATGTACTAAACATTTAACACTCAGATAGTTCATACGCGCAAATTGCGAATAAAAACGGGCCTAGTTGGAAATAAAAACAGGCAATTTTGGGAATATTTTTTCTACCTCTTTCGATAGCGCTTTGCTAAAAGCTGGTGTAATTTTTACACACAGATAAGAATTATTTTTCAATACTCTTTCGCAATGCGCAAATCGAATCGGAATTTATTAGCGCAACCGGAAAAATGCACGCTGAATAAAAATAAATGGAAGAAGCGCAAAATGTTACAAATGGTCGCAAACTGCTCCTTACTCATGTTGTACCTACTTTTTTCCCCCCACTGCACTTGTTTAGTACCCGACCCCGCCTTGTGTGCATGTTTCCGGTTGCGCTAATGCCAGTATTTTGTGAAAAATCATTCTCATTTTGCGTGTGAAAATTACACCAGCTTTTTGCAAAGTGCTAATAAAAAAAAGGCAGAAATAGTAAAACAGTAGAAACAATATTCGCAAACTTGCCCGTTTTTATTTGCAATTTGCTCGCATTTATTATTTGCGTTAAATGTTTAGTACATTGCAATAGGAGCAAAGAACAAAAATAGTTTTGCACATAAAATATATTTTTTTAGTAAATGCCCCTCTTAGTCTCAAAATGAAAGTTGACCCCCGAAGTCGACCTCCTCGAGCTATTCTCAAATTTTAGTGAATCGACCCAAGAGTGGTGCCTTACGTACACAGTATGCGTTGTACGAGATTATATTTAGTTTCTACATGTGTTAATTATATTTACTGTAACAGTATGTTTATTGCAACAGTATAGGTTTGTAGAGACTTTATCTTTTATTAACCTTTACAATGTAATCAAGCAATAAAGGAACAAGTTACTGAACCTGCAACCGTTGAACACGTGACTCTGGCAGACGTATACACAGTCCCTAACTGATTTATAGAAACCATAATATAATGGAATAATAGCTAACATTTAACGCAGGTTAGCATTGAGCTCACAAGTCGAAAATACTGAAACTATTACGAGAACATTATTACAAAACCATTTTTCGCTAAGTAGTAGGTCCTAGCCGCTTAGGACGGGGCCCCCCGAAGTAATTCTGGCCAGATGTATTTAAGTTTTGCTCCTAGAGCATTCGGTTGTCACCCTGGACCTAGTACCCAACCAACACCTACAGGATATCAATTCAAACCAGAAGAACATTAGCCCCGGGCATATTGGCTTAATGAAGCGGATTTAGACTGTGACAGATCAGTGGTCCTGTTCGTTGCGGCCATGTTTAATACAGGACAGCTTAAATACTTAAATGGGTCTTTTTTATATTCATATATTTATTAATAGTCAATTTTGTCTGAGACCAAATTACCCCCCAACCCCCCACCCCGACCCCCCCCCCCCCCGGGCAGCATTGTCCTTGGACCCACTAGAGAAACAAAGTGAGCTACAAACAATTTATTACAGAATGTGGAATGTTAGGGATTTTTCTCCAACTCAGCTGTTAGTGGACACATTATATCTGTAAACATGTATAAAATATCAAATTTGAATTGGACCTGCATATGTAGTGATATGGCTCAGTGGGCTAATGTAAAACATGCTCAACCATATGGGCAGAGCAATCCATGTAAGGCATCTGTGCACAGCAAGGCAACCTAGGCAAGTGCATAGGGCAGCAATTGCCTAGGTGGGCGGCTATAAATGCCACACCCAGAAACTTTTGGCATGTCCCTGAATGTCTTTTGGTTTATAGGCTTTCGGTTTATGGAATATATGTAATGCTATTGGCTTTCTATAAACCGAAATAGAGTCCCCATTCATAAGAAATTCTTATGAATGGGGACTCTATTTAGGTTTATAGAAAGCCAATAGAATTACATGTATTCTATAAACCGAAAGTCTATAAACCGAAAGAAATTCGGTTTATAGACTTCGGTTTATAGAATACATGTAATGCTATTGCTATTCTATTAACCGAAAAAGAGTGCCCATTAATACGAATAGGTCAATTGTATTACATCTGAGAGTCAAATAGAACCGTCAAATACTGTGCTTACAGCGCACTTTAAAAATTCTGGATACCTCCTCCTTCTCCTCCTCCTCCTCCAGCGCCGCTTCCACCTACACCGCCACGGTCACCCCCTTCTCAACCTATTGGTCACTTAGTATAAACTGAAAGAGAATACCCTGCACTCCAACCCTCTGTCAAATGGATAATTCTGTTGAACCTCCTGGCAGCCATGCTTTAGATTTAGATTTATGTTCTTCCAAAGCTAAAATCAAAGATTCCATCTAGTGCTATTTCATGGCTCAGCTGTATTTGTAATTTGTATGTATTTTATGTTATTTTAAGTTATTTCCCTATCCACATTTGCTTGCAGGGCACTTGGTCCTACTCTTACACACAGTTTACTTCCTTTTGTAGCCCTCTAGCCCTTTCCAGGACTTTTTTTAGAGCCATTTTAGTTGCCAAAAGTTCATGTCCCCATTGACTTTTTTCCGAAGTTCGGCCGAACCTGCCGAACCCGAACATCTAGGCGGCCGCTCAACTCTAGTTCTGGGGTATGTCCTGGGTCAGCAATGTTGGTTTGGGGGCATTTCAAGGGTGTTCAAAGTTTAGGGTGTGCAATGTGGATGATGTGGCATTTCCTGGGACTGCAGTGTGGAGCATATCCTGCAGTGTAGGTTATGTGGCATGTCCAAAATGTGCAACATGGATGATTGGGGCATGTCCTGGGGTGATGGTCCTGCAATGTGGGTGCTGGATGTGCAATGTGGTGGAGGGGTGCCCACATTTAGTTGTGCCTTTGGCAGCACAAAACCAAAATTCACCACTGTCCATACAAGAACAACTGTGTCAAGGTTTGTGAAGGTTCCATAGAAAATCATTAATTTGTCCGCCACAGATCCCCTTTCATGTCCTCCAAGAACAACATTCCTGTCTACCCCTGCCTAAGAGTTGAAGGCTCTTTTTCAAGTGGGATCGCGGCAGACCTTCATCCTTCTAAGGTCGATAAAGTGAATACCATAAAATTGGATTATAGTGACATCCCCGGATGCTGGGCAAAAATGTAATGTAAAGAATGTGCAAGAAAAAAACTGAGAATGTTTTCTGATTAAATGCTTTACTATTATATTTTCTATAGAGTACAGTAAAAAAAAAAAACATATGGGAAATGTTTCAGGGTGTATACCTTGATACATTTACACCTAAAGAAAATGGAGGCTATTCACTAAGAGGTAAGGTGAGATGAACATTGTATCTCACTGCTTTAGCTATCCATTGTGCAGGGAGAAACCATAGTGAGGCAAAAGCACCAAGTGTGTCCCCAAGCGATGTATACTTCACTGGGTGAGATGAAATATTTATTTAACCCCTTCACGTCGGATGGTTCTTTGGTCCATAACGACCAAAGCACCACATGGCGTCTGTGTGTTGCTGGCTGCCCATCATGAAGCGATCGGAGCCAGGAACACGCAGGCAGGGACCCGATCAGGGTCTCTATAGACCCTGTCGGTCCCTGCCGACATCCCGCGATGCTTCGTGAGGTCACGTGTGAGGTCACGGAGGCGTGCCTGGACCTGGAAGTTCGGGCACGCAGGGATGCCGGAGATATAGCGAACGCTCTGTTTGAGCGTTTCACTACATTTCCTAAGTCAGACTGAGGCCACTCGAAGATCCGAGCTGCTACATGCAGGACGGTTTATACCATACGGCAGGTTTTTACAGTAAAATGATGCTCACTTTGAGTGTCACCTACATTTTCTGTGTCAGAGTGAGGTTACTCAAAGTGGCCTCACCTGACAGTGGGGACCCCGCTGCAAGACCCTGCAGCGGGGTCTGCACACAGCTCATCGCGGGTGGCCGTCCTACAACCTCCTACAAGCTGGGGTTAACATCAATTCACCTTTTAAGCCCACCCCCCAAAAAAAAATTTGAGGTTACAGCCCCCATGCTCCAGAATTACATACCATCTTGTTAGACTAATCCCAGTGAAAACTACTTGAGATAACAAATAACTTTCAATTATACAACAGATGCCAATATTCAGGTACAAACGTATCAAGCACTCCTAGTTTTACAATATTTTAAAACACAGAGGAAACAAAAATGAAAAAAGGGGGGAAGAGTCATCACCACCTGTCTCCTTTACCGCTAGCGGAATTACATCACCCTCTGTATGACATCACCGCCTGGCTCCTTCATTGCTAGCGGAATTACATCACCCTCTGTATGACACCACCGCCTGTCTCCTTCGACGCTATCGGAATTACATCACCCTCTATATGACATCACTGACTGGCTCCTTCACTGCTAGCAGAATTACATCACCCTCTGTATGACACACCCGCCTGTCTCCTTTGCCGCTATCGGAATTACATCACCCTCTGTATGACACCACCGCCTGTCTCCTTCACCGCTAGCGGAATTACATCACCCTCTGTATGACATCACCACCTGGCTCCTTCACCGTTAGCTGAATTACATCACCCTCTGTATGACATCACCACCTGGCTCCTTCACCGCTAGCTGAATTACATAACCCTCTGTATGACATCACCATCTGGCTCCTTCACCGCCAGCGGAATTACATAACCCTCTTATGACACCACCACCTGGCTCCTTCACCGCCAGCGGAATTACATCACCCTCTGTATGACATCACCACCTTGCTCCTTCACCGCTAGTGGAATTACATCACCCTCTGTAAGACCCCACGACCTGGCTCCTTCAACACTAGCGGAATTACATCACCCTCTGTATGATACCACCACCTGGCTCCTTCAACACTAGCGGAATTACATCAACCTCTGAATGACACCACCACCTGGCTCCTTCACCGCTAGCTGAATTACATCACCCTATGTATGACATCACCACCTGGCTCCTTCACCGCTAGCTGAATTACATCACCCTATGTATGACATCACCACCTGGCTCCTTCACCGCTGGCGGAATTACATCACTCTCTGTATGACACCACCACCTGGCTCCTTGTCAGGTGCTTGTAGAGCACTCATGTATATGCATATTTACTAATTTTTGGTTTATTTATTTTTCTTGGGTGTGACCAGGTGTGACAGTTTGATAAGGATCTGGTATATTTAAGATATTTACATACCATTTATGACTATATATATATATATATATATATATATATATATATATATATATGTTTTGTCTACCTGTGGTTCTATTTTCCAATCTATAGGAAGAGCACCAAGTAGATTCTATGACACTATGGCAGATTCTTTCGTCTTTTTTTCAAAGCAGAAACATAAGGAAATAAAATAATTATTGATTGAAGATAATAAACTCAGAGTAAAGTCAAATAACGACTTTTATCTAAACACGTTGTCCCATTAGAAATAATTAAATGCTTTTCAAATGATCTTTGTGCAATTAACCTTTCACAAGACTTTGGCTTTTTATTTAAGCACTTACCGTTTATCAATCACCTGCTTTTTAAATAATAATAATAGCTGAGAGAGAGAGAGAGAGAGAGATAGAGAGAGAGAGAGAGAGAGAGAGAGAGAGAGAGAGAGAGAGATCTGACGAAAACGGGACGCTGAGAGGGGGGGAGCGTCTAGGGCGATTATCCCAAAGCAGCCTCGAACGGCTCCTGCATTCTGAAGGACAGAAAAAAGGACAGTGAGGAGAGGAAGGAGAGTGAAAGACGGGAAAAGAAAATTACAATTACAACTAACCAGGGAGTCTCCCAAGCACAATTGCAGAGCTGCTTAGACAAACCACTGTTACAGATTAAGGATGAGATGAAGAAACACTTTGTGGACTTCAAAGAAGAACTGAGAGAAATTAAACAGCAAATTAAAGATACAGACCCAAAAAAATGGAGAATCCGTGGCTAATGAATCCAAAGACAGGATAACTAAACTAGAGAGCAAAATCATTGAGATAGAGACCAGAACAGTAGACGCAGAGGACAGATCCAGGAGGAAAAATATGAGGATAAGAGGACTCTCAGAAAATATTGAGCAGAAGAAACTGATAGAGCACCCACTGTATATCTTCAACTCCTGGTACATCGGCGAAGCTATATTCTCCCTAATGCAATCGAAAGGGCGCATAGAATTCCGAAACCTAGGAATGTCCCTGAAGCAGCCCCAAGAGACGTCGTCATCAGATCTTCTTCATTTTATATTTGGCGGAAACTATGGCTTACCTCTAGAAATATGATGGACAGCGACAAGGAGGGGAAAGACTTTGTCTGCTGGCACTAGACAAAAGCGAAGGGCCGTAAAATTTCGGACAGATAGTTTAAGGGAAAGACAAATCAAATATGCACGGGGGGCTTCCCATTTAAAATACATATAAAATATGAGGGAAATAACTACACACTAGATACAGTTAAAGGGGCAACAGAATGGTTATAAAAAATCTAAAGGCTGAGAGATGATATGAAGGGGATCGGGGAGAGAGAAGGGTTTAAGCATTTATTTATAAGGGTGTGTGTTTTATTTTTTATTCCCTTTTCGACATTGGTGGATGTTCGACTACAGGTGAAAGGAAATTTTAGCAGTGGGGAGCAGTGATTTAAAGCGGGGGCAGTAAGTTTTCCAATGACAAGATCTGATACACCTAAACATCTGAGTGGACAAGGTATAGAGTTGAGTAAGAGATTCATATATAGGCTCCTTGTTTTCCTGAGATCATTGCTATAGGAATGACCGGGGGAATCTTTACTATGCTGAAAATGAATGGTACAGGGTATAGGGTACCTTAGGTAAACTGCTATAATAATAGCGATGTTCTCCTTAACCTATAGTTTGTAGTATACATTGCAATGCAAGGGTAGGAAATAGAGGGTCACAAGAATACAGCACTTTATTACATTAGGAGTGAATCGTGAGACATATGGAATTAATCAAAGGGCTTGTCTGAAGGTATTAATAATGGATTTTGCTAAAAATGTACCTGAAGTACACACGAGGGTTTATTTTTTATTTTTTTGGGCACCTTACACATTAGGAGTGAATCACTAGTGATATACAGATAATTATAGGTCATATCTGAAGGCATTAATAATGGATTTTATTAAAAGTACACTGGAAAGTTCGAATGAGGGTTTTATTTTTTTTTTTTATTTTTTTTTCAGTATTATGACTGTCTGAAGGTCTACTAATGGTTTTTGATAAAAGCACATTGTTTTCTTTCTGTTTTTTTTTTTTAATAAATATAGCACTTTATAATAATGGGATGGAATCGTAGAGATATATAGAGAAATAAAACATAACATAATGAACCCCAGGTGGCAGTTTTCATGCTTGCCTGTGTCAAGACTGACCTTTACTTGAAATGATCTTTGTATCGCTGTATTTAACGAGAGACAGACAAGGCAAGTGCCTTGGGTGACACTAACCTTTTCTGCCTGGGGGGAGGCAAAAAATTCTGCTGGCCGGCAGACACTGTGGCTAGGGAGATCAAAAGAAAATGGGTCTGCGGAGTCTCCTGCTTATGGCATCACCTGTGGCCTAACATGCAAATTATACATTTTCCATAGAAAACCAGTTCATTTGCATATCAGGACACAGGTGATGTCATAAGCAGGAGACCCCTAATTTAGGCATTTGTTTACACAATGTATAGATCATTTTCAATATTTTTTTATTCTCTAAATTCCCAGTACAAACAATGCTCCGGTGATACGGCCCCTTTCATTTTTTTCCCTAGCCTGGCCATGTCGGTGCAAACTTTTTGTTAATTGTTTTTGTTTTGTTTTTCACTTTATTCTTTTATTCACATTTTTTAATATTATACACAACCTGGAAAAAAAAAAAAAGGCATAATTACATTAGAAAATATCAATATCAATATATATATATATGAAAGTAGAAAAGGACGATTCACTTGAAAATCATATTTATACACATCTGCAACATAACACAATAACACACATTCACCCAACTGGGTTTTCATGGTCTCTATCAGATAATAAAGGATACAATATAACCTTTACTGCCACTGACTATGATAACATCCAGGAAAGTTATAAATCATGTTATAACCCTTTGAGTTAGAGCTTATCACATGGAACAATACCAGAATTCTTGGAAACTACAGAGCAGTATCAGCCCATTTAAACAGATTCTAAAATTTGTGTTTAAGCTGAAGGAGGTCGACTTTCATTTTGAGACTAAGTTAAACTCTTGAGAGTAATGGGAGGTCACATGATAGAAGCTATTTTTGAGAGTATAAAGGCTGTTCACTAAAAGGTGAGTTGAGGTGAATAGCAGGTGAGTTGAAGTGAATAGCAGGTGAGTTGAAGTGAATAGCAGGTGAGTTGAGGTGAGATTAACATTCCATCTCACCAATTCAGCTATACATTGTGCAGGAACAAACCTGGTTATTTCCCCCTCTAAGTGAACTCCTCAGGTTTGTCTCAGCTCACCTGCTATTCACTTTAACTCACCTGATACTCACCTCAACTCACCTTTTAGTGAACAGCCCCACAAGCCAAAATCGGCACCCGAGTTTGACTTAGTCTCAAAAACACTGAATTTACGCAACTCTTATGAGCCATCAAATGCAATTGTCACTAAACGGATTTGGAGATCCACTGTGATGGGGGTTCTTGGAGGACTCTGAGGGCCAGAAGACTCACTGTGGACTATGCACTCTGTCTGTTGATATACTAGGTTTGGGGGTACAAAGTTTGAGGGCACCAGCAGAACCCTGTTTTTAACTCTACTTTAAACACTGGCTCACTCGGGATGTCAGCCAGGATGTGTACCCTGCTAGGGCCAAACATTTGTCCCAGTCATTGTGTTTCCCCCAGGTTATAAGATTGTATCCTATCATGTAACCCCTGTCATTATGTCACCTTACCCATTGTCTTTATGTAAGTCATACAGTGTCTTGTTGTACAGTGATGTCTCTCAATTAGCAAGTTACTTTAATTGAGTGCACTCTGTATGTATCTGAACTTGACACCTTTGTATCCTGCAAGGTGTGAGGCAGAATCTCCCCATTGTATGTCCTTCTGTTAAACTGATTATGTTGTGTTCATTATGTGTCTTAATGTGTGTTTTGTTATTAGGTTTAATCACTGTATGTTAATTCCTATTTGGTTTGCAGCCTGGAAGTATAATGTATCCCTAGACCCAGTTAACTGGAGGACTTAGTGCAGAACTATGCTTAGTTCAATCCCCCCATTGAATACTAACGTCTGTGATGTCATGTTTGTGTGTATATATGTCTGTGCTGTTTCACAAATAAAGTTGTTCATTCTTGCTGTACCTAACTGCTAGTGGTCCTGCCTGCTATATGGGTACAAAGAGCAAGGTGCCAGGAAAGAATGGCTGGGTGGAAGCTGAGCTTTAATCGGGGGCTAAGGAGGTGATTTTGCACAATGGGCAGAGGTGCTACCAGGCTTGGATAGCTGTGCCGTTACAGTAATGCGCACTACAAATTTTGACACATTGAAAGTAGAAAAAGGTTTTGCCAGGGAATGTAATGCCATTTTTTTTTTTTTTTATAACAATCAGTTTATGCTACCAACTTACAATAGTTTTATTAGAAATTACACTGCTATACAACAATATGATGGTGTTTCTATAAGTAAGAGAGGGAATGACCCATGTGCAGTTTGTCTTTATTGCGTTGTGCTTTCCTTTTTGTTAATAGCAACAGTTTGGGGGTTTTGGATTAAGTTTCAACATACGGCAATCTAATGCGCCATCGATTCGAATGCACACTCATATTTTGGAGACAAAAAAAGGTGCGCACTAGATTCGAGGAAATACGGTAGTCTCACAATGAAAGTCGAATTTTAGTGAACAGACCCATCTGTCACCTAAACAAAACATGCAATAAGTAAGTGGGGTCCTTTGCCTGTAGCAGCAGGCAAAGCTGACTTGGATTGCTTCTTGTACAGTGAGTACTACCCCACAACTATTTTTGGACTCTATCCTGAAGGGCATCACTACCATCTCATAGAACATCCAAGCTACCCGAGAAGACTCTTATGTACATGTAGCTTTCACCACTCTCTCAGTCTGTAGTGAGGAGCATAGCTGCTAATCATCCCGAATAACTGGGGCACACTCTTTTGAGTCCTATTACAAAAAATGCATGGTAGGTCTGACATTTGCCCCATTGCCCTACTGTGTCCAAACTGCATATTTCTGCCGCAGCCCAAACATGAAGAAACAATCTCCAGGTACCATGTAGCTGTGCACAGGTAGACTGGAGTTTAATTTCACGGGGATCACACAATTTCAGGTGACATCATGTAACCCCAACCCCGTTTAGACTCCGGCTCCTTCACACCTTGGGACTCAATGCCACCAATGTTGGCAAGTGTGTAGTAGATGTCTTTTACACTTATTAGATGTCATTTAGAGGCCCTGGTGAATCTAGAGGCCCTGGCGAAATTATCTCCAATGTAAAAGCACAGGTGAACTGTAATTAATTTGAAAGTAAAAGTAAGTGCATGTCGCATATATTAGAAAAAGTTAAAACATCCAGTAAATGGTGGTGCTGCCCCTTTAACTATGTAACCCTACATGTTATGGGAACCGTAACAAGTGTTTTGACAAAACACATACAAAAAAAACTAAACAATCGAACAGTATAAGAGGAAGTCTATAAAAATAAAAAATATATATATTATATATATTAAATTAATAGAACATCCCCTTACAATGAGTTTAGAATTCATCCACTGCCATTGGCATCCACTGACGGTAAATGTATCTATTGTAACTAAATATAGTAACATTTGAAATAACTCATAAATGGCATTACTGCTTCCCATTATGATATATTTGTCGAGTGGCTAGAAATAAAAAGGAACCTAATAGGGGTCATATATTGTCTTTGTTTTTTTTTTACACTTTTATTAGAGAAACAGATAATTAAACTGAATCTGCCATCCGCGAAACCTGTTTATGACCAGTTCACACTAAGGTAGGTATAGGTTCTTAATCTACACATACTTACCTGAAGGTGCATGCCTCCTCCTGAAGTATGGCTGCTGGGTTGAAACAAGATGGAGGACAACGGAAAAGTGAAAAAAAAATGTTCCAATGTATCCTGCAAAGATTAGCATGCTGAAGTCACGCTAAGCACTCTGGGAAGATGACGACTCAAGCTGGGTACATCACTTACCACCGCCATATTTGTAGCTTTTTTTTTTCTTTTTTACCGCTATGCTTTGTGCATGGAAGATATATACTTAGACACAGTGGCAAAGCATAAAACTTTATACCGGGATAATATTTCTCTATAGTGTTGCTCCGAGGTGGTTGCCCAGCACTCTTGACATTAAGCACCCAAGTAGAACTGCATGGGCACTCTATGTTAAAATACATCCTCTGTCTTCTATCAGGCTTGCCGATGAACAGGTCGTGGGTCGTGTGACCCCCATCCCGTCAGTATAACAAAGGAGTGCAGAGGTGGAGGATGAACTGTTCGGCACTGTTCCAACCTTCCAAAGTCTTCCTGAAAGAAGGAGGCGTTGAGCAGATCCTCCTGTAGACCTGGCCAGGCACCAGCAGGAACTGGGTTATGCCCTCAACAACTGCACTAGCCCACCGGAGTAGAATCAGCTCATTCAACAGTCATCTGCATTATTTTTGGATGGGGTGTTATTCCATCTATAATTCTGATTGTTCTACACAGGCAGAACTTCAGTCTCAAAAAAAAAACTTTTATAATTTCACCTCCCGTTACTTTCAATGGGGAAGATTCCAACCAGACCTCCCCAAGCTGCGAATAGACCCATAAGTCCACCAGATCCTACAGAAATCCATCCGCCTGTCTTAGGGAGCCTCTTTCGCAGGGACTTTGCAACAGTCCCAGTCTGAGTTTGTATAACAGATAATTTACAAATCTCCGACTTCAAAAATGTAATCTCCTGCTTGCTAAATGTATCTAGATAAGGATATAGGATGTTTGCTTTATCTTTAACACTACGTTCTGTGCAGATAATGTAATCAAATGCCCTGCTCTACAAAGATAAAAGTCTCATAAAATGTGCTAAAACAGATATTATTGGCAGCTAAGTAATAACTATTATTACAAAAAGTAAAGTAAAACAAAAAGTAAAGGTAAAAGTAAAGTAAAACAAAAAACTGGACAGTACGTGAAGTGGGGGCAGAAGTGCTGGCGCATAACACATTATACGATGTCTGATAACATCACTGATGTTATCTGTTCTGTGATTGGTGTTCAATAATGATACATTGTTTGTGCTCACCTTATAAACGGGTCTATGTTCTAATTATCATCCTGCCCTGGTAAAGCAACATAACAGGGCAAGATGTAGCCCTATGTTCTCACTATCCATATAAATGTATACATTTGTTTAAATAAAGTTAGTTTAAACTTGTGTTGAAATGCTTTTGTACTATTGCTAAATAAGCAAACCTTTTGCGCGGGGGGGGGGGGGGGGAGTGGAGGGCTAAGAAGCTTTTCTTCCCTATTAATATAAATAACAGAACATTATGCTGGCCAATACACATTTGCATTTCTAACCGTGCTGCGACGCACCTCATATGGCCCCCTAATTTGGGTTAACAGTGAAGTGATCCCAGAATTTGTTTGACTGTAATAGTCTCAGTGATAGAAGTCAATGATAGGACTTTTATCCTAATGCCCAAAAAAATCCTCCAGAAATTACCCTAAAATGGGTCAAACTTTAAGAAATATGAACCTATTGCCCAACAGAATGTTACTGGCACCATAGAAAGTACAGTTTATCCTCAGCAACTTAGAAAGTACATGTCAGTATATCCTCAGTACCTTAGAAAGTACATGTCAGTTTATCCTCAGCACCATAGAAAGTACATGTCAGTTTCTCTTCAGCACCTTAGAAAGTACATGCCAGTTTATCCTCAGTACCTTAGAAAGTGCATGACAGTTTATCTTCAGCACCTTAGAAAGTACATGTCAGTTTATCCTCAGCACCTTAGAAAGTACATGTCAGTATATCCTCAGTACCTTAGAAAGTACATGTCAGTTTATGCTCAGCACCATAGAAAGTACATGTCAGTTTCTCTTCAGCACCTTAGAAAGTACATGCCAGTTTATCCTCAGTGCCTTAGAAAGTGTGTGACAGTTTATCTTCAGCACCTTAGAAAGTACATGTCAGTATATCCTCAGTACCTTAGAAAGTACATGTCAGTTTATCCTCAGCACCATAGAAAGTACATGTCAGTTTATCCTCAGTATCTTAGAAAGTACATGCCAGTTTATCTTCAGCTCCATAGAAAGTACATGTCAGTTTATCCTCAGTACCTTAGAAAGTACATGGCAGTTTATCCTCAGTACCTTAGAAAGTACATGTCAGTTTATCCTCAGCACCATAGAAAGTACATGTCAGTTTATCCTCAGTACCTTAGAAAGTACATGTCAGTTTATCCTCAGCACCTTAGAAAGTACATGTCAGTATATCTTCAGCACCATAGAAAGTACATGTCAGTTTATCCTCAGCACCTTAGAAAGTACATGGCAGTTTATCTTCAGCACCTTAGAAAGTACATGTCAGTTTATCCTCAGCACCTTAGAAAGTGCATGTCATTTTATCCATTGTATCTTTTAAAGTACATTGTAGTTTATCCTTACTACCTTAGAAAGTACGTGACAGTTTATCCTCAGCACCTTAAAAAGTACATGTCAGTTTGTCCTTAGCAGCTTAGAAAGTACATGTCAGTTTATCCTCAGCACTTTAGAAAGTACATGTCAGTATATCCTCAGTACCTTAGAAAGTACATGTCAGTTTGTCCTTAGTAGCTTAGAAAGTACATGTCAGTTTGTCCTTAGTAGCTTAGAAAGTACATGTCAGTTTATCTTCAGCACCTTAGAAAGTACATGTCAGTTTATCCTCAGCACCTTAGAAAGTACATGTCAGTTTATCTTCAGCACCTTAGAAAGTACATGTCAGTTTACCCTTAGCACCTTAGAAAGTGCATGTCATTTTATCCATTGTATCTTTTACAGTACATTGCAGTTTATCCTTACTACCTTAGAAAGTACGTGACAGTTTATCCTCAGCACCTTAAAAAGTACATGTCAGTTTGTCCTTAGCAGCTTAGAAAGTACATGTCAGTTTATCCTCAGCACTTTAGAAAGTACATGTCAGTATATCCTCAGTACCTTAGAAAGTACATGTCAGTTTGTCCTTAGTAGCTTAGAAAGTACATGTCAGTTTGTCCTTAGTAGCTTAGAAAGTACATGTCAGTTTATCCTTAGTAGCTTAGACAATACATGCCAGTTTATCATCTGTACCTTAAGTACTTTAGAATGTACATGCCAATCTATCCTCAGTATCTTAGAAAGTACATGCCAGTTTATCCTTAGTACCTTAGAAAGTACATGCCTGTTTACCCTCAGCACCTTAGAAAGTAGGTGTCAGTTTATCCCTAGTATTTTAGAAAGTAGGAGACAGTTTATCCCTAGTATTTTAGAAAGTGCATGACATTTTATCCTCAATACCTTAAAAGGTACATGCCCCTTTATCCTCAGCACTTTAGAAAGTACATGGCAGTTTATCATCAGGAGCTTAGAAAGTACATGTCAGTTTGTCTTCAGTACCTTAAAAAGTACATGCCAGTTTATCCTCAGCAACTTAGAAAGTACATGCCAGTTTATCCTCAGCAACTTAGAAAGTACATGCCAGTTTATCTTCCGCATCTTAGAAAGTACATGTCAGTTTATCTTCCGCACCTTAGAAAGTACAAGTCAGTTTATCCTCAGCACTTTAGAAAGTACATGTCAGTATATCCTCAGTACCTTAGAAAGTAGATGTCAGTTTGTCCTTAGTAGCTTAGAAAGTACATGTCAGTTTGTCCTTAGAAGCTTAGAAAGTACATGTCAGTTTATCCTTAGTATCTTAGAAAGTACATGCCAGTTTATAATCTGTACCTTAAGTACTTTAGAATGTACATGCCAATCTATCCTCAGTATCTTAGAAATTACATGCCAGTTGATCCTTAGCACCTTAGAAAGTACATGCCTGTTTATCCTCAGCACCTTAGAAAGTAGGAGTCAGTTTATCCCTAGTATTTTAGAAAATAGGAGTCAGTTTATCCCTAGTATTTTAGAAAGTGCATGACAGTTTATCCGCAATACCTTAGAAGGTACATGCCCCTTTATCCTCAGTATCTTAGACAGTACATGTCAGTTTATCCTCAGCACCTTAGAAAGTACATGGCAGTTTCTCCTCAGCACTTTAGAAAGTACATGTCAGTATATCCTCAGTACCTTAGAAAGTAGATTTCAGTTTGTCCTTAGTAGCTTAGAAAGTACATGTCAGTTTATCCTTAGTAGCTTAGAAAGTACATGCCAGTTTATAATCTGTACCTTAAGTACTTTAGAATGTACATGCCAATCTATCCTCAGTATCTTAGAAAGTACATGCCAGTTGATCCTTAGTACCTTAGAAAGTACATGCCTGTTTATCCTCAGCACCTTAGAAAGTACATGTCAATTTATCTTCTGCACCTTAGAAAGTACATATCAGTTTATCCTCAGGAGCTTAGACAGTACATGCCAGTTTATCCATTGTATCTTAGAAAATACATTTCAGTTTATCCTCAGCACCTTAGAAAGTACATGTCAGTTTGTCTTCAGTACCTTAGAAAGTACTAGCCAGTTTATCCATCGTACTTTAGAAAGTACATGTCAGTATATTCAACACCTTAGAAAGTACATGTCAGTTTATCCTCAGTGCCTTAGAAAGTACATGTCAGTTTATCCTCAGTACCTTAGAAAGTACATGTCAGTATATCCTCAGCACCTTAGAAAGTGCATGTCATTTTATCGATTGTATCTTTGAAAGTAAACTGCAGTTTATCCTTAGTACCTTAGAAAGTGTGTGACAGTTTATCCTCAGCACTTTAGAAAGTACATGTTAGTATATCCTCAGCACCATAGAAAGTACATTGCAGTTTATCCTTAGTACCTTAGAAAGTGTGTGACAGTTTATCCTCAGCACTTTAGAAAGTACATGTTAGTATATCCTCAGTACCTTAGAAAGTACATGTCAGATTATCCTCAGTACCTTAAAAAGTACATGTCAGTTTATCCTCAGCACTTTAGAAAGTACATGTCAGTATATCCTCAGTACCTTAGAAAGTAGATGTCAGTTTGTCCTTAGTAGCTTAGAAAGTACATGTCAGTTTGTCCTTAGCAGCTTAGAAAGTACATGTCAGTTTGTCCTTAGTAGCTTAGAAAGTACATGCCAGTTTATCATCTTTACCTTAAGTACTTTAGAATGTACATGCCAATCTATCCTCAGTATCTTAGAAAGTACATGCCAGTTTATCCTTAGTACCTTAGAAAGTACATGACTGTTTATCCTCAGCACCTTAGAAAGTAGGAGTCAGTTTATCCCTAGTATTTTAGAAAGTAGGAGTCAGTTTATCCATAGTATTTTAGAAAGTGCATGGTAGTTTATCCTCAATACCTTAGAAGGTACATGCCCCTTTATCCTCAGTATCTTAGACAGTACATGTCAGTTTATCCTCAGCACCCTAGAAAGTACATGGCAGTTTCTCCTCAGCACTTTAGAAAGTACATGTCAGTATATCCTCAGTACCTTAGAAAGTAGATTTCAGTTTGTCCTTAGTAGCTTAGAAAGTACATGTCAGTTTATCCTTAGTAGCTTAGAAAGTACATGCCAGTTTATAATCTGTACCTTAAGTACTTTAGAATGTACATGCCAATCTATCCTCAGTATCTTAGAAAGTACATGCCAGTTGATCCTTAGTACCTTAGAAAGTACATGCCTGTTTATCCTCAGCACCTTAGAAAGTAGGAGTCAGTTTATCCCTAGTATTATAGAAAATAGGAGTCAGTTTATCCCTAGTATTTTAGAAAGTGTATGACAGTTTATCCGCAATACCTTAGAAGGTACATGCCCCTTTATCCTCAGTATCTTAGACAGTACATGTCAGTTTATCCTCAGCACCTTAGAAAGTACATGTCAGTTTATCCTCAGCACCTTAGAAAGTACATGTCAATTTATCTTCTGCACCTTAGAAAGTACATATCAGTTTATCCTCAGGAGCTTAGAAAGTACATGCCAGTTTATCCATTGTATCTTAGAAAATACATTTCAGTTTATCCTCAGCACCTTAGAAAGTACATGTCAGTTTGTCTTCAGTACCTTAGAAAGTACTAGCCAGTTTATCCATCGTACTTTAGAAAGTACATGTCAGTATATTCAACACCTTAGAAAGTACATGTCAGTTTATCCTCAGTGCCTTAGAAAGTACATGTCAGTTTATCCTCAGTACCTTAGAAAGTACATGTCAGTATATCCTCAGCACCTTAGAAAGTGCATGTCATTTTATCGATTGTATCTTTGAAAGTACATTGCAGTTTATCCTTAGTACCTTAGAAAGTGTGTGACAGTTTATCCTCAGCACTTTAGAAAGTACATGTTAGTATATCCTCAGCACCATAGAAAGTACATTGCAGTTTATCCTTAGTACCTTAGAAAGTGTGTGACAGTTTATCCTCAGCACTTTAGAAAGTACATGTTAGTATATCCTCAGTACCTTAGAAAGTACATGTCAGATTATCCTCAGTACCTTAAAAAGTACATGTCAGTTTATCCTCAGCACTTTAGAAAGTACATGTCAGTATATCCTCAGTACCTTAGAAAGTAGATGTCAGTTTGTCCTTAGTAGCTTAGAAAGTACATGTCAGTTTGTCCTTAGCAGCTTAGAAAGTACATGTCAGTTTGTCCTTAGTAGCTTAGAAAGTACATGCCAGTTTATCATCTTTACCTTAAGTACTTTAGAATGTACATGCCAATCTATCCTCAGTATCTTAGAAAGTACATGCCAGTTTATCCTTAGTACCTTAGAAAGTACATGACTGTTTATCCTCAGCACCTTAGAAAGTAGGAGTCAGTTTATCCCTAGTATTTTAGAAAGTAGGAGTCAGTTTATCCATAGTATTTTAGAAAGTGCATGGTAGTTTATCCTCAATACCTTAGAAGGTACATGCCCCTTTATCCTCAATATCTTAGAAAGTACATGTCAGTTTATCCTCAGCACCTTAGAAAGTACATGGCAGTTTATTCTCAGCACCTTAGAACAGGGGTCCTCAAACTTTTTAAACAGGAGGCCAGTTCACTGTCCCTCAGACCGTTGTAGGGCCGGACTATAGTAAAAACAAAAACTATGAACAAATTCCTATGCACACTGCATATATCTTATTTTGAAGTGAAGAAACAAAATGGGAACAAATACAATATTTAAAATGAAGTAAAGTTAAATCAACAAACTTACCAGTATTTCAATGGGAATAGTGTGCCAGTCAGAGCCCAGTAATATTATGCCAGTCAGAGCCCAGGAATATTATGCCAGTCAAATGCCCAGGAATATTATGCCAGTCAGATGCCCAGGAATATTCTGCCATTCAGATGCCCAGGAATATTATGCCATTCAGAGCCCAGTTATATTATGCCAGTCAGATGCCCAGGAATATTATGCCATTCAGATGCCCAGGAATATTCTGCCATTCAGATGCCCAGGAATATTCTGCCAGTCAGATGCCCAGGAATATTATGCCATTCAGATGCCCAGGAATATTATGCCAGTCAGATGCCCAGGAATATTATGCCAGTCAGAGCCCAGGAATATTCTGCCATTCAGATGCCCAGGAATATTATGCCATTCAGATGCCCAGGGATATTATGCCAGTCAGATGCCCAGGAATATTATGCCAGTCAGAGCCCAGGAATATTATGCCATTCAGATGCCCAGGAATATTATGCCAGTCAGAGCCCAGGAATATTATGCCAGTCAGAGCCCAGGAATGTTATGCCATTCAGATGCCCAGGAATATTATGCCAGTCAGATGCCCAGGAATATTATGCCAGTCAGATGCCCAGGAATATTATGCCAGTCATAGCCCAGGAATATTATGGCAGTCAGATGCCCAGGAATATTATGCCAGTCAGATGCCCAGGAATATTATGCCAGTCAGAGCCCAAGAATATTATGCCATTCAGATGCCCAGGAATATTATGCCAGTCAGAGCCCAGGAATATTATGCCAGTCAGAGCCCAGGAATATTATGCCATTTAGATTCCCAGGAATATTATGCCATTCAGATGCCCAGGAATATTATTCCATTCAGAGCCCAGGAATATTATGCCATTCAGATGCCCAGGAATATTATGCCAGTCAGATGCCCAGGAATATTATGCCAGTCAGAACCCAGGAATATTATGCCATTCAGATGCCCAGGAATATTATGTCAGTCAGAGCCCAGGAAAATGATGCCATTCAGATGCCCAGGAATATTATGCCAGTCAGATGCCCAGGAATATTATGCCAGTCAGATGCCCAGGAATATTATGCCATTCAGATGCCCAGGAATAGTGTGCCATTCAGATGCCCAGGAATAGTGTGCCAGTCAGAGCCCAGGAATAGTGTGCCAGTCAGATGCCCAGGAATAGTGTGCCAGTCAGATGCCCAGGAATATTATGCCATTCAGATGCCCAGGAATATTATGCCATTCAGATGCCCAGGAATATTATGCCAGTCAGAGCCCAAGAATATTATGCCATTCAGATGCCCAGGAATATTATGCCAGTCAGAGCCCAGGAATATGATGCCATTCAGATTCCCAGGAATATTATGCCAGTCAGATGCCCAGGAATAGTGTGCCTGTCAGATGCCCAGGAATATTATGCCATTCAGATGCCCAGGAATAGTGTGCCATTCAGAGCCCAGGAATAGTGTGCCAGTCAGATGCCCAGGAATAGTGTGCCAGTCAGATGCCCAGGAATAGTGTGTCAGTCAGATGCCCAGGAATATTTTGCCAGTCAGATGCCTGTAATATTGTACCAGTCAGATGCCCAGGAATATTTTGCCAGTCAGATGCCTGTAATATTGTACCAGTCAGATGCCCAGGAATATTTTGCCAGTCAGATGCCCAGGAATATTTTGCCAGTCAGATGCCTGTAACATTGTACCAGTCAGATGCACAGGAATAATTTGCCAGTCAGATGCCCAGAAACTGCCCATTGCAGTGCTCGTTATACCTCCCTCCTCCCCCGCTTCCCCATCACTTACCTCCAGCTGCTGTGTCCCCGACCGGACGTCTTGCGCAGTGTTCCCCTCCCGCACGGAGGAGGGAAACACAGTTACCTGATCCGGATGTGACGAAACGTCACATCCGGTCGAGGTGATTTGTTTTGTTTTTTTCGTTTTCCTGCAGCCGCATCCGCTGCGGCTGCTAGAAAAAAAAAAAAAGGTAAACAGCGGGAGTGGGGGGTGCCGGCAGCACCGCCCGCGGGCCAGATAAATGTGCTCGCGGGCCGCATGTGGCCCGCGGGCCGTAGTTTGAGGACCCCTGCCTTAGAAAGTACATGACAGGTAATTCATCTCACCTTTTAGTGAATAGCCCCAAGAAAGTTTATAACAGCTTGTCTGCCTATTAGGGCTTCTGGATATTTCACGTTTGCTCTTAAGTTTATTTTTTTACCCCGAGATATCTCAAAATACATACGGTGACTGTAAGTGATAGGTAAAGATTACTCATAATGCCACACTGGAAGATCCTTGTACTTTGTATTTACTAATGTCAGGAAGTATTACTTTACTGAGAGGGTAGTGGATGTATGGAATAGCCTTCCAGCAGAAGTGGTATAGGTTAATACAGTGAAGGAGTTTAAGCATGCGTGGGATAGGTATAAGGCTATCCTAGATATAAGATAAGGCCAGGGACTAATGAAAGTATTACTTTACTGAGAGGGTAGTGGATGTATGGAATAGTCTTCCAGTAGAAGTGGTAGAGGTAACCTTAGGCGGCTCTCTAATTAGGCGAGTTAGGCAGCCGCCTAAGGCCTCGCACTCACGGGGGCCTCGCGGCTGCCTAACTCACCTTATTGCCTTTGATGTATCAGGGACACTAACCTGGGACGTTTCCTCCTTGCATCTTCTCTCCTGCACGGAGGAAGGAAGCTTCGATAGCGGTTTTTTTTTTTTAAACTTTATTGAACCCGCGCAGCTTCAATAAAGTTTAAAAAACAAACAAAAAAAAAGCGACCGGAACTTCCTTCCTCCGTGCAGGAGAGAAGATGCACGGAGGAAACAACGGAGAGCAGCATGTAGGTAAGTACTAGGGAAGGGGGGAGGAGGGTGGTACAAACGAGCAAAGCCTGGCACAATGAGTGGCTAAATATTGGCACAGTGTGGGGCAAAATCCTGGCATAATGAGGTGAGGGGCATAATCCTGGCATAGTGAGAGGCTAAATCCTGGCATTGTGAGGGGAAAAATAGTGGCATTATGAGGGGCATTATCCTGGCATACAGTGGCAAAATCCTGGCATATTGAGAGGCAAAATTCTGGCATTGTGAGGGGCAAAGTTGTGGCTTAATGAGGGGCAAAATCCTGTCACAGAGTGGCAAAATCCTGGCATATTAAGGGGCAAAATCCTGGCATAGAGTGGCAAAATCCTAGAATATTGAGGGGCAAAATTCTTGCATATTGAGGGGCAAAATCCTGGCATAGAGTGGCAAAATCCTAGCATATTGAGGGGCAAAATTCTTGCATATTGAGGGGCAAAATCCTGGCATAGAGTGGCAAAATCCTGGCATATTGTGGGGCACAATGCTGGCATAGTGTGGAAAAATCCTGGCATATTGAGGGGCAAAATCCTGACAGATTGAGTGGCACAATCCTGGCATAGAGTGGCAAAATCCGGGAATATTGAAGGGCAAAATCCTGGCATATTGAATGGCTTAATCCTGGCATATTGAGGGGCTAAATCCTGGCATATTGAGGGGGTAAATCCTGACATATTAAGGGACTAAATCCTGGCATATTAAATGGCTAAATCCTGGCATATTGAGTGGCAAAATTCTGGCATATTGAATGGCTAAATCACAGTGCATCCGGTGCTGTGAGGAAGAACAAAGTGCCAATCTTCTAGCACAACGTGGTCTGTGAGACCACTTTCAACATTGAACACCTTTCCTTCTGGCTGAGTGTTTCTGTTAGTGTGTGATTGTGTGCTTTCTGAGTGTGTCTGTGAGTCAGTGTGTGCTGGCTGAGTGTATCTGTGAGTGTGTGCTGGCTGAGTGTGATTGTGTGCTGACTGAGTGTGTCTGTGAGTCAGTGTGTGCTGGCTGAGTGTATCTGTGAGTATGTGCTGGCTGAGTGTGATTGTGTGCTGACTGAGTGTGTCTGTGAGTCAGTGTGTGCTCACTGAGTGTGTCTATGAATGACTGTGTGATATGTGTTAGTGTTCACATTTAGGACACAGCAATAACAATGTGAGTTAGTCAGCCGCACACAATTTTATCTATACCAAATGTTTATAGATGTTTGTAGAATAATTATGAGACAAATAAAATTCTAGGAGCTGTTCATTTCTAGAAGCTGGGATTTGAGTCTGATCTTGAAATATGCTATTTCTACAGTTCATTTTTATTATCACTTGCATATATTTTATTTAATAATGTGTGTCCGTGAGGGCCTCATGTTCGACTTTCGCCTAAGGCCTCACAAAGTCTAGAGCCACCTCTGTAGAGGTTAATACAGTGAAAGAGTTTAAGCATGCATGGGATAGGTATAAGGCTATCCTAGATATAAGATAAGGTCAGGGACTAATGAAAGTATTACTTTACTGAGAGGGTAGTGGATGTATGGAATATCCTTCCTGCGGAAGTGGTAGAGGTTAATACAGTGAAGGAGTTTAAGCATGCATGGGATAGGTATAAGGCTATCCTAGATATAAGATAAGGTCAGGGACTAATGAAAGTATTACTTTACTGAGAGGGTAGTGGATGTATGGAATAGCCTTCCAGCGGAAGTGGTAGAGGTCAATACAGTGAAGGAGTTTAAGCATGCGTGGGATAGATATAAGGCTATCTTAGATATAAGATAGGGCCAGGGACTAATTAAAGTATTACATTACTGAGAGGGTAGTGGATGTATGGAATAGACTTCCAGCGGAAGTGGTAGAGGTCAATACAGTGAAGGAGTTTAAGCATGCATGGGATAGTCACAAGGCTATCCTAGATATAAGATAAGGCCAGGGACTAATGAAAGTATTACTTTACTGAGAGGGTAGTGGATGTATGGAATAGCCTTCCAGTAGAAGTGGTAGAGGTTAATACAGTGAAGGAGTTTAAGCATGCGTGGGATAGGTATAAGGCTATCCTAGATATAAGACCGGGAAACGGGGGACTAATAAAAGTATTTAGAAAAATTGGGCAGACACATTGTATGTCAGCAGTCAGTAATTTGATCTTCCTACATCTGTAGCACGTCGTATCCAGAACGTATTTTATAGTCTTTTGTCGCATGTACAACCAGGGCCGGCCTTAGGGGTGTGCGACCTGTGCGAGCGCACAGGGCGCAACACCCCAGGGGGCGCCTGCCCGGCCGGTAAAAAAGAAAAAAAAAAGTTTAAAAAAAAAAAAAAGCCGGTAGAGGCACTGGATGGGGGAAATCAAAAGATCCCCCCTCACCAGCCCTCTGCTCGGCATGCTCTGCTTCGTCCGGGGAGGGGGCGGAGCTAACCGGCACAGCGGTGTAGCTCCGCCCCCACTCCGGGAAGCAGAGCAGAGTCTGCTTCACGGGGAGCCCCGGGTAGCATGAGATAGTGCTGCTCGGCTCCCCATGCCTGCATTAAGCATGGAGCCTGCATTAAGCATGGGGAGCCCGAGCAGCACCTTCTCTTGCTGCCCATGGCTCCCCGTAATGCAGACTCTGCTCTGCTTCCCGGGGTGGGGGCGGAGCTACACCGCTGTGCCGGTTAGCTCCGTCCCCTCCCTGGATCCACCTTTTCAGGCAAAGGTAAGGGAGGGGGGGGAGAGAGACAGACAGAACAGGGGTTAGGGGGGAGAGACAGAACAGGGGTTGGGGGAGAGAGACAGACAGAACAGGGGTTAGGGGGGAGAGAGACAGACAGAACAGGGGGAGGGTAGAAAGAGACAGACAGAACAGGGGGAGGGGAGAGAGAGACAGACAGAACAGGGGGAGGGGAGAGAGAGACAGACATAACAGGGGTTAGGGGGGAGAGAGACAGACAGAACAGGGGTTAGGGGGGAGAGAGACAGACAGAACAGGGGTTAGGGGGGAGAAACAGAACAGGGGTTAGGGGGAGAGACAGACAGAACAGGGGGAGGAGGGAGAGACAGAACAGGGGGAGGGGGAGAGAGAGAGAACAGGGGGAGGGGGAGAGAGAGAGAACAGGGGGAGGGGGAGAGAGAGAACAGGGGGAGGGGGAGAGAGAGAGAACAGGGGGAGGGGGAGAGAGAGAGAACAGGGGGAGGGGGGAGAGACAGAACAGGGGAGGGGTGGGAGAGACAGACAGAAAAGGGGCAGGGGGTAGAGACAGAACTGGGGGAGAGAGAGAGACAGAACAGGGGATGGGGGAGAGAGACAGAACAGGGGACGGGGGGGAGAGAGACAGAACAGGGGACGGGGGGGGAGAGAGACAGAACAGGGGACGGGGGAGAGAGACAGAACAGGGGACGGGGGGGGGGAGAGAGACAGAACAGGGGACGGGGGGGGGAGAGACAGAACAGGGGACGGGGGGGGGGAGAGAGAGACAGAACAGGGGACGGGTGGGGGGAGAGAGACAGAACAGGGGACGGGGGGGGAGAGAGAGACAGAACAGGGGACGGGGGGGGAGAGAGAGACAGAACAGGGGACGGGGGGGGAGAGAGAGAAAGAACAGGGGACGGGGGGGGAGAGAGAGACAGAACAGGGGACGGGGGGGGAGAGAGACAGAACAGGGGACGGGGGGGGGAGAGAGACAGAACAGGGGACGGGGGGGGAGAGAGACAGAACAGGGGACGGGGGGGGAGAGACAGAACAGAGGGAGAGAGAGAGAGACAGACATGGCAAGGAAGAGGAAAGGGACAAACATGGGAAGGGAGAGATACACAAACATAGGGGGGTGAAAGAGAGGGGGGGGCGCCACGTGGGAAGCCCGCACAGGGCGCCTGAACACTTAAGGCCGGCCCTGTGTACAACATTCTTTTGAGGTGTGTGTAGGCTCCAGCAATTCACACAGTCAAGGGATATAAAAAGACAGGTGAGCTTTTGCCCAGCGATGCCAATGGAATAAAAAAAAAAACTAATAATGACTGCTCCTTTAAACAAAAAAAAAAACAACAACACAGAAAATATACAGAAAAGGAAAATACTGCCTCCCTTGTAAAGTTGCTAATCGAGCATACACAGAGTGCGTGTTTGTACTGCGTTATATGTATTTTATTACACTCATTCACTTTATTATTCACAGCGATGCCGTCAGGTAAGATTGAATACCGTTTCATAGAAGGGTAAAATACATTTTATTGTAACCTGTTTGCAAAGATAAGAATAACAAAGAGGTTCAAAATTCATGGAAACCGTCCGGGTTAGATAAACATCACAAGGGGACTGTATCACCGAAACATTGCATTTACTGGGACCGTAAAGGATACAAAATTACTGAAAATGATCTATACATCGTGTTAGCCAAACTACAAGCCAGTTAAAGGAGATGAATGCTCAAATAAAGATAGCTTGGCACTTTATAAATGCTAGCACTATACAAGAGTATAAAACATTGTGTTTACAGGATTTTACACGGTGTATACACATTTATAGAGCTATATAGAGTTTCATAACATGAGCCTCTCCTCCCTCTAGTGGACACAACTGAAACTACAAGCTTGAGACAAAATAAAGAAACCAAATTAATGGTATCAATACCAATGCTTGTACAACTGAATATTTTACATTGCCGTGTTTGAAAGTGCATAATCTATACTGTATACCTAAAATAGACTTGAGTTACTGCTCTGTGGATATTGTAAGAGGTGATATTTTTGTGCCTGCAACAGGAGCAGCAGAAAATGCTAGCAGAATGCTTGGTTGTATAGGGAGAGGTATTAGCAGAATGCTTGGTTGTATAGGGAGAGGTATTATCAGAATGCTTGGTTGTATAGGGAGAGGTATTAGCAGAATGCTTGGTTATATAGGGAGAGGTATTAGCAGAATTCTTTGTTATATAGGGAGAGGTATTAGCAGAATGCTTGGTTGTATAGGGAGAGGTATTAGCAGAAGGCTTGGTTGTATAGAGAGAGGTATTAGCAGAATGCTTGGTTACATAGGGAGAGGTATTAGCATAATACTGGGTTGTACAAGGAGAGGTATTAGCAGAATGCTTGGTTGTATAGCGAGAGGTATTAGCAGAATGCTTGGTTGCATAGGGACAGGCATTAGCAGAATGCTTGGTTACATAGGGAGAGGTATTAGCAGAATGCTTGGTTACATAGGGAGAGGTATTAGCATAATACTGGGTTGTACAGGGAGAGGTATTAGCAGAATGCTTGGTTGTATAGGGAGAGGTATTAGCAGAATGCTTGGTTGTATAGGGAGAGGCAGGGCTGTATTTTCCATGAGGCATCCTAGGGCAGCAAATTTTGGGTGGCTGCAGCGACCCCCCAGCAATGAAAGAAAAAAAATCAAAAAAAAAAATCGGGCCCTTTAAAAAAAAAAAGCCCGCGCTTGCATGCAGAGACGGAAGATCCCCCCTCACCTTCCTTCTGACGGCAGGCTGCACGGGGAGCCGAACAGGCAGCACAGAGAAACCTCTGACGTCATACGCGCGCCGGGTCACATGACTTGTCGGCACACCCGCCGGGGCTCCGAACAGGCAGCATGGAGGAGGCCATGCTGCCTGCCACTAGCCACCAGGGTAAAGGGTAAGTGCTTGGGAAATGATGGGGGGGGGGGGGGGGTGCAAAATTACTGGGGCATATTAATGGGAAATAACACTGGCATATTATTGGCAAATTTACTGGGGCATACTAAATGGCAACTAACACTGGCATATTATTGGGCAAATTGGCTGGGGCATTTTAAATGGCAAATAACACTGGCATATTATTGGGCAAATTAGCAGGGACATATTAAATGGCAAAAACACGGGCATATTATTAGGAAAATTGGCTGGGGCATATTAGATGGCAAATAACACTGGCATATTATTGGGCAAATTAGCAGGGGCATATTAAATGGCAAATAACACTGGCATATTATTTGCAAATTTACTGGGGCATACTAAATGGCAATCAACACTTGCATATTATTGGGCAAGTTGGCTGTGGGAATTTAAATGGCAAATAACACTGACATATTATTGGGCAAATTTACTGGGGCATACTAAATGGCAAATAACACTGGCATATTACTGGGCAAATTGGCAGGGGCTGATTAAATGGCAAATAATACTGGCTTAATATTGGGCAAATTGGCTGGGGAATATTAATGGCAAATAATATTGGCAATGTGTATGTAAATAGGGTGATGGGGCATGTCCTTGGTGTGCAACGTGGGTTATGGATCATGTCGTGGGTGTGCATCGTGGGTAGAGGGGGGTGCCCAAAATGTGTCTGCCTAAGGCAGCACAAAACCAAGATACACCACTGGGGAGAGGTATTAGCAGAAGGCTTGGTTGTATAGGGAGAGGTATTAGCAGAAGGCTTGGTTATATAGGGAGAGGTATTAGCAGAATGCTTGGTTGTATAGGGAGAGGTATTAGCAGAATGCTTGGTTATATAGGGAGAGGTATTAGCAGAATGCTTGGTTGTATAGGGAGAGGTATTAGCAGAATGCTTGGTTATATAGGGAGAGGTATTAGCAGAATGCTTGGTTGTATAGGGAGAGGTATTAGCAGAATGCTTGGTTATATAGGGAGAGGTATTAGCAGAATGCTTGGTTATAAAGGGAGAGGTATTAGCAGAATGCTTGGTTATAAAGGGAGAGGTATTAGCAGAATGCTTGGTTATAAAGGGAGAGGTATTAGCAGAATGCTTGGTTATATAGGGAGAGGTATTAGCAGAATGCTTGGTTATAAAGGGAGAGGTATTAGCAGAATGCTTGGTTATAAAGGGAGAGGTATTAGCAGAATGCTTGGTTATAAAGGGAGAGGTATTAGCAGAATGCTTGGTTGTATAGGGAGAGGTATTAGCAGAATTCTTGGTTGTATAGGGAGAGGTATTAGCAGAATGCTTGGTTGTATAGGGAGAGGTATTAGCAGAATGCGTGGTTGTATAGGGAGAGGTATTAGCAGAATTCTTGGTTATATAGGGAGAGGTATAAGCTGAATGCTTGGTTGTTTAGGGAGAGGTATTAGCAGAATGCTTGGTTGTATAGGGAGAGGTATTAGCAGAATGCCTGGTTGCATAGTGAGAGGTATTAGCAGAATGCTTGGTTGCATAGGGAGAGGTATTAGCAGATTGCTTGGTTGTATCGGAAGGGTTATTAGCAGAATGCTTGGTTGTATAGGGAGAGGTATTAGCAGTAGATGAGGGAAGTGCTTTTCAGTGCAGGAATCTTTTATACATAAACCCCACTGTGTTATTTGGAACAGTAAATGTGTTCCATGCTCTCTGTACCTCTACCCTGTCACCAGGAACTTAATGCGTGTGGTTTTTGTCCTGATGGTGTCAAACTGTTTGTGCGTCATGTTTTACACAGAGATAAGTCGACTGATGATTACTGCAGTTTGCAGCAGGGACTCTGGGAACTTGGAGGATCTCATATCTAGATATATCTGAACCTTTGTAGCCTCAGTTATTGCTGCACATTGCTCATTCCCTGTATGCTGTTGTTTAATCTTCAGGTCAGTAAGGTCATTACATTTTCAACGCAGAATAACTAGCCTGCTATAGATTTCTCTTAAAGGGACAATTCCACCTAGCGGATCTGAGAAAAGATTTACATTTTACAAACAATGACTGCATCATGTCAAATAAAAGAAACAGATCTGTCTGGTCAGTTTACTTCCTCAACTCTTCCCCATGCCTAAAAAAAATACAAATAAAGTGTATTAGATGGATTGCTGCTGCTATAGTAACAGCCCCGCCCATCTTTCCAAGCCCCTCCTTATTGGAATGTTGCTGAATTTAGAAGCCACGGCGAAATGATGTTCAATGTAAAACCACAGGAGTACTGTAAATCATTTTAATGTAAATATAAGTGCATTTTTTTCTTCTTCTTCTAATAAGATCAAATCACTGCTGTTGACTTCTCTTTTCTAAACCATAATTGGTTTATCATTTTTAACCTAAACTTTGCTTATACTGTGAATGTGGAGAATAAAAAAATGATGAAATATGATCTGTACGTTATAGGGGTGGCACAATGGGGGGGGGGGGGGGTCATGTATGAACACGGCATATACGGAGATTGAGCCAAATACTTGCACAATCGGCATGTGCGTTATTGTATAACGCAGACTCCCAACAAATTTCAGGAGTCAGTGTTATTTACGTAGAATGCGTCGATTTAGGTTGTGTTGGCGCTCGTTCAGCTGGCGGCGGCGCAACCTATGTACCAAAAAAATCAGTCGCTGTTTGACGGAGTTCTGAAAACATTGCGATTGCCGTTATCCGTACTATGGAATGGAAATGAGCGCATTTCGCTTATGTTATGCGAATCGGAGCGTGTTCGTGGGTGATCGGCCGCATATTGGGTAGTAGAAATTTTTACATTTTTTCATCCAAACGCCTCTGATGCTTCGGTTTCCGAACTGCAGCTTCTGACCCGAATTCAGGGATCCTGAGTGGCCGCATTTGGTTGATTTGTGAAATTCACAAGCCAAATCCAATTCGAGACATATCGCTGTATACTGAGTCAAACCTTGTGTTAGTAACATTGCAGCAAATGCATAAAATAAGAGATATATGTGTTAAATGTGTCTGTGGCGTCTACTGCTTATGACATCACCTTGTGGCAAGATATGCAAATGACACATTTCCAATTGAGATGCAGTTCATTCGCCTATCAATCCACAGCTGATGTCATAACAGGAGACTCCACACGTCCTGTGGTGAATCAAGCGTTTTTTGCTAAGCCCTCTGCCGGTCTGAGCTTCGGAAGTGAAAGTAACTTCACTTCCGTCGCTCTGAATATGCTACTTGACTACCCCTAGTGGTAGTTAAGTAGCATAGCAATGGAAAAAATGTGAACTAAAAATGTAATTAATTAAAAACTGGTTATATAGTTAGATTAGCCTATAGGGTTAAAATTTAAATAATTTTTAGCATAAGGGATAGGGTTAAAACTAAATTAAAATTAAAACATAGAAACGGATATAATAAGGATTAGAGTTGGGGTTAAATTTAGTGTTAGGGTTACATTTTGGGTTCAGGTTGGGCTCAAAAGGTCAATATAGGAAAAAAACTAAAAAACACTATTTTTGGTTTTTGCCCCATAACTCGCAAAAAAATACAGAAAAATATGGAAACATGCATATTTCTGAACTCGGGACAACATTTAGAAACTGTTTAGACGGGGTCTTTTTTAATGATTTTATTTGTGTAAATTATATTTTAGGTCAAAGTTAGAAAAAGTGTTTTTTTTTAAATCTTTCATCATATTTTATGATTATTTTGTAGTAAATTATAAGATAAGATGAACATAATGGTATCTAATGAAAGCCCTTCTTATGATGATAAAAACAACATATAATTTGTGTGGGTACAGTATGTGAGAAAGAAAAAAATTACAGCTAAACACAAACACCCTAGAAATGTCAAAACAGCCATTGTCACCAAGGGAAAGTCAAGGTGAAAATGTCTTGTCACTAAGGGGTTAAAATATATTTTTCTATTATTTGATGAATTTACTTCAAAAGTGCTAACACAATGTCGACATCATTTTTTCATCATTTATTATTCTCACCAAGTGCGAGGAAAGTTAAGGTTGACAAAGTCCCTTTAAAGTTCATGTCAGTTTATCCTCTGACCCTCTAACTGTGAGTGACCCTCACTTTTGCATGCCACTTCCCTCCTACATCCAACCAATATCTCATATAGAGAGACCGCCGGACCTGATCAACGCTCTGATTGCCAATGCATGTGTCCCAGCTTGCAGGTCAGCTCTGCCTCAGCTGAGAGGCAGAGCTCAGATGAAATCCATTTGAATCTCTAAAAATACATGCTGGGTTTACTTCAGGCATTGGATACCAGGGGCTTAACTTTACCTTTAAAGGACAGCTGTAGCCAAAAAATTACTTATGTTTAATTGAAAGATTGCATCAAGTGTAAATTATTTATAAAGCAAAACTTTAATGAAAGAATACAAATTAAGTGCCTTATTAAGCCTTTTTTACTCCATATCGGTCTCTCAGGAGGCAGACATGTTGGTTAGAATCTTTATTCCATATCGTTCTCTCAGGGGGCAGACATGTTGTTTAGAATCTTTACTCCATATCGTTCTCTCAGGGGGCAGACATGTTGGTTAGAATCTTTACTCCATATCGTTCTCTCAGGGGGCAGACATGTTGGTTAGAATCTTTACTCCATATAGTTCTCAGGGGGCAGATATGTTGGATTAAATCTTTACTCCATATCGTTCTCTCAGGGAGCAGACATGTTGGTTAGAATCTTTACTCCATATCGTTCTCTCAGGGGGCAGACATGTTGGTTAGAATCTTTACTCCATATAGTTCTCTCAGGGGGCAGACATGTTGGTTAGAATCTTTACTCCATATCGGTCTCTCAGGGGGCAGACATGTTGTTTAGAATCTTTACTCCATATCGTTCTCTCAGGGGGCAGACATGTTGGTTAGAATCTTTACTCCATATAGTTCTCTCAGGGGGCGGACATGTTGGTTAGAATCTTTACTCCATATAGTTCTCTCAGGGGGCAGACATGTTGTTTAGAATCTTTACTCCATATAGTTCTCTCAGGGGGCTGACATGTTGGTTAGAATCTTTACTCCATATCGTTCTCTCAGGGGGCAGACATGTTGGTTAGAATCTTTACTCCATATCGTTCTCTCAGGGGGCAGACATGTTGGTTAGAATCTTTACTCCATATAGTTCTCTCAGGGGGCAGACATGTTGGTTAGAATCTTTACTCCATATAGTTCTCAGGGGGCAGACATGTTGGATTAAATCTTTACTCCATATCGTTCTCTCAGGGAGCAGACATGTTGGTTAGAATCTTTACTCCATATCGTTCTCTCAGGGGGCAGACATGTTGGTTAGAATCTTTACTCCATATAGTTCTCTCAGGGGGCAGACATGTTGGTTAGAATCTTTACTCCATATCGGTCTCTCAGGGGGCAGACATGTTGTTTAGAATCTTTACTCCATATCGTTCTCTCAGGGGGCAGACATGTTGGTTAGAATCTTTACTCCATATAGTTCTCTCAGGGGGCGGACATGTTGGTTAGAATCTTTACTCCATATAGTTCTCTCAGGGGGCAGACATGTTGTTTAGAATCTTTACTCCATATAGTTCTCTCAGGGGGCTGACATGTTGGTTAGAATCTTTACTCCATATCGTTCTCTCAGGGGGCAGACATGTTGGTTAGAATCTTTACTCCATATCGTTCTCTCAGGGGGCAGACATGTTGGTTAGAATCTTTACTCCATATAGTTCTCTCAGGGGGCAGACATGTTGTTTAGAATCTTTACTCCATATAGTTCTCTCAGGGGGCTGACATGTTGGTTAGAATCTTTACTCCATATCGTTCTCTCAGGGGGCAGACATGTTGGTTAGAATCTTTACTCCATATCGTTCTCTCAGGGGGCAGACATGTTGGTTAGAATCTTTACTCCATATAGTTCTCTCAGGGGGCGGACATGTTGGTTAGAATCTTTACTCCATATAGTTCTCTCAGGGGGCAGACATGTTGTTTAGAATCTTTACTCCATATAGTTCTCTCAGGGGGCTGACATGTTGGTTAGAATCTTTACTCCATATCGTTCTCTCAGGGGGCAGACATGTTGGTTAGAATCTTTACTCCATATAGTTCTCTCAGGGGGCAGACATGTTGGTTAGAATCTTTACTCCATATCGGTCTCTCAGGGGGCAGACATGTTGTTTAGAATCTTTACTCCATATCATTCTCTCAGGGGGCAGACATGTTTGTTAGAATCTTTACTCCATATCGGTCTCTCAGGGGGCAGACATGTTGGATTAAATCTTTACTCCATATCCTTCTCTCAGGGGGCAGTCATGTTGTTTAGAATCTTTACTCCATATCGTTCTCTCAGGGGGTAGACATGTTGGTTAGAATCTTTACTCCATATCGTTTTCTCAGGAGGCAGACATGTTGGTTAGAATCTTTACTCCATATCGGTCTCTCAGGGGGCAGACATGTTGTTTAGAATCTTTACTCCATATCGTTCTCTCAGGGGGCAGACATGTTGTTTAGAATCTTTACTCCATATCGTTCTCTCAGGGGGCAGACATGTTGGTTAGAATCTTTACTCCATATCAGTCTCTCAGGGTGCAGACATGTTGTTTAGAATCTTTACTCCATATCGTTCTCTCAGGGGGCAGACATGTTGGTTAGAATCTTTACTCCATATTGTTCTCTCAGGAGGCAGACATGTTGGTTAGAATCTTTACTCCATATCGTTCTCTCAGGGGGCGGACATGTTGGTTAGAATCTTTACTCCATATAGTTCTCTCAGGGGGCAGACATGTTGGTTAGAATCTTTACTCCATATCGTTCTCTCAGGGGGCAGACATGTTGGTTAGAATCTTTACTCCATATCGTTCTCTCAGGGGGCAGACATGTTGGTTAGAATCTTTACTCCATATCGTTCTCTCAGGGGGCAGACATGTTGGTTAGAATCTTTACTCCATATTGTTCTCTCAGGGGGCAGACATGTTGGTTAGAATCTTTACTCCATCTAGTTCTCTCAGGGGGCAGACATGTTGTTTAGAATCTTGGGTCAAATCTTCACTCACCTTGGTTCAGATGAACAACGATTTGACCAAAGATTCCAAACAAGATATCTGCCTCCTGGTAGAACGATATGGAGGAAAGATGGCTCAATAAGGCACTTTATTTGTATTCTTTCATTAAAGCATTTCTATATAAAATGCCTGCACTTGATCCTTTAAGTAAACACAACTTACATTTTTGCCACAGTTGGTCCTTTAAAAAAAACCAAAGACCTTTAGTGTCACTTTAAATAACCTAGTCTTCAGATACAGAACCAGTGAATCATTCACTCGAATACAGCCCTTGTCCCTAGCATGTCCTTGTACACCCATGACACACGCCTATGTTCTCACGCTTTTTACATTTCTATTAACCTCCGGATATATTGCCTGGTCAGTATTACTTGACTTTCTATGATTGCAAAAAAGAACACTTCTGGCATCAATAAAAAATATATTTAGAACATTGTCTCCCGGCACTTTGAGTTTCTCTATTATAAAAGACACTTGAAAAAAAAGAGGGTGGGGTCTAATAATTAATATATTCATACTTATAACTGACTTACTGTACACATTATTCCTTTCAATAAATATCAGTACAAAAGGGATGCACTGCAACTGTAGGGTCTACTCAATAGAGAGAGAACTGCGGGGAATTAAGACGGGAATATAAAACCAAAGTAGCCGAGTTGGAAAAACTCTACTATTCAACTGCTTTGGCGATGTTTTCAAACTCAACTACTTTGGCCTGAACTTTGAAATTCCCATCGCAGTGCTTGCAATTCTCTCTTTATTGAGTAGAGCCTTATATTTAAACATCATGTAAGAGTTCTATTGTTACATTGTGGTACATATGTGTCACAGTGGCACCCACATTTGTTACCGAGTGACTGCTTGTTTGGAGATTACCGTCCTATTCTTTTTTGCGCTCCAGTCTATGTGGTGTCATTTCTCCAGGAGGTAATCCACATGATGGTAATCCACATGACATATAACAAGTGCTCTTTGCAATATCAAGTTATGATATAATCTCTCCCACTCCTTATACCAGGGATTAGGACGAACATTACAAGACTGAGGAAAACCCTTACGCGTTTCAAATTATTACCAGCTCTTAATCAGTCTTCCCTGCTGGAGCTCTGTTGTCCCCCGCAAACCTGCCACCCCTAGGCACAAACACTTGGCTGGTTACATCTACTACTTTCTATACATACCGCTATATATTAAAGTGCAAATTGTCTAATACACAAGTTCAACTGGTCAAATGTATTTTTATTCCCCTGACACCCGTCCCATTGACAGATTAATGTCCCACATTGGGCAATTGATCTTTGTTAACAATTATCATTTAAAAATGGATAATGTTGATCAGACTAAGGTTTTCAATCAAAACGCGTTGGCTTTTTTTTTTATAATTAAAGAGAGAGAAAAAAAAAGAAAAAAAATGTTGGTTAAACCAAAGCTTGACAAATATTTGTAGACTTTAGGAGCCAGGCAGACTAATTCAGGGCTTAGCCTGGTCCTTTTTAGGAGCCAGGGAAATGGTACTTCCACATTGTTCTCTGAAAAAAACAATCCAAAAAAAAAGTTAGGAGCCAGGATCAGAGATTTTTTTATAAGCCATAGAACCCTGGCTCCTGGGGTTTGTCAAGCCCAGGTCTTAACCAATAATTGACTTGTTCCGCAAACCTGAAAATCAAATTATTTTTTGTGTCTTATTTCTGATTTATTATTGCTCTTACTTTATCCCCGAAACACCCCCCCCCCCCCTTTTCGGTAATATGGATAACATATATGTTGCATACATGTAAAATGTATAGAAAAGTCATAGGAATTTATTTATATATTATATACACAAGATCACAACCAACACAATCTTCAAGGTTTCTTATATATCGATATAAACATGAAATCAAATAGGTGCTTTAAATTACTTATAAATAAATGGGAATAAGGTGACAGAAGTACAGGGAGGAATAATACCGATGCTTGTGTGTTGACAGATTGTTGTTTTTTTTTTACAGGCAACACTGAGACCAAAAGCTTAACCTTGAGAAGAGGAGTGATTACCAGCATTAATGCTACCAACGTATAGGTATAAAACACCTGTGTGTAAAATGTCCGAAAAGTATAAAAGCGATTTTTTAAGTGGAAAAACAATAAACTTCAGATACAATTAAATATAGAAAGTACTTTTGTTGTTATGGGAACATAAAATGCATATATATATATATATATATATATATATATACACACAATGATCAGCCATGGCATTATCACTAATTCTGCAGCTCCCTTTTAATGCCTATACAGCCCGTCTAGGCATGGACTCCACTAGACCTCTGAAGGTGTGCTGGGGTAACTGGCACCAAGACGTTAGCAGCAGATCCTTTAAGTCCTGTAAGTTGCGAGGTGGGGCCTCCATGGATGGGACTTGTTTGTCCGGCACATCCCACAGATGCTCGATTGGATTGAGATCTGGGGAATTTGGAGGCCAAGTCAACACCTTGAACTCATTGCTGTGTTCCTCAAACCATTAGTGAACCATCTTTGCTTTGGGGCAGGGAGCATTATCCTGCTGAAAGAGGCCAATGCCATCAGGGAATACCGTTTCCATGAAAGGGCGTACGTAGGTGGTACGTGTCAAAGTAACATTCCCATGAATGGCAGGTGAAAGTTGCTGGTTGGAAAAAAAAGTTCTCCCATTCTGCTGCAGGTTGTACGTTTTGGCCATTGGTACTTGCTAATGTTGGCTCCAATTGGTTTCATCCCTTTTCATGGTAATAGTTTTGGTCTCACGTGTTACACGTTATGGAGTACTGGATGCTCCATCACACCATTGAAATGACTGGTCTTTGGATCTTCACCTAAAAAAAAAAAAAAAAAAAATATATATATATATTTAAAGTGATGAAACAGGGCAACCAATACATTTATTATGCAAAATCTATCTCAAAAAAACAAAAAAAAACGCATAGATATAAAAAATGAGCAATCTCAGACTTCAATTTTTATTTTTACATCTATCTTTTAAATTAAAAATTCTCTGTTGCCTAAACATAAATCAGTTGCGTTAGCAGAATTGCAATTCCATTCATTGCATGGAAAAGGTTTTTTTTTTTTAAATGTGTCTGTGGAGTCTCCTGTTTATGACATCACCATGTGGCTTGCTATGCAAATGTCCCATTACCCATTGAATGTAGTTCACTTGCATGTCAAGCAACAGATGGTATCATAAAAAGCACAAACATCGCAATTCTTTGTAGTCTTATTAAAGTGCGTCACTCTAGTTCGTTACTTACAGTTTCTTTATTTTAGATCCTAAATGTTATATTATTCTCCTATTTTTAGAAACATACAATTTGATAGCATCGGTCTTTTATAATATACCAGCTTTTTCACTTCTATCTTAAAAGTTCATATATACCGTATTTTCCAGGCGTATAAGATGACTTTTTAAGCCCTGAAAATCTTCTCAAAAGTTGGGGGGTCGTCTTATACGCCGGGTACTGGGATTTACTGACCTATTTTCTGCTCTATCTCCACTCGCGCTGTTAAGCCGGTCCGTGGCTGTGAGGGAAGCGTTGTGAGCTCCCCTCAGGCCGCGCAGCTTCAATAAAGTTTGTTTAAACTTTTTTTTTAAACAAAACTTTATTGACCGCATGGCTGGAGGGGAGCTCACAACGCTTCCCTCACAGCCACGGACCGGCTTAACAGCGCGAGACAGAGCAGAAAATACGTAAGTACTGGGGATTGGGGAAAGGGGGAGGAGGGTGGCAAACTCTATATTTTAACCTAAAAGGTTAAAATATAGATGCGATGTTTCCGGCTTATAAGACGACTTAGTTGGGGGGTAGTCTTATACGCCCAGTGGTCTTATACGCCGGAACATCCGGTAGTTGATTTTAACCTAATATAGAACACTATATAAAATAAGTTTTTTTTTCTTTAACTCACATTCACTATGAACACTGGTTCCAGCTCAAGACATACACGAGTTTATACTTTATTATTATGCACTAGCTTGTCTGTACGTATCTATAAACTAACCGGTGGGGGGAGTGTCAGTCATGGAATACTTAGCACGGCCCCCTTCACAGGTTCATTCACACAAATCCATTCACACACAACTGTGGTATAATTAAAGAGCGTAACTTCGGACTGATTGGCTACTGCAGATCACATGTCGTTTTTTGGCACCATATTTAAAACCTGGTTATCGATCACAAAACTAGCTTATGATTAAGCGCTTATAGCGCGAAACGCGTCAAGCGATCTAAAGTTTTGTTTGCCACTTTCTTGCCGATTATCTTTTGCTGTGCTGCACTTCACCTTTGGATATTTCATCATCTCTTTTTTTTTAATTAAACGTATTAACTCCTTAAGTGCCATCCTAGAGGCTGCTTCAGATCGCGGGTGGGTGCTGTATCGGAGGAGCATGCTCCTCCAATACAGCGTGCCCAGCACAGAGCGACGGAAGAGAGAGAGAAAAAAAATCTCTTCCGTCGCTCTGAAACCGCTACTTCACTGCCCCTACAGGCAGTTAAGTATATTACAGTTTGGAAGAAAAAAATGAATTAAATAAATAAATAAAATAAATAAATAAATGGAAAAAGCTAACCCTAGATCTACTAAACCTAGATCTAGGGTTAGGGTCATAATTAGGGTCATAATTAGGTTCACAGGGGGGTTCGGATGATTACAAGGGTTAGATTAAGGGGTGGGGGTAGATTTAGGGTTAGGGTAAATTTAGAGTTGGGGTAAATTTAGGGTTGGTGTTAACAAGTCACTGTAGAAGAAAATGATTAGAAAACAAAAAAAAAACACTAATATTGTTTACTGCCCTATTACTTGAAATAAAACCTAGACAAACAAGGACACATTGGTATTAATAAACTCAGGACAAATATTAGAAATATATAGATGGAGTCTTTTTTTTAACCATTTGTGATTGTGTAAAAAAAAAAAAAAATGAGGTCAAAGTTAGAAAAAGTGTTTTTTTTATGGCATTATTTTCATCATATTTTATAATTTTTTTTAATAGTATCAAATGAAAGCCCTATCCGTCCTTTAAAAAATGATATATAAGTTGTGTGGGTGGACTGAACACAAAGAAAGAAATTCACAGTTCAGTAAACGGATGACAAAAATAATGGAATGCTGGTCTTCAAGGCACATAAAATGCAGCATAGCACTCGGTCACTAAGGGGTTAATGTATGTTTTGTTGACTATGTGCCTAGTTACATTATTTTAAGCCTCATTGGTCTAAGTTCAATAAGAGACTGGATCGAGCAGGCATGTTTTGGTCCAATCATTATTCTGCTCCCTGCAGCATCCATTCTAAGCACCCAGATGCTCAACCATAATTCACTACTAATTATGTCCTGAATAGTGTTGAGCGAACCCGAACCACAAAGTTCCAACTCTGTTTAAAATGGCTAGCACTCTGATTGGTTGGATTTTAATCCAACCAATCAGAGTGCTCTGTGTCATTTTACACAGCGTGGGAAAGTAAAAAAAAAACTCCCCAGACCGGTGAATGACCAACGGGGCCACACCGAGAGGGCAGAAAATGTGCTAGCCACCAGGTGTCTATAGAGCTAGCCGCTAGCCATGGCCACTCGTTATGCACAATTTTTTTTTTAATTTTTATTTTATTTTAAGCTGAAAATAGGATAGAATTTGTACAGTACCTGGATTGTTGTGTCAACATTCTCGAGTGTGGGTCTAAAGTGTTCAATAGCATGGTAAGAATTGCTCTTGGAGGAACCTGTGAAAAACGGGGTGAGGCCCGGAGGAAAAATACATTTAGAAGCTAGAAATGTGTCCCTCCCCCTGCAGGGCGACAGAGACAGAAGAAGTTATGAGTCTGTCCCTCCCCCTGCAGGGCGACATAAGGAGTTATGAGTCTGTCCTTCCACCTGCAGGGTGATAGAGACAGAAGGAGCTATGCGTCTGTCCCTCCCCCTGAAGGGTGATACAGACAGAAGGAGCCAGTAGTATGTCCCTCCACCATGCAGGGTGACACAGACAGAAGGAGGTTGGAGTCTGCCCTCCCCCTGCAGGGTGACACAGACAGAAGGAGGTTGGAGTCTGTCCATCCCCCTGCAGGGTGACACAGACAGGAGGAGCTAGGGGTCTGTCCCTCCCCCTGCAGGGTGACACAGACAGAAGGAGCTAGGAGTCTGTCCCTCCCCCTGCAGGGTGACACAGACGGAAGGAGCTAGGAGTCTGTCCCTCCCCCTGCAGGGTGACACAGACGGAAGGAGCTGGGAGTCTGTCCCTCCCCCTGCAGGGTGACACAGATTGAAGGAGCCGGGAGTCTGTCCCTCCCCCTGCAGGGTGACACAGATTGAAGGAGCTGGGAGTATTTCCCTCCCGCTGCAGAGTGACACAGACAGAAGGAGCTAGGAGTCTGTCCTTCACCCTGCAGGGCGACACAGACAGAAGGAGTTTTGAGTCTGTCCCTCCCCCTGCAGGGCGACACAGACAGAAGGAGTTTTGAGTCTCTCCCTTCTCCTGCAGGGTGACACAGACAGAAGGAGCTAGGAGTCTGTCCCTCCCCGTGCCGGGCGAAAGAGACAAAAAGAGTTATGAATCTGTTCCTCCCCATGCAGGGTGACAGAACTAGTTTGTCCCTCCCCTGCAGAGCGAATGAGTGCTCTTCATGTCTGTGACTCGCTGATTATTTACTCACCTTCTTCTCCCATTGCTCCTTCACTGCTAAAACCTCGCGAGACACTCCATCCGTCATCATTTTCCTCAAACCATTTATCGTCTTTTTGATTGGCAAAAGCATCCCTGGGACCAGAAAACATTACACTCATCAGCACAGAATGATCTAGGGGCAAGGTTCCTCCTGTTTAAAAATCATTCAAAAGTGATTCACCCTTCCAATCTGACGGAGCATCACTCCAATAAGCGAGCAGCTCTCTCTCTCCGTCATTGGTGTGTGGGCCAATACAACCAATAGTTGCAGAGGAGATCACCTTTTACTTCCCAGTTGGAGGCATTGGTGTATCTTGGTTTTGTGCTGCCCTAGGCAGATGAAATTCGGGCACCCCCCCACCCATGTTACACAACTACGATATGCCCCATCACCCCATTACATGCCCCATCATCCACATTGCACACACATTAAATGCCAAATCACCCCATCACATGCCCCCATCACCTACATTGCATACACACTAAATGCCCCATCACCCTCATTACATGCCACCATCATCCTCATTTCATACTCCCACCACGTCCATTACATGCCCCCATCACCCTGATTATTTGGAAGGAGCTAAAGCTTGCTGAACGGTGGGGGAGGGAGTGAAAATGTTTGAAGCACCAGAAGTGTGCTTTAAAGCCCTCTGGCAAAGTGCCGCCCTAGGCGAGTGTCTTGTTTGCCTTGTGGAAGATACACTACTGGCTGGAGTTATGTTTTAGCATCTGAGACACCAAATCACAGAGTTGAAAATCTTACAGAACCTCCCAAAGAATAAAAGATTCAAAGGTTGTTTTTTTTTGTGGTTTGTGAGTTAGGCCCTTTTTTTTTTAAGCATATAGCACAGTAGTAGAAAACCTTTTAATAGGCCAAATACCCTTCATAAGCTTAGCGTGGGGGCTAATATTATAAATCTATCAAAGGATTCAAGGGATTTAAAACCTAGAGGATTCAAGGGATTTATAAGGACGAATAGGAGTTGTACAATAAAAATCTGCAGAGCTTACATCCAACCACACAACATTAGAACACAGTATCAGAGCGCCCGGTATAGCTACCCAGTCCTTACAATTTCTTGCGATTTTTGGATCTGACCAGGAGGAAGACCACAATGATAATTACGATGAACAGGACAGCGATGGCCGCTCCAACACCACCATAGACCCCAGCCTTCAGCATTGGCCCTGCACACCTGTTATTACTGTATATGTATTTTTCAGGGAGTGGACATCTGCACACAAAGAAAAACAAATAAACAACAAACAATTGATTTGTCACCTTCAAATGACAGAAAAGCAGCTTAACAAATATCTCAGCTGACAATAAAACATAACAGGAAACATGGCATGGTACACCCTTACGCGTTTCCAGGACTGTGCCATGCGAAACGCACAAGCGTCTACTACCTGGGACATCGGAGATCCATCGTTGCTGGTTTGTGCCACATGAACAAAGCTCTAGATATGGGATGGTTTTTCCAACTAGACTCATTTAGCCTCAAGTTTGGAACTCCCTGCCATTGTCTCTTTCACGAGAATTGAGAAGGAGATTGCAAACTTAAGGCCAGAGTAGCCGAGCTAGGGGAAAAAAAATCCCCTCATTCAGCTACACTTCACACTGCTTATTATGCCCTATATGACGCCAGCCGGTCGGGATGACCCATCTCTACGTAGTTGGACCATGGGCGTAGGAAGCGGGGGGGATGGGGGGGATGGATCCCCCCCAGGAAAAAATGTGGGGGGGACAGGTAGGGTGAAATCCCCCCCAGAAAGCGAGGCAAACGGGGCCCCCAGCCCCTGCTTGCCGCTTTTTTCCGGCAAGCCGCATCCGATGGATGCGACGGCCGGAAAAAAAAAAAACTGACGCCGGATGTGACGTCGCGTCACATCCGGTGACTGTTTCCCTCCTCCGTGCAAGAGGGAAGACTGCACGGAGGAGACATCCGGCGGGGGACACGGAGCAGTGAAGTGTAAGTACTAGGGAAGGGGGGGGGGGCTGGCACAATATTACAGGCATCTGACTGGCATAATATTACAGGCATCTGGCTGGCACTATATTACTGGGCTCTGACTGGCACAATATTACAGGCATCTGACTGGCATAATATTACAGGCATCTGGCTGGCACTATATTACTGGGCTCTAGCTGGCACTATATTACTGGGCTCTGACTGGCATAATATTACAGGCATCTGGCTGGCACTATATTACAGGCATCTGACTGGCATAATATTACAGGCATCTGGCTGGCACTATATTACAGGCATCTGACTGGCATAATATTACAGGCATCTGGCTGGCACTATATTACAGGCATCTGGCTGGCACAATATTCCTGTGCTCTGACTGGCACTATATTACTGGGCTCTGGCTGGCACTATATTACTGGGCATCTGGCTGGCAGAATATTACTGCCCAAATGAATGTGGGCAACAAAAAACCTGGCAAATGAATGTGGGCAAAAAAAACAAAACCCTGGTAAATGAATGTGGGCAAAAAAAAAACCCCTGGCAAATGAATGTGGGCAAAAAAAAAAAAAACCCTGGCAAATGAATGTGGGCAAAAAAACCAAACCCCTGGTAAATGAATGTGGGCAAAAAAAAACCCTGGCAAATGAATGTGGGCAAAAAAAAAAAAAAAACCCTGGCAAATAAATGTGGGCAAAAAAAAAAAAAAAACCCTGGCAAATGAATGTGGGCAAAAAGAACCCTGGCAAATGAATGTGGGCAAAAAAAACCCTGACAAATGAATTTGGGCAAAAAAAAACACTGGCAAATGAATGTGGGCAAAATAAAACTGACAAATGAATGGGCAAAATAATGTAATTAATAAGTAATGATGGTCTGTGCCTTTGTAAGAGGCACAGACAAACTTGGAACGGAAATGCCCACCTTCCCTGCAATGAGATATAGTGTGTGTGACTGACTGTATGAGTTTGTGTGTCTGTGACTGACTGTATGAGTTTGTGTGTCTGTGACTGACTGTTTGAGTTTGTGTGTCTGTGACTGACTGTATGAATTTGTGTGTATATGTGACTGATTATGAGTGTGTGTGTCTGTGACAGACTGTATGTATGAGTGTATGTGAAAGACCATGTATGAGTGTGTGTGTCTATGTGACTGACTCTGAGTGTATGTGTCTATGTTACAGACTGTATCTATGAGTCTGTGTCTGACAGACTGCATGTTTGTATAAGTGTGTGTCTGCGACAGACTGTATGTATGTATGTATGTATGTATGTATGTATGTATGTATGAGTGTGTCTGTGAACGACTGTATGTATGAGTGTGTGTGTGTCTGACAGACTGTATGTATGTGTGATGTATGAGTGTGTGTCTATGTGACAGTATGTATATGTGTGACAGGCTGTATGTATGAGTATATGTGTCTATGTGACTGACTGTATATGACTGCATGTGATTGTGTGTATGTGCTGTTGTCTGGCTCCTAGATTTTTTTCCTGGCTCCTAAAACTTAGTTAAGGTTGTCAAGCCCTGGTATAAATGTTACATGTTATATACATATATTTGGGGTCCACCTTAAGCTTTTGGAAATGCTGGAAATATTTAATATTTTACAGTTTATTTTCTGGTCAGAAATGTAATGTTTGTTTGCTGAGAGGGTAGTGGATGCATGGAATAGTCTTCCAGTAGAAGTGGTAGAGGTTAATGCAGTGAAGGAGTTTAAGCATGCATGGGATAGGTATAAGGCTATCCTAGATATAAGATAAGGCCAGGGACCAATGAAAGTATTACTATACTGAGAGGGTAGTGGATGCATGGAATAGCCTTCCAGTAGAAGTGGTAGAGGTTAATACAGTGAAGTTGTTTAAGCATGCATGGGATAGGTATAAGGCTATCCTAGATATAAGATAAGGTCAGGGACTAATGAAAGTATTACTTTACTGAGAGGGTAGTGGATACATGGAATGGCATTCCAGCAGAAGTGGTAGGTTCATACTGATGTATGTTTTATGGTGTACACACAGCTCGCTGACTATATTTCATGTAACAGTGATAAAATGCACCTGCCTGATGCAGATGTTGTGCTGTGAATGTATCTGTTGTATTCCAAGGATCCTGGTAATGTTGGTGGGAACTTGGTGATATAATATACACTGTGACAAGCTTTATTTTTTACTGCTGCTATACCCGGCGAGCAAAAATGCTGTCCCCCCAGATTTTTGGGGGTTCCTACACCCATGAGTTGGACCCCCTACTCACAAGCATATGGGGCCAGTAGTCTTCTGTATGGCACAGGTACCAGTGTTGCAGAAGTAGTAGTTTGCAGAGAATGTCTCACAGTGAGATATGCATTGGAGGGTATTATCGTCTCCCACCAATGGCGTGTAAAATTCTCTGTAGCCGTCTCCAATAAATGCATCACATCTTTCTGAGGATAAATAGAAATCCAAAATTTGTTTTCCGTTTTACTGTCTAAAACTAAAAAAACAAGCAAAATAAGTTGCTGCTGTGTTAATATCCTGAAAAACTGAGCCTTGAATATAACTGGGGGCTCTAGTTTTCATGATGACTGGACCTTTTTTTGTTATTTTTGTACATAACCCCCCCCCCCCCCCCCCCAACGGAGATGAAACACATGATTATTCAACACTTACCTTCTTTGCTCTGTGGAATAACTCTTTGAGTATCAACGGAGTCTGAATCAAAACATAGGGAACTATTGGCTAAAAGGGAAACAAATAGAGAAATATGACTGACTCCGAAGTCATCCAGACAACGAATAATAGACATGTGCATTCGTTTTTCGGACGAATACATTTTCGTCCGAAAATAGCATTTTCGTCCATTCGACCGAAAAACGAAGAACGAAAATGCTAAGCTAACGAAAGCCGAATGAACGAATGGTTAATAAACGAAAATCATTTGTTCATTCGTCCATTTGTAGTACATTCGTCCAATTTGTAGTACTATTGCATTCTATAAGCCGAAATAGAGTCGGTTTATAGAATACAATAGCATTTCACTACACGGAGACAAAGTTACGTTCATAAATTTATGAATGGAGACTCTGTCTCCGTGTAGTGAAATGCCGACAGCCTATAAACCGAACGTTCGGTTTATAGGCTGTGGGCTTATGGAATACATGTATTCCTATTGCTATTCTATAAACCGAACGTTCGGTTTATAGAATAGCACTAGGAATACATGTATTCCATAAGCCGACAGCCTATAAACCGAACGTTCGGTTTATAGGCTGTCGGCATTTAACTATACGGAGACAAAGTCTCCATTCATAATGAATTTAGACTCTGTCTCCATATAGTTAAATGCCCACAGCCTATAAACCGAACGTTCGGTTTATAGGCTGTCGGTTTATGTAATACATGTAATCCTATGGCTATTCTATAAACCGAACGTTCGGTTTATAGAATAGCAATAGGATTACATGTATTCCATAAGCCGAAAGTCTATAAACCGAACGTTTGGTTTATAGACTTTCGGCTTATAGAAAATATGTAGTACTATTGCCTTTCTATGAACCGAACGAGAGCCCCATTCATAAGAATTTCTTATGAATGGGGCTCTCGTTCGGTTTATAGAAAGCCAATAGTATTACATGTATTCTATAAAACGAACTAATAAAAATTAACGAAACGAAAATAATGAACGAATTTCGTCTGAAACGAATGCAGTAATGAACGAAATTCGTTTTAGACGAAATAAATAACATTTTCGTCCGAATGGACGAAAACGAAACGAAAATTTTAGTTTTGCACATGTCTAACGAATAATAACAGTAGCCAACACATAACGCAGAGACATCAAGCATTATGTATAAAGGTTAACTCTGGGCCAAAGTTCAAGTGGTGACCTTGGAAACCAACGGAATGGTCCTACTGATGACATCACTTTTAGAACTTTGCCCCAGAAATGGCGATATATATATTTATATATATATAAATATATATTGCCTCTCCCCTCTAATTATTAAATGAGCACTCACAATCTTCGCTTGTACAATTCACCGCTGCGAGTTCTTCGAGACTTTCTACAATGTTCGCATATATATCGTTGTAGATTTGGTCTACGGAAAGATCTGGTGCGAATTCGGCCTCTATGATCACTTCGTGGTCCACAGTGAAACCCTTATCCCTGCCAGAGACACAATGGTTTAGCAAGCAGTGAGATAATGTTACTTCTAAAGTTCTCTTCCTGGGTCTGTTATGATACCTAAAATGATGGGCCACAATGCAACAGTGAAAGTATAACAGAGATATGAGTCTAAGGGGTTCATGTACTAAACAAGCTCAGTGGGGAAAAAAGTAGGTATAACATGAGTAAGGAGCAATTTGCGACTATTTGTAACACTCTGAGCTTGTTTTCCCTTGATTTGCGCCTCTTCCGTTTATTTTTATTTAGCGTGCATTTTTCCGGTAGCGCTATTAAATTGCGATTAGATTTGGGTGCGCTAAAGAGCTTTGCGAATATTTTGTGAATAATAATTCTTATTTGTGTGTGAGAATGACACCGGCTTTTAGCAAAGCGCTATCAAAAGAGGTAGAAAAGATATTCGCAAAATTGCACGTTTTTATTCGCAGTTTGCTCGTATGTACTATCGGAGGGTTAAATGTTTAGTACATTGCAGTAGGAGCAAAGCGAAAAAATAGTTTTGCACATAAAATATATTTGCAGTTTTTTAGTACATGCAGCTCTAAAACTGATAATATAAGCAATATATATATAACAGCAATGTCTGATTTTTTTTTTGATTTTTTTTTTCCGAAACCGGGGGCTTTCATTTTATTGTCTCCAAAATTGTATCTGAAAAAGAGGTTGTTTGGGAATTTGCCTTCTCATATTGCATTTGGCCATAGTAGAGGGCTAAGAAAAATAAGTATTTTTCTTAGAGTCATAATGACACATTCTCACTCCCTAATCTAGATTTTTTTTTTTTTAAAGACATGACGGTTTTGGGATGACACGAAGGTACTTACTCGTCAACCAGGAGATCCACATCTCCATACCTGGAGGCTTCCTTGTACAAATCTTTCACCTGTAGGGAGAAGACGGGGGTCGAATAATAAACATTACCAATAAGGACTATTCTCCGAGACTGGAAAATAGGATGCAATTGTCTTGCCACCCCACCATCCTTAAAAGATAGTTAGCACCATTAACGAATGAAACATGTTAAAGAGGCAGCCCAACTAAATATTTCTAGATGAGAACTGCATCATGTAATGTAAGGAAGAAAGAAAAGCAGATCTGTCTGATATAGAACCACAGACCCCAGACCACTTGCCACAATGGGTATTATTGCACTGGTTGGGTAGACCTCTCCAAGGCTAGTTGAATGAAAATGAAAAATAAAAACAAGGAACCCCCCTGGCCCTCTATAGCATCATTTGTCTATATAAATTACACAAATAAAATAACATTCATATAAAATAGCCAAATTAAAGGCAATGTTTGACAGTTTTGCTGTAGGGGAGGGGGGGGGGGGTAAACCTGATTTAGAGTACCCTATTCTTTGTTTTGCCATATGTCTTGATTCATCATGGTAGAGTAGCTAGCATGATTGCATCACTGCCTCACCTCTGTCTCAATATCTTTTTCGGCTGCCTCGTTTTCCTCTTGGTATATGGTCTTGGGTATAGCCAGACTTGCGCCTGAAGAAAGAGAAGGATGGTATTTGTTGAAACGAAATAGTGAGCACCATTAAGCAGCTTCCATGATTCCGTTAATTATGAGATTGAATAGAACATATTGGGGTGGGGAGGGGGGGATTCAACAGATTGACATCAGTGATGGCACCGGGTTTTATACATCCCATTTTTGCGTTTTGGAATTTTGCTTCCGAAATCCATGGCACAGCGGAGATTTGAAAAGGAATTTTAGAATTCCAACTGAAGATCAGGACCAGCCTGGGCGGTGCAAACTCCTGTCAGGGCTTAGCATTATAAAACTGGTGCAACTAGAAATCTCGCCACTGCTAGGTGCAGTTCCTGCATGTACAACCTTAGTAAACAACACAGGGAATTTTTTTTTTTTTGCAGAATGGGTGAAGTTAACAGATGAATGACAGCAATATGGCAGATGAGTTGTCAGCATCTTAGTGCTACCTTCTCTGGTAATAATGGGATGAAAGCGCTGGGTATGCATGGTGGTTCACTCGTAGATCTCACAGTGAAACTTAAATCTCCACAGTTACTTGCCTCTCCACAAATTTACTTGGTCCTTCACAGAGTGGCATAGTTCTCCACAGAGTGGCATGGTTCACCACAGAGTGGCATAGTTCTCCACAGTGTGGCATGGTTCACCACAGAGTGGCATAGTTCTCCACAGAGTGGCATGGTTCACCACAGAGTGTCATAGTTCTCCACAGAGTAGCATGGTTCTCCAGAGAGTGGCATGGTTCACCACAGAGTGGCATAGTTCTCCACAGAGTGGCATGGTTCACCACAGAGTGTCATAATTCTCCACAGAGTAGCATGGTTCTCCAGAGAGTGGCATGGTTCACCACAGAGTAGCATAGTTCTCCACAGAGTGGCATGGTTCTCCACAGAGTGGCATAGTTCTCCACAGAATGGTATGGTTCTCCACAGAGTGGCATAGTTCTCCACAGAGTGGTATGGTTCTCCACAGAGTAGCATAGTTCTCCACAGAGTGGCATGGTTCTCCACAGAGTGGTATGGTTCTCCACAGAGTGGTATGGTTCTCCACAGAGTAGCATAGTTCTCCACAGAGTGGCATGGTTCTCCACAGAGTGGTATGGTTCTCCACAAAGTGGCATGGTTCTCCACAGAGTGGCATGGTTCTCCACAGAGTGGTATGGTTCTCCACAGAGTGGCATAGTTCTCCACAGAGTGGCATGGTTCTCCACAGAGTGGCATGGTTCTCCACAGAGTTGCATGGTTCTCCACAGAGTGGCATGGCTCTTCTCAGATTTACATTGTAAATTCCAAAACCGCTGTATGCATTTATGAAATCCCCATGTATACCCAGGGAAGACCTCTGATTGACTCTTGATTGATTCCGGATACACTCAGGTCAGTACAAACTCAGGAGGCAGAGGAGAAGCCATCTCTGAAGGAAATATTCAGAAGTAAGTTCTCTGGGCACCACCACAACAGAATGAAGTGGCAATTGTATGCAACCTGCTCCTGAAGCATTTCGAGATAAATGTATGGTTCAACGTAGCTTTTAAATGTATTTTGAAAAAAAAAATTATTTGGTGGAGTCTCTTGGTACCCTTGAGTACGGAAGGTCTGATAACTATTGGCCCAGTGGGGAAAGGGAGGCCCAGTCAAGAAAGTGACTTACGGTGGAACTTCATTAGTCCAGCCATTATCATCAGAGAAAGACACCAATAGACAGCCAAGACAGATAAGAGAGACAAAACAACGGGATAGAAAAAAAAAAAACATAAATTGGTACACACATCAAGAAGTGAGATGGAGGTCCAGTCAGGTTGGAAGGCATCCCGGCTGTCTCCTTGTTAGCCTTTCCCTGCCCTCGACCACTTGAGAAGTCCATGAGAATTTGGACACATTTAGGTTTAATTGAATCATTCAGGCACAAGTGGCCGTGAGTCATTTGAATACACTTACAGTTCCCATCTTCACAGTCGTCGTTGTAGCTCCTGGGTTCCTCCAGCTGTCTTTTCACCTTTTTAAGCATCTTGTTGCCGTCTTCGAGGACGTTCACACCTTCTTTATCATCATTCCAGCCTATCTTTTGCCTTTCTTTGAGGCGACTCCCAGCCTGTTCCTTTCTACAATGCAAAAACATTGATTGTTATGGCAGCCAATACCCGTGAGGGTATTCTGAGATATAAATGGAAGAGCGATAGGTGGGATTTTTTTTCATCAACAACAACTGACCAGGAACCTAACCAAACCCGCATGCACAGCGTAGGGAGCCCGTAGAGCATAAAAAATGATTAAAAACGATCTATACGATCCATGCTTATGACATCACCTGTGGCCTGGGTAATGTGTAATTTGCATATTAGGGCACAGGTGATGTCATAAACTGGAGACTGTACTGATATAATAAAAAACACATTTTCTCCTAATTTAGGCATTTGAAAGCAGCTTTGCTAACAAAATGTATAGATAATTTTCAATAATGTTTTATCCCCTACATGCACAGTAAAAACAATGTTTAGGTGATCCTGTCCCTTAAAGACGGCAGAGAGGAAGGTGCCATGCCCATGCTACCTATCTTTCCTACTCAACTATCAATGTCTGATAGAGAAAATGGCTGTGGGTTGGAGTCCATAAAATTGTCCGCTAGACAGCTTCACTTAAATCTCTAGATAGTACTTTCCAGATACAACATTAAGAAAAAAAATGACATAAAACATAAAGAAATAGCAAAATGGGGATGTAAGTCCTTCTTTCAACGTTAATGTAGAATATAAAGTTATCAGAAATGGTATATATATATATTGTATTAACAGAATTGCGAGCAAATACATAATTTAAGAGAACAGTATGTCTTAAATGAGTCTTCTGTTGATGACATCACATGCTGGCTTGATATGCAAATTAACTACTTTTCACTGGAATTTGCACAGCAAGCCACACGTGATGTCATAAACAGGAAACACTGCAGCAACATGTAAAACACACACTTCTGCTATTTTATGGACTTGTTTGCATGTGCAAGGGTCAGAGGGAGGGAAGACGCGCACCTGCAACATGAAGATAACGGGGAACCCACAGCCTCCGGTATGAAGGAGCCCACAGCCCCCTTTATAACAAATAACAAAAAAACTGTTTGATAAGTGTGTGTGTGTGTGTGAGGTAAGTGTATGTATGTATGTATGTATGTATGTATGTATGTATGTATGTGAGTGTGTGAGGTAAGTGTATGTATGTATGTATGTGAGTGTGTGAGGTAAGTGTATGTATGTATGTATGTGAGTGTGTGAGGTAAGTGTATGTATGTATGTATGTGAGTGTGTGAGGTAAGTGTATGTATGTATGTATGTATGTGAGTGTGTGTGTGAGGTAAGTGTATGTATGTATGTATGTATGTATGTATGTGAGCGTGTGTGTGAGGTAAATGTATGTATGTATGTATGTATGTATGTGAGTGTGTGTGTGAGGTAAGTGTATGTATGTATATATGTATGTATGTGAGTGTGTGTGTGAGGTAAATGTATGTATGTATGTGAGTGTGTGAGCTAAGTGTATGTATGTATGTATGTCTGTATGTGAGTGTGTGTGTGGGGGGCGTATGTGTATGTATGTTTGTATGTATGTATGTATGTATGTATGTGAGTGTGTGTGTGTGGGGGGGGGGGGTAAGTGTATGTATGTAAGTGTGTGGTAAGTGTGTGTGTGTAGGGCAAGTGTATGTATGTATGTAAGTGAGTGTGTGTGTATAAATGTGTATGTGTATGTGGGGGGTAAGTGTGTGTATGTATGTATGTATGTATGTAAGTGAGTGTGTGTGTATAAATGTGTATGTGTGTGGAGGGTAAGTGTGTGTTTATGAGTGTGTGTGTGTGTGTGTGTGTGTGTGTGTATAAATATGTATGTGCGTGGGGTAAGTGTATGTGGGGTGTGTGGGGGGGTAAGTGTATGTGGGGTGTGTGGGGGGGTAAGTGTATGTGTGGTGTGTGTGTGGGGGGGTAAATGTATGTGGTGTGTGTGTGGGGGGGGGGGGTAAGTGTATGTGTGGTGTGTGTGGAGGGGTAAGTGTATGTGTGGCATGTATGTATGTGAGTGTGTGTGGGGGGGGTAAGTGTGTGTGTATAAATGTGTATGTGTGTGTGGGGTAAGCGTATTTTTGTATGTATGTATGTAAGTGAGTGTGTGTGTAGGGCAAGTGTATGTATGTATGTAAGTGATTGTTTGTGTATATAAATGTGTATGTGTGTGTGGGGTAAGTGTGTATATGTATGTATGTATGAATGTATGTGAGTGTGTGTGTATAAATGTGTATGTGTGTGGGGGGTAAGTGTGTGTTTACGAGTGTGTGTGTGTATAAATATGTATGTGTGTGGGATAAGTGTGTATATGTGAGTGTGTGTGTATAAATGTGTATGTGGGTGTGGGGGGTAAGTGTATGTGGGGCATGTGTGTGTGGGGGTAAGTGTATGTGTGGTGTGTGTGGGGGGTAAGTGAATGTGTGGTGTGTGTGGAGGGGTAAATGTGTGTATGGTGTGTGTGTGGGGGGTAAGTGTATGTGTGTGGGCATAATTGTGTGGCATGTATGTATGTGAGTGTGTGTGGGGGGTAAGTGAATGTATGTAAGTGTATGGTAAGTGTGTGTGTATAAATGTGTATGTGTGTGGGGGGTAAGTGTATGTTTGTATGTAAGTGAGTGTGTGTGTAGGGCAAGTGTATGTATGTATGTATGAATGTATGTGAGTGTGTGTGTATAAATGTGTATGTGTGTGGGGGGTTAGTGTGTGTTTATGAGTGTGTGTGTGTATAAATATGTATTTGTGTGGGATAAGTGTGTATATGTGAGTGTGTGTGTATAAATGTGTATGTGGGTGTGGGGGGTAAGTGTATGTGGGGCATGTGGGGGGGGTAAGTGTATGTGTGGTGTGTGTGGGGTAAACGTATGTGTGGTGTGTGGGGGGGTAAATGTATGTGGGGCATGTGTGTGTGGGGGTAAGTGTATGTGTGGTGTGTGGGGGGGTAAGTGTATGTGTGGTGTGTGTGGAGGGGTAAGTGTATGTGTGTGGGCATAATTGTGTGGCATGTATGTATGTGAGTGTGTGTGTGGGGTAAGTGTATGTATGTAAGTGTATGGTAAGTGTGTATGAATAAATGTGTATGTGTGTGTGGAGTAAGTGTATGTTTGTATGTATGTATGTATGTATGTATGTAAGTGAGTGTGTGTGTAGGGCAAGTGTATGTATGTATGTAAGTGATTGTGTGTGTGTATACATGTGTATGTTTGTGTTGGGTAAGTGTGTGTATGTATGTATGAATGTATGTGAGTGTGTGTGTATAAATGTATATGTGTGTGGGATAAGTGTGTATATGTGAGTGTGTGTGTATAAATGTGTATGTGGGTCTGGGGGGTAAGTGTATGTGGGGCATGTGGGGGGGAAAGTGTATGTGTGGTGTGTGTGGGGGGTAAGTGTATGTGTAGTTTGTGGGGGGGTAAGTGTATGTGGGGCGTGTGTGTGTGGGGGTAAATGTATGTGTGGTGTGTGTGTGGGGGGTAAGTGTATGTGTGGTGTGTGTGGAGGGGTAAATGTATGTATGGTGTGTGTGTGGGGGGTAAGTGTATGTGTGTGGGGGGTAAGTGTATGTGTGGTGTGTGGGGGGTAAGTGTATGTGTGGTGTGTGGGGGGGTAAGTGTATGTGTGGTGTGTGTGTGGGGGTAAGTGTATGTGTGGTGTGTGTGTGTGGGGGGGGTAAGTGTATGTGTGGTGTGTGTGGAGGGGTAAGTGTATGTGTGTGGGCATAATTTAGTGGCATGTGTGTGTGTGTGGGGGGGTAAGTGTATGTGTAGTGTGTGTGTGGGGGTATGTGTGTGTGTGTGTGTGTGTGTGTGTGTGTGTGTGTGTGTGTGATAAGTCAATGTATGGGATTGTGTGGTAAGTGTATGTGTAGTGTGTGTGTGGGGGTATGTGTGTGTGTGTGATAAGTCTATGTATGGGATTGTGTGGTAAGTGTCTGTGTGTGCATAATGTGGGTGTGTAGTAAGTGTGACTGTGTATGAATGTGTGAATGTGTGTGTGTAGTTAATGTGACCATCGCACATTAGTGTGAATTATATATATTTATACACATACACATTTGTATATAATTATATATATATTATTCTCTGAATGAATGAAACATGAATGCGGCCCACGAACACATACATTTCTAGCGAAGTGGCCCTCTGCAGAATAAACTTGGACAGCTATGGATAATTTTTCAGAATGTTTTACTTTCGGAGTATAAACAGTACTTAAGTTAAAGAGTCCTTTTAACAGGGGATGCCATACTAAGTAGTGTTTTATTATGGGGTAAATACTTACTTTATAGATATAATTTTTACATCTTTGTATCCCTTGACATTTTTATAGACAATAGATATCTGTAGAGAGAAATAGATAGTTACTGGTGAACACAACCGATGTGAGTTTCAGATTCGTCAGGTGAATGTACAGAACCATTTATAATTTAATTAAAGGGACATCACCGCTTAAATAAGATGTAACTAGATTACCTGTGCATTTTAAACAAACACATACCGTATTTATCGGCGTATAACACGCACTTTTTCTCCCTGAAAATAGGGAGAAAATGGTGTGTGCGTGTTATACGCCGAAAAAAAAATAAATCTGAAACTTACCTCGTTCCTGCTCTGTCCCCCGGTGCTCTGAAGCTGCGTGGCTGTGAGGGAAGCGTTGTGAGCTTCCCTCGGTCGCGCGGTCAATAAAGTGTGTTTTTTTAAAACAAACTTTATTGACCGCGCGGCTGAAGGGAAGCTCACAATGCTTCCCTCACAGCCACGCAGCTTCAGAGCACCGGGGGACAGAGCAGGAACGAGGTAAGTACTGGGGTCTGGGGAAGGGGGGGGAGGAGGGTGGCATAACGAGCATACTTAGGGGCAATATCCTGGCATATTGGGGGCAATATCCTGCATAGTAAATGGCATATTGGGGCAATATCTGGCATATTGGGGGCAATATCCTGCATATTAAATGGCATATTGGGGGCAATATCTGGCATATTAAAATGGCATATTAGGGGCAATATCCTGCATATTAAATGGCATATTGGGGGCAATATCCTGCATATTAAATGGCATATTGGGGGCAATATCTGGCATATTAAAATGGCATATTGGGGGCAACATCTGGCATATTAAAATGGCATATTAGGGGCAATATCCTGCATATTAAATGACATATTGGGGGCAATATCCTGCATATTAAATGGCATATTGGGGGCAATATCCTGGCATATTAAAATGGCATATTGGGGGCAATATCCTGCATATTAAAATGGCATATTGGGCTTCAAAGTTCTTAATTTAAGTTCTTAAGTTTTTTTCCCTGAAATTTCCTTCTTAAAATTAGGTGCGTGTTATACGCCGGCGCGTGTTATACGCCGATAAATACGGTATATAAAACATATGTCACTGTTTTTTTCTTTCTATGTTTGAATTAATTGCATATAAATGTAAAAATAAAATTAGGTGTTTATCTCCAGCATCCATTTTGAGAATTTTACCCATGATGCAACATTCTCCAAACTCTTCCAGCAAGTCTCACTTTAACAACTGTGTCCAGAGCCTGCACGATGATGTCATAAGATACACCCTTCTCTCTTACTGGTACCTGTGCATCCCTAGTGGTCTGGATTGGGTGGCTGTGTATAACTTTTTTTTTAACCAATACAAGAAAGAGGAGATTGACCTGATCAAACAGGATCATAACTCCACCCCCTTGTGATGTAATAGACTTATAGACTGCATTCTGTGTCCCCAGCCCCAAAGTGAGATACTAGTGCTGTAAAGTCACTGGGGGTTGGGGGTGGCACCCAAAAACACTATATTTCACAAAATGGTGGCAGCCAGGCACACTTGTTTAATATTTTCTTAAATATACTCTCAGAACAAAAAACAAAATACATAAATGCAATCAACAATGCAAAATAAAAAAAAGAATAAAACCTTTTTTTCATTTTTTTGTTGGGAATGTCACTTCAAACTTCCCTTTGGACGTCAAGCAGTAATAGTTTAAAATATGTGAGTTGAAAGAGGGAGTCGTGTAAAATGTAAAAAAAAAAAAAAAAAAAATAAGATTTAATTGTCCTCATTCGGCAGAGTGAATAATTAAAAAAATAATAAATCTGTCTCTTACCTCCACCTTAAAAAATATCTCAAATTCAATGAAAGATGCACTCCCTGGAGTAGCCAACTCCTCTGTGAATGGTTGGTTAGTGATGGCTATCTTCACTTCTACTGTGGTGTTAAAGGCCTTACCTGTGGGAGAGAGGGAGAGGTTGAGAAATTAAACCCCCGGCGAAGCCGCCACGGTGAAACGCGCGTGGGGCGTTCCTTTTTAGCCCTGTCCTCTGGCTTCATTGCCAACCTGTCTTTTTTAGTCTCAGCCCGGCAGCTCTGTTCCTTTCCTTTTTTTTAGCCCATCTTACAGCTGATTGTTCATCATTACCTATGCATCGCTTAGACTGGGGGGTATATCAGGTCTCTAGGGGTCTAATTGGATCGGATTTAGACATGATATTGTTGCGATATGCAGGATTAAAATGACTCATTCTGGGCTGTGATCATTCGTATATTCCTAATATTGGATACTGTCAGGCTCTACTGGAAGGGCTAATTGTTTTTCAATATTATCTTTTTTGGGGGTTTTTCATTTTGTGACCAACCACCTATATCTGCAATTTGGCTTGTATATTTCTGTGTATTATATTAAAAAAAGAGTTTTTTTGGGGGGGGGTGGGGTGGTTGGCACTAATCACCACCCCTCCCCCATTTTTATCAGGACATTACTGACGGTGTGTTTCTTTTTTCTTTTTCTTCTCAGCAGTCCTTTGTTTATAGTTACTCTTTGTTAACATGAGAAATTAAACCCCCAAGATTCTTCCTCGGTGGGATGTGGTGGACACAGGTAGGCGTGGCTCGGGGGAGGGGGCGTGGCAATAAAAGTAACCGTGTTACTGCACATGCGCTAACCATCTGCACACACCATGGAATGAAGTCGAGGCTAAGGATAGTTGGGGGGAGGGGGGTTGGGGACGGGCAGGGAACTGACAAGTGAATTGCAAAATTAAGGGCAGGTTCACGAGTGTCATTGGGAGGCCTTGCGATATTTTGGACAGGGTCTGTAAAGGGTCCCAAACGCGAGTTTGAGGTTTAGCTGAATTGAAGATTTTTGTTTTTCCACTTTCGGCTACTTTGGCCTTAAGCTTGCCATTCCTTTCTCAATCCCCTCTTTTACGAATAAAGCTCTGAACTTTTTAGAAGCCTCGAGTTAAAATACTAACTCCGTGGTTAGTCTACATGTCGCCACGGAATGATTTACGCCAGTGGAATCGCAGGTGATCCGGGGTTGTCATGTTTTTTTTTTTTTTTTTTTACTGGATAAGTAAAGGTCTGTTCAAGCCCCTTGCTCACTTTTGCTCCAAACACTTACCCACGTCAACGCGATCCACAAGAAACTGACAGTATGCGCCGTGGAAGTCAGTGGTACAGAGACAATTAGTATCGACCAGCGTACCTCCATTTTGACATGCAACTGAGAACGACAAAGGAAGCAGACATTTTGAGTATGAGCTGCAACATATAGAAAAGGCCGTGGTCAAATAGGAAAGGGAGGAGATTTACATGTGAGCAGAGTCACCAGATACCTCTAGATAAAGGGACCGTCTGGCCACCCCAGAGTAGGAGAATGATCTAGCCGTGTTTGGGTGGTTTTGCTGTTAATGTTTCCCCAGCCACAGAGAGTGTAGAGATGTAGGGAGACCTAGCAAGCTGGGTCACTTCAGACATGGCTCAGGTAAAGGGGCGGTGATAGGCAGTTTAGGGGGCTAGGGTCCCAGAGAGAGGTTGTTTGGGTGGCTAGGGGGCAGAGAGAAGCTGTTTTTGAGGCTAGGGGGCAAAGATGGACTGTTTGGGGGGCTATGCTGGCAGAGAGAGTCTTTTTGAGGGACTAAGGGGAAAATAGAGACTGTTTGGTGGGCAAGGGTGCCAGAGAGATCTGTTTTGGGGATAAGGGGCAGAGATAAGCAGTTTCTTGTCTTAGTTCATGCATGTGCATGCAATCCTGCCACCACAGCGTATAGGTCTGTTTTTTTTTTTTAATCTCGACATATCACAGTATCAAAACAAATGTAGGTGACAGACCATACTGCTTACAATACATTTTGCTGCAATCTTTCACTTACACAAAATGACATTTTTACTGACGGCTGTCCTTTAACCCCTTCAGGACAATGGTTTTCTTTGTTTTGATGTCCATTCTGGACAATAGCTTTTTTTTTCGACTTTAGCTATGTGCACTTTTAAATTAAGGTGTAAGCTTGATATTCGAATCAATCCCCCACACATAATATATTGTTTTCGTTACGGAAATACAGGGCTTTCTTTTGCAACCATTTTTTTTAAGATGTAACCCTTTTGTGTGATGTATACAATTTAATAAAGGGTGGAAAAAGGGTTAAAACAAAATCGGGTTTTTTGTGTTTTTTTTTTTTTTATTATATTTTTTTCTGAAACACAGTATAGTTATCGCCTCTCTCTGACACGATAACAATGTATCAGGGAAGCCAATAATAGCCCGAATCTCGGCAAAAACGCAGGGATTGCATTGGGAGCCCGTACATGTGCATAGTTGCCAACATCGGCCATGTTTCCAGGGACATGTATTTGTACCACATGCTGCAGAAAGAGAATGCAAAGTGCAGCCTTAGCCAGTAGTATGTAGGATGGATATACACACACACACAATCCAATTAATTAATCAGGGTGCAGATCTCATAGGACCTGCCATGATTAATTAATTGGATTGTGTCTGTGCTTATACCCATCCTACATACTGCCGGGCTGCACATTACATGAATTGGATTGTGTCTGTGTATATACATCATACATACTACCGGGCTGCACTTTACATGAATTGGATTGTGTGTGTGTGTGTGTATATACATCCTACATACTTCCGGGCTGCACTTTACATGAATTGGATTGTGTGTGTGTGTGTGTGTATACCCATCCTACATACTGCCGGGCTGCACTTTACATGAATTGGATTGTGTCTGTGTGTATATCCATCCTACATACTGCCGGGCTGCACTTTACATGAATTGGATTGTGTCTGTGTGTATATACATCCTACATACTGCTGGGCTGCACTTTACATGAATTGGATTGTGTCTGTGTGTAAATACATCCTACATACTGCCGGGCTGCACTTTACATGAATTGGATTGTGTGTGTGTGTGTATATATACATCCTACATACTGCCAGGCTGCACTTTACATGAATTGGATTGTGTCTGTGTGTATATACATCCTACATACTGCCAGGCTGCACTTTACATGAATTGGATTGTGTCTGTGTGTATATCCATCCTACATACTGCCGGGCTGCACTTTACATGAATTGGATTGTGTGTGTCTGTGTGTATATACATCCTACATACTGCCGGGCTGCACTTTGCATGCTCTGCTTGCAACATGTGGAACAAATATGTGTCCCTGGAAACATGGCCAATGTTGGCAACTATGGTACTGGCATTGTCCTGAAAGGGTTAATAAAGGTGTTATATTTACATGAGCTCTGTGTTTACATTGGAGATCCAAACATTCTTGGACTATCTCATTATAATGATACTGCTTACATAGACAGTATGGAAAAGTAAAAAAAAAGTGGTACTTTTACTCACATGGTCTGTTGTTTGCACTTGTAGCTCTGGTAGGTGCAGTAGTTGTCGGAGTTGTGGTAGGTGCAGTAGTGGTTGGAGTTGTGGTAGGTGCGGTAGTGGTTGGAGTTGTGGTAGGTGCAGTAGTGGTAGGTGCGGTAGTTATCAGAGTTGTGGTAGGTGCAGTAGTTGTCGGAGTTGTGGTAGGTGCAGTAGTGGTAGGTGCGGTAGTTATCAGAGTTGTGGTAGGTGCAGTAGTGGTAGGTGCGGTAGTTATCAGAGTTGTGGTAGGTGCAGTAGTGGTAGGTGCGGTAGTTATCAGAGTTGTGGTAGGTGCAGTAGTTGTCGGAGTTGTGGTAGGTGCAGTAGTGGTAGGTGCTATAGTTATCAGAGTTGTGGTAAATACAGTAGTTATCGGAGTTGTGGTAAGTACAGTAGTTATCGGAGTTGTGGTAAGTACAGTAGTTATCAGAGTTGTGGACATTTCTGTCAACTCCGAAGTGGTTCCAGTTGGAGCAGGTGTTGCTGGAACTGCCGTTATAGTTAATGGAGATGTTCGTGGGTCTACTGTGCTAGTTGAGAAAGATGATTCTGGACCTCCTGTGGTTGCTGTGGGAGATGATTCTGGGCCCACCGTGATACTTAAAGAAGGTGATTCTGGACCTCCTGTAGTTGCTGTGGGAGATGATTCTGGACCTTCTGTGGTAACTGTGGGAGATGATTCTGGGCCCACTGTGATACTTGAAGAAGGTGATTCTGGACCTCTTGTGGTTGCTGTGGGAGATGATTCTGGATGTCCTGTGGTAACTGTGGGAGATGATTCTGGTTCTCCTGTGGTTGCTGTGGGAGATGATTCTGGACCTCCTGTGGTTACTGTGGGAGATGATTCTGGGCCCACTGTGATACTTAAAGAAGGAGATTGGGGACCTCCTGTAGTTGCTGTGGGAGATGATTCTGGATCTTCTGTGGTAACTGTGGGAGATGATTCTGGTTCTCCTGTGGTTGCTGTGGGAGATGATTCTGGACCTCCTGTGGTTACTGTGGGAGATGATTCTGGGCCCACTGTGATACTTAAAGAAGGAGATTGGGGACCTCCTGTAGTTGCTGTGGGAGATGATTCTGGACCTTCTGTGGTAACTGTGGGAGATGATTCTGTTCCCACTGTGATACTTGAAGAAGGTGATTCTGGACCTCTTGTGGTTGCTGTGGGAGATGATTCTGGATGTCCTGTGGTAACTGTGGGAGATGATTCTGGTTCTCCTGTGGTTGCTGTGGGAGATGATTCTGGACCTCCTGTGGTAACTGTGGGAGATGATACTGGTTCTACCGTGGTTGTTGTGGGAGATGATTCTGGACCTCCTGTTATGACTGTGGGAGATGATTCTGGGCCCACTGTGATACTTGAAGAAGGTGATTCTGGACCTCCTGTGGTTGCTGTGGGAGATGATTCTGGAACTCCTGTGATAACTGTGGGAGATGATTCTGGGCCCACTGTGATACTTGAAGAAGGTGATTCTGGACCTCTTGTGGTTGCTGTGGGAGATGATTCTGAATGTCCTGTGGTAACTGTGGGAGATGATTCTGGTTCTCCTGTGGTTGCTGTGGGAGATGATTCTGGACCTCCTGTGGTTACTGTGGGAGATGATTCTGGGCCCACTGTGATACTTAAAGAAGGAGATTGGGGACCTCCTGTAGTTGCTGTGGGAGATGATTCTGGATCTTCTGTGGTAACTGTGGGAGATGATTCTGGTTCTCCTGTGGTTGCTGTGGGAGATGATTCTGGACCTCCTGTGGTTACTGTGGGAGATGATTCTGGGCCCACTGTGATACTTAAAGAAGGAGATTGGGGACCTCCTGTAGTTGCTGTGGGAGATGATTCTGGACCTTCTGTGGTAACTGTGGGAGATGATTCTGTTCCCACTGTGATACTTGAAGAAGGTGATTCTGGACCTCTTGTGGTTGCTGTGGGAGATGATTCTGGATGTCCTGTGGTAACTGTGGGAGATGATTCTGGTTCTCCTGTGGTTGCTGTGGGAGATGATTCTGGACCTCCTGTGGTAACTGTGGGAGATGATACTGGTTCTACCGTGGTTGTTGTGGGAGATGATTCTGGACCTCCTGTTATAACTGTGGGAGATGATTCTGGGCCCACTGTGATACTTGAAGAAGGTGATTCTGGACCTCCTGTTGTTGCTGTGGGAGATGATTCTGGAACTCCTGTGATAACTGTGGGAGATGATTCTGGGCCCAATGTGATACTTAAAGAAGGAGATTGGGGACCTCCTGTGGTTGCTGTGGGAGATGATTCTGGATCTTCTGTGGTAACTGTGGGAGATGATTCTGGTTCTCCTGTGGTTGCTGTGGGAGATGATTCTGGACCTCCTGTGGTTGCTGTGGGAGATGATTCTCGACCTCCTGTGGTAACCGTAGGAGATGATTCTGGGCTCACTGTGATACTTGAAGAAGGTGATTCTGGACCTCCTGTGGTTGTTGTGGGAGATGATTCTGGACCTCCTTTGGTAACTGTGGGAGATGATTCTGGTTCTCCTGTATTTGCTGTGGGAGATGATTCTGGAACTCCTGTGGTAACTGTGGGAGATGATTCTGGGCCCACTGTGATACTTGAAGAAGGAGATTCTGGATCTCCTGTGGTTGCTGTGGGAGATGATTCTGGATGTCCTGTGGTAACTGTGGGAGATGATTCTGGTTCTCCTGTGGTTGCTGTTGGAGATGATTCAGGACCTCCTGTGGTAACTGTGGGAGATGATTCTGGGCCCACTGTGATACTTGAAGAAGGTGATTCTGGACCTCCTGTGGTTGCTGTGGGAGATGATTCTGGAACTCCTGTGATAACTGTGGGAGATGATTCTGGGCCCACTGTGATACTTGAAGAAGGTGATTCTGGACCTCTTGTGGTTGCTGTGGGAGATGATTCTGAATGTCCTGTGGTAACTGTGGGAGATGATTCTGGTTCTCCTGTGGTTGCTGTGGGAGATGATTCTGGACCTCCTGTGGTTACTGTGGGAGATGATTCTGGGCCCACTGTGATACTTAAAGAAGGAGATTGGGGACCTCCTGTAGTTGCTGTGGGAGATGATTCTGGATCTTCTGTGGTAACTGTGGGAGATGATTCTGGTTCTCCTGTGGTTGCTGTGGGAGATGATTCTGGACCTCCTGTGGTTACTGTGGGAGATGATTCTGGGCCCACTGTGATACTTAAAGAAGGAGATTGGGGACCTCCTGTAGTTGCTGTGGGAGATGATTCTGGACCTTCTGTGGTAACTGTGGGAGATGATTCTGTTCCCACTGTGATACTTGAAGAAGGTGATTCTGGACCTCTTGTGGTTGCTGTGGGAGATGATTCTGGATGTCCTGTGGTAACTGTGGGAGATGATTCTGGTTCTCCTGTGGTTGCTGTGGGAGATGATTCTGGACCTCCTGTGGTAACTGTGGGAGATGATACTGGTTCTACCGTGGTTGTTGTGGGAGATGATTCTGGACCTCCTGTTATAACTGTGGGAGATGATTCTGGGCCCACTGTGATACTTGAAGAAGGTGATTCTGGACCTCCTGTTGTTGCTGTGGGAGATGATTCTGGAACTCCTGTGATAACTGTGGGAGATGATTCTGGGCCCAATGTGATACTTAAAGAAGGAGATTGGGGACCTCCTGTGGTTGCTGTGGGAGATGATTCTGGATCTTCTGTGGTAACTGTGGGAGATAATTCTGGTTCTCCTGTGGTTGCTGTGGGAGATGATTCTGGACCTCCTGTGGTTGCTGTGGGAGATGATTCTCGACCTCCTGTGGTAACCGTAGGAGATGATTCTGGGCTCACTGTGATACTTGAAGAAGGTGATTCTGGACCTCCTGTGGTTGTTGTGGGAGATGATTCTGGACCTCCTTTGGTAACTGTGGGAGATGATTCTGGTTCTCCTGTATTTGCTGTGGGAGATGATTCTGGAACTCCTGTGGTAACTGTGGGAGATGATTCTGGGCCCACTGTGATACTTGAAGAAGGAGATTCTGGATCTCCTGTGGTTGCTGTGGGAGATGATTCTGGATGTCCTGTGGTAACTGTGGGAGATGATTCTGGTTCTCCTGTGGTTGCTGTTGGAGATGATTCAGGACCTCCTGTGGTAACTGTGGGAGATGATTCTGGGCCCACTGTGATACTTGAAGAAGGAGATTCTTGACCTCCTGTGGTTGCTGTGGGAGTTGATTCTGGACTTCTTGTGGTAACTGTGGGAGATGATTCTGGACCTCCTGTGGTAAATGTGGGAGATGATTCTGGTTCTCCTGTGGTTGCTGTGGGAGATAATTCTGTACCTCCTTTGGTAACTGTGGGAGATGATTCTGGGCCCACTGTGATACTTGAAGAAGGAGATTCTGGACCTCCTGTGGTTGCTGTGGGAGTTGATTCTGGGCCCACTGTGATACTTGAAGAATGTGATTCTGGATCTCCTGTGGTTGCTGTGGGAGATGATTCTGGACCTCCTGTGGTAAATGTGGGAGATGATTCTGGGCCCACTGTGATACTTAAAGAAGGTGATTCTGGACCTCCTGTGGTTGCTGTGGGAGATGATTCTGGACCTCCTGTGGTAACTGTGGGAGATGATTCTGGACCTCCTGTGGTTGCTGTGGGAGATGATTCTGGACCTCCTGTGGTTACTGTGGGAGATGATTCTGGGCCCACTGTGATACTTAAAGAAGGAGATTGGGGACCTCCTGTAGTTGCTGTGGGAGATGATTCTGGGCCCACTGTGATACTTGAAGAATGTGATTCTGGACCTCCTGTGGTTGCTGTGGTAGATGATTCTGGACCTCCTGTGGTTACTGTGGGAGATGATTCTGGGCCCACTGTGATACTTGAAGAAGGAGATTCTGGACCTCCTGTGGTTGCTGTGGGAGATGATTCTGGACCTCCTGTGGTAAATGTGGGAGATGATTCTGGGCCCACTGTGATACTTAAAGAAGGTGATTCTGGACCTCCTGTGGTTGCTGTGGGAGATGATTCTGGACCTCCTGTGGTAACTGTGGGAGATGATTCTGGACCTCCTGTGGTTGCTGTGGGAGATGATTCTGGACCTCCTGTGGTTACTGTGGGAGATGATTCTGGGCCCACTGTGATACTTAAAGAAGGAGATTGGGGACCTCCTGTAGTTGCTGTGGGAGATGATTCTGGACCTCCTGTGGTAAATGTGGGAGATAATTCTGGGCCCACTGTGATACTTAAAGAAGGTGATTCTGGACCTCCTGTGGTTGCTGTGGGAGATGATTCTGGACCTCCTGTGGTAACTGTGGGAGATGATTCTGGTTCTCCTGTGGTTGCTGTGGGAGATGATTCTGGACCTCCTTTGGTAACTGTGGGAGATGATTCTGGGCCCACTGTGATACTTGAAGAATGTGATTCTGGATCTCCTGTGGTTGCTGTGGGAGATGATTCTGGACCTCCTGTGGTAAATGTGGGAGATAATTCTGGGCCCACTGTGATACTTGAAGAAGGTGATTCTGGACCTCCTGTGGTTGCTGTGGGAGTTGATTCTGGGCCCACTGTGATACTTGAAGAATGTGATTCTGGATCTCCTGTGGTTGCTGTGGGAGATGATTCTGGACCTCCTGTGGTAAATGTGGGAGATAATTCTGGGCCCACTGTGATACTTAAAGAAGGAGATTCTGGACCTCCTGTGGTTGCTGTGGGAGATGATTCTGGACCTCCTGTGGTAACTGTGGGAGATGATTCTGGTTCTCCTGTGGTTGCTGTGGGAGATGATTCTGGACCTCCTGTGGTTACTGTGGGAGATGATTCTGGGCCCACTGTGATACTTAAAGAAGGAGATTGGGGACCTCCTGTAGTTGCTGTGGGAGATGATTCTGGACCTCCTGTGTTAAATGTGGGAGATAATTCTGGGCCCACTGTGATACTTAAAGAAGGTGATTCTGGACCTCCTGTGGTTGCTGTGGGAGATGATTCTGGACCTCCTGTGGTAACTGTGGGAGATGATTCTGGTTCTCCTGTGGTTGCTGTGGGAGATGATTCTGGACCTCCTGTGGTTACTGTGGGAGATGATTCTGGGCCCACTGTGATACTTAAAGAAGGAGATTGGGGACCTCCTGTAGTTGCTGTGGGAGATGATTCTGGATCTTCTGTGGTAACTGTGGGAGATGATTCTGGTTCTCCTGTGGTTGCTGTGGGAGATGATTCTGGACCTCCTGTGGTAACTGTGGAAGATGATTCTGGGCCCACTGTGATACTTGAAGAAGGAGATTCTGGACCTCCTGTGGTTGCTGTGGGAGTTGATTCTGGACTTCCTGTGGTAACTGTGGGAGATGATTCTGGTTCTCCTGTGGTTGCTGTGGGAGATGATTCTGGGCCCACTGTGATACTTGAAGAAGGACATTCTGGACCTCCTGTGGTTGCTGTGGGAGATGATTCTGGACCTCCTGTGGTAACTGTGGGAGATGATTCTTGGCCCACCGTGATACTTAAATAAGGTGATTCTGGACCTCCTGTGGTTGCTGTGGGAGATGATTCTGGACCTTCTGTGGTAACTGTGGGAGATGATTCTGGGCCCACTGTGATACTTGAAGAATGTGATTCTGGACCTCCTGTGGTTGCTGTGGGAGATGATTCTGGACCTCCTGTGGTAACTGTGGGAGATGATTCCGGGGTCACTGTGATACTTGAAGAAGGTGATTCTGGACCTCCTGTGGTTGTTGTGGGAGATGATTCTGTACCTCCTGTGGTAACTGTGGGAGATGATTCTGGTTCTCCTGTGGTTGCTGTGGGAGATGATTCTGGGTCCACTGTGATACTTGAAGAAGGAGATTCTGGACCTCCTGTGGTTGCTGTGGGAGTTGATTCTGGGCCCACTGTGATACTTGATGAATGTGATTCTGGATCTCCTGTGGTTGCTGTGGGAGATGATTCTGAACCTCCTGTGGTAAATGTGGGAGATAATTCTGGGCCCACTGTGATACTTAAAGAAGGTGATTCTGGACCTCCTGTGGTTGCTGTGGGAGATGATTCTGGACCTCCTGTGGTAACTGTGGGAGATGATTCTGGTTCTCCTGTGGTTGCTGTAGGAGATGATTCTGGACCTCCTGTGATAACTGTGGGAGATGATTCTGGGCCCACTGTGATACTTGAAGAAGGAGATTCTTGACCTCCTGTGGTTGCTGTGGGATATGATTCTGGACCTCCTGTGTTTACTGTGGGAGAGGATTCTGGGCCCACCGTGATACTTGAAGAAGGTGTTTCTGGTTCTACTGTGGTTGTTGTAGGAGATGATTCTGGACCTTCTGTGGTAACTGTGGGAGATGATTCTGGACCCACTGTGATACTTGTAGAGGGTGATTCTGGATCTCCTGTGGTTGCTGTGAGAGATGATTCTGGACCTCCTGTGGTTACTGTGGGAGATGATTCTGGGCCCACTGTGACACTTGAGGAAGGTGATTCTGGACCTCCTGTGGTTGCTGTGCTAGATGATTCTGGGCCCACTGTGATACTTGAAGAATGTGATTCTGGACCTCCTGTGGTTGCTGTGGGAGATGATTCTGGACCTCCTGTGGTAACTGTGGGAGATGATTCCGGGGTCACTGTGATACTTGAAGAAGGTGATTCTGGACCTCCTGTGGTTGTTGTGGGAGATGATTCTGGACCTCCTGTGGTAACTGTGGGAGATGATTCTGGTTCTCCTGTGGTTGCTGTGGGAGATGATTCTGGGCCCACTGTGATACTTGAAGAACGAGATTCTGGACCTCCTGTGGTTACTGTGGGAGATGATTCTGGGCCCACTGTGACACTTGAGGAAGGTGATTCTGGACCTCCTGTGGTTGCTGTGCTAGATGATTCTGGGCCCACTGTGACACTTGAAGAAAATTCTGGTTCTACTGTGGTTGCTGTGGAAGATGATTCTAGACCTACTGAGGTAGCTTTGGAAGATGGTTCTGTATCCACTGTAGTACTTGAGAAAGATGATTCTGGATTTCCTGCAGTAACTGTGGGATATGATTCTGGGCCTTCTGTGATACTTGAAGAAGATGATTCTGGATTTCCTGTGGTAAATGTTTGAGATGACTCTGGGCCCACTGTGACACTTGAAGATAATTCTGGTTCTCCTGTGGTTGCTGTGGGAGATGATTCTAGACCCACTGTGATACTTGAGGAAGATGGTTCTTGACCTACTGTGGTAGCTGGTTCTGTGTCCACTATAGTACCTGTGGAAGATTCTTCTGGATTTCCTGTGGTAGCTGTAGGAGATGAATCTGGAACCACTGTGATACTTGAGGAAGTTGATTCTGGGTCTGCAGAGAGAGATGATACTGGATCTCCTGTTCCAGCGGTGGGGGAGGATTTTGGATCAACTATGACACTTGAAGATAATCCTGGTTCTCCTGTTGTTGCTGTGAAGGATGACTCTGGGACCACTGAGATACTTGAGGAAGATGATTCTGTGTGAGATGATTCTTGATCCACTGTGATACTGGAGGAAGATGATTCTGGTTCTCCTGTGGTATCTGTGTGAGATGAGACAGTGTGCACAGTGATACTCGAGGAAGATGATTCTGGTTCTCCTGTGGTATCTGTGGGAGATGAGATAGTGTGCACAGTGATACTCGAGGAAGATGATTCTGGTTCTCCTGTGGTATCTGTGGGAGATGAGTCAGTGTGCACAGTGATACTCGAGGAAGATGATTCTGGTTCTCCGGTGGTATCTGTGGGAGATGAGTCAGTGTGCACTGTGATACTCAGGGAAGATGATTCTGGTTCTCCTGTGGTATCTGTGGGAGGTGATTCAGTGTGCACTGTGATACTCGAAGAGGATGATTCTGGTTCTCCTTTGGTATCTGTGGGAGATGAGTCAGTGTGTATTGTGATACTAGAGGAAGATGATTCTGGTTCTCCTGTGGTATCTGTGGGAGGTGATTCAGTGTCCACTGGGATACTTGAGGAAGATAATTCTCGTTCTCCTGTGGTATCTGTGGGAGATGAGTCAGTGTGCACTGTGATACTCGAGGAAGATGATTCTGGTTCTCCTGTGGTATCTGTGGGAGATGAGTCAGTGTGCACTGTGATACTCGAGGAAGATGATTCTGGTTCTTCTGTGGTATCTGTGGGAGGTGATTCAGTGTACACTGGGATACTTGAGGAAGACAATTCTGGTTCTCCTGTGGTATCTGTGGGAGGTGATTCAGTGTCCACTGGAATACTGGAGGAAGATGATTCTGGTTGGCCTGTGGTATCTGTGGGAGGTGATTCAGTGTCCACTGGGATACTGGAGGAAGATGATTCTGGTTGGCCTGTGGTATCTGTGGGAGGTGATTCAGTGTCCACTGGGATACTGGAGGAAGATGATTCTTGTTCTCCTGTGGTATCTGTGGGAGGTGATTCAGTGTACACTGGGATACTTGAGGAAGACAATTCTGGTTCTCCTGTTGTATCTGTGGGAGGTGATTCAGTGTCCACTGGAATACTGGAGGAAGATGATTCTGGTTCACCTGTGGTATCTGTGGGAGGTGATTCAGTGTCCACTGGGATACTTGAGGAAGATAATTCTAGTTCTCCTGTGGTATCTGTGGGAGATGAGTCAGTGTGCACTGTGATACTCGAGGAAGATGATTCTGGTTCTCCTGTGGTATCTGTGGGAGATGAGTCAGTGTCCACTGGGATACTTGAGGAAGATAATTCTGGTTTTCCTGTGGTATCTGTGGGAGATGAGTCAGTGTGTACTGTGATACTCGAGGAAAACGATTCTGGTTCTTCTGTGGTATCTGTGGGAGGTGACTCAGTGTCTACTGGGATACTCATTGAAGATGATTCTGGATCTCCTGTGGTATCTGTGTGAGATGATCCCATGTCCACTGTGGTACTCAAGGAAGCTGATTCTAAAATTCCTGTGTACACTGGGATACTGGAGGAAGATGATTCTTGTTCTCCTGTGGTATCTGTGGGAGGTGATTCAGTGTCCACTGGAATACTGGAGGAAGATGATTCTGGTTGGCCTGTGGTATCTGTGGGAGGTGATTCAGTGTCCACTGGGATACTGGAGGAAGATGATTCTTGTTCTCCTGTGGTATCTGTGGGAGGTGATTCAGTGTCCACTGGAATACTGGAGGAAGATGATTCTGGTTGGCCTGTGGTATCTGTGGGAGGTGATTCAGTGTCCACTGGGATACTGGAGGAAGATGATTCTTGTTCTCCTGTGGTATCTGTGGGAGGTGATTCAGTGTACACTGGGATACTTGAGGAAGACAATTCTGGTTCTCCTGTTGTATCTGTGGGAGGTGATTCAGTGTCCACTGGAATACTGGAGGAAGATGGTCCTTCTGTGGTTTCTGTGGGATGTGTGTCAAGGTAACTCTCTATAAATGGGTCAGTTTCAGTTGATGGGCCTGGCTCTTCTATGCTGGATATTTCATAATCTGTGCTAAATGGAAACAAATCTAGTGTGATCCATGTTGTAGTCGATCCATATGCATACATTGGTGGGGTTCCAGTATATCCCCCTGTAAATAAACAGTGAATACTGTATTATCATTATTATACAATGCATGTGGATTAGTATGTTTTCTGTGCTAAGCGTATGTTTCTCCCACTCCTGTATGACCCCGGCTAGTGTATAAGCTCCCCACTATGGTTTCTTGCTGTTCTGTCTGAGCTATTCACTAAAAGCTGAGGTGCAGGTGAGTTTGAGGGGAGATCATTTCATCTCACCTGGGGCTATACACTAAAAGGTGAGTTGAGGTGAATAGCAGGTGAATTGAAGTGAATAGCAGGTGAGTTGAAGTGAATAGCAGGTGAGTTGAAGTGAATAGCAAGTGAGTTGAGGTGAATGGCAGGTGAGTTGAAGTGAATAGAAGGTGAATTGAAGTGAATAGCATATGAGTTGAGGTGAACATTCCTTCTCACCAATCCACCTATACATTGTGCAGGAACAAACCTGGTTATTTACCCAGCTAAGTGAACTCATCAGGTTTGTCCCTGCACAATGTATAGATGAATTGGTGAGATGGAATGTTCATCTCACCTCAACTCACCTGCTATTCACTTCAACTCACCTGCTATTCACCTCAACTCACCTGCTATTCACTTCAACTCACCTGCTATTCACTTCAATTCACCTTCTATTCACTTTAACTCACCTGCTATTCACCTCAACTCACCTGCTATTCACCTCAACTCACCTTCTATTCACTTCAACTCTCCTCACCTTTTAGTGAATAGACCCCAGCTGACTTACTGTACATAGTTTATTAGCGCTTGCTGAAAAAAAAAAAAAGGACTCATATCAAGGATGATTTGTGCAACATGGAGTAAATATATATAATGTAGTAAATAATAATACACAGAGCTTATTATTATTTAAAAAAAAAAAAAAAAATGTCCTCCACCCCCATAAAAAAAGTTAGAAGGGAACCAATTATTTGCTAAAAAAACAGGCTCTACAAACATGTGAATTCCCAGATTGGTTCCTTAACTATGGTTATAAGATAGAAACCAGAAGCAGCTAATGCACATAAAATCCATAAAATAAATAATACAATTTAAACAGAAGTAAGGCAACGATCTGAATAATAAATTGAAATAACACTAATACAATATAAACTGGATTAGGTATTTAATTAAATAAATACCACACGTAAAAATGACACAAAACAAATAATATCAAAGTAAAATAAACCATGAAACAATGGACTAAAGATATGGAAGCTATTAGCATAAAACATAGTTGAATGAAAACATTAAATATAGTTATGAAGACATATATCCAATATTCACCAACTGCTTCTCACACCAAGCCAGCGAAGAGTCCGGAGAGAATTGGCAAGAGGAGTTCCATATATACAAATACAAACAGAATATTCATGGGAAAGTCCGTAGAGTTCCAAACCATTGCCGATTTTAGATCTAAGTTTGGCAAGGAGACGGGGTATGTGACGGCCTCAATACCACAATATTGAGAAATAAAATATCCGGCCATACTTTATTACATGATATGAGTTGTCACCTGAATCCTTACAGGACAATTCCCTCACCAACTATTGTTGGACAAATCAGCATCCCGTGATGCTAAGTTTGGAGAGAAGGACAAGAGTGCGGACTTTATTACCCCATCTTTCTCCAAATTTAATCAAATCAGGATTTGAACATTTTGAAAAAAAAATAATGGCTAAACATTTTGAAGGCCGATGACACTTACAGTAATAGTATTAATGCAGCGATTCAGTTTATATCCAATAACTCACTGCCATTAGGTAGGACATTATCCCCAAATCAACGTATTAAAGACAGAAGTGGCCATAGTCAGTGGTGTATCTTGATTTTGTTCTGCCCTAGGCAGACAAAATCCGGGCACCCCCCTACCCAAGCTGCACACCCACGTTACACACCTAAGACATGCCCCATCATTCAGACTCACATCAAGCTCATACTCCCATCACACACACACTCCCATCACACTCAGTCACACACTCCGACTCCCATCACACTCAGTCACACACTCCTACTCCCATCACACACACTCCGACTCCCATCACACTCAGTCACACACACTGTCTCCCATCACACACACTCTGACTCCCATCACACTCAGTCACACACACTGTCTCCCATCACACACACTCTGACTCCCATCACACTCAGTCACACACTCCTACTCCCATCACACACACTCCGACTCCCATCACACTCAGTCACACACACTGTCTCCCATCACACACACTCTGACTCTCATCACACACACACACACACAGTCTCCCATCAGCACTTACCTTTCCCTGGTGGCTAGTGGCAGGCAGCATGGTCCCTCCATGCTGCCTGTTCGGCTTCCCGGCGATTGTGCCGACAGGTCACGTGACCGGGCGCGTGTATGACGTCAGCACGCCCCTCACGTGACTGTCGGCACTTCCGTGTCACACTGCACGGGGAGCCGAACAGGCAGCACGGAGGTTTCTCTGTGCTGCCTGTTCGGCTCCCCGTGCAGCCTGGCAGGCAGAGCGTTAGTGAGGGGGGATCTTCCGATCCCCTGTCACCTCCGTCTCTGCCTGCAAGCGCAGTGTTTTTTTTTTAAAGGGCCGCGTTTTTGTTTTTTTTTACAGTGCTGCCGCCCCCCAAAATTTGCCGCCCTAGGCATCCGCCTAGGATGCCTCGCGGTAAATACAGCACTGGCCATAGTTGGTAAAAAAAAAACAATTAAACAGGTATGTTCTCTGACGGATATAAAATCTGTAAATGTTTTGCGGATAAATCTTAAAACTTCAGTGCGTCTGCCAAAGGGGATTTCTTTTCCATTATGCAGTACATCCATGAAACCTCTGAAAATGTGGTATAGTTGGTGACCTGTAAAAAATCTGCAGTATGTGGGACATACCACTAGACAACTTAAAGCACGCATTAGAGAACATCCTACTAGTGCGCAGACTAAAGATCTCAAAGAAACCAACAGGGGTCGAGGATCATCCGTCAGTGAACGAAATAATTCTGGATTCCAGGTAAGTGCTGCGTAGAAACATTTAATATTCAATCTGTCATACAAAAGGCTGTAATAGAGAGTAGGATATACCCGGTGGGATAAAGTGCTACGCGTTTCGCGCCTAGATGCTGGCGCTTCGTCTGAGGCATAAATGAAAAACTGACATCTGCCTATTAAATACCTGTGGCCCGTGATTGGATACAATTAAACCCAAATGGTGCTTAAAGTGACAAGTGTACTTAAATATATTATTTACATCTTACTTAAAGGAGAATGTCCTTTACAGTTAACAAGGAGGAAAATTGTATACATTTGTTTAACCCCTTAGTGACCGTGTGCTTTGCTGCATGTGATGTGCCTTGAAGACCAGAATTCCCATTATTTTTGTCATACGTTTACTGATCTGTGAATTACTTTCTTTGTGTTTCGTCCACCCACACAACTTATATATCATTTTTTAAAGGACAGATAGGTCTTTCATTTGATACTAGTATTTTCATCATATGATATCATTTACTATTAAAAAAATAGTAAAAAAGACCCCTTCTATATATTTCTAATATTTGTCCTGAGTTAATTAATACCAATGTTTCCTTGTTTGTCTATGTTTTATTTCACGTAATAGGGCAATATGTTTTCTAACCATTTTCTTCTACAGTGACTTTTTTACCCCAACCCTAAATTTACCCCAACTCTAAATTTACCCTAACCCTAAATCTACCCCCACCCCTTAATCTAACCCTTGTAATCATCCAGACCCCCCCCCCCCTTTAATCCTAATTATGACCCTAATTATGACCCTAACCCTAGATCTAGGTTTAGTAGATCTAGGGTTAGCTTTTTCCATTTATTTACCGTATTTGCTCGATTATAAGACGAGGTTTTTTTCAGAGCAAATGCTCTGAAAAATCCCCCTTGTCTTATAATCGAGGTCTCTTATAATCTGACCTCAAATTGAGGTCAGATTATAAGACATGGATCCAGGTCCCCAGCAGAGCTGCAGGGGACCTGGATCCCCCTCTCTAGCAGCAGGGGAAGTCTGCGCAACGAGCGCAGACTCCCCTGCTTCCGCCCGGCACGACCGCCGGGGCTTCTGTGAAGAAGCCGGATACTTCCGCTTTCGTCACAGAAGTCCCGGCGAGCGTGCCGGGCGGCAGCAGGGGAGGTCTGCGCTCATCGCGCAGACTTCCTCTGCTGCCCCACTAGGCACCAGGGAGAATCGGGCAGCTGGGGGATGTCTGCACGATACGTGCAGATATCCTCCATGCTGTCCGACACGGCAGACTATTATGACGGACAGCTGTCCGTCATAATAGACTGCTGTGTCGGGCAGCATGGAGGATGTCTGCAAGTATCGTGCAGACATCCCCCGGCTGCCCCCACTAGCCACCAGGGATCAAGGTAAGGGGAAGGGAGGGAGGGGGGGCAGAGAGACAGGGGGAGGGAGGGGGGCAGAGAGACAGGGGGAGGGAGGGAGGGGGACAGAGAGACAGGGTGGACAGAGAGACAGGGGGGAGGGAGGGGGGCAGAGACAGAGTCAAGGGGAGGGAGGGGGTTAAGAGACAGACAAGGGGAGGGAAGGGGTTAAGAGACAGAGACAAGGGGAGGGAAGGGGTTAAGAGACAGACAAGGGGAGGGAAGGGGTTAAGAGACAAGGGGAGGGAAGGGGTTAAGAGACAGAGACAAGGGGAGTGAGGGGGTTAAGAGACAGGCAAGGGGAGGGGGAGAGAGAGAAAAATGGGGGCAAGGGAAAGAGAAAGGCAGCATTGGCACATAAAAAGAAATAAAAACTAGAAATACATTTTTTGATATCATAATTTTTTATTAAAAAAGCAATTTACATGTGAATATATACAAGTTTAACTTTTTTCCTATAGGGTAGTCTTATATTCAGGCTTTTAGTTTTTTTCCTAAAGGAATATCCAAAGTTTGGGGGGTCGTCTTATAATCAGGGTCGTCTTATAATCGAGCAAATACGGTATTTATTTTATTTATTTAATTAATTCATTTTTTTCTTACAGACTGTAATATACTTAACTGCCTCTAGGGGCAGTCAAGTAGCGGTTTCAGAGCGACAGAAGAGATTTTTTTTTTTCTCTCTTCCGTCGCTCTCCTCTGGGCACGCTGTATTGGAGGAGCATGCTCCTCCGATACAGCACACACCAGCGATCACCAGGTGATCGCGGTGCCTCAGGAGGCGTTACATGATGCCTCTATCGAGGCATCATTGCAACAGTTTAACACACATAGGCAGTGATCAGCTTTCACTGCCCATGTGTGTAACGAGCATGCGATCACATTCGCGGTGATGTAAAAAACAAAAAAGCAAGTGAGTAAATGAATACAGGGAGATAGACCAATTTAGCTTCTGCTGGAGCTAAAAGGTTTTATACATGTTAATATATCCATTTGAGTTCTATCAGTCCATTTTCTCATTTTTTTTTTTCAATTTTTCAATAGAGATCCTGTGGGTATGCATTGATTTCAGGGAAAGCAGGTAACAATCTCTGCATCCAATACAAGATGTGTGAATATAGGAAGTCAATAGAAATGTAACAAAGTTAATTAAATCCAGGTTTTGCTTAAAGACCTCAAATCTCCCATGGGTAAACACTTTTAGGAAGTATCGTGCTATGTGGAAGGTAGAGGCTGAGTCCTTGAATATACTTTACTTTGTATTTTTTTTTATATATATATATATATAAATAATACAATAGTATACAGTAAGTAATAATTAAAGTATTAACAAATAATAAAGGATTGAGTTCCTATCTCTAGCACACTTAGGGCATATCATAATTTTATGTGCAATGGTGTTGAATGTCTATTACCTGCTTCAATTGCAATACATTTTTATCTCTTATTTTGAATGTGTAAAATGTTCATTGTTAGTCACAATATTTAAATGCAATACCATGCGTATACGTTTGTTTAGGACTGTTCCGCCTTAGGTATCTATCGTTTGGGTTTTTTTTTGCAGCTGGGAAAGAAGGAGTATTGAATAGGATCCATATCTGTTGTTTCTTTTTAATGTACTACTTGATCTAATTGCAACTAGTTTCATGCTCCTCCCTCCCAATCCGCTGCACACCTGTGACCTTCTCATTTTAGTTCCCCCGTTCCCGGTCTTATATCCTAGCTATAAGACCGGGAACGGGGGACTAATAAAAGTACTCAAAAAAAATAAAAATTGGGCAGACTAGATGGACCGAATGGTTCTTATCTGCCGACACATTCTATGTTTCTATGTTTCTAGTCATTTATCAGGTATGTTTGTTGGTGCAACTCTAGGTTGTTTTTGAGTAAGCTCCAGTAGGTGCGAAACGCGTCAAGCGTCTAGCCCCCCCCCCTTTTTTTTCTTGTTGTTTATCTGCCTGTGCATTGATGTTTTTTATGATCTACTGACTTTCCAACAAAGATTTTTATATTTTTATTATATTGGACTTCTCTTGCTAATTCTATCCGGAGACAGCTGTTGATGAAGTAGTTGATGAAGACAAATGGCACATGAAGAATACAGTACAGCTTCCAAGAAGAAAAAAGTACTAAGCACCGCAGAAAGCTATAAGTTTACAATATTAACAACATACACTGATCAGCCATAACAATGGCAGGTGGCAAGCTGGTGGAGGCAGTGTGATGCTTTGGGTAATGTTCTGCTGAGAAACCTTGGCTCCTGCCATTCATGTGGATGTTACTTTGACACGTACCACCTACCTAAGCATTGTTACAGACCATGTACACCCTTTCATGGAAACGGTATTCCCTGATGGCATTGGCCTCTTTCAGCAGGATAATGCTCCCTACCACAAAGCAAAAATGGTTCAGGAATGGTTTGAGGAACACAACAACGAGTTCAAGGTGTTGACTTGGCCTCCAAATTCCCCAGATCTCAATCCAATCGAGCATCTGTGGGATGTGCTGGACAAACAAGTCCCATCCATGGAGGCCCCACCTCGCAACTTACAGGACTTAAAGGATCTGCTGCTAATGTCATGGTGCCAGTTACCCCAGCACACCATCAGAGGTCTAGTGGAGTCCATGCTTTTGATGGATCAGGGCTGTTTTGGCAACAAAGGGGGACCTACATAATATTAGGCAGGTGGTCATAATGTTATGGCTGATCGGTATATATAGCCTTAAAGTCTCTCTCTCCCCCATGATTTATATAGTCTCTCTACCCTCTCCCCCATTATTTCTGTAGTCTCTTTCTCCCCTCTCTGTCATCATTTCTATAGTTTTTCTCTCTACTCTCATTTCTATAGTCCCCCTCTCCCTTCTCATTTCTATTGTCTCTCTTTCCTCTCCTTTCTATAATCTCTCTTTCCTCGGCTTTCTCTATTATTTCTTCCTCTCCTTTCTATAGTTTCTCTCTCCTCTCCTTTCTATAGTCTCTCTTTCCTCTCCTTTCTATAGTCTATTGTTCCTCTAATTTCTACAGTCTCTCTTTCCTCTCCTTTCTATAATCTCTCTTTCCTCGGCTTTCTATATTATTTCTTCCTCTCCTTTCTTTAGTTTCTCTCTCCTCTCCTTTCTATAGTCTCTTTTTCCTCTACTTTCTGTAGTCTCTCTTTCCTCTCCTTTGTGCAGTCTGCTTCTCCTCTCTCCTTTCTTTTATTCTCTGGCAGTGCCCGGCCGGATATATAAATATTCAGAATTTGCCCCATCACCTTTGTTAAAAGTTACATGATTATACACATTCTTATGGCACCACAACTTGTTATATCAAGAAAACAGAAACAACAAATAGGTTCGCCCTGGAACCATGTATTAAATCAGATGACATATCAATATACGATGGAGAAAGATATAAGACATAATGGAGGTAATATCGCAATATTTAGAAGGAGATGGGTTCCATGAGTTTAAACATCATCCCTCCTTTTATTACTGGCCCTGAGCATCTCTAAATACCTTCTCAATTATTTAGCTGAATTAACTGAAATTAATACTGGGTTTTTTTCACGTAACAACGCTCCCCCCATTGTTTTTTCTTTGCTTTGTGTGTAACGCTTCGTCTAGAATGTTATTTTAAGATACACTGTAATTTCTGACATTTTTGTCTGATCCTTCTGTATAAAGCTTAATCAGTGGTATTGTGTAATGATCTGCTATAGTAATAGTACTTTATACAGGTCTTTATTGTTGTTTTATATTTATCTTCTTTTTTGATAAACTTAATAAAATAGTATATATTGAGGAAAGAAAATGTAATCCAAAACAACGGAAGACTGCTCTTAAAGAATGGAATGGATTGGAATTAAAGGATAACTGTAGAAAAAAAAATTACTTATGTTTAATTGAAGTATAACATTAAGTGTAGATGGTTTATGCAGAAATAATTTACTGAAAGTATAGAATAAAATACATTATTGAACCGTCTTTGCTCTTTATTGATCTATCAGGGAGCTGACATTTTGCTTAGAATCTTGGGTCGAAAATGAATTCTCCTTAGCTCGGATGAAGGAACGTCTTACCCATGATTCTAAATAACTTGCCTGCTCCCTATTTGGAGCTATTTTGAACAAAGAGGTCATAGTAAGGTTCTTGTTTTGTAATTTTTTTTCATTGCATAATTTCTAGTTAAACCACCTGCACTTTCAATGTTTTCTACAATTGGTCCTTTAAGGGAATATGAGGCACAACTGGACCTCAGTCCATTCACACATCAAAAGGTTCTTCTCAGGGACGGAGTATAACTGAACTGCAAACAATGTGCCAGAATTATCATCCTCTAGGAGAAGAGCTGATGATCTAATGTTGTGCTCAAAACATCAGATTACCCACAAGACAAATGAGAAGGAATCAACAACATTTGGACAGGTTTTTCATTGTAACATTTAACATCTATGTCAGGGAAAAGCACACGTGACTCCTTATCAATGTAGTGCAAGAGTGTAAAAAAACTAAAACACACGTGGCTTAATATGTATATGATAATATTCCCTTTTTTGCTCAAATATAAGGTGAGATATTCATATATATATATATATATATTCTCATAAAAAATCACAAAGTTGAGTAAATTAGATTATGAAAGCTATATTCAAGTCGAACAGTAACTTTTTAAATTGTCTCTGAGCAGTTTGTGTCTTACCATCTGGTGATAGTCTACATTTCCTATAATAGTTTTCCAGACAAAAAGCTGGCTGGGAAGCATGGGATATATAGTTCACCAACAGGTGGAGGGACACGGTTTGGCAACACTGCTGTTTAGAAAGTTTAATATGCATCATGGAAGTCGGACTGTCTTGTTGCTCTTGGTACATTCCTCTAGATGGGTAGAGCATTCCGGGGTACTTGGAAAAAAACAGATATACCACAAGGACCTTTATCTTCTAGCTAAGTTATACGACTAGTTGGGCGCTTCTATCTCAAGTCAGTGTTGTCATCTTTTAGCATGGCACAAAAAATATAACAATTTCTAACTTAAATAACATTTTGAGCAGGATATGTATGTCCAACGTAAGTTAAACAACCTCCACTTGCCATAGTTATATTATTAGAAGCGAATTTAAGCTTAATCAACATTAACGATAGTTTTCTCTCTCTCTCTGTTCGGTATTTCAGTAATTTCATTTAGAGGAAGCTGTTATGTCTTAACAGCATTTGATGAAAGATTAAACGTTCTATTTAAGATGCCCCAATCTGGCTGAGACAACCCCCCAACCTCCAAAGTTGGCCAAAGAAATGACCAGTTTTCATGTCTCTCATCTCTACAGATTTTAGATTGAAGAATTGAACAGAAAAGTGCAGAAAAATTAAATTAAACATATTTTGAACATAACTATATGCATATATTATTATAATATATTACTTTTAAATAATTTTGGTAGGACTTGGGCTAATTCGGCTACAACCAAAGTTCTCCCATTGATTGTGGCTAGTTCCATAATAGATAAGATTAAACAAATAGTTTCCAGATCAAGGAACAGATTGATACAATTCTAGAGAAAGCTTTTGAAGATAAAATAATAGATAAATCGCTACTTGATTTTCTTACCTGTCACCATCCAATAACTCCGGTGTTATATACACTACCCAAGAATACATAAATCCTTGTTTCCCCCCCCTGGGAGACCAATAGTAGTAGGAATTAACTCGCTATTGAAACCCATTGTCAGTGTTCTTGGATAAAGTATTTAGAGGGGGTCTTCTAAAAATGAAATCTTTCTTGATGGATACTACTGATTTGTTAAATAAATGACAAGATGTAAATCTGGAAGATCAAACCATACTGGTATCTTTAGATATTACGAGTCTATATACTTCTATTCCGTATATGGAGGGCATCAGAGCCATGCATGAAATGGCTCTAAAATTAGGATATACAGGGGAAGATCTTGAATTTATTATGAAAATGTTACATTTGTTATTGTGTAAAAATTACTTTCGCTTTGCCGATGAATATTACTTGCAGATTCAAGGGACTGCAATGGGTTCTAATGTTGCTCCAACCTATGCAAATAAATTTATGTCTAATTTTGTGGATCAGTTTGTATACCCTAATGAATTATTTACTCGTTATGTATCCAAGTGGTTTAGATATATAGACGATGTCTTTATGTTATGCAATGGACCAATAGAATTATTACATCGATTTTTGGCTGAATTAAATGTTGCTCAGGAGGGTATTAACTTACAGATGGAGTGGAATCAGGGAGAAAAACATTTCCTTGATACAAAGATAATAAAACAAGCAGGAAAATTGATTACAGACCTATATATGAAACCAACAGATAGTAACAATTTGTTAAGATTTGAATCAGCACATCCACAGGGTCACTTAAGGTCCTTACCAAAAAGCCAGTTATTAAGAGTGAAACGTATTGTTCCTGATGGGGAGACCCAAACAATAACATTATGTGAAATGGCAAAAAAAATTCTATGATCGAGGATATCCCTCATCATTAATAGATGAGTATCTAGAGATAGTTACACAAATTGATCGGACGACATTATTGGAGAGAAAGAAGAAGAAATAAGGAAAAAGATAGACTCATTTTTATAACAGAAAAAGGAACGCACACGAAAAGAGTCTCTGATATTTACAAAAAAAAACATTGGCATATCTTACGTGAATCCTATCCTGATATAAATGAGTTCAAAGATCTCCCTATGATGGCTTTTAGAAGAGGACAAACAATCCGGAATAAGCTGAGTTACCTTCTCTGAAACAGATACGAAGGTCCACATTTTTAGAAACTGATAAAAAGGGTAATTTCCCCTGTATGGGTTGGTGCGGCTTGCAACATTATAATAAAGGGGGATCGCTTTAAACACCCAACAGAAGAACGATGGTACATGATAAATTCATAAGGGAAAAAAAAAGTACAAAAAGTGCGCTATAGGTAAACTGTAGTGAACAAAAATTAAATAACACCTTTTGGGTGAGTGTGTAAATGTGACAAAAAAAATGAATAGGAGCTGGGGGAGACTGCAATGCTCCCCTCTATCAATGCACTCACAAACTCCTCAGATATGATAGGCTTATACACAGAAAACACTGTGCACACAGGGGACGATCCTTAGCTCTTCAGTTCAGCCTCTCTGTCCTCCACACATGCGGACATGGAGTCTCTAGGTTGCACAGAACCAGTGGGCACCACACAGTCTGGAAATGAAGAGTACTTCCAATGGCAGCAGATAAGGAATAAAATCCAAATAAACGGAGAGGAAAGCAGGTCTGTCCAGGGACGCTACGCGTTTCGCCCCTACAATGGGCTTCAACCAGGCGTCTGCATTGATAGAGGGGAGCATTGCAGTCTCCCCCAGCTCCTGTTCTGTTTTTGTCACATTTACACACTCACCTAAAAGGTGTTATATATTTTTTGCTCACTACAGTTTACCTATAGCGCACTTTTTGTACTTTTTTTCCTTGTCATTTTCTGTTGTGTGTTAATTAGGGACACACTGCTTTAAGTGCAGCTTTTAAGCTCTGTTATCACTATATTTTTTTTTTACGCAATAAATTCATACCTCACTTGTGAGACATCTTTTGTGATATATGCATTTATATGTCCGTGTGATCTAATATACATAGGAGAAACCACACACAAAATGAGAGCTAGATTTTCTAAACATAAATCCACTATTAGGACAGAACAAGGAGAGTCGCCAGTCCCAGCACACTTCATCCATAAGGGACATAAACTGTCAGATCTAAAATTTCAAATGATAGAGTGGATCCCCAGAGCCCCGAGAGGTGGAGGCAGAGAAAAAAGATTAAAACAAAGAGAATCCTGGTGGAAACATGAATTAGATAGTCTTGCTCCCAAAGGTCTACATAGAGATTGGACCTTAATGTCCTTTTTCTGAACATAGGTACAAATTATTAGCATATTGATTGATATTGATATGGATGATATCTACTAATCTGTTCCAATGTGGACTCATATTGCATTTTTCATATTTTGGTCAAATAAATTTGGAACTTTTTATATCCTCACTTATAGGGATTTAAAATTAAAATGATTAAATATTAAATGTAATATAATATATATATATATTTTTTATCCCTATAGATAGCGATTGGTATCCATCCCCTTGGGCCTAGTGGCTGATATAACAACCATTGGAGGTATGTATACTTCAGAGAACGAATCAGCTGTGCCGTAATTAGGATTTAATTGCCGTACTAGCGCACTAGCGGTGTTTTTAAACAATTACTTTACTTTCTTAAAAAGTTTGTCTAAAGAAACTAAATATTCTTTACTAGATGTGTATAATCAACGCTTAAATTAAGAACATTAAAAATAAAAAAAAACAAATATAAATGTTTGTGGTTCTGCATGACAGCTGGGTCATCTGATGAGATCATGGCCGGGATGTGTGAATACACCTAGTCATCGGTCGCACCTTCTGATCCTACTGCCATACTTTGCTATGAATAAAATGTCTTCCTTTCTTTTTAAAAAGATTCTTTTCAATGTAATTTGACCATATCGATTTGTTTTTATTCACTGTTTGTTCACACTGTGTTGTTTTCATATAATCACTTGTGTGTCACTAATAATTAGATTTAGGTCTAAAACATCACTTAATATTATAGATTTCTTTTCCCTTTGAAATGTTCATTGAAATGTATTTGCAACAATGATTTCACAAAGATTTCACCTGTAACTTAATTGAAACACATTAACCAATTGTCAGTTGTACACACTATATAAAGTTCTTTGAAAAACACTTAAATCAGGCTTGAGAAAAACTCTCAGGAGTTCAAACGTTGCCAAAAACGTGTGAATAAAACCTTCACTTCACACCGAGTGCTGGACTCCGCATGTTTTTTTCACCATAATAGTTAATTTCCTCCTGGATTGACCCCAAAACTCTAAAGGAGTTAGGCTTACAAAATGTCAGCACACAAATTTGACATTAATTCGGAAATCTCAGAGTACCCAAATTTGAGGGCTACCCAGTTGGGTCTGAAACCCCCCCCCTGGAGTTCAGATTTGCTGAAGAATATCAAAGCTACCTGAGTGGACCGTTTAAGAAAAATGAGAAAAAACTTAACATGGGTAAGTGAATAATTGTGGAAAAAAAAAAAAAAAGACAAAAAGGAGCAAGTCTCAACTACCAAAAAAAAACAAACAAAAAAATCCCTAAAACAGTTCCAATTGTATAACTTTAATGCCCCAAAACCTCTTAAGGTTATAGAAAACATAAAATCCCATGTATTGGCAGTTTCTGAAAGTAAATACAACAAAGTAAAAAAAAATAAAAAAAATAGTTGAAATCATAATCCAATTGTCAGAAACTAGACATTTCTTATGCATTCTAGAATCTCTGTACACTCTAAAAGATTTAATACACTGCATAATTCATTCAAAGAAAAAGCAAAGATTAAAAAAAATACCATCAGGGGATTCCTAATTAATTACTTTAAAGCAGAATCATATTGAGGGTCCACTCACCAAAAAGTAGCAGAGTGAAACCAACTAACAAGTTGGTTACCACTGACTTCATATCTTCATCTGCTCTCAAAACATCACAATCCAGAGATAACTAGTTCTGCCTTTTCACAGCCTGATATCACTCTCTGCCTGTGTTGTCAAGAATGAGAGAAGTGAGCAGGAAGTACATTATATTCTCTTGATCTTTGTATCCTACAAAATATCACCATGTGACATGATTTATTTGAGATTGACGTATCCTATCTGGATTTCAAGGCTAAGGTCGTTGGAGGGGGTTAGTTACTAGACAGCTACTGTGAAAATAAGGGTCGAATTATTTTATTATAAGTCTCATTGACCCCTATTATGTGTACGGAAAGAGCCTTGCTGAGAATGGACCTACAGATCTTGGATAAAACCCCAATATTTCCAACTTCTGATTCTTAATCTTTGAACCTAATGTTTGAAATTCATCTCTAAACATATCAATTAATAATTCTGCAACTCACCTCACCCCCCGCCGCCCAGCTCCCTTCCCCCCCCCCCCCCTGTAACATATCTTTTCCCATAAATTTTCCAATTTTTTTTTTGTATAATACGTATTTTCGATTTCTACTTTTTTCTTAATTGTTGATGTTTATTTAATTTTTTTTTGTTACTAATTTTCAGGACTTTTCAGGAGTTTTTTTTTTTTTTTAAATATTAAAAATGCAGTTATTTGAAGATAAATCAGAGAGCTTAGTTCAAATCGTTATCCAGTACTTTACGCCATGCTGTCACAGTCTGTCAACCGTTTTTTTTTTTCCCTGACTGTCTATATATCGTGTCAGATGGGGTGTAAACCTCTACTCGACTATCTAGGAAGATCATTTAGTTAAAAAGTCACAGAAGTTATATATTCTAACCTGGAAACACAGGGAGTTATGTAGAAAGGTAATTTATGGGTCAAAGTTCTAAAAATTTGCTGGAACATTCTTTTTTTTCCCATGGTAATGGAACAGCTTTAATAAACATATAATACATATTTACGTGTAATCACCAGAAGGTGAGATCCTTTTGGCTCCTCTAGTCTTCCTATAAATAAAGCTCCAATTTATTTGGAGCACAGTTTTATGCAAATCTAGGATACTCCTGAATTCCTTGAGATGAGTTTGTGCCTTTACTTATACTGGTGTGTTATTCCAGCTATCTACTACTCTTTCTGCAAAAGGACATGTTTCATATATCCCGTCAGTTTTCCACCTTCTGCTTTCTGATGTGTGCTGTCTTGTTTTTGTTTCATTGTGGGTTTTTTTTATATACACACACACACACACACACACACACACACACACACACACACACAGACACACACACACACACTGTTTTATATTCTTTATAAAAAAAAATAGATCTGAAAAGTAGGGACTGCATAGAACAGCTGTGTTTAAAAAAAATATATATACAGTGGGGCAAAAAAGTATTTAGTCAGCCACCAATTGTGCTAGTTCTGCCACTTAAAAAGATGAGAGAGGCCTGTAATTTTAATCATAGGTATATCTCAAGTATGAGAGACAGAATGGGGGGAAAGAATCCAGAAAATCCCATTGCAGGACTTTTAATGAATTAATTGGTAAATTCCTTGGTAAAATAAGTATTTGGTCTCCTACAAACAAGCAAGATTTCTGGCTCTCACAGACCTGTAACTTCTTCTTTAAGAGGCTCCTCTGTCCTCCACTCGTTACCTGTATTAATGGCACCTGTTTGAACTTGTTATCAGTATAAAAGACACCTGTCCACAACCTCAAACAGTCACACTCCAAACTCCACTATGGCCAAGACCAAAGAGCTGTCGAAGGATACCGGAAACATAAATTGTAGACCTGCACCAGGCTGGGAAGACTGAATCTGCAATAGGCAAGCAGCTTGGTGTGAAGAAATCAACTGTGGGAGCAATTATTAGAAAATGGAAGACATACAAGACCACTGATAATCTCCCTTGATCTGGAGCTCCACGCAAGATCTTACCCTGTGGGGTCAAAATGATCACAAGAAGGGTGAGAAAAAATCCCAGAACCACACGAGGGGGGACATAGTGAATGACCTGCAGAGAGCTGGGACCAAAGTAACAAAGGCTACCATCAGTAACACACTACGCCGCCAGGGACTCAAATCCTGCAGTGTCAGACTTGTGCCCCTGCTTAAGCCAGTACATCTCCGGGCCTATCTGAAGTTTGCTAGAGAGCATTTGGATGAGCAAATCCAAACAGTTTTGACCGGCTCAAAATAGCCCAAAAATAGGATAGGTAGTGAGTGTAGTAGTATATTACCTCCAGGTGCTGGAACACAATAGGGTCTACTCAAGGCCCAGGATTAAGCAGGAAAACAAACAGGGTGTGTCAGCGGTAATCATCCGGTAGGTAAATAAAGTAAATCCAAATTGGGTTGCATGAAAAAAAAAAAGAGAGCATTTGGATGATCCAGAAAAGGATTGGGAGAATGTCATATGGTCAGATGAAACCAAAGTAGAACTTTTTGGTAAAAACTCAACTCGTCGTGTTTGGAGGAGAAAGAATGCTGAGTTGCTTCCAAAGAACACCATACCTACTGTGAAGCATGGGGGTGGAAACATCATGTTTTGGGGCTGTTTTTCTGCAAAGGGACCAGGACGACTGATCCCTGTAAAGGAAAGAATGAATGGGGCCATGTATCGTCAGCAAGGGCATTGAAGATGAAACGTGGCTGAGTCTTTCAGCATGACAATGATCCCAAACACACCGCCCGGGCAACGAAGGAGTGCATGAAGCATTTCAAGGTCCTGCAGTGGCCTAGCCAGTCTCCAGATCTCAACCCAATAGAAAATCTTTGGAGGGAGTTGAAAGTCCGTGTTGCCCAGCCCCAAACCATCACTGCTCTAAAGGAGATCTGCATGGAGGAATGGGCCAAAATACCATCAACAGTGTGTGAAAATCTTGGGAAGACTTACAGAAAACGTTTAACCTCTGTCATTGCCAACAAAGGGGATATAACAAAGTATTGAGATGAACTTTTGTCATTGACCAAATACTTATTTTCCACCATAATTTGCAAATAAATTCTTTAAAAATCAGACAATGTGATTTTCTGGATTTTTTTTTTCTCATTTTGTCTCTCATACTTGAGGTATACCTATGATGAAAATTAAGGGCCTCTCTCATCTTTTTAAGTGGGAGAACTTGCACAATTGGTGGCTGACTAAATACTTTTTTGCCCCACTGTATATATAAATGTGCCCATGTGTACATTGAACTTCCATGGAAAAGTGCTCAGATTATATCAACGCTGGGTCGTAAACTGGAGAAGTCCTGTGTGCTCTGTGAGGCTAAATGACATAGACGGAGTGATTGAATATTGCCTGTAAGCAAGTGTGTGTCGGGCCATGAGGCTTCAGGCGGTGGTAATCCTATACCAGTTGGCAAAATCTTGTAGCTCCAGTGTCTCATTGTCCAGATGGTACTGATTTTACCTACCTCAGGGGGTTCAGCCTGCCAGGATTTGCAACCCTGAGGATTGAACACCTTTTTCCAGAGGGTGCAACATCCCACTGAGCTGGACTTCCTTTATTTTCCTCCTTCATAAAAGAACTGTGAATGCCATTTAATGACCCCCCCCCCCCCTTCCTCCCCCAAGTGATTTCTGCCATTTTAGTAGCTTTGATACTGATTCATGTTATCATGGGGATTTTCATTCGTCTCATGTGACTTTGCTCTGTTCGCACAGCATATTCTGAATTGTTTACTCAAAGGAGAGACTTCAGCTTTTTAACCCCTTCGCGATGAATGTTGGTTGCGCCCCAGACGACGCAAGCACCAAAACGTCACGATTTGTTCCTGGCCACTGATCACAAGGTGATCGGCGGCCAGAAACACTATGGCAGAGACTCGATCAGGGTCCTAATAGACCCTGCGGGTCCCTGCCAAGATATTGTGAAGTCTCCGGACGTCACGTGTGACGTCACGGAGGCGTGCCAGAAACCAGAAGTTCGGGCACGGAGCGATTTAGTGAAATGTAGCCGGTGTTCGCTTGGAGCACCGGCTACATGTTCCCTGTCAGACTGAGGTCACTCAGAGTGGCCTCATCTGACAGGTGGGATACTGCTGCAAGTCCCTGCAGCGGGATCCGAGCATAGCTCATCGCGCGGAGAGCCGTGATGAGCTGTTTACGCGGGACGTACTATGCCATCCTAGCGTCTTTTAGGTACTGTAAAATCAGGACAGCATGGTACGTCCTAGCGTCGGGAAGGGCTTAATAAGCTGCCTGAAGAAAAAAAAACGAATTAGTCTTGAGAGCTTGCAATCACATTCGGTCCAGTTAGCCAATATAGGTGTCCTTCCGCCTCTGATTGAGTTCCTGCCAAATGCTATTTAGCATCCTCTTTTTCTTGCAAGGCAGGACCTATCTCGCTGTATGTTAAATCACGATTATACCAGCCCCAAATATAAAGCATAGATAATTGTGTATTTAAGCTGCTGACTGGTGCAACTACATGTAAAGAATTAGAGACATATTCAGAGATTCCAGAGATGTTCACCTTTTTCAAAGTTTATAAAAATATAAAGAAGTGTTATTCAATTAAGATCGGTGATCCATTATAATGCGGAGTTTCGGAGAATATTACTTTACTGAGAGGGTAGTGGATGTATGGAATAGTCTTCCAGTAGAAGTGGTAGAGGTTAATACAGTGAAGGAGTTTAAGCATGCGTGGGATAGGCACAAGGCTATCCTAGATATAAGATAAGGCCAGGGACTAATGAAAGTATTACTTTACTGAGAGGGTAGTGGATGCATGGAATAGCCTTCCAGTAGAAGTGGTAGAGGTTAATACAGTGAAGGAGTTTAAGCATGCATGGGATATGTATAAGGCTATCCTAGATATAAGATAAGGCCAGGGACTAATGAAAGTATTACTTTACTGAGAGGGTAGTGGATGTATGGAATAGTCTTCCAGTAGAAGTGGTACAGGTTAATACAGTGAAGGAGTTTAAGCATGCGTGGGATAGGTATAAGGCTATCCTAGATATAAGATAAGGCCAGAGACTAATGAAAGTATTACTTTACTGAGAGGGTAGTGGATGTATGGAATAGTCTTCCAGTAGAAGTGGTAGAGGTTAATACAGTGAAGGAGTTTAAGCATGCGTGGGATAGGTATAAGGCTATCCTAGATATAAGATAAGGCCAGAGACTAATGAAAGTATTACATTACTGAGAGGGTAGTGGATGTATGGAATAGTCTTCCAGCGGAAGTGGTAGAGGTTAATACAGTGAAGGAGTTTAAGCATGCGTGGGATAGGTATAAGGCTATCCTAGATATAAGATAAGGTCAGGGACTAATGAAAGTATTACATTACTGAGAGGGTAGTGGATGTATGGAATAGTCTTCCAGTAGAAGTGGTAGAGGTTAATACAGTGAAGGAGTTTAAGCATGCGTGGGATAGGTATAAGGTTATCCTAGATATAAGATAAGGCCAGGGACTAATGAAAGTATTACTTTACTGAGAGGGTAGTGGATGTATGGAATAGTCTTCCAGCGGAAGTGGTAGAGGTTAATACAGTGAAGGAGTTTAAGCATGCATGGGATAGGTATAAGGCTATCCTAGATATAAGATAGGGAACTAGGGACTAATAAAAGTATTACTTTACTGAGAGGGTAGTGGGTGCATGGAATAGCCTTCCAGCAGAAGTGGTAGAGGTAAACACAGTGAAGGAGTTTAAGCATGCATGGGATAGGTATAAGGCTATCCTAGATATAAGATAAGGCCAGGGACTAATGAAAGTATTACATTACTGAGAGGGTAGTGGATGCATGGAATAGTCTTCCAGTAGAAGTGGTAGAGGTTAATACAGTGAAGGAGTTTAAGCATGCGTGGGATAGGCACAAGGCTATCCTAGATATAAGATAAGGCCAGGGACTAATGAAAGTATTACATTACTGAGAGGGTAGTGGATGCATGGAATAGCCTTCCAGTAGAAGTGGTAGAGGTTAATACAGTGAAGGAGTTTAAGCATGCATGGGATAGGTATAAGGCTATCCTAGATATAAGATAAGGCCAGGGACTAATGAAAGTATTACATTACTGAGAGGGTAGTGGATGTATGGAATAGCCTTCCAGTAGAAGTGGTAGAGGTTAATACAGTGAGTGAGTTTAAGCATGCGTGGGATAGGTATAAGGCTATCCTAGATATAAGATAAGGCCAGGGACTAATAAAAGTATTACTTTACTGAGAGGGTAGTGGGTGCATGGAATAGCCTTCCAGCAGAAGTGGTAGAGGTAAACACAGTGAAGGAGTTTAAGCATGCATGGGATAGGTATAAGGCTATCCTAGATATAAGATAAGGCCAGGGACTAATGAAAGTATTACATTACTGAGAGGGTAGTGGATGCATGGAATAGTCTTCCAGTAGAAGTGGTAGAGGTTAATACAGTGAAGGAGTTTAAGCATGCGTGGGATAGGCACAAGGCTATCCTAGATATAAGATAAGGCCAGGGACTAATGAAAGTATTACATTACTGAGAGGGTAGTGGATGCATGGAATAGCCTTCCAGTAGAAGTGGTAGAGGTTAATACAGTGAAGGAGTTTAAGCATGCATGGGATAGGTATAAGGCTATCCTAGATATAAGATAAGGCCAGGGACTAATGAAAGTATTACATTACTGAGAGGGTAGTGGATGTATGGAATAGTCTTCCAGCGGAAGTGGTAGAGGTTAATACAGTGAAGGAGTTTAAGCATGCATGGGATAGGTATAAGGCTATCCTAGATATAAGATAGGGAACTAGGGACTAATAAAAGTATTACTTTACTGAGAGGGTAGTGGGTGCATGGAATAGCCTTCCAGCAGAAGTGGTAGAGGTAAACACAGTGAAGGAGTTTAAGCATGCATGGGATAGGTATAAGGCTATCCTAGATATAAGATAAGGCCAGGGACTAATGAAAGTATTACATTACTGAGAGGGTAGTGGATGCATGGAATAGTCTTCCAGTAGAAGTGGTAGAGGTTAATACAGTGAAGGAGTTTAAGCATGCGTGGGATAGGCACAAGGCTATCCTAGATATAAGATAAGGCCAGGGACTAATGAAAGTATTACATTACTGAGAGGGTAGTGGATGCATGGAATAGCCTTCCAGTAGAAGTGGTAGAGGTTAATACAGTGAAGGAGTTTAAGCATGCATGGGATAGGTATAAGGCTATCCTAGATATAAGATAAGGCCAGGGACTAATGAAAGTATTACATTACTGAGAGGGTAGTGGATGTATGGAATAGCCTTCCAGTAGAAGTGGTAGAGGTTAATACAGTGAGGGAGTTTAAGCATGCGTGGGATAGGTATAAGGCTATCCTAGATATAAGATAAGGCCAGGGACTAATAAAAGTATTACTTTACTGAGAGGGTAGTGGGTGCATGGAATAGCCTTCCAGCAGAAGTGGTAGAGGTAAACACAGTGAAGGAGTTTAAGCATGCATGGGATAGGTATAAGGCTATCCTAGATATAAGATAAGGCCAGGGACTAATGAAAGTATTACATTACTGAGAGGGTAGTGGATGCATGGAATAGTCTTCCAGTAGAAGTGGTAGAGGTTAATACAGTGAAGGAGTTTAAGCATGCGTGGGATAGGCACAAGGCTATCCTAGATATAAGATAAGGCCAGGGACTAATGAAAGTATTACATTACTGAGAGGGTAGTGGATGCATGGAATAGCCTTCCAGTAGAAGTGGTAGAGGTTAATACAGTGAAGGAGTTTAAGCATGCATGGGATAGGTATAAGGCTATCCTAGATATAAGATAAGGCCAGGGACTAATGAAAGTATTACATTACTGAGAGGGTAGTGGATGTATGGAATAGCCTTCCAGTAGAAGTGGTAGAGGTTAATACAGTGAGGGAGTTTAAGCATGCGTGGGATAGGTATAAGGCTATCCTAGATATAAGATAAGGCCAAGGACTAATGAAAGTATTACATTACTGAGGGGGTAGTGGATGCATGGAATAGCCTTCCAGTAGAAGTGGTAGAGGTTAATACAGTGAAGGAGTTTAAGCATGCGTGGGATAGGTATAAGGCTATCCTAGATATAAGATAAGGTCAGGGACTAATGAAAGTATTACATTACTGAGAGGGTAGTGGATGTATGGAATAGCCTTCCAGTGGAAGTGGTAGAGGTAAACACAGTGAAGGAGTTTAAGCATGCATGGGATAGGTATAAGGCTATCCTAGATATAAGATAAGGCCAGGGACTAATGAAAGTATTACATTACTGAGAGGGTAGTGGATGTATGGAATAGCCTTCCAGCAGAAGTGGTAGAGGTTAATACAGTGAAGGAGTTTAAGCATGCGTGGGATAGGTATAAGGCTATCCTAGATATAAGATAAGGCCAGGGACTAATGAAAGTATTACTTTACTGAGAGGGTAGTGGATGTATGGAATAGCCTTCCAGTAGAAGTGGTAGAGGTAAACACAGTGAGGGAGTTTAAGCATGAGAGGTCCCCGGGAAACAAGCATAGCCTAGGTGGGTGAGGGGTTTCTTGATTGACGTGTGTGGGGGAGTGGCTGGGTGTGGGAGGGCATATAGGAAGCCCTCAACAGACATTCAGCAGCCATCTTAGGTCCGGACACAGCAGAGTAATTTTCCCGCCCACCCTCCCATATTGATTGCTTATGATTGTGTTATGTTATTAACCATTGTTTCTCTTTGTCGCAGCAGGCGGGGTTGCCCCTGCCAATCCAGTTTTAAAGTGGAGGGATTGAGTCATGTGGATGGATCGGGTGGCCCCTCCCCTAACCTATAGCGTTAGGAAGATCAGAAACGGTCACGCCCACCGAGCTAACAGCCGGCTGGTGGTTGGCATCAGGTTTGAAAGCAAGTGACAATACTGTATGGACGAAGGAGGAGGGGTTAACCCTAGGGGGCCTTAGTTTTAAAAGGTTAAGAGATTTGTTGATGTTTTTTGGTATAGATTGGCAAGGACTAGTTATAACGGTATTTGCACTACATTTGTTTTTGCTGTTTATATATATATATATATATATATATATATATTTATATATTATAAGGGTGATGCGGAGCTGGAACCACTGTGCAGAAATAGGAATGGCCTACGTAACGAACCCAGGCAAGTGAACAGAATTATACTGCCTGAAAGAATTCCCCCCCACGGTTGAGCCTCAGGTTTCCTTCCACCCAGGACTTTTGCAATCTGACACTTACTAGGATACCGAAACGTAGCCAGGGATAAAACTGACACGGAGAATGAAATACCGAAGCGAAGGTACAGGAGGACAAGGCAGGAGCGTGGTCAACTAGCAGGAATCAGGGCAGGCAGCAAACGATCGGAGTCAGGAGACAGGCGAAGGGTCAAGACAGGCGGCAATCAGACAGAGTCCAAAAAACAGGCAATATCAGCAACAGGCGTCAACAGGCAGTATGAATACGCTAGAAACGGCTTGGAGCACTATTTCAGGCAAGGAACAAGTGCACAAATGAGGTTTAAATAGCCCTCCTACCAAACAATCAACCAATGAGAATCACAGAAAAAATCATGTTTAAACCTGGCCCTTTGCGGTGAGTAAGGGCAGGAAGCCACACGTAGAACTGCCCATGTGCAGAACACCAACCTGGGGTTAGTCATCAGAGACCTGCTAATGGAGCTTGGCTGGGAGTCCCTGCGGTAGACCCAGAGGGCAGTGAGACAGAGCTCCGGGGGAGTTAGGAGCGGGTAAGGAGGGAGTGATTGGCAGTGTGACGGTGCTGTTGTGACATTTAAAGTTATGAAAAGTTTTAATAATAAAAGGGAGATGGTTTTGGTCATACAGTTATTTGGAGATGTCAATAAAGCTGTGGCCTATTTAACTCCATACATGTCTAGTGTTTTTATTGGGGGGGTATGGGGTTCGTTATATATGTTTGTGTAAGATATAAAGAGCATTCCCCTTTACTACATACATGGGATAGGCACAAGGCTATCCTAGATATAAGATCGGGAACTGGGGACTTATAAAAGTATTACATTACTGGGAGGGTAGTGGATGCATGGAATAGCCTTCCAGTGGAAATGGTAGAGGTAAACACAGTGAGGGAGTTTAAGCATGCGTGGGATAGGTATAAGGCTATCCTAGATATAAGATCGGGAACTGGGGACTTATAAAAGTATTACATTACTGGGAGGGTAGTGGATGCATGGAATAGCCTTCCAGTGGAAATGGTAGAGGTAAACACAGTGAGGGAGTTTAAGCATGCGTGGGATAGGTATATGGCTATCCTAGATATAAGATCGGGAACTGGGGACTTATAAAAGTATTACATTACTGGGAGGGTAGTGGATGCATGGAATAGCCTTCCAGTGGAAATGGTAGAGGTAAACACATTGAGGGAGTTGAAGCATGCGTGGGATAGGTATAAGGCTATCCTAGATATAAGATAAGGCCAGGGACTAATGAAAGTATTACTGCACTGAGAGGGTAGTGGATGCATGGAATAGTCTTCCAGTAGAAGTGGTAGAGGTAAACACAGTGAAGGAGTTTAAGCATGCGTGGGATAGGCACAAGGCTATCCTAGATATAAGATAGGGAACTGGGGACTAATAAAAGTATTACATTACTGAGAGGGTAGTGGATGTATGGAATAGCCTTCCAGCAGAAGTGGTAGAGGTAAACACAGTGAAGGAGTTTAAGCATGCATGGGATAGGAATAAGGCTATCCTAGATATAAGATAAGGACAGGGACTAATGAAAGTATTACTTTACTGAGAGGGTAGTGGATGTATGAAATAGTCTTCCAGTAGAAGTGCTAGAGGTTAAAACAGTGAAGGAGTTTACACATGTGTGGGATAGGCACAAGGCTATCCTAGATATAAGACAAGGCCAGGACTAATGGAAGTATTACTTTACTGAGAGGATAGTGGATGTATGGAATAGTCTTCCAGTAGAAGTGGTAGAGGTTAATACAGTGAAGGAGTTTAAGCATGCATTGGATAGGCACAAGGCTATCCTAGATATAAGACAAGGCCAGGACTAATGGAAGTATTACTTTACTGAGAGGGTAGTGGATGTATGGAATAGTCTTCCAGCGGAAGTGGTAGAGGTAAACACAGTGAAGGAGTTTAAGCATGCGTGGGAAAGGCACAAGGCTATCCTAGATATAAGATAGGGAACTGGGGACTAATAAAAGTATTTAGACAATTGGGCAGACTAAATGGACCGAATGGTTCTTATCTGCAGACACATTCTATGTTTCTATGCAGGAATATTCACACATTATGCCTTGTGCCTATCCCATGCATGCTTAAACTCCTTCACTGTATTAACCTCTACCACTTATACTGGAAGACTATTCCATGCATCCACTACCCTCTCAGTAATGTAATACTTTCATTAGTCCCTGGCCTTATCTTATATCTAGGATAGCCTTGTGCCTATCCCACGCATGCTTAGACTCCTTCACTGTGTTTACCTCTACCACTTCTGCTGGAAGGCTATTCCATACATCCACTAGCCTCTCAGTAAAGTACCTAATTTGCTTGAATATAAGACAACCCTGATTATAAGACGACCCCCCAAACTATGGATATTCCTTTAGTAAAAAAACTAAAAGCCTGAATATATGACTACCCGATAGGAAAAATGTTTAACTTGTATATATTCACATGTAAATGGCTTTTTCATATTTAATGAAAACTTATTATATAAAAAAAAATGTAGTTCTTGTTTTTATTTACCTTTTATGTGCCAATGCACCCCCCAACGGTGTCTGTCTCTCTCCCCCACCCTCCCTCCAATGTAGTCTGTCTCTCTCCTCCAATGTTGTCTGTCTTCCCCCCACACTCTCCCCAATGTTTTCTGTCTTTCCCTCCACTGTCCCTCCAATGTTGTCTGTCTTTCTCCCCACCCTCCCCCCAATGTTGTCTGGCTCCCCCCTCCCTCGCCCCTAACATAGCCTAACTGGTGGCTAGTGGGGGCAGCTGGGGGATGTCTGCATGATATGTGCAGACATCCCCCGGCTGCCCATATCTCCCTGGTGGCTAGTGGGGGCACCCGGGGGATGTCTGCACAAAACGTGCAGACATCCTCCATGCTGCCCGACACCTCCGTCCATTATGACGGATAGCCGGTCCTTACTGTATTGTGCAGACATCCCCCGGCTGCCAAATATCCCTGGTGGCTAGTGGAGGCAGCCGGAGGATGTCTGAACGATACACGCAGACATCCTCCGCTGCTGCCCGGCACTTCCGCTCTGACTTTTACGATGAAGCTGGAAGGACCCGGCTTCATCATAGAAGTCCTGGAGGTTGTGCCGGGTGGCAGCAGAGGATGCGCGCAGACATCCAACTGCTATTAGCTAGGGGGACCTGGATCCCAGTCTTATAATCTGACCTCGATTTGAGGTCAGATTATAAAACGACCTCGAATATAAGACAAGGGGTATTTTTCAGAGCATTTGCTCTGAAAAACACCTCATCTTATATTCGAGCAAATACGTTAATACTTGCTGATATTACTTTTAAATCGTTGCCTCAATAATTTTAGACTATGCCCTCTAGTTGTGGTAGTTTTTCTTCCTTTACTGTGTTGAAATGTGAATCTAAGATATGGCTGGATGACGGTTGGATGACGGCTATGTGCACAGGAGAATCCTGATCTCCGTGTCTCTTCATTGCAATTAAACGTGACTAAGAATTATTGATTGCTGGTAGACGTGAAGAAAAAGTAGATACATAGTAATTATTAGGAGATGTTAATACTTCATGATTATCTCCCATTACATTATCTTAAAGATAAAATACCCTAATCTATGCAAATGCTATATTAACCTAATCTTTATTTCCTCTACACTTAGTATAGCCGGAACATGACTTGCTACCTAGCATTTATCCAAAGTGCGTGGGCCCCACAGTATTATTAACTGATTGGATTTTGTAAGGTGAGAACACACCCGGTATGAGAAGTTGCTCCAAATTGTTTTCTCTTAGATTATTCAGGATAAACCCAGACTGGGGAGGGCTGGTAAGGGGGATATCAGGGAACCTGGACTGCTCTCCAACCTGACTGAGTTGGCTGGGGTTTCACTATTTCTGCTTCTAAATGCCCCAGTGTGCCATTTCTATACTGTCCTGTTTGTCTATCAGTCTCTGTATTGTATCTGTCAATATATATGTCTTGCCCGGTCTATCTGTGTGTAGCTCTGATGATAATGGGTGTGCTGATCAAGTTGCACTGTGGGCCACTATATGTTGTTTGTTGAGCCAAACATCTCCAGCCCTACCCTGGTCCCAGATGTGGGTCCCTGACTCACTGATCCTAGCAGGACACCACATTGCCAAGGCCTGTGATAGGCAGAAATGTATGACTGTGATCCTTGTACAGTGGAGATGTGCCATGCGTTTTGGGTCTGCCCTTGATGCAGTGCTGTATTTATGCATAGACCAACTAGGCCTAGGGCAGCACAATGGAAGGGGGGCATTTGCAGACTGGGAGGGGGCAGCATCAGACTGAAGGGGTGAAATAGAGTCAGCGTCACCAACATTGATGCTACATCCTCCCTGATTGCCTTGTGGTGTCTGATCAGACATCAGGCCTGCTCCCACTAGATCACCAGGGAACAGGATGGCGCAATGGAAACAGATATGCGTGTCGTGGGATTATTAACAAGGTGGATTTTCTATGGCGTGGACACACCCTGTGTGAGATGTGGCTCCCAATTGCTTGCTCACGTTAGGTTGTTAAGGATAGACCCAGACAAAGGGGGGTTGGCGAGGGAGACAAGGGTCTGCTCTCCAAAACAGAGTTAATTGTGTATTCAAGCTGTTGACTGGTACAACTACATATGAAGAATTAGCGAATAGATTCCAGAGATGTTCACTCTTATATTAAAATATACAGAATTATACTCAATTAAGGACGGTGCTATGCTTTAAGTATCCATTATGCTGCTGAGTTTCATAAAAAATCTTAAGTTGTTTTAAGAGATTAAACATGCCTTGTTCTAGACCGTCTATTGAAAAGATAGGCAGGAATAGTCATACAATTATTGGCGTGCATGCATAATGTCATAGATGTTTTAGAGATGTTTTAGCATATTGATAGAGTGTGTATTAAATATGCATTATTATGACATCATTAAAAGGACTGTCTGGTGCCCCAAAATTCATCTTCCAAATGTTAATGCATTGTAATGCGCTTTTAAAGCACTTTAAAATGTGTGTTTACATTTTTCATTGCTTAAAAAATATTAAAAAAAATTACACTTAGATGAATTTCTGAAATGACAGCAGTTTGCAAGAAACCACAACTGCCCACACTAGGTGAGTAAAATTAATTTGCTTTTTATTTCTCTGCAGGAACCTATGAGAAAAATTGCATTCAAATGAATGGAATTTTGTGTCTCTCTAGTGTTGTCATCAGACAATGTTTTTCACTGTTAAGAGATCCTACTGTTTACAAGAAATCTAATAAGCAACAGTGTAAGGCGCTACTATAATTTTCATTTAATCGATAAATAAATAAATGCAGCTCACTACTCAGTAGAAAATTACCTCTTATTTCTACAAATAACACAAAAACACAAGAACAAAAAATGAGAGGAACGCAAAACAAATATATAAGTGAAATTGGTGAAGGTGAACCTCTCATCTTTTTTGTTTTTGTTCTACTGTTTACAAGAGCAAGGTCGCTTAGTCCAAACAATGTATTCAATTCCTGCAACACAGGGAGAGAATAAATGAAAATAAATTTATAGACTTAGTGTCTATATAATCAGTGCTGCTGCACCTGTAGTAAACATGCAGAGTAATCACTGGGGAGGGCTTGAGTAAAATATTAAGAGAATATTATAATCATTTTTGGTAAGGCCTCAAAATATCATGGCTTGGACGTATCAACATTATAAATTCATATGTAGTCCCAAAAGGATTATCCTACTTCAGAATGATACCTCTAAGAATTCATTCTAATTTTCTTCAAAAATTTCAACAATTATTTGCACAATATATTTGGATGGGGAAAAAGTCCAGAATTTCACTGAGGATACTTAAACGGGGGACCAATGATGGAGGAGTTTCATATCTGGATGTAGAGGCCCTGTACGAAGCAAGTATGATTACTCATGCATTGGCCTGGATAAAACCCAACAACTTACTTACGGGCTGGTATGCTGTTGAGGAACTGGACTCTGCTCCATACCATCTATCAGATAACCTCTGGGCCAATTTGAATAAAATTAAGTAGCGGGGAATGATTACTCCTATGGTTACGGATGCTCTGACTGTTATTACTAAATTTAAAAACAAAATTGAAGTATTGAATTTTCTTTCCAGGAGCTCCCCAATAAGCATCATAGCATACTATGTGGATAACCTATATCCAACTGACTGGTGGACATGTGGGATCAGAATTATTTCCGACTTGTTAGAGCAAGATAGAATAGTGCAATTCCATGATTTACATCTAAAATTTGGTATTCAAAATAGGAACTTATTTTCTTAAATGAACTCTGTGCCGAATGTCTTTCGGTTTATAGACTTTCGGTTTATGGAATACATTTAATGCTATTGCTATTCTATAAACCGAAATAGAGTCCCCATTCATACGAATAGGTCAATTGACCTATTCGTATGAATGGGGACTCTATTTCCGTTTATAGAATAGCAATAGCATTACATGTATTACATCTGAGAGTCAAATAGAACCGTCAAATACTGTGCTTACAGGGCACTTTGAAAAATTCTGATAGTTTTGGGCGGTAAATAGTACATTTGCGTCTTGCGGTGCACTTCATATCTGAAAGTCAAATAGAGCCATCAAATACTGTGCTTACAGCGCACTTTGAAAAATTCTGATAGTTTTGGGTGGTAAATAGTACATTTGCGTCTTGCGGTGCACTTCATATCTGAGAGTCAAATAGAACCGTCAAATACTGTGCTTACCGTGCACTTTGAAAAATTTTAATAGTTTTGGGCGGTAAATAGTACATTTGCGTCTTGCGGTGCACTTCATATCTTAGAGTCAAATAGAACTGTCAAATACTGTGCTTACAGCGCACTTTGAAAAATTTGGGCGACCTCCTCCTCCTCCAGCGCCGCTTCCACCTACACCGCCACGGTCACCGCCTCCTCAACCTATGGGTCACTTAGTATAAACTGAAAGAGAATACCCTGCACTCCAACCCTCTCTCAAATGGATAATTCGGTTGATCCTCCTGGCAGCCATGCTTTAGATTTAGATTTATGTTCTTCCAAAGCTAAAATCAAAGATTCCATCTAGTGCTATCTTATGGCTCAGCTGTATTTGTAATTTGTATGTATTTTATGTTATTTGAAGTTATTTCCCTATCCACATTTGTTTGCAGTGCACTTGTCCTACTCTTACCCACATTTTACTTCCTTTTCCAGCCCTCTAGCCATTTCCAGGACTTTTTTAGAGGCATTTTAGTGCCCAAAAGTTCGAGTCCCCAATGGGTTCAAGTTCGGGGTCAAGTTCGAGCCCGAACTCAGACTTTTTCCCGAAGTTCGGCAGAACCCGCCGAAATCGAACATCCAGGTGTCCACTCAACTCTAGTCATAATAATATCCCAAATATTTATTAAATCTTTAAGCACAAGAGTTCACTCCCAAACCAATTGTGACATTTAAATCACAAGGCTGCATAGCAATAAAACTCACAGTAATGTGGGGTGTGTGAGTGTATCACAGACTCCGCAGCAATAAAACTCACAGTAATGTGCAGTGTGTGAGTGTATCACAGACTCCGCAGCAATAAAACTCACAGTAATGTGCAGCGTGGGAGTGTATCACAGACTCCACAGCAATAAAACTCACAGTAATGTGCAGTGTGTGAGTGTATCACAGGAATCCACAGCAATCAAACTCACAGTAATGTGCAGTGTGTGAGTGTATCAAAGACTGTACAGCAATAAAACTCACTGTAATGTGCAATGTGTGAGTGTATCACAGACTCCACAGCAATAAAACTCACAGTAATGTGCAGTGTGTGAGTGTATCACAGGAATCCACAGCAATCAAACTCACAGTAATGTGCAGTGTGTGAGTGTATCAAAGACTGTACAGCAATAAAACTCACTGTAATGTGCAATGTGTGAGTGGATCACAGACTCCGCAGCAATAAAACTCACAGTAATGTGGGGTGTGTGAGTGTATCACAGACTCCGCAGCAATAAAACTCACAGTAATGTGCAGTGTGTGAGTGTATCACAGACTCCACAGCAATAAAACTCACAGTAATGTGCAGTGTGTGAGTGTATCACAGAGCTCCACAGCAATAAAACTCACAGTAATGTGCAGTGTGTGAGTGTATCACAGGAATCCACAGCAATAAAACTCACAGTAATGTGCAGTGTGTGAGTGTATCACAGACTCCACAGCAATAAAACTCACAGTATTGTGCAGTGTATGAGTGTATCACAGGCTCCACAGCAATAATACTCCCTGAAATGTGCAGTGTGTGAAGTATCACAGACTCCACAGCAATAAAACTCCCAGTAATGTGCAGTGTGTGAAGTATCACAGGAATCCACAGCAATACAATTTCATTATATATTCAGAAAAGTTGGAAACATTTCCGAACACAGAATATCCATGTAAAAGAAGGAAAAATTGCACCCGTGACAAACGTCTGTAGCCTCCATTCTAGAGATTGGAAATTTGAATACAAGTGATGTCTTCTGTCCCTTTCATGTAGAGCATGTAAACTCACTTTCCTATGACGAGAGCTTGGGGATAGTACCAGATGGCATACTGGATACAGCGTAAGATATCTGGCTTTCATAGATAGCTATACAGATTATCCCTGTCTACCTCTTTATCTGTCACACTCTCTGTAAAGGTAAACGTTTATTACACAAAACAAGTTAACTACGTCAAAAATTCCCTAGAGGACCAAAAATATCTGTAGAAAGAAAGCTGTTCATATTGTCAGTGTCATGAAAAAGCTACATGAAAAGGAGAAAAGCAATATAGTGTGATATAGTAAAGGCAGTGGGTATACAAAGGAATGGGAACGCAGGTACATAAAAAGGAGAAAAGCAATATAGTGTGATACAGTAAAGGAAGTGGGTATGCAAAGGAATGGGAACGCAGGTACATGAAAAGGAGAAAAGCAATATAGTGTGATACAGTAAAGGCAGTGGGTATAGAAAGTAACGGAAAGTCAGCTACATGAAAAGGAGAAAAGCAATATAGTGTGATACAGTAAAGACAGTGGGTATAGAAAGTAATGGAAAGTCAGGTACATAAAAAGGAGAAAAGCAATATAGTGTGATACAGTAAAGACAGTGGGTATAGAAAGTAATGGAAAGTCAGGTACATAAAAAGGAGAAAAGCAATATAGTGTGATACAGTAAAGGAAGTGGGTATGCAAAGGAATGGGAATGCAGGTACATGAAAAGGAGAAAAGCAATATAGTGTGATACAGCAAAGGAATGGGAATGCAGGTACATGAAAAGGAGAAAAGCAATATAGTGTGATACAGTAAAGACAGTGGGTATGCAAGTAATGGGAATGCAGGTACATAAAAAGGAGAAAAGCAATACAGTGTGATACAGTAAAGGAAGTGGGTATGCAAAGGAATGGGAATGCAGGTACATGAAAAGGAGAAAAGCAATATAGTGTGATACAGTAAAGGCAGTGGGTATAGAAAGTAATGGAAAGTCAGGTACATGAAAAGGAGAAAAGCAATATAGTGTGATACAGTAAAGACAGTGGGTATAGAAAGTAATGGAAAGTCAGGTACATGAAAAGGAGAAAAGCAGTATAGTGTGATATAGTAAAGGCAGTGGGTATACAAAGGAATGGGAACGCAGGTACATAAAAAGGAGAAAAGCAATATAGTGTGATAGAGTAAAGGAAGTGGGTATGCAAAGTAATGGGAATGCAGGTACATGAAAAGGAGAAAAGCAATATAGTGTGATACAGTAAAGGCAGTGGGTATAGAAAGTAATGGAAAGTCAGGTACATGAAAAGGAGAAAAGCAATATAGTGTGATACAGTAAAGGAAGTGGGTATGCAAAGTAATGGGAATGCAGGTACATGAAAAGGAGAAAAGCAATATAGTGTGATACAGTAAAGGCAGTGGGTATAGAAAGTAATGGAAAGTCAGGTACAAGAAAAGGAGACCAGCAATATAGTGTGATACAGTAAAGACAGTGGGTATGCAAAGGAATGGGAACGCAGGTACATGAAAAGGAGAAAAGCAATATAGTCTTATACAGTAAAGGCAGTGGGCATGCAAAGGAATGGGAACGCAGATACATGAAAAGGAGAGGCTGTTCCATGCACCCCCTTCTCAGTTAAAACAAAAATTCATTACCTTTAAAATTGTATTAGTTATGTGTGATTTTATTCTTCCTTATTCTGTATTGAAGTCATTTTTTTTTAATGTTAGTTCATCAGTTCCTGATAGAGTGTGAATGAAGTGTTTGTAAAAGTTAAGATACCCTTTTTGAATTTCTTCTGGGTTTGCACCCCAGGGAAGTTATTGGGTCAAGGTTTTTTCAGCCACTATTGGTCACAATGGGATCGATTGAAAGGAATTTTCCTGGTAAAAGGTGACATGTAAACGTGTCAGTCCTGGGACTATTTGTAATAAGAAGTAGACCTCTGTGTCTCCTTCCGTTGTATACTTTTTATTAACTTTTATAACACTGTGGTGTCTACTGAGCTCCAAGTCCACTGTTCTTATTATTACCCTGTTATTGTTAAATGATGTGATCATTAAGTCAGCATTTAGGAGGAAAATTAATCCCCTGACGCGTTTTACTGCTTTAAAGCAGAAAGAGAATGATCGATTGCAGATGATTTTGTGATCTTATTTTATTACTATACTGAATATTATTTTAACTGTTTGCTAATTATTGCCACAGTCTGCACCACCTATTTATTCAAGTGTATATGTCTGTCTATCATCTGTCTATCTATCGATCTATCTAGCTATCATCTATATATCATCTACCTATTTATCTATGTATCTATCGATCTATCTACCTATCTATCTATGGATCTATCCTTGTCAATTCCCTTATTCATGAATAACTCCCATCGTCTAAACCAGGGGGTCAGAGACTTAGACTGACAGTATTACTTCACAGAGAGGGGCCAAATAAAGTTTGAGGCTCTGACAGCAGGTAGATTAAAATGTGCAGATTGAATGGGCCGAATGGTTCTTACTTGCCGTGAAGTTTCATGTTTCTGTGTAATAATTGGAGCCTTTTATTTGTCACTGGAAAAACCATATATGACAAGTTTGCAAACAATACTTGCTGGGTTAAACCATCAGTCAGTGTAAACCAGGGGTCCTCAAACTTTTTAAACAGGGGGCCAGTTCACTGTCCCTCAGACCGTTGGAGGGCCGGACTACAGTAAAAACAAAAACTATGAACAAATTCCTATGCACACTGCATACATCTTATTTTGAAACAAATCGGGAACTAATACAATATTTAAAATGAAGTAAAGTTAAATCAACAAACTTACTTATTTCAATGGGAATAGTGTGCCAGTCAGATGCCCAGGAATATTATGCCAGTCAGAGCCCAAGAATATTATGCCAGTCAGATGCCCAGGGATATTATGCCAGTCAGATGCCCAGTGATATTATGCCAGTCAGATGCCCAGGAATATTATGCCATTCAGATGCCCAGGAATATTATGCCATTCAGATGTCCAGTAATATTGTACCAGTCAGATGCCCAGGAATATTATGCCAGTCAGAGGCCCAGTAATATTGTACCAGTCAGAGGCCCAGGAATATTATGCCAGTCAGATGCCCAGTAATATTGTACCAGTCAGAGGCCCAGGAATATTGTACCAGTCAGATGCCCAGTAATATTGTACCAGTCAGATGCCCAGGAATATTGTACCAGTCAGATGCCCAGTAATATTTTGCCATTCAGATGCCCAGTAATATTTTGCCATTCAGAAGCCCAGTAATATTATGCCAGTCAGAGCCCAGGAATATTATGCCAGTCAGATGCCCAGTAATATTATGCCAGTCAGAGCCCAGGAATATTATGCCAGTCAGATGCCCAGTAATATTATGCCAGTCATGTATGATCGAGTGTGGATAGTGCAGGTGTGGCTGAAACCCCTCACCCCCTTATCCAAGAAATAATGACACAACACGTAATGTATGGTGAAAAATAGGCCACAGCGATTTATTAAAACATAAATAGAAAATAAGTTAGGGCTGTATCGGCCAACCACCTTAATCTCCATCTCTGGTAGATACAGCCTAACAACCAAAATATATAAAACTGAATCCTTGCCAGCCTACCTTAAATTAAACTATACATAGTGCAACTATCAATCAACCTTTAACCAACCTGAAGTAATAACTCCCCTCCCCCCTCGTCCGAGGGTCTCTTACCCCTTTTCCTTACCAATGCTGACCACCAGCCGACTCCTCGCTCGGTGGGCACGTAAAATTGGTGACTGGTCACCTTACCTAGAGGTTAGGGGAGGGCTGAGCCCCAAACTTCAAACCACTGGGTCGGACTCCTCCTTCCCAATAACAAAAACCTGACCGGCAAGGACATGCCCCCCCTGCCACCGGCACCGCTGTTTTACAGCCTAAAATCAGCGGGAGCCACCCAACCCCAACGCTATGGCCTGTTCCACACCTTCCTGTAATGCCAGGTTAAAGAGATCTAATCCCACTTCCGTAAGGTGCACCCCATCACTCCTGAAATATATAGCTGCATGCCGCTCGAACACTCGGTGACGAATAGCAATGCCCCCAACACTGAGAACGAACTTGGAAATGTGCTTGTTCACCTTAACCCTGCACTTCTCCATTGCTCTCTGGTTGCGAGCTGCACGCCAATAGTTCCGGGGAACCAGCTCGGACCAAACTAACCTAACATCTGGAAACAGCACTAGTAGTCTAGACAGATCCTGCCGAATGAGGTCACACAAACCCCATACCGGAACAGACCCTAAATCATTGCCGCCCAGATGTATCAGCAACACGTCCGGAGCACCCAAGAGCCTGGACAGCTGCACCAGCTCCGGCAGGAGACTTACCCACCGCTGGAGATACTGGTAAGTGCTGAACAGTATGATTTAATCGGAATCACAGAAACGTGGTGGGATGAGACCCACGACTGGTCAGTTAATTTACAAGGTTACTCACTTTTTAGAAAGGACAGAGTAAATAGAAAAGGGGGAGGGATTTGTCTGTATGTAAATCCTAAACTAAAGCCCAGTATTAAAGAAGGTGTGCATGACGTAACTGGAACTGATGTGGAGACACTGTGGGTGGAGATTAGCTTAGACACTAAAAAGAATCGCACATTACTTGTAGGTGTATGCTACAAGCCACCAAATATTAGCATTGATGGAGAAGATCAGCTTTTATTACAAATTGAAAAGGCTGCAAATATGAATGAAGTTCTAATCATGGGAGATTTTAATTACCCAGATATAGATTGGAAGTGTGGCACAACTAGTTCAGCTAGGGGCAGCAAGTTTCTGGACCTGCTTAATAACAAATTTATGGCACAATTAGTAGACACCCCAACTAGAATGGATGCCTGTCTGGATTTGGCAATAACAAACAATGAGGAGCTTATCTCAAACATCCAAATAAGAGAACACTTGGGGAATAGTGACCATTATATGGTCTCATTTGAGATTAATGCAAAAAAGCAAATTGGTAAATACGCCACCAAAACACTTAATTTTAGAAGGGCTAACTTTGATGGACTAAGGGCATTGATTGAACATTTAGACTGGGAACGATTGTTTTCTGGACTAAACACAGAAGACAAGTGGAATGCCTTTAAGCACACATTACAAAAGTACACATCCCAATATATACCTTTGGGAAACAAATGCAAAAGACACAAATCGAAACCAATGTGGCTTACAGGTAACGTGAAACAGGAAGTACAAAACAAGAAAATGGCATTCAAACATTATAAAAACACGGGATCAGCATTATCATTTATAGAGTACAAAGAGGCCAACAAAGCCTGCAAAAAGGCAATTAAAATGGCTAAATTGGAAAATGAGAAAAGGGTTGCCAAGGAGAGTAAAACTAACCCCAAAATGTTTTATAAATATATAAATGGAAAAAAGCTAAAGAGGGAAAATGTTGGGCCCTTGTTATCCCAAATGGGAAATTTGGTAAGTGAGGACAGAGAGAAAGCAGACATTTTAAATACTTTTTTTTCTTCTGTTTATACTAAGGAAGAGCAGATGGATGAGCCCCTGCTACAGGAAGTTACGGAACAGTCACCGCAAACATGGGATTGGCTGACACAGGAAAAAGTGTTTAAGCAATTACACTCTGTTAAGGTAGACAAAGCCCCAGGGCCAGATGGTATACACCCAAGGGTACTTAGAGAGTTAAGCATAATTCTGGCCAGACCACTATTCATGATCTTTAGGGATTCATTCAGTTCAGGTATAGTGCCAACCGACTGGCGAAAGGCGGATGTCATTCCAATATTTAAAAAGGGATCAAAATCTCTGCCAGGTAATTATAGGCCAGTGAGCTTGACATCTGTAGTGGGGAAATTATTTGAAGGATTGCTAAAGGTATACACTCAAGAATACATCTTGAACCAGAATATAATTAGTAAAAGTCAACATGGTTTTGTGAAAGACAAATCTTGTCAAACAAACTTAATAACATTCTATGAAGAAGTCAGTAAAAATATAGATCTAAGTGTGGCAGTTGATGTGATCTATTTGGATTTTGCGAAAGCATTTGATACAGTTCCACACAAAAGGTTACTCTACAAATTGAGAGAAATAGGTTTGGGGGCAAATGTGTGTATGTGGATTGAAAATTGGCTAAAAGATAGAACACAAAGGGTTGTTGTAAATGGAAAATTCTCAAATTGGACAAGGGTATTAAGCGGAGTACCTCAGGGGTCTGTTTTGGGCCCTCTTCTTTTTAATTTGTTTATTAATGATCTGCCACATTGTGCTGAGAGCCATGTCTCCGTGTTTGCGGACGACACTAAATTAGGTAAGGCAATAAAGACTAATCTTGATGTTTTTTCTTTACAGGAAGATTTGGACAGAGTGGGGGACTGGGCAGTAAAGTGGCAAATGAGGTTCAATATAGACAAATGTAAAGTTATGCATTATGGGAAAAATAATAACAAAGCAACATATACGTTAAATGGTTTTTCCCTGGGAAAAACTACTAATGAAAAGGATTTAGGAATAATTATAGACAACAAACTTAGCAACAGTGCCCAATGCCAGTCAGCAGCTGCAAGGGCCAATAAGATATTGGCATGTATAAAACGAGGTATAGATTCACGGGAGGAGGATATCATCTTGCCTCTTTACAAATCAATGGTAAGACCTCACCTTGAATATGCAGTACAGTTCTGGGCACCAGTCCTTAAAAAGGATATTAAGGAACTAGAAAAAGTGCAAAGGAGAGCTACAAAATTAATAAGGGGTTTGGAGGATCTTAGTTATGAAGAGAGACTTAAAAAATTGAATTTATATACGTTAGAAAAAAGGCGTCTCAGAGGGGATATGATAACATTATATAAATATTTGCAGGGCCAATATAAAGAGCTCTCCAGTGACCTGTTCATTAACAGAAAGGTACAAAGAACAAGAGGTCACCCCCTCAGACTGGAAGATATGGATTTCATAGACAGCAAAGGAAGGGATTCTTTACGGTTAGGACAATAAAGTTATGGAACTCACTGCCAAGAGAGGTAGTGCTAGCAAACACAATAGATGCATTTAAAAATGGTTTGGATGTTTTTTTAGGAAAGCAGAACATACAGGGCTATTAATAATAGAATAAGCATTAATAAAAGAGCTTATTGATCCAAGGAGAAATCTGATTGCCTCTTGGAGTCAAGAAGGAATTTTTTCCCCCAGGAGGCAAAATTCGAAATAGCTTCCTTAGGGGTTTTTTGCCTTCTTTTGGATCAAAAGCTGTAATGATAGGTAGAAGGGTTGAACTTGATGGACTTGTGTCTTTTTTCAACCTAAATTACTATGTTACTATGTTACTATGTATTCCCCTGATCCCTATCCAACGGACCTCAGCTACCGCGGGTGGGAATCCCAGGCGTTCCCCCCCAGGGTGAATGGCAGCGCGTTGGCGGGCCCATAAAATGTAGGAGTGGCCTAAGAGCCAAACCTTTCTGACTGTGGAACCTGGGAAGACAGGATGGATGAGACAGCCATGAGTCCCACAGGTCGAATATAGGACACAAAACGCTGCGACCCCCATCTGCCAATCCGCTGTATGGCCCTGTCTGCAAACCCTAACCTGGAGGCTTCGGACGCAGCGCCTATGCGAAATGAGTGACCCCCAAATTGAGCGCTATCAAATCCCAGTCTATCCAATGCCAGCTTGAAAACCCTCACAAATTGATACCTGGATAAGAAAGCCCCATCCCCGTGAACTAGAAGAGGACCCTCAACATATGGCCTAACGCTGTAATATGCGTCAAAGCAGGCCACCGGACACACCAAGGACCCCTGCACTTCCCGAAGGAGAACCCAAGCCCCCTTACCCACAACATCTGTTTTCGAGCGGCGAATCCGAAACCGTAAACCCCCCGGTTCTCTCACCATATCCTTGACCAACAACCCCCCTGAAACACGTTTCGACGGGCTGACCAATTCGCCTATCCTCATTGCCCTGAAAAAGGCTAATGCGAAAGCGAAACGGAACAGTCCTATCTCAAACGCATCCGTACAAACCTCAGGAAGAATCCCGAAAATCTGCGACAGGAGGGCCCCGGACACCGGGAACCTCTGATCTAACCCTCTGGGGCTCCGTCTCCACCCCTTAATAGACTGACGGACCAATAACTCCCTTGTTACATCCCTAAACCCTGAGATTTTAAACCAGAAGCTCAAACCCGCCAATTTAGAAGTTACCCCAGTGACAGAAACTCCAGACCCTTCCCAGGACCACAGCAGCCAAAGCAAGCCCTGGAGCCTCTCCGCATCGGAACTGAAACCCCCACGGGATTGTTCGAAAGCCAACCAGTCGCTCCAGACCTTACCATACTTTGACCACGTGGACTGAGAGACTGAGCGACCAATCCAGTGGGCTACTCGTCCAATCCAAGGCTCCACAGGACCGGAGGACAAGGAGCCCCTTCCGAGTCCGCCCCCGGGGCCGCCGCCCTGAACACCTCCCACTGAAAACGAGAGAGAGCGTCCGCCATTACGTTAGTAACCCCCGGGATATGAACCGCTCTGCAAGATATATTATAATTCAAACAGTGCAACACGAGCTGGCGCAAAAGGCGAATCAGAGGCAGTCAGGTTGTTGATTGCCATCACCACCCCCATGTTATCGCAATGGAACACTACATTCCTAGAGCTCCAAGAAAGTTAAGTTCCTCGTCAGCCCCGCCTCCACCCAATCAAACGGCCAACTGTCAGCGCACCAATGTGTACCCAGCACCGCCCCGAAGCCTACTGACCCCGCGGCATCCGTATAAAGATGAAGATCTCTATTGGAGACTTCGAGGGCCTGCCACAAAGTCCTTCCGTTATAAGAGGCCAAAAACATCTCCCATACCGCTAGGTCCGCTAACAAAGGACGAGTTAGACGAATGAAATGGCGAGGATGCCTTACCCCGGCCGTCGCTCCCGCCAAGCGCCTGTTGAAAACCCTACCCATCGGCATTATCTTGCAAGCGAAGTTAAGCTTCCCCAAGAGGGACTGGAGCTGTTGCAGCCTAATCTTCCTCAAACCCTTAGCTGCAGCAATGTCTGCACGCAAACCCACCAGCTTGTCCTGAGGTAACCTACATTCCCCGGCCACCGAATCCAGTTCTATTCCCAGAAAACTCAAGCAAGTAGTGGGACCTTCCGTCTTATCTGAAGCTAAAGGAACGCCAAAACCCTGCGAAACCACTTTCATCGTGGAGAGCAAATGGTTACAAACGTGTGAATCCCGAGGGCCCACTAGCAAAAAATCATCCAGGTAGTGCAAGACAGAGTCGAAACCCGACTCCTCCCACATCACCCAGTCCATGAAAGAGCTAAAGCACTCGAAATAAAAGCACGATATGGAGCATCCCATTGGAAGGCACATATCCACATAGAACTGACCCTCGAAATAGCACCCCAATAGTTGGTGACACTCGGGGTGCACTGGCAGCAGACGGAATGCTGCTTCCAGGTCTGTTTTTGCCATTAAAGCACCCTGCCCCGCTACGGACCATCCGAACTGCCGAATCAAAAGATGTGTAAGACACCCTGGACAATTCTGCACTGATATCATCATTTACCGAATCCCCAAATGGGAACGACAGATGTTGAATCAGGCAAAATTTTCCCGGATCTTTCTTTGGAACCACCCCGAGAGGAGAAACCCTTAAATTGAGAAGCGGGGGAAACTCAAACGGAATCGCCATACGCCCGAGAGCCACCTCCTTTCCCAAATTTTCCCTGACCACCTCGGGGTGATCCAGCACCGACTTAAGGTTACACAGTGACAGTGATACTGTCCGTTCCTGGAAAGGAATCTTAAAACCCTCCCCAAAACCCCCCAAGAGGATCTCTGCTGCCCTGCGATTATGGTACCTACTTAGCCAGGGTCGCATCGCGTCGAAGTCCACTGGCGTCCTCCCCCTTCTCCCCCATATCTGACTTATCACCCCCTCTGCCGCGTTTGAAACACTTTGTCGCCGGATGTGACCCTCCACAACCGGAACACTCGTGTCGGAAACGACAGCCTGCACCGAACTTGCACTGGCCCTCGTTATATTTCCAACATCCCCCGCTGCGTCGCTGGGTGGCCGGAGGGGTGGTTGTACCTAATCCCCCGGCCCCCCCGAGAAAGGACGCCAAGCCCCCCTGTTGCGTGGCTGGGCGCGTCATAATAGCAAGCCAGAGGCCAATATCCATCTGGTCCCACGATAAACTCGGGCGCACCGCAATACGCTGGCGGAATTGCTCGTCGTACTTCCACCATCCAAGCCCCCAATACACCCTACAAGCTGTCCAAATCATATCCTGGTAGCAGAATAGGGCCGAACACTTATCCGGGAATTTTTCCCCCAACACACTAGCCAGGATTGAAAAAGCCCGTATCCAGTTTCCAAAATTCTTTGGAATCTTACGATAACGGTATTTTTCTTTTTCCCGCTCTGACTCCTTTAAATCCTTGTCTGGGGGGGGAACCTCTTCCAAAGGAAGGAGCGAATATATCTCAAGGTATTCCCCTTTCCATATTCGCTCCCTTACCTCTTGCTTAAGGTGTAAGCCTAGCGGGCCAGACCAACACATGTATGTTGCCCCGTGGGCCATGGGGGCCACGGGTGCCACCTCCGCCAAGGGATCAGAAAGGGGGACCGGGACCACTTGCGCCACTATTGGAGGAAGAGGGGCACTATTACCCTGGGCCCCCACCAAATTAGGCACATTAGCCACTGCCGGTAAGGGTGGTAAGGCCGACCTGCCCGCCAAATCTTCCCCCGCCGGGAACCCTGCGCCCCCTAACCCCACTGGGGCCCCCCACACCCCACCGACTTTTGAGTCCAATACCCCTGCGCACACACACTGCGACCCCCCCTGCGCCTGATCCCAGAGCACCCGCAAACCTTGCAAAAAACTAGCCCATGCCTGATCCTGAGAGCCCTGAGCCCCCAGCCCCCCAAACGGAACACCAGTGCAAGATACGCTACACTCACCCGAAGAGCTGGCAGCAGGACCCCCAGGAGCAGGCAAGATACTCGGAACCGGCATAGCTTGCTGAATCATCAGGTCACCTGCACTCGGCACCGCTGCAGCAGCAGGAGCATGGGCCGGATCCAGCGTAGGGTAGAAAAATTTGAGGCAGTGCAACTCCTAGGACCCTCAGCCGAAGCCCCAACCACAGACCCCACATAAAGTGGCCCAGCATGCGTGGCCCAGGGAGCTGGAGGGTTAACAGGGGAAACCTCATCCCCAGAGGACCCCCCAGAGGACATGGAGAGGGACCCCCCTTGCCCCCCACTGCCCAGAGGTAAGCCCACAGCCCTCCGTTTTTGGGCCCTAGGCCCACTTACTGATCTGGGTGCCCGTCTGTTACTCCTCCGCCTGGAGGAGCGTGAGGCTGTGTCCCAGACCGGAAGCGGGGCTGCCTGGAGCCTCGTGGCAGCCCCGATGACTGCAGCTCCCCCTGTCACGGACCTCCGTGTGGAGGACCGTGTGCTGCGGCCCGTAGAAACGGAAGCCGGAGCAGAGTGAGGGATCTCGCGAGACACCGCGGTTCTCGCGGTTCTCGCGGGAGTAGCAACGGCTGTACTCACCGCACTACCGGATGCTCGCCGTCTCGAGCGGGAGGGGGCATCCACTTCGGGGCTCAAGCGGGCGGGCGGACGGGAGACTCGCCTCACGGATCCGCGGCCCTCAGAAGCGGGAACCACCGCTGGGGCAGCCTTCAACCAGGCCAGTTGTAACAGCAACTGCCTGCCACCATCCACCATCGCTTCAGCCCTCAAGGCATTCAGGATCCCGTCCACATCCATGCCTGAGGCCGTGGGAGACTCCTGAAAAGGTAAGAGAAGAAACTTCAGCAAAACTGAAAAAGATTTTTTAAGATGGCTGCTGGAAGGGGGAGGATATCCTACTTTATATACCCTAATTCCCAGATCCTCCCCCTTCCCCAGCCATGACCTGAATCACTCCCCCACCCTCATACATGTCCTGTCCGCTAAGCTGTGCTTCACTACCAGGATTCTGTGCCCAGTAATATTGTGCCAGTCAGGTGCCCAGTAATATTATACCAGTCAGATGCCCAGTAATATTTTGCCATTCAGGTGCCCAGGAATATTATGTCAGTCAGATGCCCAGTAATATTATGCCAGTCAGTGCCCAGTAATATTATGCCAGTCAGATGCCCAGAAATATTTTGCCATTCAGATGCCCAGTAATATTATGCCAGTCAGATGCCCATTAATATTATGCCAGTCAGATGCCCAGGAATATTATGCCAGTCAGATGCCCAGGAATATTTTGCCAGTCAGATGCCCAGTAATATTTTGCCAGTCAGTGCCCAGTAATATTTTGCCATTCAGATGCCCAGTAATATTTTGCCATTCAGATGCCCAGTAATATTATGCCAGTCAGAGCCCAGGAATATTTTGCCAGTCAGTGCCCAGTAATATTTTGCCATTCAGATGCCCAGTAATATTATGCCAGTCGGTGCCCAGTAATATTTTGCCATTCAGATGCCCAGTAATATTTTGCCAGTCAGATGCCCAGTAATATTTTGCCATTCAGATGCCCAGTAATATAATGCCAGTCAGAGCCCAGGAATATTTTGCCAGTCAGTGCCCAGTAATATTTTGCCATTCAGATGCCCAGTAATATTATGCCAGTCAGAGCCCAGGAATATTTTGCCAGTCAGTGCCCAGTAATATTATGCCAGTCAGATGCCCAGTAATATTATGCCAGTCAGAGCCCAGGGATATTATGCCAGTCAGATGCCCAGTAATATTATGCCAGTCAGAGCCCAGTAATATTATGCCAGTCAGTGCCCAGTAATATTATGCCAGTCAGAGCCCAGTAATATTATGCCAGTCAGATGCCCAGTAATATTATGCCAGTCAGAGCCCAGGAATATTATGCCAGTCAGAGCCCAGTAATATTATGCCAGTCAGAGCCCAGGAATATTATGCCAGTCAGAGCCCAGTAATATTATGCCAGTCAGAGCCCAGTAATATTTTGCCATTCAGATGCCCAGTAATATTATGCCAGTCAGATGCCCAGTAATATTATGCCAGTCAGATACCCAGTAATATTATGCCAGTCAGATGCCCAGTAATATTATACCAGTCAGATGCCCAGGAATATTATGCCAGTCAGATGCCCAGTAATATTATGCCAGTCAGATGCCCAGTAATATTATACCAGTCAGATGCCCAGGAATATTATGCCAGTCAGATGCCCAGTAATATTATGCCAGTCAGATGCCCAGTAATATTATACCAGTCAGATGCCCAGGAATATTATGCCAGTCAGATGCGCAGTAATATTATGCCAGTCAGTGCCCAGTAATATTATGCCAGTCAGAGCCCAGGAATAGTGTGCCAGTCAGATGCCCAGTAATATTATGCCAGTCAGATGCGCAGTAATATTATGCCAGTCAGTGCCCAGTAATATTATGCCAGTCAGAGCCCAGGAATAGTGTGCCAGTCAGAGCCCAGGAATAGTGTGCCAGTCAGATGCGCAGTAATATTATGCCAGTCAGTGCCCAGTAATATTATGCCAGTCAGTGCCCAGTAATATTATGCCAGTCAGAGCCCAGGAATAGTGTGCCAGTCAGATGCCCAGTAATATTATGCCAGTCAGATGCGCAGTAATATTATGCCAGTCAGTGCCCAGTAATATTATGCCAGTCAGAGCCCAGGAATAGTGTGCCAGTCAGAGCCCAGGAATAGTGTGCCAGTCAGATGCGCAGTAATATTATGCCAGTCAGAGCCCAGGAATATTGTGCCAGTCAGAGCCCAGGAATAGTGTGCCAGTCAGATGCCCAGTAATATTGTGCCAGTCAGAGCCCAGTAATATTGTGCCAGTCAGATACCCAGTAATATTATGCCATTCAGATGCTCAGTAATATTGTGCCAGTCAGATGCCCAGTAATATTATACCAGTCAGATGCCCAGTAATATTATGCCAGTCAGATGCCCAGTAATATTGTGCCAGTCAGAGCCCAGGAATATTATGCCAGTCAGATGCCCAGTAATATTGTGCCAGTCAGATGCCCAGTAATATTATACCAGTCAGATGCCCAGTAATATTATGCCAGTCAGATGCCCAGTAATATTGTGCCAGTCAGATGCCCAGGAATATTATGCCATTCAGATGCTCAGTAATATTGTGCCAGTCAGATGCCCAGTAATATTGTGCCAGTCAGATGCCCAGGAATAAAGTGCCATTGCAATGCTCGTTATACCTCCCTCCTCCCCCGCATCCCCATCACTTACCTCCAGCTGCTGTGTCCCCGGCCGGACGCCTTTCGCAGAGTTTCCCTCCTGCACAGCGTAACGTCACATCCGGTCGCGGTGGTTTTTTTTTTCCTTCTTCTTCTGCAGCTGCATCCGCTGCGGCTGCCCCCCAAAAAAAGAAAAAAAAGGTAAACAGTGGGGAGCGGGGGGTGCCGGCATGTGGGACATGTTTGAAACCAGCCAGTGTATTTTACCCCATCAACCCATATATTTTTTAAAAGTAGACACTCTACGCTATTTCATATGGTGGTATTTTTACACTTTCCATGCACTAATTCTACCACCAGCCTTTTTCCAATTTTGTGGTAGTAATTTTTGTGTGTTTTTTTTCCACAAACCTTGTACTTCAGACATGACTTCACAGATTTTGGTATGTGTCACTGCCAAATAACACCCCAATAAGTGTTCAGCAACATCTCTTGAGTACAGGGATACCACCCATGCATAGGTTTGTTGGGTTGTTTGGGGGCTAAAGGGCCACATTTTGAAGGTGCGCATTTCCAACTTGGAATTTTGACATGTAGTCAGCCTGAGCCCATCTTTCATTTGGGACTTTTTTTTTTAAGCCGGACAGTGTATTTTACCCCAAAAAGTATACTGTATATTTTGTAAAAGTAGACACCCTAGGCTATTTTAAATGGTGGTATTTTAACACTTTTCATGCACCAATTCTACCACCAGCCTTTGTCAAAGTTTGTGAGGCACGGTCGTTGGCTTCCTGAGCACATGTGTGCAGGGCAGCAGCCATTTTTAAATGGCTGCTACGATCACTCCGGGGAGTGATCGCAGCGCGCCCCTGCACTTTTTTGGGGTGTTGCACAATTCCTCTACATAGAGGCATTGTAGCAACACTGATAGAGTAAAGAAAGAGACCGCTGCTCGCTTTCTTTACTCGATTTAGTGCATGACGTGCCAGGCACGTCAGTTGTCGGCAAGTCCACGATGTGCCGTGACGTGCCTGGCACGTCATCTGTCATGAAGGGGTTAAACAATATCTAACCGGTCAAAGACTGGAGGCGACTACTGCAAATGTTCTAGTATTACATCATACTTCCTTTATACTGGCACAATGTATAAAAATTATTCGATGTTTCATTCGTCGAAATGCTGCTAAGTCTGATAGCTGCACAGTCTAATGGGGCTATTCATTAATAGGTGATTTGAGGTGAATAGCAGGTGAGTTGAAGTGAATAGAGTTCACTTAGCGGATGGAGGGGTTTGTTTACAAAGCACAATGTATAGCTGAATTAATGAGATGAAATGTTAAACTCACCTGCTATTCCCTTCAACTCACCTGCTATTCCCTTCAACTCACCTGCTATTCCCTTCAACACTTGATCATAAATATGATAAATCATAAATATGATAAAAGCCATTGCATCTTTTTGTCCCTACTCCGACACTTGCAAATGTGACTTTCTTGGTTCGGAGTATCTCCTGAACAAAAATGTTTTGTCTGGGGGGAGAATGTCTCCTCTGATAATTATAAAAAATATATATTTTTGACATAAGTTACGGCATAAATTATTATTATAATATGTTACATTCATGCAGATATGTATCATCATTCAGCATGGCTCGCAGGCTCTCTGGGGGTATTTTGCTTATTTTAAGGAGGGGGGGGTTGCTTTGATATTCGTGTAACACAATGATACAATAAGTGGAATGGATGTGTTCCCTGTTTGTTTATTTAAAAAATAAAATAAAGATTTCAACCCCAACACATTTCTGGTTCTACTTTATTTTTTAAAGAACTTTGTAAACAGAAGTAGCCTGTGGCATTTATTCCAATGTGTTCCTTTAGCCAGTATGACCTGGTGCCATTGGTTCTGGGTGTTCTTGTGTGTTTTGAAGACACTGACAAACAGTGGCCACATGTGGTACTGCAAACAGAAGGAAAACTGAACAAATCCTGAAGTTCAAAGCAATTCCCAGACCTGTTGTCACTATCTGCAGTCTTCTTCTGTGAACTGGTGTGCACATTATCAGATAGCAGCAAAGTGGAAAGAATCACATATCCTGGCATTAAAGAGAGCCACATCACCCTGACATTGAAGAGAGCCACATCACCCTGACATTAACGAGAGCCACATTATACTGACATTAATGAGAACCACAGTATCCTGACATTAAAGAGAGACACATCATCCTGATATTAAAGAGAGCCACATCACCCTGACATTAAAGAGAGCCACATTACCCTGACATTAAAGAGAGCCACAGTATCCTGACATTAAAGAGAGCCATGTCATCCTGACATTAAAGAAAGCCACATCACCCTGACATTAACGAGAGCCATGTCATCCTGACATTAACGAGAGCCACAGTATCCTGACACTAAAGAGAGCCACATCATCCTGACATTAACGAGAGCCATGTCATCCTGACATTAAAGAAAGCCACATCACCCTGACATTAACGAGAGCCATGTCATCCTGACATTAAAGAAAGCCACATCACCCTGACATTAACGAGAGACACATTATACTGACACTAAAGAGAGCCACAGGATACTGACATTAAAGAGAGACACATCATCCTGACATGAAAGAGAGACACATTATCCTGACATTAAAGAGAACCACAGTATCCTGACACTAAAGAGAGCCACAGGATACTGACATTAAAGAGAGACACATCATCCTGACATTAAAGAGAGTCACATCATCCTGACATTAAAGAGAGCCACAGTATCCTGACATTAACACACAGAAAAATAATTCCCCAGCCACTGACAGGGGATTTTTAATTTTTATCCAAGGGTGGAGATAAGGAGTAATTGCTCCTCCCCCTGAGCAGCATTGTGTGATCACACAAGTTGTGTTCCTTTGAGTGCCGGGGTAAGTCCTGGGTACAAAGTGGGTTCTGAGGGTAAGATTGTGAGTGCAAGTTTGGGTGCTGGGGTAAGTCATGTGACTGTAAAGAGGGTTCTGGAGCAAGTCCTTAGTGCAAAGTGTGTGCTGGGGTAAGTCCCTAGTGCAAATCTGGGTGCTAGGGTAAGTCCTGGGTGCAAAGTGGCTGCTGGGGATAAGATTGTGATTGCAATTTTGGGTGCTGAGGTAAGTCATGTGACTGTAAAGAGGATTCTGGAGCAAGTCCTTAGTGCAAAGTGGATGCTGGGGTAAGTCCTGTGAGAACAAATGGGTGCTGGAGCAATTTCTGAGTGCAAATTTGGGTGCTGTGAGTGCCTAAATGCAAATCTAGGTGCATAACATGTATGCAGTATTGTGGAGGTAGCACCTTCCAGGCTACCATGTTGCAGAGCTGGTTCTCCATGACCTGGCGGCACTGATTGGTTTGTGGCATCTATGATGTTGAACATATTGCCAGAAAGGGACAAAGCTTCTGACTCAGTCCAATGTTATTGATGGCCGCACACACCAATGACGGAGCGCTGTGCATGGGATGGAAGCCCCTTAGTCTTAAAGCAAAAGATACGCACTATTGGTGACTGGTACTGTATGAAGTATGAAAATGCAGCAGAAGGGGTTAATTGTTTCTCCATATTGATTAGGATTTGAAGTGTAGCCATTATGTGCACTGTACATTAACCGATAAAGGGAGATAAGAGCTCACATCGGTCTTATGTATAACAATAAGGGAGCATACGTTTATGGCTTTTGCAGGAATTTGGTTGAACATCCACCATTAATGAACCTTGGCCCCATTCCTGGTTGTAAATATTATGAGAATTATACCTTGCCGTCTACTGACGTCCGTAGATGCCAATTCCAGCCATTGCTTTCTCTATACACAAGCAAAGTCCTCATCAGTGAACCACTGACCTACCAGAAGTGCCTCCGGGAGCCAGGGTCATGATCATGATGTCAAACTCTATTTTTAATGCATCTCCACTATTGTCTGACTCTGTTAAGCCCTTAATAATTATTTTACATCCCATCCCACCACCAAAATAATGACACAAAATCTGGTAAACTAGCAGAGGTGAAAATAGCTTGCAATGATGATGTAAACGAGATGAGAGGCCAACGGTGAAACTGAAATATACCCCACAATTCCAGGGACACGTGTTACACGTGCTGCAGAAAGATCATGCAAATGTGCAGCCCGCCAGTATTTAGGTTGCACATGTGTCCCTGGAAACATGTTTGCAACTTTTTCATGGTATCTCTAGCAGACTCTGTGTGTTTGCCTGTTTGTGTGACTGTGTGTATGACTGTGTTTGTCTGTTTGTGTGATAGTATGTGTGTGACTACGATTATGACTGTATGTGTGTGACTGTGAGTGTGACTGTATGTGTGTGACTGTGTGTATAACTGGGTGTTTGCAGGGAAAATGAATTTGAGGTTGTTGGTTGTTGGCTCCTCATTGTCTGGTTGCAGCTTGCTGTTATAGGGTTAATTGAGAGGAGGTTTAATTGTACCTCTTCCAACATATTTAAAAGGTTTTTGGTAGCAGTATAAACTGCTTTGAGTGCCCACTATATAGGAGGTGAGAGTAGGTTCTCGCCCTATTGAGAGTGTGCCTTGACGTGGCGGGTGAGCTTAATTATGCTTTGGCCAATGCATATAACCAAAACCTCTCATTTATTTTATGTTTATATATTTGTTGCCAACTTTATTAGGGTGAGAAGCGCTGACAGTTTTGTTTTTTTTGTATAACTGTGTGTTTGTCTGCTTGTGTGACTGTATGTTTTTAACTGCATGTTTGTCTGTTTGTGTGACTATATGTGTGATCGTGTGTATGACTGTATGTGTGTGACTGTGTTTATGACTGTATGTGTGTGACTTTGTGTATGACTGTATGTGTTTAGCTACATGCATGACAGTATGTGTTCAACTGCGTGTATGACTGTGTGTTTGTGTGACTGTATGTGTGTGACTGCGTGTATGACTGTATGTGTTTAACTGCATGTCTGGCTGTATGTGTTTAACTGCATGTATGACTTTGTGTTTGTTTGTATGACTGTTTGTGTGTTACTGCGTGTATGACTGTAGGTGTGTGACTGTGTGTATGATTCTGTATGTTTGTGTACAGTTGCCACCAGGTGTATTTAACCTACAGGCTGGTAAAAAAAAAATGTGTTTAGGCCAGTTTTAAGTGTGTGGAGGCAATAGCATGGCTGTTATTTTTTGGAAGAAAAGGTGACAAACTTACTTCTCACATTAATATCGCAAAGTCCTTATTTCTGCTCATACACCCAGCTCCTTTCTCACACATTTCACCATGCCCTCTGCTCCCCCCACGCTCGTGTTCCTCATTATAAGCCTCAACCCTTTGAATGTATTTAGCTTTCATGTGCTGAAATATTTTAACTTGTCTACAGGGAAAAAATTTGATAAAATCGAATTTTTTTACTTTAAAAAAAAAAAAAAACAACAAACAACACTTTTATATAATGTAACTTTAAAAAAAAAAAGCAAACTTGGTTTACTAGTAGTTACTGTGATTCTTCCCTCCTCCCCCTTTCTCCTCCCCACATTCTAACCTCCCCCTTTCTCCTCCCCACATTCTAACCTCCCCCTTTCGCCTCCCCGCATTCTAACCACCCCCTTTCTCTGCTCCACATTCCCTACCCACCTTGCTCCTCCCCTCTCCATGACATTCACCATTCACCTCTCTCCTTATTCCTGATTGGAAAGGATTGTTATGGCTTCAATAAAAGAGGATTTTGCCCCTTGGAAGACCAGTGTGACGCACAAGCCAGCTCTAAATGTATAAACAGGATTATATTCAGATATCTACTCCTCCAAATAAAACAATAAAAAACACAATTTGTGCATAGCTTTATTGGGGACAACGTCTACGCTCCAATCCCAGGAATGAATTTCATGCCAAGTGTACGTCCTCTGGGATTAATCACAATGCAAACTACATGCAACAATGTTAACATTTAACAGGGAAGCCGACATAATGAGCGGAAGGATTAAATAAAAAAAATATATATATATCCAACTGATTTAATCACTTGCACGGCTTTAAAAGCTTTGTGGTGGGCTAGAAAAAAAATCTAGAGAGAGCTGTCGCTGCCTATAGGAAAGTGTTAATCCATGCATTTATGTCCAGGCTAAGAATAAAAAAAATGATTGCAAATGATCTATACATTGTATCAGCAAAACTGCACATAAATGTCAAAATTGGGAGAAAAATGTCTTTTAAATATGCCTGCGAAGTCTCCTGCTTATGACATCACCTGTGGCACGGTATGCAAATTACTGATTTCCCATTGCAGTTCATTTGCATAACAAGCCTACAAGCCTGAGAAGGGCTACTAAACTGGTTCATGGGTTTGAAGGATAAAACTTACCAGGAAAGGTTAAAGCATCTTAACATGTATAGCTTGGAGGAAAGACGTAACAGAGGGGATATGATAGAAACATTTAAATACATAAAGGGAATCAACACAGTAAAGGAAGAGAGTATATTTAAAAGAAGAAAAACTACCACAACTAGAGGACATAGTCTTAAATTAGAGGGGCAACGATTTAAAAGTAATATCAGGAAGTATTACTTTACTGAGAGGGTAGTTGATGTATGGAATAGTCTTCCAGTGGAAGTGGTAGAGGTTAATACAGTGAAGGAGTTTAAGCATGCATGGGATAGGTATAAGGCTATCCTAGATATAAGATAAGGCCAGGGACTAATGAAAGTATTACTTTACTGAGAGGATAGTGGGTGCATGGAATAGTCTTCCAGTAGAAGTGGTAGAGGTTAATACAGTGAAGGAGTTTAAGCATGCGTGGGATAGGTATAAGGCTATCCTAGATATAAGATAAGGCCAGGGACTAATGAAAGTATTACATTACTGAGAGGGTAGTGGATGTATGGAATAGTCTTCCAGCCGAAGTGGTAGAGGTTAATACAGTGAAGGAGTTTAAGCATGCATGGGATAGACACAAGGCTATCCTAGATATAAGATAGGGAACTGGGGACTAATAAAAGTATTACTTTCATGAGAGGGCAGTGGATGCATGGAATAGTCTTCCAGTAGAAGTGGTAGAGGTAAACACAGTGAAGGAGTTTAAGCATGCATGGGATAGGTATAAGGCTATCCTAGATATAAGATAAGGCCAGGGACCAATGAAAGTATTACTTTACTGAGAGGGTAGTGGATGCATGGAATAGCCTTCCAGTGCAAGTGGTAGAGGTTAATACAGTGAAGGAGTGTAAGCATGCATGGGATAGGTATAAGGCTATCCTAGATATAAGATAAGGCCAGGGACTAATGAAAGTATTACATTACTGAGAGGGTAGTGGATGCATGGAATAGACTTCCAGTAGAAGTGGTAGAGGTTAATACAGTGAAGGAGTGTAAGCATGCGTGGGATAGGCACAAGGCTATCCTAGACATAAGATAAGGCCAGGGACTAATGAAAGTATTACATTACTGAGAGGGTAGTGGATGTATGGAATAGCCTTCCAGCAGAAGTGGTAGAGGGTAATACAGTGAAGGAGTTTAAGCATGCGTGGGATAGGTATAAGGCTATCCTAGATATAAGATAAGGCCAGGGACTAATGAAAGTATTACATTACTGAGAGGGTAGTGGATGTATGGAATAGCCTTCCAGCAGAAGTGGTAGAGGGTAACACAGTGAAGGAGTTTAAGCATGCGTGGGATAGGCACAAGGCTATCCTAGATATAAGATAAGGCCAGGGACTAATGAAAGTATTACTGTACTGAGAAGGTAGTGGATGTATGGAATATCCTTCCAGCCGAAGTGGTAGAGGTTAATACAGTGAAGGAGTTTAAGCATGCGTGGGATAGGCTCAAGGCTATCCTAGATATAAGATAGGGAACTGGGGACTAATAAAAGTATTACTTTACTGAGAGGGTAGTGGATGCATGGAATAGCCTTCCAGTGCAAGTGGTAGAGGTTAATACAGTGAAGGAGTGTAAGCATGCATGGGATAGGTATAAGGCTATCCTAGATATAAGATAAGGCCAGGGACTAATGAAAGTATTACATTACTGAGAGGGTAGTGGATGCATGGAATAGACTTCCAGCAGAAGTGGTAGAGGGTAATACAGTGAAGGAGTTTAAGCATGCGTGGGATAGGCACAAGGCTATCCTAGATATAAGATAGGGAACTGGGGACTAATAAAAGTATTACTTTACTGAGAGGGTAGTGGATGTATGGAATAGCCTTCCAGCAGAAGTGGTAGAGTGTAATACAGTGAAGGAGTTTAAGCATGCGTGGGATAGGCACAAGGCTATCCTAGCTATAAGATAAGGCCAGGGACTAATGAAAGTATTACATTACTGAGAGGGTAGTGGATGTATGGAATAGCCTTCCAGCAGAAGTGGTAGAGGGTAACACAGTGAAGGAGTTTAAGCATGCGTGGGATAGGCACAAGGCTATCCTAGATATAAGATAAGGCCAGGGACTAATGAAAGTATTACTGTACTGAGAAGGTAGTGGATGTATGGAATATCCTTCCAGCCGAAGTGGTAGAGGTTAATACAGTGAAGGAGTTTAAGCATGCGTGGGATAAGCTCAAGGCTATCCTAGATATAAGATAGGGAACTGGGGACTAATAAAAGTATTACTTTACTGAGAGGGTAGTGGATGTATGGAATAGCCTTCCAGTAGAAGTGGTAGAGGGTAATACAGTGAAGGAGTTTAAGCATGCGTGGGATACGTATAAGGCTATCCTAGATATAAGATAAGGCCAGGGACTAATGAAAGTATTACTTTACTGAGAGGGTAGTGGATGTATGGAATAGTCTTCCAGTAGAAGTGGTAGAGGTTAATACAGTGAAGGTGTTTAAGCATGCGTGGGATAGGTATAAGGCTATCCTAGATATAAGATAGGGAACTGGGGACTAATAAAAGTATTACTTTACTGAGAGGGTAGTGGATGTATGGAATAGTCTTCCAGCGGAAGTGGTAGAGGTTAATACAGTGAAGGAGTTTAAGCATGCGTGGGATAGGTATAAGGCTATCCTAGATATAAGATAAGGCAAGGGACTAATGAAATTATTGCATTACTGAGAGGGTAGTGGATGTATGGAATAGTCTGCCAGTAGAAGTGGTAGAGGTTAATACAGTGAAGGAGTTTAAGCATGCGTGGGATAGACACAAGGCTATCCTAGATATAAGATAAGGCCAGGGACTAATGAAAGTATTACTTTACTGAGAGGGTAGTGGATGCATGGAATAGTCTTCCAGTAGAAGTGGTAGAGGTAAACACAGTGAAGGAGTTTAAGCATGCATGGGATAGGCACAAGGCTATCCTAGATATATGATAAGGCCAGGGACTAATGAAAGTATTACTTTACTGAGAGGGTACTGGATGTATGGAATAGTCTTCCAGTAGAAATGGTAGAGGTTAATACAGTGAAGGAGTTTAAGCATGCATGGGATAGGTATAAGGCTATCCTAGATATAAGATACGATCAGGGACTAATGAAAGTATTACTTTACTGAGAGGGTAGTGGATGTATGGAATAGTCTTCCAGTAGAAGTGGTAGAGGTTAATACAGTGAAGGAGTTTAAGCATGCATGGGATAGGTATAAGGCTATCCTAGATATAAGATAAGGCCAGGGACTAATGAAAGTATTACATTACTGAGAGGGTAGTGGATGCATGGAATAGCCTTCCAGTCGAAGTGGTAGAGGTTAATACAGTGAAGGAGTTTAAGCATGCGTGGGATAGGCACAAGGCTATCCTAGATATAAGATAAGGCCAGGGACTAATGAAAGTATTACATTACTGAGAGGGTAGTGGATGCATGGAATAGTCTTCCAGTAGAAATGGTAGAGGTTAATACAGTGAAGGAGTTTAAGCATGCGTGGGATAGGCACAAGGCTATCCTAGATATAAGATAAGGCCAGGGACTAATGAAAGTATTACATTACTGAGAAGGTAGTGGATGTATGGAATAGCCTTCCAGTAGAAGTGGTAGAGGTTAATACAGTGAAGGAGTTTAAGCATGCATGGGATAGGTATAAGGCTATCCTAGATATAAGATAAGGTCAGGGACTAATGAAAGTATTACTTTACTGAGAGGGTAGTGGATGTATGGAATAGTCTTCCAGTAGAAGTGGTAGAGGTTAATACAGTGAAGGAGTTTAAGCATGCGTGGGATAGGTATAAGGCTATCCTAGATATAAGATAGGGAACTGGGGACTAATAAAAATTTATTTAGAAAATTGGGCTGACTGGTTCTTATCTGCCGGTGACACATTCTATGTTTCTAAACCGCAAGTGATGTCATACACAGGAGACTTCCACAGACACATTTAAAAACACAATTTCATCTATCCTAGATCATTTTCAATATTTTTTTTTATTCCCTACATTCACAGCACCGTCTGTGTCAAGGTGATATAGTTAATTGAAAGCCAATAGACCTGACTCTTTTTTTTATCTGTTTAATAATTTGTTCATGTCTGTTTCCTTTTCCTTTATTTCTCTGCACCGTATACAACATCAAAGTAGTTATCAGTGGTATTTATTTCCCGTCTCCATCCCGATTCCTTTTCTGTATTTCTAAACATTCTAAACACAATATATATATATCTATCTGTTCAGACCTTTGGGGTTACTCGTTCAGTTCCCAGCTGGGTTGACTCAGTCGGTTCTCCTTCAGAGGTAGATAAAATGAGTGCCATGACATTGGGTAATAGTGACATCCCCTGGATGAACTTGGAAACCAGAGAATAACCGAATGGACCTTTCTTGTTTAAACACTTTGTTATTATTATAATATAAGTGCAAAACTAAGGCCAACATATCATAATTTGAATTCTAGATGAAGGGGAGAAAATTTCAAGCTCAGCTACTTTGGCCTTAATTTTACAATACACTTTTCAATTCCCTGCCTTTCCCTCCTTCATGAATAACGCACTATTTGTCCTTTGGTGGAAAACGTAGCAGCTCATCGCAGAAAGTTCATTGCGGGGTCGCGTACAAGGTGAGTATTATTAGGGGTTAGTAGAAATGTGATATACACAGCGCCTATTTTATGAAATCAAAGTGAACCCTTTACCAAAAAAAAAAAATATTTAAAAAATTATTATAAACGTATACAAACCCAGCGATACACTGATTGAGGATATTGACAATGAATTATCTCAGTGGATTGGACAGATGAGTCTCATTGAGAAAATAAGCTGCTAGTCTTTATGAGAAAACAGTGGGACAAGCCACTGTAAAGGGAAACAGAATGGGAAGGTGAGTAGACAGCGCTTGGCAGTTAAACAGAGTAAGTGTCAATCAATATAAAAAAACCAAAGATAGTAAATTAATATAAAATATATAAATTTAATAATATATAAAAACAAATGCAATATATAAATACATATAGAAAAAATATACACAAATGTAACAAAAAAATGATAAATTGTTAAAAACAAGAAACAATGATATGTGCCTTTAAATACAAATGAACAGACACAGATACAAATGTAACCACAGGCAGAGTATCAAATTCACTTGCTGATTAGGTTAGCAAAATACCATGAATAGTACATGGATACAAAAACGTGCTGGTCAGTAAGGAAGGAAGAATTTAGAACCTGGCCAGGTAACTTCACTTGCCAGGAGAGACGCATTTAGTTCAGCATGCTGGTCTGTTTGCTTAGAGGCTGAAGAAGTTCCCCGAACGAAACGCGTCCCTCCTGTTAAGTGAAGTTACCTGGCCAGGTTCTAAATACTAAAATAAACTTACCTTTAGATATGAAATGTCCCGCGATGAAATCTCCCGCGACGGGCTGTCGTGTGGTGAAGTGAGGGCGGTGAAGCAGCGATGAAGTGTCCCATCCCCATGTGTGATGTCTCTAGTGGGGAGCAACTTATTCAGTTATTGTGTTGGTGTGTATCCTCAATATGCTTTATTGATCCACTGACAAACTGTAAAGGAAAGAACTGGAACACCTGACCAAAAGCCAATGGGGCTCGAAATGCAGAGGGGATATGGGGAAAAAAAAAAAAAAACGCTTGATATGTGTGACCTGAGAGAATGTGCCCATTTAACCCAAGATAGGAATAATAGCCATGAGACTCAGTAAGCATGGCAGCGATATATAAAACATGCGTCAATATAACAGCAGAGAAGGGCATAGACATAAATATCATAATTATAACGCATAACATAGCTCTAATATATTATAGATAAAGAAAATATACAGAAAATTCCATTACAAAACAACCGGTTTGCCATTATTATAATAAACATTCCACAACGTTCAAAGTGGCTCTGTCGCCTCAGAGAACTCTCACAATCGACATATACAAAGAAATGGATTATATTCTATTCATTTTTTTTGGTGGGGACAGCTGCAGAAGCAAGCAAGTTGTCATCAGGGATGGAAAAAGGAAAGTGCAAGGGATCAGAATCTCGAATTGTCTCTCTGTAAATTATTGGCAAGGTTTCGCCTTGAAAAATTTGAAAAAAAGTAAAATAATCCTAAATGTTTACAGTATGTATGTATTAAAATGCAGATATATGGATTAAAGACATCAACACCCAAACAAGTAGAATTGAGCTTCATAAACCCACTGTCTCTATCTCTACATTATTTGTTTTCTTTCATTAAAACATTTCTAGTTAAAACATCTACTCCTCATGCAATCTTAAAAATAAATATCGATTTTTAGCTAATTACATATATATGGCTTTTAAAGTGCCCTGACTTCCAATTAGAGAAACCTTAACAAGTGAAAGGATTGGTACAGGGCTCGACCCTAGATAAGTTAAAGCAAAAAAAAAAAAACTATCAAAAGGTGTGTGGGTGGGGGTTGGGAGGGGGGGGCAAGGTGGAGCCCTGAAATTGGAATACAATATTATTCTACAAAAAGTATTTTATTCCAATTTCGGTCTAACAACTAGTACCTTTTAAGTGGACTCTGGAGAAAGTGTCCCCTTCAACTCCCACCCCTTTTACCAGTTTAAGTTTAATTTATAGATGCAAAGTATCTGGATATTGCCAGTAGAGGATATTTTCAGGGATACCAGCGGAAAAACTTTTTTGTGGGAGGAGGAGGAGGGGTGAAACATAGAAACATAGAATGTGTCCCCTGCAGATAAGAACTATTGGGCCCATCTAGTCTGCCCAATTTTCCAAATCCTTTTTTTTTTTTTTTTAAATATATAAATCTTTATTGTGATTTTCTGTATCAAAAATTTTCAATATATAAAAAAAATTTCAATATTTCTTTCTAACATTGTTTGCACAGAAAATAAATTTCCTTAAACATAAACACACCATTATTTTCCTGTAGATCAATTTACAGGACCATAATACATTTAAGACATTACTTAAAAAAAAAAACATATATTAGGATGAAAAAGCACTCTGACACAAACCAACGCGCTACGCTCACGGGGGTCCGAGGGAGGGCCTGTTGTAACTAGCCAGGGAGGAGGAGGATTTTTTTCTCTTTTTTTCCCTTCTCTCTCTTCTTCCTTTTCCGATACACACGGCCCTAACACACCTGGGTATTGATTTTGGTCACATCACAGATCCCGGGCTAGTAAATCCATACATTTGTTCCATTTTGCCACATTCGTCATATTCTTGGATTGATGGAGGGAGATACCTCTCTCCATTTTTAATTGGAATTCTAATTGTATTTTTATCTCCCTCCAGCCAGGGATCTGCGGTGTTCTCCATTTCCTACCTATTAAGATCTTTATCACGGACATAAAGTGAAGCACAAAGGCTTTTTGACATTCTTTAGTACACGGGAGATTTAAATGGAGAAGAATGATATCAGGCTTATTTGGAAGCTGAATATTAGTCAGATTCTCTAGTTTTATCAACATTTCCTTCCACATTGTTTTAAGAGGTGGACAAGACCACCAAATATGTAGCTAAACTGTATATTTCCTTGGATACCCTCAAGAATACAAATAAGAGGGATCCCTCAATGGATATAAAGTGAGGAAAAAGAAGAAAAAAAAAAAGGTCACATATATTATAAATGCAATAAAAAAAATGCAATAAAAAACGTGAAAAAAGTTGAATGTGAAGAAAAAATAAATATATGTGATGATCCAACACTTATAAGTGTACAAATATTACCATATATTGTAATCCAGATCTGTATTAGATGTATACAATTCTGTGAAGAAAATAATAACAGAAAAAAACAATGGTGCAGTATATCTGATAATAATAAACACAATAATCGAGATTGAAATGACTCACAAGGAGCTACACTTGTGAGTCATTTCAATCTCGATTATTGTGTTTATTATTATCAGATATACTGCACCATTGTTTTTTTCTGTTATTATTTTCTTCACAGAATTTTATACATCTAATACAGATCTGGATTACAATATATGGTAATATTTGTACACTTATACGTGTTGGATCACCACATATATTTATTTTTTCTTCACATTCAACTTTTTTCACGTTTTTTATTGCATTTTTTTATTGCATTTATAATATATGTGACCTTTTTTTTTTTTTCTTTTTCCTCACTTTAAATTCATTATTCACACTTGCAATATTGTTTTAGTGTGCTCACTTTGTATTATTTGTATTATTTTCTGTGTCATATACAGTGTACAGTGCGCTGAATAACCCCCCCCCCCCCCCTGTTTTTCACTTTGTTCACTAAACACAGCGCTGTGTCTGTGTTTTTGGTTTGACAGCAAGTACAGATAGTGACTAGTTATAGTTTGAGACTGTTTTTTGATTGCTCTTCCAGCACTTTTTTCTTTTCAATAGATATAACCAACAGGATAAAAACGATAAGAGTTAAAGATCAATGAAATTTTACTGGAGAAAGCTAATAAAAACCTAGCCAGATTTAAAACCTTATGGTATTACAAAGGGAATAAAACAGACAAACTAATGACACAGAGATTAAAAAAACAGAAAGCTAAAAGGCAAATCTCTGTAATAAGAACAGACCAGGGAATAGTGATGACCCCTGCTAAGATAGCAGAAACGTTCCAGAATGTTTATCAATCAATTTTCCAGATACTTTTATTAGTCCCCAGTTCCCTATCTTATATCTAGGATAGCCTTATACCTATCCCACGCATGCTTAAACTCCCTCACTGTATTAACCTCTACCACTTCTACTGGAAGACTATTCCATGCATCCACTACCCTCTCAGTAAAGTAATACTTTCATTAGTCCCTGGCCTTATCTTATATCTAGGAAAGCCTTATACCTATCCCAATCATGCTTAAACTCCTTCACTGTATTAACCTCTACCACTTCTGCTGGAAGGCTATTCCATGCATCCACTACCCTCTCAGTAATGTAATACTTTCATTAGTCCCTGACCTTATCTTACATCTAGGATAGCCTTATACCTATCCCACGCATGCTTAAACTCCTTCACTGTGTTTACCTCTACCACTTCTACTGGAAGACTATTCCATACATCCACTACCCTCTCAGTAATGTAATACTTTCATTAGTCCCTGGCCTTATCTTATATCTAGGATAGCCTTATACCTATCCCAATCATGCTTAAACTCCTTCACTGTATTAACCTCTACCACTTCTACTGGAAGGCTATTCCATGCATCCACTACCCTCTCAGTAAAGTAATACTTTCATTAGTCCCTGGCCTTATCTTATATCTAGGATAGCCTTATACCTATCCCATGCATGCTTAAACTCCTTCACTGTGTTTACCTCTACCACTTCTACTGGAAGGCTATTCCATACATCCACTACCCTCTCAGTAATGTAATACTTTCATTAGTCCCTGGCCTTATCTTATATCTAGGATAGCCTTGTGCCTATCCCATGCATGCTTAAACTCCTTCACTGTAATAACCTCTACCACTTCTACTGGAAGACTATTCCATACATCCACTACCCTCTCAGTAAAGTAATACTTTCATTAGTCCCTGGCCTTATCTTATATCTAGGATAGCCTTATACCTATCCCACGCATGCTTAAACTCCCTCACTGTATTAACCTCTACCACTTCTACTGGAAGACTATTCCATGCATCCACTACCCTCTCAGTAAAGTAATACTTTCATTAGTCCCTGGCCTTATCTTATATCTAGGATAGCCTTATACCTATCCCAATCATGCTTAAACTCCTTCACTGTATTAACCTCTACCACTTCTGCTGGAAGGCTATTCCATGCATCCACTACCCTCTCAGTAATGTAATACTTTCATTAGTCCCTGACCTTATCTTATATCTAGGATAGCCTTATACCTATCCCACGCATGCTTAAACTCCTTCACTGTGTTTACCTCTACCACTTCTACTGGAAGACTATTCCATACATCCACTACCCTCTCAGTAATGTAATACTTTCATTAGTCCCTGGCCTTATCTTATATCTAGGATAGCCTTATACCTATCCCAATCATGCTTAAACTCCTTCACTGTATTAACCTCTACCACTTCTACTGGAAGGCTATTCCATGCATCCACTACCCTCTCAGTAATGTAATACTTTCATTAGTCCCTGGCCTTATCTTATATCTAGGATAGCCTTATACCTATCCCATGCATGCTTAAACTCCTTCACTGTGTTTACCTCTACCACTTCTACTGGAAGGCTATTCCATACATCCACTACCCTCTCAGTAATGTAATACTTTCATTAGTCCCTGGCCTTATCTTATATCTAGGATAGCCTTGTGCCTATCCCATGCATGCTTAAACTCCTTCACTGTAATAACCTCTACCACTTCTACTGGAAGACTATTCCATACATCCACTACCCTCTCAGTAAAGTAATACTTTCATTAGTCCCTGGCCTTATCTTATATCTAGGATAGCCTTATACCTATCCCACGCATGCTTAAACTCCTTCACTGTGTTTACCTCTACCACTTCTACTGGAAGACTATTCCAGACATCCACTACCCTCTCAGTAATGTAATACTTTCATTAGTCCCTGGCCTTATCTTATATCTAGGATAGCCTTATACCTATCCCAATCATGCTTAAACTCCTTCACTGTATTAACCTCTACCACTTCTACTGGAAGGCTATTCCATGCATCCACTACCCTCTCAGTAAAGTAATACTTTCATTAGTCCCTGGCCTTATCTTATATCTAGGATAGCCTTATACCTATCCCATGCATGCTTAAACTCCTTCACTGTGTTTACCTCTACCACTTCTACTGGAAGGCTATTCCATACATCCACTACCCTCTCAGTAATGTAATACTTTCATTAGTCCCTGGCCTTATCTTATATCTAGGATAGCCTTGTGCCTATCCCATGCATGCTTAAACTCCTTCACTGTAATAACCTCTACCACTTCTACTGGAAGACTATTCCATACATCCACTACCCTCTCAGTAAAGTAATACTTTCATTAGTCCCTGGCCTTATCTTATATCTAGGATAGCCTTATACCTATCCCACGCATGCTTAAACTCCCTCACTGTATTAATCTCTACCACTTCTACTGGAAGACTATTCCATGCATCCACTACCCTCTCAGTAAAGTAATACTTTCATTAGTCCCTGGCCTTATCTTATATCTAGGATAGCCTTATACCTATCCCAATCATGCTTAAACTCCTTCACTGTATTAACCTCTACCACTTCTGCTGGAAGGCTATTCCATGCATCCACTACCCTCTCAGTAATGTAATACTTTCATTAGTCCCTGACCTTATCTTATATCTAGGATAGCCTTATACCTATCCCACGCATGCTTAAACTCCTTCACTGTGTTTACCTCTACCACTTCTACTGGAAGACTGTTCCATACATCCACTACCCTCTCAGTAATGTAATACTTTCATTAGTCCCTGGCCTTATCTTATATCTAGGATAGCCTTATACCTATCCCAATCATGCTTAAACTCCTTCACTGTATTAACCTCTACCACTTCTACTGGAAGGCTATTCCATGCATCCACTACCCTCTCAGTAAAGTAATACTTTCATTAGTCCCTGGCCTTATCTTATATCTAGGATAGCCTTATACCTATCCCACGCATGCTTAAACTCCTTCACTGTGTTTACCTCTACCACTTCTACTGGAAGGCTATTCCATACATCCACTACCCTCTCAGTAATGTAATACTTTCATTAGTCCCTGGCCTTATCTTATATCTAGGATAGCCTTATACCTATCCCAATCATGCTTAAACTCCTTCACTGTATTAACCTCTACCACTTCTACTGGAAGGCTATTCCATGCATCCAATACCCTCTCAGTAAAGTAATACTTTCATTAGTCCCTGGCCTTATCTTATATCTAGGATAGCCTTATACCTATCCCATGCATGCTTAAACTCCTTCACTGTGTTTACCTCTACCACTTCTACTGGAAGGCTATTCCATACATCCACTACCCTCTCAGTAATGTAATACTTTCATTAGTCCCTGGCCTTATCTTATATCTAGGATAGCCTTGTGCCTATCCCATGCATGCTTAAACTCCTTCACTGTAATAACCTCTACCACTTCTACTGGAAGACTATTCCATGCATCCACTACCCTCTCAGTAAAGTAATACTTTCATTAGTCCCTGGCCTTATCTTATATCTAGGATAGCCTTATACCTATCCCAATCATGCTTAAACTCCTTCACTGTATTAACCTCTACCACTTCTACTGGAAGGCTATTCCATGCATCCACTACCCTCTCAGTAAAGTAATACTTTCATTAGTCCCTGGCCTTATCTTATATCTAGGATAGCCTTATACCTATCCCATGCATGCTTAAACTCCTTCACTGTGTTTACCTCTACCACTTCTACTGGAAGGCTATTCCATACATCCACTACCCTCTCAGTAATGTAATACTTTCATTAGTCCCTGGCCTTATCTTATATCTAGTATAGCCTTATACCTATCCCACGCATGCTTAAACTCCTTCACTGTATTAACCTCTACCACTTCTACTGGAAGGCTATTCCATGCATCCACTACCCTCTCAGTAAAGTAATACTTTCATTAGTCCCTGGCCTTATCTTATATCTAGGATAGCCTTATACCTATCCCATGCATGCTTATACTCCTTCACTGTATTAACCTCTACCACTTCTGCTGGAAGGCTATTCCATACATCCACTACCCTCTCAGTAATGTAATACTTTTATAAGTCCCCAGTTCCCTATCTTATATCTAGGATAGCCTTGTGCCTATCCCATGCATGCTTAAACTCCTTCACTGTATTAACCTCTACCACTTCTACTGGAAGGCTATTCCATACATCCACTACCCTCTCAGTAATGTAATACTTTCATTAGTCCCTGGCCTTATCTTATATCTAGGATAGCCTTATACCTATCCCACGCATGCTTAAACTCCTTCACTGTATTAACCTCTACCACTTCTACTGGAAGGCTATTCCATACATCCACTACCCTCTCAGTAAAGTAATACTTTCATTAGTCCCTGTCCTTATCTTGTATCTAGGATAGCCTTATACCTATCCCACGCATGCTTACACTCCTTCACTGTATTAACCTCTACCACTTCTACTGGAAGGCTATTCCATACATCCACTACCCTCTCAGTAATGTAATACTTTCATTAGTCCCTGGCCTTATCTTATATCTAGGATAGCCTTGTGTCTATCCCACGCATGCTTAAACTCCTTCACTGTATTTACCTCTAGCACTTCCTCTGGAAGGCTATTCCATACATCCACTACCCTCTCCGTAAAGTAATACTTCCTGATATTACTTTTAAATCGTTACCCCTCTAATTTTAGACTATGTCCTGTAGTTGTGGTAGTTTTTCTTCTTTTAAATATACTCTCTTCCTTTACTGTGGGGGGGGGGGGGGGGGGGAGAGGGTTATATAGCACAGGGGTGTTTGGTGCATTACAATAGATGTTGCTAGTCTGGATAAACGCAAAGGGCCATGGGTTTTCTCTTTATTATCTGACTTTTTAATTTGATTCATCAATTTGTGGACTGTGGTACCCAAATTCCCTGCTGTGAACCCGGAGTAACCATCTATACCCAGCCCTGGCCGGGGAGAGTATCCTGGGAGTTGTGGAGAGATGGTTCCTGGGAAGTTTTCCTTCATCGACATACCACCTCGGCAAGGATTCCGTTATGGGAGACCCCCACAAACTTCACCAATAAGAAAAAGATCAGGTTTCTCTTGCTGTTTTAATGTGGGAGTTCTTTTTCTAGATGTATACCTTTGTTATACTTTTAGAACTTCTTCTGCTCTGTATATATGTCCTCCTATTCCCCAATCTCTGGTGGGAGTCCCTATAAGACTCTAATACTAGAGCTCTGATGCAATGTGTACACTAGTGGAGTGTTGTCTTTCTTGGGGTTATTCACTAAAAGGTGAGTTGCAGTGAATAGCAGGTGAGTTGAAGTGAATAGCAGGTGAGTTGCAGTGAATAGCAGGTGAGTTGAAGTGAATAGCAGGTGGGTTGAAGTGAATAGCAGGTGAGTTGAAGTGAATAGCAGGTGGGTTGAAGTGAATAGCAGGTGAGTTGAAATGAATAGCAGGTGGGTTGAAGTGAATAGTAGGTGGGTTGAAGTGAATAGCAGGCGAGTTGAAGTGAATAGCAGGTGAGTTGAAGTGAATAGCCGGTGAGTTGAAGTGAATAGCCGGTGAGTTGAAGTGAATAGCCGGTGAGTTGAAGTGAATAGCTGGTGAGTTGAAGTGAATAGCCTTGCATAATACAAAGGAAGATCTTAGTTGCATCACCTATTTCTTTACTAAATATGTGGCTAAATACCTTATGGGAACTGATACTGATTAAATAATATTCCAATTTCATTATCTATTGCATTAGTCACCTCAAAACCTCTGGTTTCTTTTTATCATTTCTTTTATGTAGATGTTTTATTAGGTTCCTGTTGCTTACGTTACATAGCAAACCTTTGTTATCTACAATGTGCTTTTGTTTACTGGTAATATCCTTGTTATTTTACAAACACAACAACTGAATATTGCACACTTGCTGTGCCAAGCACACTGTATTACACAATTATTGTTTATATTGTTAAATAAATCAATTATTGAAAAAATTAACATTGGAACATATGCACAATGCTTTAAAAAAAAAAAATCAATATAATATAATAAATATTAGTATTATTGTAAACAGAAGTGTGACTTTTAATCTATAATCGTAAGTCAGTACAAATCAGATCACCTGACACAGCAATCATAAGACAAGTACCTTATGAACACAGATACACTGACAACTTTAAACTCTTTTACACACGAGCATACACCTTTACATTAAAGGAACTGTATCACCTACACATTGTCTTTACTGTGAATGTAGAGAATACAAGCAAAATTGCAAACAAATGTCTAAATTAGGAGAATCGTGGGTTTTAAATGTCTGTGGAGACCCCTGTTTATGACATCACCCAGGGCCCACCCAAGACATTGGGCTGCTTGGGTCAGAGATTCAAACGTTGTGTCCCCCCCCCCCCCGCATATATTCACACACAGTCACCAGGTGACTGTTGCCCCCTCAGGCGCATATAACTTATCTATGTAGAAGTTCTATATGTAGTAGTCATATGTGACCAGAAAACAAATCAATTAACTAATTAGCGTGGTCCTGTGGGATCCACTACTTGATTGGGTAACTGATTTCCTTCTGGTCACATATAACTTCTACATACTGCAAAGTAGCCTGCAAAAGTGATATGTGGTCGGTAAAAAAAATGGCACGCGTACACAGTCACATAGACACAGTCACAGATGCACAGTCACACACACACATCCACAGTCTTTACTTCACTTCTTTTTTTTTTTAGAAATGACTTTTGGAAAAACATTATAATCTTACATGTACATAATTGTTCATATACATATATATATATTTTAAGTGGGGAGATGCTACTCACCAGGGGAGGGCTGGCAGCCTTAGGCCTGGGGGGCAAATCCAGTCAAGTGGCCCATTGCACCATCGAATCGCCTCCCCATCCACGGCCATCTTTTCCTTGTTTTATAACGAATATTGCCAGGATTTTCCCCCACAATATGCCAGGATTTGCCATTTAATATGCTAGAATTTTCCCTTACAAAATGCCAGGATTATGCCCCTCAGTATGCCAGGATTATGCCCCTCAATATGCCAGGATTTAGACACCCAATATGCCAGGATTTTCTCCTCAATATGCCAAGATGATGCCCCCTCAATATGCCAGGATTTTCCCCTAAATATGCCAGGATTATGCCCCTCAAAATGCCAGGATTATGCCCCTCAATATGCCAGGATTATGCCCCTCAATATGCCAGGATTATGCCCCTCAATATGCCAGGATTTAGACACCCAATATGCCAGGATTTTCCCCTCAATATGCCAAGATGATGCCCCCTCAATATGCCAGGATTTTCCCCTCAATATGCCAGGATTATGCCCCTCAACATGACAGGATTTAGACACCCAATATCCCAAAATTTGGGCACCCCCCCCCCCCTACCCACGTTGCACACCTCCGACATGACCCATAACCCACGTTGCACACCAGGACATGCCCCATCACCACATTTACATGCCTCCATCACCCCATTACATACACATTTCCAATATTATTTGCCATTAATATTCCCCAGCCAATTTGTCCCATAATATGCCAGTGTTATTCTGCAATTTAATATAACTCGGTAAATTTGCCCAATAATATTCCAAGGTTATCTGCAATTTAATATGCCCATGCTAATTTGCCCAATATGCCAGTGTTAATTGCCATTTAATATTCCCCAGCCATTTTGCCCAATAATATGGCAGTCTTATTCTGCCATTTAATATTCCCCAGACGATTTGTCCAATAATATGCCAGTGTTATTCTGCCATTTAATATTCCCCAGCCATTTTGCCCAATAATATTCTAGTCTTATTTGCCATTTAATATTCCCCAGACGATTTGTCCAATAATATGCCAGTGTTATTCTGCCATTTAATATTCCCCAGCCAATTTGCCCAATAATATGCCAGTCTTATTTGCCATGTAATATTCCCCAGCCAATTTGCCCAATAATATGCCAGTCTTATTTGCCATGTAATATGCCCCAGCCAATTTGCCCAATAATATTCTAGTCTTATTTGCCATGTAATATGCCCCAGCCAATTTGCCCAATAATATGCCAGTCTTATTTGCCATGTAATATGCCCCAGCCAATTTGCCCAATAATATGCCAGTCTTATTTGCCATGTAATATGCCCCAGCCAATTTGCCCAATAATATGCCAGTCTTATTTGCCATGTAATATTCCCCAGCCAATTTGCCCAATAATATGCCAGTGTTATTCTGCCATTTAATATGCCCCAGCCAATTTGCCCAATAATATGCCAGTGTTATTTGCCATGTAATATTCCCCAGCCAATTTGCCCAATAATATGCCAGTGTTTTTTGCCCAAACCCCCCCCCCCCCCCCTTACCTTTTTCCCTGGTGGCTAGTGGCAGGACTTCCCTGGTGGCTAGTGGCAGGACTTCCCTGGTGGCTAGTGGCAGGACTTCCCTGGTGGCTAGTGGCAGGACTTCCCTGGTGGCTAGTGGCAGGAGGACTTACCTGGTGGCAGGCAGCATGGTCCCTCCATGCTGCCTGTTCGGCCTCCCGGCGGTTGTACCGACAGGTCACGTGATCGGCGCGCGTCTGACGTCAGAGCGCCGATCACGTGACTGTCGGCACACTGCACGGGGAGCCGAACAGGCAGCACGGAGGTTTCTCTGTGCTGCCTGTTCAGCTCCCCGTGCAGCTTTGCAGGCAGAGCGGAGGTGAGAGGGGATCTTCCGATCCCTTCTCACCTCCGTCTCTGCCTGCAAGCGCGTTTTTTTTTTTTTTTTTTTTTAAAACACTGGCCCAGCGGCCGTGTTTTACATAGTTTAGGGCGGCCTGGGGGGCAATTGCCACCCTGCCCCCCGGCCCAGCCGCCCCTGCTACTCACGGAAATGGACTCTTAAAGGGACACTAAATTTAATTTTTAGTGAAATTTTAGTTGTCCCTCGTGTGAGGATGAACTGGCAGGTACTTTTGATAGTACTTTTGATAGTACACGCCAGTTTATCCTCTGACAGGCAGCTGCCATGTTTCCATAGGAAGCAGTCAGCCGTCTGGTCGGCGACCGGCTCTCTCTGCTAGTGCAGAGAGCCCCTCGTTTTTGCATGGGATCAGCAAGGTACTAGGTACTCCCTGCTCATCCCATGCAAAAATAAGGGTCTCTGTCTGTGCTAGCAGCGAGAGACCCTCGCATCCGGCTGTCAGTGTGGAGCGAGCCCCTGATCTGATTGGCTGTGCGTGTTCTGACATTTGTCAACACACGACAACCAGGAAGTGCTGTGTTTCACATGTGAGACACAGCTGATTGATTTACTTAAATGTCTAGGATGCAGTGTACCCAATAACTCAGTGTGGCTAACCCTAGCCCTTCAACCCCTGTAGACATCGTAAAACATTTTCTTCTATCAAGTAGTTCCTTATATTCAGGATTTTTCTTCTTTTTTTTTCCCCCCTTAAATTAATATCCAAAGTTTGGGGGGCTCATCTTAAAATCAGAGTCGTCTCGCATTTGACCAAATTCGATATACATTTCCCATTGAAAACTAGTTCATTTGCATCTCAAGCCCCACGTGATGTCATAAGCAGTAGACTCCACAGACACATATAAAACTTAGGCATTTGCTTGCAATTTTGCTAATACAATGTATAGATCTATTTCATTGTTGTTCATAAACAATGTTTAGGTGATACAGTCCCTTTAATTAAAGGACAACTGCAAACGCAGTGGGTTAACTTCGCAACCATACAAGTACGGCAAAAATAGCCGAGCTGGAAAACAGTTTGGAGAATATTTTCTTTTCAGTTGCCCCACGTTGGACAGATTGTTGGCCCCTTGCTTGAGAGTTTTAACAAAGTTAACTGTTTAATGGACCCTACATGTTGTAACGAATCAGCATTTTGTAAGATATTTGGAAAGATATGCAAATTACACATTTCCCATTAAAAAGCAGTTCATTTGCATACCGTGCCACAGGTGATGTCATAAGCAGTAGACTCCACAGACACATTCAAAACATGTTTCTCCTAATTTAGGCATGTGCTTGCAGTTTTGCTAATACAATGTATAGATCATTTTCAATCATTTTTTTATGCTCCACAAGCACAGTAAAAACAATGTTCAGGTGATACCGTCCCTTTAAGTCCTATTGTTCCGTTCTGGGGAGTACTAGGATTTAGCTCCCTCTTGTGGCAGTAAGGAGTATATTTATTTTCAGGAAAAGTAACTCTACAGTGCATTCAAAGCGAAGTCAAGGATTCCACTGAATAGTTTTAATGGGGGGGGGGGGGGAGCCTAGGCTCATTAGGAAAAAAAAGCATCACACTGCCTTCGCCGGCCTGCCATCTGTCAGTCCAAAGCATCACACTGCCTCCACCAGCTTTCCGCCTGTCAGTCCAAAGCATCACACTGCCTCTGCCGGCCTACCACCTGTCAGTCCAAAGCATCACACTGCCTCCATCGGCTTGTCGCCTGTCAGTCCAAAGCATCACACTGCCTCCGCCGGCTTGCCACCTGTCAGTCAAAAGCATCACACTGCCTCCATCGGCTTGTCGCCTGTCAGTCCAAATCATCACACTGCCTCCACTGGCTTGCCGCCTTTCAGTCCAAAGCATCACACTGCCTCCACCGGCTTGCCACCTGTCAGTCCAAAGCATCACACTGCCTCCGCCTGCTTGCCACCTGTCAGTCCAAAGCATCACACTGCCTCCGCCTGCTTGCCATCTGTCAGTACAAAGCATTACACTGCCTCCGCCTGCTTGCCACCTGTCAGCCCAATGTATCACACTGCCTCCGCCTGCTTGCCACCTGTCAATCCAAAGCATCACACTGCCTCCTCCTGCTTGCCATCTGTCAGTACAAAGCATCACACTGCCTCCGCCTGCTTGCCACCTGTCAGCCCAATGTATCACACTGCCTCCGCCTGCTTGCTACCTGTGATTGGTCATAATGTTATGGCTGATCGGTGTAATATTACAGACTTATCTCACTTGTAATATTTATACTTACCATTCTGTTGTCTTCCACGTCCTTCTGGTGCCGATGGTCAGTCCAGACATGGCTCTTTATTTTTCTTCTGTGGATGTCTCACCATGAGGTTCGCACCATGAGTAGCACATCTGCCAGTGTTCCTTCATGAGGGACGTACAGATTGGTACGACATAGAGAGGTCCATCATTGGTGATGAGCAGCCAGAGACCTTTCGTTCCACCTTTCTCCGCACTCCTACTTTTCACCACAATTCTTTGGGCTAGAGCCATATCTACCGCCCTCCCCAACTTTTTCTAGTTGTAAAGCCACAGTTATTTTTTAAAACATGTAATCCAAAATGGATTAATAATAAGCAGCCCTCATCCAGCCTCAGTTACCCTACTGGGAGGGTGACATATAAAGGAGTTGGGTTTATCCATTTTAGTACATAGTCCATGGATTTCATTGACTTTGCCTTGACCTGTCCGTGTGCAAACTGTCTACTACAAATATTCTTCAAATTTGCATTTAATGCTTTAAATTAATTCTCAAAAATTCCTTTATTTAGCCAATACTAATATGCCATTTAAAAAATTGTACAGACACAGTTATGTTTCAATAATAAAAACATATATTTATTTTTTATTGGCTAATATTTACTGCCTCATTATAAATCATTTATTTATGAAAAATATTGTTTTTTTATTTTTAATTTTCCCATACAAATAAATAAGGTCTGTGCATGTATATATATATATAAATAGGTATAAATATATTCTCTGGAATTTCTACACAAAGATAAATTAATAACAAAACAAATGACATATGTGGAATATATATAAATATATAAAGTGCTAAATGGAATTTATATGAAAGCTTCAGAATAATGGGTAATTTATAATCATACATTGGGGTGAGCAGACATCAATTTTATATTATAAATGTACATTGTAACACAGTTATATATGCTCATTACTGCCTACTTATGGTTTCTACAGAGCTCTAATGAGCTTAAAGCCCATTCCTGTATGCTCATAATTACTGATCTATAGCTTTGCTGTATATATATTTTTTTTTAATTATCCTGAAATGCCTTTCTTTCCAATCTATTAAAAGCATGCCTGTCTTTCTCCACCCCTCTACAGGATGATAGAATTGGAACAGTCCGGAATTCCAAAATTCTGGAAAAGTGGCCAGATGCCAAAACGTTGGCTAACATAGAAGACAGGTTCTGATTAGACAGTCTCCAAACCTTCTCACTGAATATTGTGTGTTTGTATTCTTTATGACATGGTTGATGACATACACTTCACGCCTGATTGTATGTAGATTGCCTTTTAATAATGCTTCAGTACATAGAATCATATGACATGCATTGGACTGTTCAGTTGGTTGACTCCCATAGTGCAGCTTATAGCCTAAAAATGGGGCTGGGTCGGGGGACTCTGATCTGGGGGAAAATAATAGACAGGAGGAAGAAAGAGTCAGGCACTATGATAAATAAAATACAAACATGACATAAAACATGGTGAACAAAAATCCTTTGGGGTTGTCTACGGCTGGGGTATAGAGTTTTCACACCCCAACAATGTGCTTACAGAACTGATGTGCCATTATTTACAAAAACAACGTATCACAGTATCATTTTTCCTCCCAATACCTTACCAAAATGTCATTAGTCACCAAAATCGACTTGCCACATTGCGATTATTCCCGCAAATCACTTGCCACAGTGCCATTATATCCCAGATCCCTTGTCACAGTGCCATTAAGCCCCAGATCACTTGTCACAGTGCCATTATAGTTCCAGATCACTTGTCACAGTGCCGTTATACCCACAGATCATTTGTCACAGTGCAATTATCCTCCAAGATCCTTTGCCACAGTACCTTTATTCCCCCAGATCACTTGCCACAGTACCATTATACCCCCAGATCACTTGCCACAGTGCCATTATACCCCAGATCACTTTCCACAGTGCCATTATACCCCGGATCACAGCAGAACGAATACTTTGCATCTCATGGTCTAGAAGTCTGGTCCCTGACTCCCAGACTCAATGTATTGTACATAAACTGCATACTCTGTTCTCTTACCTTCATATCTGTGTTCACATTCTCCAGGCTGGGGTTGAACCTGTTCCCATCACTAACAGAGCTCTGAGATCCTGTTACAGACAAAAAAAAAAAAGTTGATTAATGATTAGTGCAGGTATCTTTAAAAAAAAAAAAAAAAAAAACGTCCTTGTCACATGTACATCAAGGGTTAACTATATCTACATTTCTTACACTGTGAATGTAGAGAATTCAAAAAAATGATCTATGCATCGTGTTAGAATAATTAAAATCAAATTCATAAATTAATATGAAAAATGTGTTTTCCGTGTGTCTGTGGGGTCTCCGGCTTATGACATCACCTTGTGGCTTGATATGCAAATAACAAATTTGCCATTGAAAAGGAGTTCATGAAGTTGCAGATGAAGTTGCAGAAGATGTCACAGACATGAGACACCATCGACATGTTTAAAACAAAATTTTCTTCTAATTTATGCATTTGATTGCAATTCTGCGATATTCATGAAAGACGTAATTGCATACTGAAGCCAAAAATAGCAGAGTTTGAAGTATAACAGGGAATTTTTCCATCTTGGCTATTTTAGAGTTTATACCATAAAAAGATAAGGTAGGAATGTTTTGCCGGAGACTGAAAGTGGGGAAATCCAGAAGTCTCCCAGGAACCATCAAAGTAACGCTTTCTAGAACTCACCCTCATTGTCCACTTCCCCTTCCCAGCCGTCCTCATACCAGGGAATCTCGGAGTCTATCAGGCTGGTCAGAGGAGAAGAAAATGGAGAAGAGGAAAAAGAATAGAGACAAATGATTAATGACCAGAAATGTCTACACATCTGAAAACAACCAGAAACCTGTAAAAACACAACCCGGGTAACTTTTGCTTTTTATACAAAACTCTCAGTAAGATGATTATAGTCTGCCTATAAGACTACACCCAGCATGAGGACGAGGTTTGATCCTCAATGATACCATCTATTTATTTTTTTTTAACTTTTTTTTAATTCTAATTTATAGGACATTATGAAGATAAAAGAATAGTGTTGTATTAAGAAGCTGGTGCGGAGACTGCATGAGTCATCGTGGGTGGGAGACCTTGAAAGATAGAGCATGAAAAATGGACACAATAAAACAGAGTAAGGTGCAAGAGAGATGACATAAAGAAAGTCAAGAAGATGTGTATCAGTGAACGCCCTAACAATATTAGTCTGCCACCCTCTAGTGGCCCCTCAGAATCCTACATCTGTTTCCACGTTTGCAGGCTTGCAAGTTACTTAATCATCCACACAGTGGCAATGTAAGCCAACCGTTATGATATGAACCACTTGAAACTTTAGACCCAGAATAACTCGGGGAAGTAATGTGCATTGTTCAAGGATTCTAGAATGACTTTCGATTCCTTCCCTTCAAAGATAATCCTGAAGACATGACTAATCTGAGTTTCCTGCCTCGTTATAGTTGTTTTTTGCGTAATTGCTAATTAGATTATGCATCCTCTTGGGCAAGGAGCAATAAAATCATTGCATCTCAGTGCGTCAGAAGACGTTAGTCATTCAAGTAAGTGTCTCAATGAGGATGTTACACTATCTTTTCAAGAAAGTTCACCTTTAACCAACTTCAGTGTGCCAGAGAAGTTTGTTAAATATTACTTCAAAGCACAATTATAAAGGTAGTTACCTACTGGACCTGTCTAAAACTATGCACTTTAAATGCCTCTTTCCTGCCCCAAAAAATGTACAACTCAAAGAGAATAAATCATCCATGTGTAGCATTTTACTTCTATATTACTTAACGTAAGAGCGAAAATGTTGGTTCAGTGCAGTTGATAACAATGGGAAAGCAAAGTATCCTGGAGAAGGAGAGTTAGTGTCCGTGGAAAGGTTTTGGGAGATCAGTAGAACATCATTAAATTGTCTATCACTGTGCTCTTAGCCATCGCTCCAATAAGCAAGACATGTACTCACTTCTCTTTACTTGAATGCCTGCGTCTGCTCAAGAAGATAGCCAGAGTCACAATAATACCGAGCAATCCTGCCAGACCGGCGGCCACACCACCGTAGACCCCTGGTTTACTGATCACTACCTGGCATCTGTCTCCTGAATACCAGAACTGGTTGGAAGACACACAGCTATGGATAGACAGAGGAAGAAAAAACAAAAAAATGTGAGAAAAATGGCAAAAATTATTTGGGGATGATTCATAACATTCTGTTGTGGAGCTTACTTCTAAAAGTGGAGCAGTCAGTAGAGCAACATTATTTTGGTGTCCATGGTAACAGCACCACATTTAGGCTGTTGCCTCACACCCAACCTTTATTGGGACTTTAAAAGCTGCTAATGCCATTTAAGCTTTAAGGGGCCATAAATTGAGTTTATGTTTTTTTCTTACATGAAACTATTGTATATTCATTCCTAATCTTATATACAATTATCAGCAAAAAAGGGAAGAGAGAGTGGCACATCAAAATGATCAGTTAGACAATATTATAATTAAGAGCTAGCAAACAATTATACTTGGGCATATAAAAACCGTGGTAGTGCCAGACTGTCAAATGTATGGAGGTCTGTGCACAGGGTAACTTATACAGACATGATAGTTGATGTTGTGATAATCAAAATGCTTCTTTATAAAAATTTAGTAAGAGCTTATATAGAAAATGCAATGCAATAGCCCAGCAGAAGGACAGCGTGATACTAGAATGGTTTCAAATGTGAGCAATGACATTGATAAAAAAAAAACTGATGACATCAGTTATAAAAAAAAATGGCTTATCAAATCAGGATTGTTTTATCTGGAGAAAAAAAAAAACACCTTCGAGTGATATGATTAAAAACATTCTAAAGGTTATCTCAAAGACTTTTTGAGTATCTATTATATCCTCATGATGTGAGATCTGGATCTTACGACCAATCTCCAACTGTTAGAGTGTGATTATATCAGTCATGAGATGAGTAGGTTGGAATGAGGGTAAGCATAAGATAACATTGAGAGGAAAAGGGATACATGTATATTTAACTTACTAGCAGTGGGGTCCTTCCAGTGTGACTGAACATTGTCCTTTTTGGCAATCCATAACATTCTCACTATTGCTACTGCAACTGGATACACAAGTTGTTACTCCAGAGACATTCTTTGGCACATAATACTTCCGAACCTCTTCAGGGATGTTTTCCTGTTTTACGCAGATATCTGGAGACCAAGAACATTTACTGTGAAATCAGTATTATTGCATCTATCATGTTATACACATTATTACCACTATGTGTCACTGCTTCCCACCCATCTTTATCATACCCTTCTACCCACACGAGTAACACATGGTATCAATGTTTTTTTTTTTCTTCCATAGGGCATTTCTCGCAGGTGTTTGTTATTTTCCGTACAGAAAGTCAAAACTTTACTGGTACGTTAAAACAAACAAACGGTTTCTCAGCAGATAAGAGGCCCGGAGAAGAAGGGAATTAACATTTCCTATGATTGGATGCCCCACATGTAAATGGCATCCGACTGGTAACTTTTTTAACAAAAAATTGTTTCACCTAAATAAATGGACAGGTTATGATGAATGCAATGCTTTTTGAATTTTCTTTTCGCCATTAACCCTTTATGAGATACTGACAAATGTATATTAACCTGCCGCTTTAAAAATGATGTCTTTGGTTCAGAGATATTCGTGATCCTTGTCAGTGTTGCAGTATTTTCAACTTCATCTCACAGACACATTGGCCTCTCACATCCCTACATTCTACATCCTGTAAAAATACACAGTCGCCCCTTTGAGATTCTTACAGTTCCTCCTGCTACAGCTGTGGATTTTGATACATTCAGAGATCACTGAGAAAACAACACTGCTGTGTAGAGTAGAGACGGCATATTCTCTCCTCGCAGCAAAGCTGTTCATTGTTAAATGAGTTCAACAAATCAGCCATCACAAGAAAATTAAAAACCCATTTTACTCATCTTAAAGCGCACCTTTACTTTCCAAAAATCATTTTTTGGCCTTTCAAAATGATTCTTTATGAATTAACCTATTGGGCTATGCAATTCCTAGCATCAGTGGCGTATCTTGGTTTTGTGCTACCCTAGGCAGTCAAAATCCGGGCACCCCCCCCCCCACCCACGTTGCACACCTACGACATGACCTATCACCCACATTGCACACCCTTGACAAGCCCCATCACCCACATTGCACACACATTAAATACCCAATCACCCCATTACATGCCACCGTCAATCCCGATTAATTGGAAGGAGCTAAAGTTTGCTGAACGGTGGGAGAGGGAGCAAAGATGTTTTGAAGCACCAGATGTGTGCTTTAACACCCTCTGGCAAAGTGCCGCCCTCTGGCAAAGTGCCGCCCTAGGTGAATTCCTTGTTTGGCTTGTGGAAGATACACTACTGCCTAGTAGGGCTATACAATTTGATTCCCAGAGGGTCTACCCTGATCATTCAACTAATAATAAGATGGTTAATCTGACATTGAACCATTAATACCCTGTTATATTTCTATATCAGCAAAGATACCCAGATACGATGAAGATATCTTACCAGTCAAATCTAATTCTTCCTTTACAACTCTACTGTTGTTTGGACGAAAGCACAGTTGTTCTGTAAAAAAAAAGGGAAGAGAATAGTCTTATTATAGATATGTATTTTGACTGTGAATGTCTTTTGGGGCTCTTCACTAAAAGGTGAGTTAAAGAGAATAGCAGGTGAGCTGAAGTGAATAGCAGGTGAGTTGAAATGAATAGCAGGTGAGTTGCAGTGAATAGCAGGTGAGTTGAAGGGAATAGCAGGTTAGTTGAAGTGAATAGCAGGTGAGTTAAAGTGAATAGCAGGTGAGTTGCAGTGAATAGCAGGTGAGTTGAAGTGAATAGCAGGTGAGTTGAAGGGAGTAGCAGGTGAGCTGAAGTGAATAGCAGGTGAGTTGAAGGGAATAGCAGGTGAGTTGAAGTGAATAGCATGTGAGTTAAAGTGAATAGCAGGTGAGTTGAAGTGAATAACAGGTGAGTTGAGGTGAGATGAACATTCCATCTCACCAATTCAGCTATACATTGTGCAGGAACAAACCTGGTTATTTCCCCCCGCTAAGTGAACTCATTAGGTTTGTTCCTGCACAGTGTATAGCTGAATTGGTGTGATGGAATGTTCACCTCACCTCAACTCACCTGCTATTCACTTCAACTCACCTGCTATTCACTTCAACTCATCTGCTAGTCAGTTTAACTCACTTGCTATTCACTTTAACTCACCTGCTATTCACTTCATCTCACTTGCTGCTCACTTTCTCACCTCCTACTCCCTCAACTCACCTTTTTTTGAATAGCCACTTATATGTCCAACAGCTATGAGTAAAATTTTGCAAATATGTCTACAACTGTGTGTATTTGTTAAAGTAGATTGACCTATATCCAGGTAATTATTTTTAACACCACTGAGACATCTGTACTCCAGTGCCATTCAACCCCTGAGATTCTCTGCCCCATCTAAATGAAGCCTCTTCTCATACCTGTTTCATCTTAAAGGGTTCTACAAATTCCAAACTGTACAGACTAGTTTGTCAATTTCTTCACATTCTATTTTTTTTGTGTGAGTTATCGTATCCAAGATATATAAATTGTATCTCCATGAGGTCTTTTTGATTTACGAAAAACTATCCGGAAATCTAAATAATTACAGACCTGCTCTAGGGTGGTACTTAGGATCTACAGAAGGGCAGTGTGATATGGTTCCATGGGAGCCATCATGGCGCCGCCCTCTATCTGGAGACTCATTTGAATGCATTGCGCTCTAACGAGGTTTACCTGTAATCTTTATGCGTGGGCAGTTTTCAACAAAGAAATGTAGCATCTCACCAAGTATATTGTCGTTGGAGCAAACGGTGGTGTCCAATATAGTCTCCATCTCAGTGATAACAGTGTCATACTCATCCACAGAAATACCCAATAAGACTGCGTGCTCAGCTACAATACTTCCTTTGCTGTAGAAAAATGAACAAACAAACAAAAAAGTTTGTAAATTTGGAAGCATCTCTTTCACACACAAAAAAAAAACACTCAAAGGTCTCAGCCTGTATTCCTGTGCTTCCCAAAAGTGGCAGCAGACAAAAGCCTGGAGCACAGCAATATAAAGAACAGTCTGACACATTTCGCTTTGCATAAACTTTAATTATACGAGTGAGACTCTGTTTGACTGAGTATGTTTTCTGGGTGCCTGCCTCTTTTAGGCAAGTATCACAGGGGCTGGGTTTTGTCCAGGGCTGTAAAAACAAAACGCCACTTCACCAGACCACCCAATATTTTCTGAGATTAGGGAGGCAAGACAGATAAACAGATAAAACAGATAAACAGACAGGCAAGGTACAGAGATCAATAGACAGACAAACAAGGCAATGATGGAAAGACACACAGTACACCAGAAGTACAATGTTATACACATTATTACCACTAGGTGTAACTCATTTCCACCCATCTTTATCATACCCTTCTACAGAAACTATTACCCATAGCGTCATAGGGCATTACTCGCAGCTGGGCCCCAATGCATCACCTCTTCTCTACCTTGGATCCAGAAATTAGAAAGGTGAGAGAAAGGCTGTGAAGGGTGGAGACAGGGATGGACTTATCTCTCCCACATGTGAATTTGTATAAGGTCTGTGCCTAAGGCCAAAATATTGAGCTATCCAATTGTATTGATCCAATCTGGGGCCTCATTTGACACCAGCACACCTCTGGCTGTCTGCCTTTGGAAGTGAGAAGTGGTGCAACCATGGCCCATTGTGTCAGTTATAGAGTAGTAATTGTTCCCCAGCCTCTTTTTTTTTTTCTCTCCTGAAGTTTCATCATCACATAGAGGGAATAAGGAATTTGCTAATAGATATGGTTATGGTAATCCCAACTTTCTGGCCATGAACACTTGTTCCCTTATACTTATGGTGCTGCACTTGGTGGTGATCATCTGATTTGTGACACAGAGACGTTGGATCTTACCGTAGAGAGATGATCTCGACTCCGACGTAGTTTGGAATGTTCAGGTTTGTGTAGACAAGGTCCATCTGTCCAACAGAGCAAGAGAAAAGAGGGAGCTGAGTGTGCCACCACCGTTACATGAATGATCCTAGCCATTCTACATCCTTCTACATTCTACACACAATCATACTAACATTCGAGAATCACAGACAGAAATTTGATGCACAAAGATGCATTATTAAAGGAGTTTTCACTCCATCGGTCCACGTACACATCACAAGTGTGTGCCATTGTAGGTGGCCTGAAACTTTCACCAGAAAAAAAATATACTTTATTCTAGATACCATTATGAGTGAACACACCAGGAACAGATGGAACTAGTTAAGGCGTCAAGTGTTGCTCGTCAAAATTTTGTTTACCATATACTAAGGCATAAGATAAACTAGGCACTTTTCTAAAAGGAACTCTGTAAAATTAAATTGAAAGCCAAAAGATGTATGGAATAGCCTCCCAGCAGAAGTGGTAGAGGTAAACACAGTGAAGGAGTTTAAGAATGCGTGGGAAAGGCACCAGGCTATCCTAGATATAAGATAAGGCCAGGGATTAATGAATATAAATACACTGACAATAATGACACTGCAAACAATCCAAACAGCCATACATACACATATATATATTTATATATACTCCTTTTAGCAAGACCTACCTGTTCCTTAAACCTTTTTTCAAATGCTTTATACACTGGTGATGTTTTGTTGTTCAAGTCTTCCACGAAAACATCATTCTCCACGGTTACTACAGCAGTTACATTGACTTCAATCTTATCTGAATGAGTGTAAACAGAATGAACCGAATTGAAATAACAAATGGAATTTCGATAATTATTAGATACACCCATATAATACTACCATTATACCCCCACTAGCATCCAGTACACTGTCCTGAGGAAGTCGGTCAAGGAAACATACTGAGATGTCCTCTGTGGGACATATATTTTTTTGAGGACATATTTTTTCGCGTAGTGACCGACGTCTTGTTTTCAAAGTGTTTCTTGAACCTTATCAAACGACCTTTAAAAATGGTGTTTATTCCGCGGGGCTTGTTTCTGTTATCTCTTCCAATTTTACAGGAGACGGATCTACCAACTAACTCGCGTAGCATGTGAGTGCATCCGACAAAACATGGAAGATAGAAGATAGAGGAACTTAATGGTGACTACCTGCTTATGTAACAGAAATCCCATCAAATTCAACACTTACCCACTCTGATTTCATTCACAATGAATTCACATAGCGGTCCATAAAAATTCACTTGGCAGACACACTTGATACCATCAAAGTAACCATCGTTTTGACACTGGGGCCCTAAGTAGAGACAAAAAAAGAGCATGAGCAGCAGCTAAACGAAAATAAGACTTCACAAGCTAAAATGAATGCATAGATAATAATGAAAGACCATGAATATGATGCCCAGGGAAGAGAATTACGTTCAGAGGGTTATAGTACCATGGAGAACACTGGTTGAGGGACATATAATATCAGACCTGCCAACTTTGCACCCTGGGCAAATCTGGACACCGGAGGGGGGGGGGGGCCGGAGTCTGGGAGGGGAGGTGCAGTGCTAATGTGCATGTGCGGTAACACTGTTAGCCACACATGGGGGGAGAGTCTGGGAGGGGGAGGTGTCAGTGCTACCGCGCATGTGCTGTAACACTGTCAGCCACACATATGGGGTGGAGTCTGGGAAGGGGAGGTGTCAGCGCTACCTCACATGTGCGGTAACACGTTCAGCCACACATGAGCAGGTGGAGTCTGGGAGGGGGAAGTGTCAGTGCTACCTCGCATGTGCGGTAACACTGTCAGCCACACATGGACGGGTGGAGTCTGGGGAGGAGGAGGTGTCAGTGCTACCTCACATGTGTGGTAACACTGTCAGCCACACATGGACTGGTGGAGTCTGGGGAGGAGGAGGTGTCAGTGCTACCTCACATGTGCGGTAATGCTGTCAGCCACACATTGACGGGTGGAGTCTGGGGAGGAGGAGGTGTCAGTGCTACCTCACATGTGCGGTAATGCTGTCAGCCACACATGGACGGGTGGAGTCTGGGGAGGAGGAGGTGTCAGTGCTACCTCACATGTGCGGTAATGCTGTCAGCCACACATGGACGGGTGGAGTCTGGGGAGGAGGAGGTGTCAGTGCTACCTCACATGTGTGGTAACACTGTTAGCCACACATGGACGGGTGGAGTCTGGGGAGGAGGAGGTGTCAGTGCTACCTCACATGTGCGGTAACACTGTCAGCCACACATGGACGGGTGGAGTCTGGGAGGGGGAAGTGTCAGTGCTACCTCACATGTGCGGTAACACTGTCAGCCACACATGGACGGTGGAGTATAGGGAGGAGGAGGTGTCAGTGCTACCTCACATGTGTGGTAACACTGTCAGCCACGCATGGACTGGTGGAGTCTGGGGAGGAGGAAGTGTCAGTGCTACCTCACATGTGCGGTAACACTGTCAGCCACGCATGGACTGGTGGAGTCTGGGGAGGAGGAAGTGTCAGTGCTACCTCACATGTGCGGTAACGCTGTCAGCCACACATGGACGGGTGGAGTCTGGGGAGGAGGAAGTGTCAGTGCTACCTCACATGTGCGGTAATGCTGTCAGCCACTCATGGACGGGAGGAGTCTGGGGAGGAGGAAGTGTCAGTGCTACCTCGCATGTGCGGTAACGCTGTCAGCCACACATGGACGGGTGGAGTCTGGGGAGGAGGAGGTGTCAGTGCTACCTCACATGTGCGGTAACGCTGTCAGCCACACATGGACGGGTGTAGTCTGGGGAGGAGGAGGTGTCAGTGCTACCTCACATGTGCGGTAACGCTGTCAGCCACACATGGACGGGTGGAGTCTGGGGAGGAGGAGGTGTCAGTGCTACCTCACATGTGCGGTAATGCTGTCAGCCACACATGGACTGGTGGAGTCTGGGGAGGAGGAGGTGTCAGTGCTACCTCGCATGTGCGGTAATGCTGTCAGCCACACATGGACGGGTGGAGTCTGGGGAGGAGGAGGTGTCAGTGCTACCTCACATGTGCGGTAATGCTGTCAGCCACACATGGACGGGTGGAGTCTGGGGAGGAGGAGGTGTCAGTGCTACCTCACATGTGCGGTAATGCTGTCAGCCACACATGAGAGGGTTGAGTCTGAGGAGGGGGAGGTGTCAGTGCTACCTCACATGTGCGGTAATGCTGTCAGCCACACGTGGACGGGTGAAGTCTGGGGAGGAGGAGGTGTCAGTGCTACCTCACATGTGCGGTAATGCTGTCAGCCACACATGGACGGGTGGAGTCTGGGGAGGAGGAGGTGTCAGTGCTACCTCGCATGTGTGGTAACAATGTCAGCCACACATGGACGGGTGGAGTCTGGGGAGGAGGAGGTGTCAGTGCTACCGCGCATGTGCGGTAACGCTGTCAGCCACACATGAGAGGGTTGAGTCTGAGGAGGGGGAGGTGTCAGTGCTACCTCACATATGCGGTAAAACTGTCAGCCACTTTAGATCGTGGCATCTGAAGCCAGGATCGCTACTGCACATGCGCACAATGCTGGGACACTGGAGAATGCGAACAGGCCTCGGGATTGTGGTCCTGATGTCCCACTGAGCTCTACCTCTGTTCCAAAAAGATCGCCTGAGAGACAGCGGGACATAGCTCCCAAATTCGGACTTTCCCGTGCAAAGCGGGACTGTTGGGAGGTTTGTAATATGCTGCCCTGGATATAAGACGATCTACCTCCAAAAGTGTAACGCAATGGGATATGGTATTTGTCTCCTAATTTAGCCATTTGCGTGTAATTCTGCTAACATAAAGATCATTTTCACATTTCTCTACATTTTCTCTACATGCAAAAACAATGGTTAGGTCTTACAGTCCCTTTAAGGCCAAAATTAGCCGAGTTGTAAAAAAATCTCAGATTCAGTTGAACATAGTGCAATGGAGCAATCTTTCCAGCTCGGCTACTTTGGCCCTCTCGATTCCCTGCAGTTCTCTGTTTCGTGAATACAGCCCTTAAGATAGAATGGCAGGGAACTGAGATGAGAATTTCAAAGTTGAGGCGAATGTAGCCAAGTTGGAAAAGTTCCAATGCAGCTGAATGGGAGAATGTTATCAACTCATTGGTCTTAAATTTGAAATTCCTACCTCAGTAGACCCGTTAGGATCAAGACAAATATGTAAAATTTCTTAATTATGCTCTTCCAACAATTAAAAGAATTCTATATTAGCAAATTGTCCCCAGTTTAAGTAAACAGATTCAATACACATTAAAAATGTCACTTTTAAAAAAATATCCAGCCAATAAGGAAGAACCTACCTGGCTTTGACGCTTGTATTGTTGACTTAGAAGGACTTGATGATGATCCTGTGGTTGATTCAGATGGACTGGATGATGATCCTGTGGTTGACTCAGATGGACTGGATGATGATCCTGTGGTTGGCTCAGATGGACTGGATGATGATCCTGTGGTTGGCTCAGATGGACTGGATGATGATCCTGTGGTTGGCTCAGATGGACTGAATGATGATCCTGTGGTTGACTCAGATGGACTGGATGATGATCCTGTGGTTGACTCAAATGGACTGGATGATGATCCTGTTTGTGGCTCAGATGGACTGGATGATGATCCTGTGGTTGACTCAGATGGACTGGATGATGATCCTGTGGTTGACTCTGATGGACTGGATGGTGATCCTGTGGTTGACTCTGATGGACTGGATGATGATCCTGTGGTTGACTCAGATGGACTGGATGATGATCCTGTGGTTGAATCTGATGGACTGGATGATGATCCTGTGGTTGACTCAGATGCACTGGATGATGATCCTGTGGTTGACTCAGATGGACTGGATGATGATCCTGTGGTTGACTCAGATGGACTGGATGATGATACTGTGGTTGGCTCAGATGGACTGGATGATGATCCTGTGGGTGACTCAGATGGACTGGATGATGATCCTGTGGTTGACTCAGATGGACTGGATGATGATCCTGTGGTTGACTCTGATGGACTGGATGATGATCCTGTGGTTGACTCAGATGGACTGGATGATGATCCTGTGGTTGACTCAGATGGACTGGATGATGATCCTGTGGTTGACTCTGATGGACTGGATGATGATCCTGTGGTTGACTCAGATGGACTGGATGATGATCCTGTGGTTGACTCTGATGGACTGGATGATGATCCTGTGGTTGACTCAGATGGACTGGATGATGATCCTGTGGTTGACTCTGATGGACTGGATGATGATCCTGTGGTTGACTCAGATGGACTGGATGATGATCCTGTGGTTGAATCATGTGAACTGGATGATGTACCTGTGGTTACCTCATATGAACTGGATGGTGGTCCTGCGCTTGACTCAGATGAACTTAGAAAAGGTCCTGTGGTTGACTCAGATGGACTGTATGATGCATCTATTGTTGATTCAGTTGGAGTAGATGGCGTGTCTGTGGCTGATTCTGATGGGCCTAATGCTGTATTTGATGATACGTCTATGGTTGATTCAGAAAAGTTAACTGAAATATCTGTAGTTGGACTGGATGGTGGTTCTGCGGTTGACTCAGACTGACTGTATGATGCATCTATTGTTGATTCAGTTCGAATAGATGGTGTGTCTGTGGCTGATTCTGATGGGCCTAATGCTGTATTTGATGATATATCTATGGTTGAATCAGAAAAATCAACTGAAATATCCGTAATAGGACTGGATGGTGGCTCTGTGGTTGATTCAGATGGACTGTATGATGCATCAATTGTTGATTCAGCTGTAGTGTATAATGTGTCTGTGGCTGATTCTGATTGGGTTAATGGTGTATTTGATGATACTTCTAGGGTTGGATCAGAAATATCCGTATTATGACTGGATGGTGGTTCTGTGGTTGACTCAGATGGACTGTATGATGCATCTATTGTTGATGCAGTTGAAGTGGATAATGTGTCTGTGTCTGATTCTGATGGGGTTAATGGTGTATTTGATGACACTTCTAGGGTTGAATCAGAAATATCCATAGTAGGAATGGATGGTGGTTCTGTGGTTGACTCAGACTGACTGTATGATGCATCTATTGTTGATTCAGTTGAAGTGGATAATGTGTGTGTGGCTGATTCTGATGGGGTTAGTGGTGTATTAGATGACACTTCTAAGGTTGATTCAGAAAAGTCAGCTGAAATATCTGTTATAGGACTGGATGGTGGTTCTGTGGTTGACTCAGATGGACTGTATGATGCATCTACTGTTGATTCAGTTGGAGTGGGTGATGTCTCTGTGGCGGATTCTGATGTGCCTAATGCTGTATTTGATGATACGTGTATGGTTGATTCAGAAAAGTCAACTGAAATATCTGTAGTAGGACTGGATGGTGGTTCTTTGGTTGATTGAGATGGACTGTATGATGCATCTATTGTTGATTCAGTTGAAGTGGATAATGTGTCTGCGGATGAATCTGATTGGGTTAGTGGTGTATTAGATGACACTTCTAAGGTTGATTCAGAAAAGTCAGCTGAAATATCTGTTATAGGACTGGATGGTGGTTCTGTGGTTGACTCAGATGGACTGTATGATGCATCTACTGTTGATTCAGTTGGAGTGGGTGATGTCTCTGTGGCGGATTCTGATGTGCCTAATGCTGTATTTGATGATACGTGTATGGTTGATTCAGAAAAGTCAACTGAAATATCTGTAGTAGGACTGGATGGTGGTTCTTTGGTTGATTGAGATGGACTGTATGATGCATCTATTGTTGATTCAGTTGAAGTGGATAATGTGTCTGCGGATGAATCTGATTGGGTTAATGGTGTATTTGATGATACTTCTAGGGTTGAATCAGAAAAGTCAGCTAAAATATCTGTAGTAGGATTGGATGGTGGTTCTGTGGTTGACTCAGATGTAGTGTATGATGCATCTATCGTTGATTTAGTTGGAGTGGATGGCGTGTCTGTGGCTGATTCTGATGTGCCCAATGCTGTATTTGATGATATGTCTATGGTTGAATCAGAAAAGTCAGCTGAAATATTTGTTGTAAGACTGGATGGTGGTTCTGTATTTGACTCAGATGGACCATTTGATGCATCTATTGTTGATTCAGTTGAAGTGGATAATGTGTCTGTGGCTGATTCTGATGGGGTTAATGGTGTATTTGATGATACTTCTAGGGTTGAATCAAAAATATCCATAGTAGGACTGGATGGTGGTTCTGTTGTTGACTCAGATGTACTATTTGATGCATCTATTGTTGATTCAGTTGGAGTAGATGGCGTGTCTGTGGCTGATTCTGATGGGCCTAATGTTGTATGTGATGATAAATCAATGGTTGATTCAGAAAAGTCAACTGAAATATCCGTTGTAGGACTAGATGGTGGTTCTGTGGTTGACTCAGATGGACTGTATGATGAATCGATTGTTGATTCAGTTGGAGTGGGTGATGTCTCTGTTGCAGATTCTGATGTGGTTAATGGTGAATTTGATAATACGTCTATGGTTGATTCAGAAAAGTCAACTGAAATATCCGTATTATGACTGGATGGTGGTTCTGTGGTTGACTCAGATGGACTGTATGATGCATCTATTGTTGATTCAGTTGAAGTGGATAATGTGTCTGTGTCTGATTCTGATGGGGTTAATTGTGTATTTGATGATACCTCTAGGGTTGAATAAAAAATATCCATAGTAGGACTGGATGGTGGTTCTGTGGTTGACTCAGATAGACTGTATGATGCATCTATTGTTGATTCAGTTGGAGTAAATTGAGTGTCTGTGGCTGATTCTGATGGGCCAAATGCTGTATTTGATGACACGTTTATGGTTGAATCAGAAAAGTCAGCTGAAATATCTGTTGTAGGACTGGATGGTGGTTCTGTGGTTGACTCAGATGGACTGTATGAAGCATCTATTGTTGATTCAGTTGAAGTGGATAATGTGTCTGTGGCTGATTCTGATGGGGTTAATGGTGTATTTGATGATAGTTCTAGGGTTGAATCCAAAATATCCTTAGTAGAACTGGATGGTGGTTCTGTGGTTGACTCAAATGAACTGTATGATGCATCTATTGTTGATTCAGTTGTAGATGATTGTGTCCCTGTGACTGATTCTGATGTGTCTAATGCTGTATTTGATGACATGTCTATTGTTGATTCAGAAAAGTCAACTGAAAGATCTGTTGTAGGACTGGATGGTGGTTCTGTGGTTGACCCAGATGTACTGTATGATGCATCTATTGTTGATTCAGTTGAAGTGGATAATGTGTCTGTGGCTGATTCTGTTGGGGTTAATGGTGTATTTGATGATACTTCTAGGGTTGAATCAGAAAAGTCAGCTGAAATATCTGTAGTAGGATTGGATGGTGGTTCAGTGGTTGACTCGGATGGACTATTTGATGCATTTATTGTTGATTCAGTTGAAGTGGATAATGTGTCTGTGGCTGATTCTGATGGGGTTAATGGTGTATTTGATGATACTTCTAGGGTTGAATCAGAAATATCCGTATTATGACTGGATGGTGGTTCTGTGTTTGACTCAGATGGACTGTATGATGCATCTTTTGTTGATTCAGTTGGAGTAGATGGCGTGTCTGTTGCTGATTCTGATGGAGCTAATGCTGTATTTGATGATATATCTATGGTTGAATCAGACAAATCAGCTGAAATATCTGTTGTAGGACTGGATGGTGGTTCTGTGGTTGACCCAGATGTACTGTATGATGCATCTATTGTTGATTCAGTTGAAGTGGATAATGTGTCTGTGGCTGATTCTGTTGGGGTTAATGGTGTATTTGATGATACTTCTAGGGTTGAATCAGAAATGTCAGCTGTAATATCTGCAGTAGGTTTGGATGGTGGTTCTGTGGTTGACTCAGATGGACTATTTGATGCATCTATTGTTGTATCAGTTGAAGCTGATTGTGTCTCTGTAGCTGATTCTGAAGGGCCTAATACTGTATTTGATGAAATGTCTAGTGTTGATTCAGAAAAGTCAATTGAAATATCCGTAGTAGGACTGGATGGTGGCTCTGTGGTTAATTCAGATGGACTGTATGATGCATCAATTGTTGATTCAGCTGTAGTGGATAATGTGTCTGTGGCTGATTCTGATGGGGTTAATGGTGTATTTGATGATCCTTCTAGGGTTGAATCAGAAATATCCATAGTAGGACTGGATGGTGGTTCTGTGGTTGACTCAGATGGACTGTATGATGCATCTATTGTTGATTCAGTTGAAGTGGATAATGTGTCTGTGTCTGATTCTGATGGGGTTAATGGTGTATTTGATGATACTTCTAGGGTTGAATCAGAAATATCCATAGTAGGACTGGATGGTGGTTCTGTGGTTGACTCAGATGGACTGTATGATGCATCTATTGTAGATTCAGTTGGAGTGTATGGTGTGTCTGATGAGAATGAAGATGTTTCGGCAGTCGTCATTGAGCCTGTTTGATAAAATTCAGAATATAAACAAAAATATTTAGCTATGTATACACTACTATTATAGCAAAAATAATACTCATCAAACTCATACAACAGAGCAGGTTATAATTCTATAAAGCAGTCTATATCATTAATGAAAAAAAAAAAGTTTTAAAATTCTTCAGGAGATGTACCACACCGTACAACATAGAAAAAGCTCATCAACTCACTGTACTAAATTGCAGTCACCTGGCTCCCTGTCGTCGTCCGCCCCCCCCCCCCCCCCCCCGTCCCCCCTCGGCCCAAACAACAACATTTATTATACAATATTATCAAAAAGGTTGACTGAGCATCACAGGGTATGCCTTTCTCATACATCCTCAGTGCCAAGGTTTCTGTAAGTTGTACATTGTTTTAAAATATGTCACTATTACTTTAAAACTATTTGAAGGTCTCCTATAGTCTTACGTTGAAAGTATTGTCACCGGGGGATGGAGATAGAGGCAGAATTGTTGCCATAGCAGATTTTAGAAGATAGGAATAGTTGAGGTAACTATTTGCTTATTTTTCTTGGCCCTTAAAAAATAAAAATTGGAAAACATTAACCCCTTAGTAACATGCCCTTTTGACCTTGACTTTCCCTTGGTGACAAGGACTGTTTTTACATTTCTGGGGTGTTTGTGTTTAGCTGTGATTTTCTTCTTTCTCACATACTGTACCCACACAAATTATATGTTGTTTTTATCGTCATTAGAAGGGCTTTCATTAGATACTATGATCTATTATATAATTTACTACATTTACTATAATTTACTACAAAAAAAAACAAAAAAAACACTTTTTTTAACTTTGACCTAAAATATAATTTACACAAATACAATCATTAAAAAAAAAACCATCTAAATAGTTTCTAAATTTTGTCCTGAGTTCATAAATATGCATGTTTCCATGTTTTTCTGCAGTTTTTTGCGAGTTATGGGGCAAAAACCAAAAATAGTTTTTTCCTATATTGACCTTTTCACCCCAACCCGAACCCTAAATTTAACCCATGGAACAATCGTGAGTGCCCCAGAGCCAGAATTTCGGTGATGGTTATTGACTCGACATTGAGGCAATAGAGCAGCACCGTCAGATCAGTTTTTCACAATCGTTAATCGCGAAAAACGATTGTTTCACCGCAGGACACGTCAGGCACGTCCATTGTCGCGAATGGGGTTAAAGGGACTGTCTGGTGCCTAAAACCTTCCAGATATTTATGCATATTAATGTGCTTTCAAAGTACTTTTAAATGCATGTCTTACATTTTACATTGCTTAAAGTATATAATACTTACAGCTAGATGAAACTGTGAAATTACAGCAGTTTGCAAGAAACCAGGAATGCCCACACTACCTAAGTTAAAGTCAATTTCCTTTTTTTTTTGCTACAGAAACCAATGAGAATAATTTCATTCAAATGCATGGAATTTCCTGTCTCTCTAGTGATGTCATCAGACAATGTATTGCATTGTTAAGAGATCCTACTGTGTACAGCAACTCTATTTTTGTCAACACAATGTATTTTATTCCAGCAGCACAGGAAGTGACTAAATGAACCAAAACTTTATATCCTCAGTGTCTATATAATCAGTGCTGCTGCACCTACAGTAAACATGCAGAGTAATCACTGGGGAAGGATTGAGTTAAATATTAAAAATGTGATTTATACAGAATGCCTGCATCAAATCACACTGGTAAAAAAAAAGACTTTGCACTATACAAGCATTGATCTATATCTTGCACCAAAGTCACTTTTGGGACTAGACTGTCCCTTTAAATTGAAATGAATGAATGACTAATTTGTACTGAAATAAATCACACTTGAACTTGTTGTTCATAGTGACCATTTATTGGAGTTTGCAGCAAGCAATTTAAACAGATTACATCACCGAACTGTTCTTCAAGCAGTGAATGTAGCGAAAAACCAGAGATAAAACAGATCTGTATCTTGTTGTGTAAGATGGACACGCAAGTGCAGAAAGTAAAAGAACATGTTTTAGACATGTCCTTGGTGTGTCCTGTTTATGGCATTACCTGCAGTGTAGGTGTCTATGGGTCTGTGCGTGTATGAATTTGTATATATATATATATATATATATATATATATATATATATATATATATAGATGTATAAGTAGATATAGTTATATAGAACTGTGTATGAATAGGATAATCTATGTGTATCTGTTTACAAACAAATGATATCCATATACAGTTCTATACGCACACATAGACATTCATATACATGCAAATACATAGGTGCACAGACCCATATACACCTACAATATTCAAATTAGCTACTTTTAATGAGAAAAGTTCATTTGCATATCAAGCCATACTGTATAAGCAGGAGACAACCCACACTTATTTGAAGTATAAATATCCCCTCATCTATGTATTCAGAGTATAAACAGTGTAGAGGTTGAGAGAGTCATTTAATGATGTTCCATGGACCTTCCCCAGAGCTTGCCACAGACACTTTGCCTGTAGCCAGGGACACTTTGTATATAGACACGGACACTTTGTCTATAGACACGGACACTTTGCCCATAGCCCAGATACTGTGCCCATAGCCCAGACACTTTGCCCACAGCCCGGACACTTTTCTTGTAGCCACGGACACTTTGCCTTTAGCCACTGACACTTTGCCTGTAGCCACTGACACTTTGGCTATATAAATGGACACTTTTTTGGCCTATAGCCATGTACAGCTGACCTATAGCCACGGACACTTTGCCTGTAGCCATGGACACTTTGTATATAGACACGGACACTTTGTCTATAGACACGGACACTTTGAACATAGCCCAGACACTTTGCCCATAGCCTGGACACTTTGCCTGTAGCCACTGACACTTTGACTATAGACACGGACAATTGGCTTATAGCCATGGACAATTGGCTTATAGCCATGGACAGCTGACCTATAGCCACGGACACTTTGTATATAGACATGGACCCATTGTCTATAGACACGGACACTTTGCCTATATCCACAGACACTTTGCCTATATCCAAGGACACGTTGCCTATAGCCACGGACACTTTGCCCGTAGCCACGGACACTTTTCTTGTAGCCATGGACACTTTGCAAGTGAGCGCTTAATGACAGACAAAGACCAGACTACAAAATATACATGTGAAAATATATATATTTAATTTATATCAAATATATTGGCATAGATTGAAAAAAAAAACACGTATAAATGGTAAGTGGACACAATCTACAATAGTCAGAGAAAATCAATATTTCTTAGACCTGACGCGTTCCACCGATATGCAGGCAGCATCAGAGGTCATAATGTGAATGGTAACTGTGTGGTGGAGAAAGATATAAAGTTCCCAAACAACTGCAGTGCCAAGGTTAGCTATCCATGATAGAACAGAGTGTTTATATACAAACTTCTTGTTTTATATAGTCCATATCTGTGCTGTTATACCCAGGACAATAGCCTGTTCTCAAGTGTTCCTCTTTGCCAAATGCCTGCTTTGTATACATCAGGTCACATTTAGTAGACAGAAAAAAAAATTCTAAGTGCTCTTTATTGTGAAGGATGCCAAATATATACTGTACTTGGTCCTTGCTCTCAACAGGCTCAATATACAACACATATATGAGGTCATCTCAGCCTTTCATCCATCTGAGGTAGATAAGATGATGACCATTAACCTGGGTAATAGAACCTCCTCTGGATCCTCCAAATGCACTCAATAGAGAACTGCAGGGACCTGAGACAGGATCATCAAACTTGGAGTCAACGTAGCCAAGTTGGGAAATTTCTTGTAAAAATTGGAGATTTTTTTTTACAATAAGAACTTTTTTCTTATGTTTTACATTCCAGTATTCCTGCAGTTCTCTCTTTATTGAGTAGACCCTTCTGTTTTGTGTGTGCACCTAGATTTGTATGTATATATATATATATATATATATATATATATATATATATATATATATATATATATATATATATATATATATATATATATATATATATATAGATATGTGCATGTGTGTGTGTGTGTGTGTATATATATATTTTTTTTTACTTTACATACAATAAACATTATATTTAGCATGGTTTAAAAGGTTATCCACAGAATATTGCCATAACAAGATGACTTTCTGACATTGGAGCCAGTCATAGTTTGAAGGCACAGTACAGTAACACTAAACAGAAATTCATGGATTTAACAGAAAATAAAATGAGACTGTAATAATTATAATGATAATAATAATAATAATACAAGGTGTTTAACCAGGAATAGTACATTCAGATATTTTGGGTTTTTTTCAAAATGTCCTGTGATTTTTATATGGTAATATAAATAAAATAAATAGAAAGAAAACTTCTAACATCCTAAAAGTACACTATAGAAAAATACACTACAACACTTAGTAAATGTAACTTTTTGCCTTCCAAGGCTAAAGCCTCTAACCAGGCATTACTAGAGTGTACGGTAGTGGGATAACTTTTTTTTCCCCAAAAAAATCATCTCACACTTTGTGTGGCTCCCCATGAAGTGAGAGATTGAAATAATAAAATATAAAGGTTACTCACCTGCTATAAGAGCAGAGATCATCGCCAGGACCAGAGACTGGACAGGGAGTACCCCCATCTTCTAGAACTGGAATTAAACTTATCCAAAACTCTCTCTACCTTCTCAATACTTAGCCCACTCTCTGTCTTGCTTTGGCTGTACTGTCCCACCCTCGGTGTCCTGCTCTTTCACTGATATACCCTGTTTTATACTGGCAGATTATATATTGACGTATATTGGGATGGATGCAGTCATCCAGGGACAGGTGATCTTAGAAGTGACGTGCATTCCTAAAGAGGGGAGAGTTGCATTGGTAATGACAGCTATATGGGTGCAAAGGTCAGATGTGCTGTTATTCAAGCAAAAAACTACCACGAGGACCATAATCAACTGGGCTTAAAAAGTATTGTGGTAATAAGATTGCATGGGATGTAGGAGGTCTTATTAAATAGGATGTGGGGTTTTGGGGCATGGGGATAAGGGGGGTAATGCTAAATAATACTAGGGGAAGAGGGAGATCTTATTAAATCAGACATATAATGAATAAGAAGGGATGTCTTATTAAATAAGATGCAGACAGTTTAAATGGGGGGATCTTATTAAATCAGATGCAGACTGTATAAACGGGAGGATCTTATTAAATCAGATGCAGACTGTATAAATGGGGGGATCTTATTAAATCAGATGCAGACTGTATAAATGGGGGACGTTATTATATCAGATGCAGACTGTATAAATGGGAGGATCCTAGTAAATCAGATTCATACTGTATAAATGGGAGGATCCTAGTAAATCAGATTCAGGCTGTATAAATGGGGGACCTTATTAAATCAGATGCAGACTGTATAAACGGGAGGATCTTATTAAATCAGATTCAGGCTGTATAAATGGGGGACCTTATTAAATCAGATGCAGACTGTATAAACGGGAGGATATTATTAAATCTGATTCAGGCTGTATAAATGGGAGGATCTTCTTAAATCAAATTCAGTCTGTATAAAAGGAGGATGCTATTAAATCAGATGCAGACTGTATAAATGGGAGGATCACAGTAAATTAGATGCAGACTGTATAAATGGGGGACCTTGTTAAATCAGATGCAGACTGTATAAATGGGGGACCTTATTAAATCATATGCAGACTGTATTAACAGGGGACCTTATTTAATCAGATGCAGACTGTATAAATGTGAGGATCCTATTAAATCAGATGTAGACTGTATAAATGGGGGATATTATTAAGTCAGATTCAGTCTGTATAAATGGAGGATCTTATTAAATTAGATTCAGATTATATAATTAGAGGGAAATCAGATGCAGACAGGATAAATGGGAGGATCTTATTAAATCAGATTCAGTCTGTATAAATGGGGGATCTTATTAAATCAGATGCAGACTGTATAAATGGGAGGATCTTATTAAATCAGATTCAGTCTGTATAAATGGGGGATCTTATTAAATCAGATGCAGACTGTATAAATGGGGGATCTTATTAAATCAGATGCACACTGTATAAATGGGGGATCTTATTAAATCAGATGCAGACTGTATAAACGGGTGACCTTGTTAAAACACATGCAGACTGTATAAATGGGGGACCTTATTGAATCAGATGCAGACTGTATAAATGGGAGGATCTTATTAAATCAGATTCAGTCTGTATAAATGGGAGGATCCTATTAAATCAGATGCAGACTGTATAAACGGGTGACCTTGTTAAAACACATGCAGACTGTATAAATGGGGGACCTTATTGAATCAGATGCAGACTGTATAAATGGGAGGATCTTATTAAATCAGATTCAGTCTGTATAAATGGGAGGATCCTATTAAATCAGATGCAGGCTGTATAAATGGGGGATCTTATTAAATTAGATTCCATCTGTATCAATGGGGGACCTTGTTAAATCAGATGAAGGCTGCATAAATGGGAGGATCTTCGTAAATAAGATTCAGTCTGTATAAAATCTGATTTGGACTGTATGAATGGATGAGATCTTATTAAATCATATTTGGACTGTATAAATGGATGAGATCTTATTGAATCATATTTGGACTGTATAAATGGATGAGATCTTATTAAATCAGATTTGGACTTTATAAATGGATGAGATCTTATTGAATCATATTTGGACTGTATAAATGGATGAGATCTTATTAAATCAGATTTGGACTGTATTCATGAGGGAGATTTTATTAAATCAGATTTGGACTGTATATATGGATGAGATCTTATTAAATCAGATTTGGACTGTATACATGAGGGAGATTTTATTAAATCAGATTTGGACTGTATTCCTGAGGGAGATTTTATTAAATCAGATTTGGACTGTATATATGGATGAGATCTTATTAAATCAGATGCAGACTGTATAAATGGATGAGATCTTATTAAATCATATTTGGACTATATAAATGGATGAGATCTTAGTAAATCATATTTGGACTGTATACATGAGGGAGATTTTATTAAATCAGATTTGGACTGTATATATGGAGGAGATCTTATTAAATCAGAATTGCACTGTATAAATGGATGAGATCTTATTAAATCAGATTTGGACTGTATTCCTGAGGGAGATTTTATTAAATCAGATTTGGACTGTATAAATGGATGAGATCTTATTAAATCATATTTGGACTATATAAATGGATGAGATCTTAGTAAATCATATTTGGACTGTATACATGAGGGAGATTTTATTAAATCAGATTTGGACTGTATACATGAGGGAGATTTTATTAAATCAGATTTGGACTGTAAATATGGCACAACTGCTCAGCAATTGAAGATATTTCAGTGATAAGGCAAAAGATCTTCAACAAGGGTTCCTGGAAATAGGATATCCGAGAAAAACTTTAAAGAAAGCATACCAGAGTGCGCTCACCTCGGTACGGAGTGATCTACTCAAACCCAAGAAACCACTAAATACAGACAAACAAATTCGATGTGTAGGAATGTTTGATGCATGCTGACTGAACACTAAAAAGCTTCTAAATAGGTACTGGTCTATCCTTCAGGAGGAAAAACATCTTAAATCTGTCCTAGCACCCCAGGTCTCCGTCACAATGAAAAAAGGACCAAGTCTGAGGGACACCTTGGTCCACAGTCATCTGGGACCAATAGGAGTCGATAGGAAACAATTGTGGCTGAAATCTACCACAGGCTCCCACAAACGTGGAACATGCAAGGCCTGTAATTTCATGGTCACAGTCAAAAAGTTCAATAATTCCACCAATACTAAAAACTATGACATAAAAACCATTATAAATTGTAATGTGGCATGATATACGTGGGTAAAACAATAAGAGAATTGAGGAGGAGAGTTTTGGAACACACCAATTAACAAGACTGATACCCCAATCTCTAGACACGTGAACATGTACCACAATGGAGACCCTAAAGTATTGTCCTTCAAAAGAATTGAAAAAGTCTCCCCTCTACCTAGAGGAGGTGACACAAATAAGCTACAAAGAGAGTCGTTTTGTATCTTCCAAGTGAAGTCACTGACCCCGTTCGGACTTAATGAGGGATTCTCTTTCAGCCCTTTCATTAGATAGCTTCATGCCAGCATACCCTCTATAATACTGTATCCCTATTGGTTCAAAACTATTTTTTGAATCACTAGAGTGTAGTGGGGACCATTACATATAACTACCATACCCCTTTTTTCAGACTCCCCTTCTACCTCCCTTACATCCAATAAACAGGTATACAAGTGAGTCATTGATGTAAGAACCCACTGAAAAATATTGAAGGTTTATTGAGAAATATTAACTAGAAGCATTTGAGCAAAATTAGACATAACGGGTTCACAGATGCATTTTTTTCTGAATAAAAATTTGCAAGTCATTAGAGATCAGTGGCAATTACTGAAGGAGCAGGTAGCTCGATCTATACAAATTCATCTTGTGTTCTCCTAAACCGAAATTTTCATTTAACAGCAGCATCTTTGTTCATACGAATTCAATTCTTATCTCACAAACCGAGACTGTCGTATTAGGTCAATGTACTCAATTCGTATGAACATAAGAGCCGAAATGCTCGCATTATAGTAATACGAAGACGTTCCATTACCGAAATGGATAGTTAAAATGGAACACGTAATACTATAAACACGCCTGCTTGCTAGGGTTGCCACCTTTTCCTAAAAAAAAGGTGTTGCCGCTTAATATACCAGGGTATTGCCAATTACTATGCCAGGATATTGCCGCTTAATATACCAGGATATTGCTACTTAATATACCAGGATATTGCTACTTAATATGCCAGGATATTGCCAATTAATATACCAGGATATTGCTACTTAATATGCCAGGATATTGCCAATTAATAAGCCAGGATATTGCCGCTTAATATACCAGGATAATGCCACTTAATATACCAGGATATTGCCGCTTAATATACCAGGATAATGCCACTTAATATACCAGGGTATTGCCAATTACTATGCCAGGATATTGCCGCTTAATATACCAGGGTATTGCCACTTAATATGCCAGGATATTGCCAGTTAATATGCCAGGATATAGCCAGTTAATATGCCAGGATATTGCTTTTTAATATGCCAGGATATAACCAATTAATTTGCCAGGATATTGCCAATTAATATTCCAAGATATTGCCAATTAATATGCCAGGATATTGCCAATTAATATGCCAGGATATTGCTTTTTAATATGCTAGGATATAACCAATTAATTTGCCAGGATATTGCCAATTAATATTCCAAGATATTGCCAATTAATATGCCAGGATATTGCCATTTAATATGCCAGGAATTTGCCATTTAATATGCCAGGATATTGCTATTTAATATGATAGGATATTTTCAATTAATATACCAGGATAGAGCCAAATAAAATGCCAGGATATTGCCACTTAATATGCCAGGATATTGCCAATAAATATATGCCAGGATAATGCCACTTAATATTCCAGGATATAGCCAATTAATATGCCAGGATAGAGCCAATAAATATGCCAGGATATTACCCCTCAGTATGCTCGTTATTAGTGTTGAGCGAACCCGAACCGCACTGTTCGGGTTCGTACCGAACTTTACGGTTTTTGGACCCGGGACCCGAACACGGACATTTCACTGTATGTCCGTGTTGGAGTTCGGCGATTACATTGTATGTGATGCTATTGGCTTTCAATAAACCGAACTAGAGTCCCCATTCATAAGAAATTCTTATGAATGGGGACTCTATTTCGGTTTATAGAAAGCCAATAGTATTACATGTATTTCATAAGCCGAAAGTCTATAAACCGAATGTCGTTCAGTCTATGGACTTTCGGTTTATAGAATACATGTAATGCTATTGCTATTCTATAAACCGAATGTTGTTCGGTTTATAGACTTTCGGCTTATGGAATACATGTAATGCTATTGGCTTTCTATAAACCGAAATAGAGTCCCCATTCATAAGAATTTCTTATGAATGGGGACTCTAGTTCGGTTTATAGAAAGCCAATAGTATTACATGTATTCCATAAGACGAAAGTCTATAAACCGAACGACATTCGGTTTATAGACTTTCGGTTTATAGAATATATGTAATGCTATTGCTATTCTATAAACCGAAAGTCTATAAACCGAATGTCATTTGGTTTATAGACTTTCGGCTTATGGAATACATGTAATGATATTGGCTTTCTATAAACCGAAATAGAGTCCACATTCATACGAATAGGTCAATTGACCTATTCGTATGAATAGGGACACTCACCCCATTTTACTTAGTTTTGCAGCCCTCTAGCCCTTTCCAGGACTTTTTTAGAGGCATTTTAGTCGCCAAAAGTTCGGGTCCCCATTGACTTCAATGCGGTTCAGGTTCGGTGTCAAGTTCAATCCCGAACCCGGACTTTTTTCGGAAGTTCGGCTGAACCCGCCGAACCCGAACATCTAGGTGTCCGCTCAACTGTACTCATTATACCACCCCCCTTCCCCAGCCAGTACTTACCTCCTTGCTGATGTCTCCTGGTGCAGGTCCGTGGCTGTGAGGGAAGCGTTGTGCGCTCCCCTCTAGCCGCGCGGATCAATGAACTTCATTGATTCGCGTGGCTGGAGGGGAGCGCACAACGCTTCCCTCACAGCCATGAACCTGCACCGGGAGACAGCAGCAAGGAGGTAAGTACTGGGGAAGCGGGGAGGAAAATACCGGGCCCGAAGACCCAAAATAACCATTGGGCAATCTATTTGAAAAGGAATCAAACCTCAGTTCTGCTCCCCTTGTCTCTTTATCTGAATTAACAGTTTTTTCTAAGTGGTGGACTTTTTTACTGGCCGCACTAAGTGGCGTAGCCAAAGGCAGAAGGCTACTATACATATATATGCCTGTGGGCACTGACTGCCACATTTGTATGTCCTGAAACCACTATTAGATGTCTGTTTAAAGCAATTACGCTTATCTATTCTCTAGTAAGTTTATAGGATTACGGTAGCTGAGGTCACTGCTTCCATACATTTACTAGTCTCAACATTATTATATTGACTTTCTAATCGAGGAGTTAAGATTACAGTTAAAACACTCCCTTAAGATGTTTGGGTTTCTTTACAGGTGACAAGAACTAATTCATAAGGTTATAAGAGCCAATCTACAAGTAATAGAACCCTCATTTATGTCGAATTATCCTCTAACACAGCTGTAGGGGGATAGGGACTTGTATACAATATATGAGCATTGCATGTTGGTTTTTTATGTGTCATGTTTGTACTTTTTCATTGTCTTTTTGCACTAATTCACCGTGGGGTGCAGATGAATAACACGCAACGGTATTTTACAAGCAGTTTTTATTAAAAGTTACAATGATGAGATCCCATTAAATCAGATGCAGACTGTATAAATGGATGAGATCTTATTCAATCAGATACAGACTGTATAAATGGATGAGATCTTATTAAATCAGATTTGGACTGTATAAATGGATGAGATCTTATTAAATCAGATTTGGACTGTATACATGAGGGAGATTTAATTAAAAAAGATTTGGACTGTATATATGGAGGAGACCTTATTTAATCAGATTTGGACTGTATAAATTGATGAGATACTATTAAATAAGATTTGGACTGTATAAATGGAGGAGATCTTATTACATCAGATTAGGACTGTATAAATGGATGAGATCTTATTAAATCAGATTTGAACTGTATAAATGGAGGAGATCTTATTAAATCAGATTTGGACTGTATGAATGGACGAGATCTTATTAAATCAGATTTGGACTGTATAAATGGATGAGATCCCATTAAATCAGATGCAGACTGTATAAATGGATGAGATCTTATTCAATCAGATACAGACTGTATAAATGGATGAGATCTTATTAAATCAGTTTTGGACTGTATAAATGGATGAGATCTTATTAAATCAGATTAAGACTGTATAAATGGAGGAGATCTTATTAAATCATATTTGGACTGTATATATGGATGAGATCTTATTAAATCAGATTTGGACTGTAGAAATGGATGAGATCTTATTAAATCAGATTTGGACTGTATACATGAGGGAGATTTAATTAAAAAAGATTTGGACTGTATATATGGAGGAGACCTTATTTAATCAGATTTGGACTGTATAAATTGATGAGATACTATTAAATAAGATTTGGACTGTATAAATGGAGGAGATCTTATTACATCAGATTCGGACTGTATAAATGGATGAGATCTTATTAAATCAGATTTGAACTGTATAAATGGAGGAGATCTTATTAAATCAGATTTGGACTGTATAAATGGACGAGATCTTATTAAATCAGATTTGGACTGTATAAATGGATGAGATCCCATTAAATCAGATGCAGACTGTATAAATGGATGAGATCTTATTACATCAGATACAGACTGTATAAATGGATGAGATCTTATTAAATCAGTTTTGGACTGTATAAATGGATGAGATCTTATTAAATCAGATTAAGACTGTATAAATGGAGGAGATCTTATTAAATCAGATTTGGACTGTATAAATGGACGAGATCTTAGTAAATCAGATATGGACTGTATAAATGGATGAGATCCCATTAAATCAGATGCAGACTGTATAAATGGATGAGATCTTATTAAATCAGATTAAGACTGCATACATTGATGAGATCTTATTAAATCAGATTTGGACTGAATACATGAGGGATATTTTATTAAATCAGATTTGGACTGTATATATGTAGGAGATCTTATTAAATCAGATGTGGACTGTAAAAATGGATGAGATCTTATTAAATCAGATTTGGACTGTATAAATGGATGAGATCTTATTAAATCAGATTTGGACTGTATACATGAGGGAGATGTTATAAATCAGATTTGGACTGTATATATGGAGGAGATCTTATGTAATCAGATTTGGACTGTATAAATGGATGAGGTCTTATTAAATAAGATTTGGACTGTATACATGAGGGAGATTTTATTAAATCAGATTTGGACTGTATATATGGAGGAGATATTATTAAATCAGATTTGGACTATATATATGGAGAAGTTCTAATTAAATCAGATTTGCACTGTATAAATGGATGAGATCTTATTAAATCAGATTTGGACTGTATAAATGGATGAGATCTTATTAAATCAGATTTGCACTGTATAAATGGATGAGATCTTATTAAATCAGATTTGGACTGTATAAATGGATGAGATCTTATTAAATCAGATTTGCACTGTATAAATGGATGAGATCTTATTAAATCAGATTTGGACTGTATACATGAGGGATATTTTATTAAATCAGATTTGGACTGTATATATGGAGGAGATCTTATTAAATCAGATGTGGACTGTAAAAATGGATGAGATCTTATTAAATCAGATTTGGACTGTATACATGAGGGAGATGTTATAAATCAGATTTGGACTGTATATATGGAGGAGATCTTATTTAATCAGATTTGGACTGTATAAATGGATGAGGTCTTATTAAATAAGATTTGGACTGTATACATGAGGGAGATTTTATTAAATCAGATTTGGATTGTATATATGGAGGAGATATTATTAAATCAGATTTGGACTATATATATGGAGAAGATCTAATTAAATCAGATTTGCACTGTATAAATGGATGAGATCTTATTAAATCAGATATGGACTGTATAAATGGATGAGATCTTATTAAATCAGATTTGGACTGTATACATGAGGGATATTTTATTAAATCAGATTTGGACTGTATATATGGAGGAGATCTTATTAAATCAGATGTGGACTGTAAAAATGGATGAGATCTTATTAAATCAGATTTGCACTGTATAAATGGATGAGATCTTATTAAATCAGGTTTGGACTGTATACATGAGGGATATTTTATTAAATCAAATTTGGACTGTATATATGGAGGAGATCTTATTTAATCAGATTTGGACTGTATACATGGATGAGATCTTATTAAATAAGATTTGGACTGTATACATGAGGGAGATTTTATTAAATCAGATTTGGACTGTATATATGGAGAAGATCTAATTAAATCAGATTTGCACTGTATAAATGGATGAGATCTTATTAAATCAGGTTTGGACTGTATAAATGGATGAGATCTTATTAAATCAGATTCTGAGTGTATAAATGGATGAGATCTTATTAAATCAGATTCTGAGTGTATAAATGGAGATCTTGTTTAATCTTATTCAGACGGAGGAGGCTGGATCTTGCTAGTGACACAGGCTGCTGAAGAGGGGAAGTTGCATATATTGTAATAAAAGGTGATAGCTCAGTTACATGCTGCAAAAGTCAGATGTGCTGTTAATTAAAGGACAACTAAACACTAAACCATGTTTTCCACACTGAATCAATAATTAATTTAATTAAACTTATTTATTATTAAATCAGATTCCGACTGTTTTAATGGGCGATCTTATTAAATCAGATTCAGACTGTATTAATGGGCGATCTTATTAAATCAGATTCAGACTGTATTAATGGGCGATCTTATTAAATCAGATTCAGACTGTTTTAATGGGCGATCTTATTAAATCAGATTCAGACTGTATTAATGGGCGATCTTATTAAATCATATTCCGACTGTTTTAATGGGCGATCTTATTAAATAAGATTCAGACTGTATCAATGGGCGATCATATTAAATAAGATTAAGAGGTTGTAATGATTATGATTAGTGTTGAGCGAACCTGAACAGCACTGTTCGGGTTAGTACAGAACATTGCGGTTTTTGGACCCCGGTCCCGAACACGGACATTCCACTGTATGTTCGTGTTGGAGTTCGGGGTTCGGCTATAAACCGAAAGTCTATAAACCGAAAGACATTCGGTTTATAGACTTTCAGTTTATAGAATACATGTAATGCTATTGCTATTCTATAAACCGAAATAGAGTCCCCATTCATACGAATAGGTCAATTGACCTATTCCTATGAATGGGGACTCTATTTTTGTTTATGGAATAGCAATAGCATTACATGTATTATATCTGAGAGTCAAATAGAACCGTCAAATACTGTGCTTACAGCGCACTTTGAAAAATTCTAATAGTTTTGGGAGGTAAATAGTACATTTGCGTCTTGCGGTGCACTTCTTATCTGAGAGTCAAATAGAACAATCCAATACTGTGCTTACAGCACACTTTGAAAAATTCTAATTGTTTTGGGTGGTAAATAGTACATTTGCTTCTTGCGGTGCACTTCATATCTGAGAGTCAAACAGAACAGTTAAATACTGTGCTTACAGAGCACTTTGAAAAATTCTGGCTACCTCCTCCTCCTCCTCCAGCGCCGCTTCCACATACACCGCCACGGTCACCGCCTCCTCAACCTATGGGTCACTTAGTATAAACTGAAACAGAATACCCTGCACTCCAACCCTCTCTCAAATGGATAATTCTGTTGATCTCCTGGCAGCCATGCTTTAGATGTAGATTTATGTTCTTCCAAAACTAAAATCAAAGATTCCATCTAGTGCTATTTTATGGCGTAGCTGTATTTGTATGTATTTTATGTTATTTGAAGTTATTTCCCTATCCACATTTGTTTGCGGGGAACTTGTCCTACTCTTACCCCCATTTTACTTCCTTTTGAAGCCCTCTAGCCCTTTCCAGGACTTTTTTAGAGGCATTTTAGTGGCCAAAAGTTTGTGTCCCCATTGACTTCAATGGGCTTCGGGGTCAAGTTCGAGCCCGAACCCGGACTTTTTTCCGAAGTTCGTCCGAATCCGCCGAACCCGAATCCAGGTGTCCGCTCAACTCTAATTATGATAACCCCAAATTAGATTGCAAGCTTGAAGCAGGGCTCTCTTCCTCATGTACCAGTCTGTTTTTGTTTGAAACTTAATATGCAGCCCACCTTTTATAACTTGTACCTAGTGCTAAGTAAATTGTTGTCACTATATAACTAAATGTTAATGTAATATAATGTAACCCCAAATTAGACACTATTATTCAGTTGGGTATTGATGGGGGGCGTAAAGCCGTCACTGGCATCAATAAATAATCCTTTAACTGAAGCTTGGGATGTATGAGAGTGTATAAATCAGTACATAGCAAAAAGCTGCAAGCTTCAGTCCTCTCAATAGTGGCTTACTGAGCAGAGAAAAGGTCACACGCACATCAACAGAACAGACCCCTACGTTTTGGATAAAAGTTTTCCCCAGCCACTATTGAGATGATTGTAGTTTATAGCTTTTTGCTAAGTCCTGACTTCTATACAAGGAGTTTGGCTATTATCCTTAGCTCAGATCCTCCAGAGATGCTAAAAAGCCAAAGTCTTCCTTGTAGAAATCTATGGGGAGGACCAAGGATACCATTTAGCCAACCAAACTCTGGAGTTTCAGCATGAAAATCTGCCACATGTTGATTTCGACATCACTTCGGTGGTCTTTAAGTAGCCCGAATATTCTCTTCGAAAATCATACCTACCTGAGTCAATTATAAGGTTCACACAAGAGCACACCTTGCCAATCCTCACCCCCCTTCGTCCCCAAATACATGAAAGAAAAGAAAAGCATGCTAAAACTCATCAAACTCATAAAATAATAATAATAAAATGACTGGACTCCGCTCTACTGATAGGGAGTATGATAAAAGTACACTAATTACTGCCAATTCAGAAATAAACTGTTGTAACTCGTAGGGATCTATGAAAAGCCAAAAAAATAAGCAGAGTGGCTGTCGTAGGACACAATCCACAAGACTCAATAGCAGCTGCTCTCAACCTGCCCAGAGAACTGAGAAAGAGTTCTGTATTGGAAATGGTAAAGATTAGTAAATGCTCTATCTAAATTAATACAAGATATGGTATCTATTGGTGTCTGTTTAACACATAACAATAGGAGCCAAATGAGCACAACCTCAACAACAAATTTATAAATGGAAATAATATAACAATAAAACGATTATATTATTCCATAAGGTATTATTAGAGAGTTATATTCAATAACTAAATAACAGAATATCCACACACTTGAATAGGTTAAAGCATAACAAAGTTTAATGATAATTCTACAACAATATCTAATATAGGTTATACAAATAAACAATGCTAAATACTCAATCTATTACCGTATCTGCTCGAATATAAGACAAGGTTTTTTTTCTTACATTCGAGGTCGTTTTATAATCTGACCTCAAATTGAGGTCAGATTATAAGACAGGGATCCAGGTCCCCAGCAGAGCTGCAGGGGACCTGGAACCCCCTCTCTAACAGCAGGGGATGTCTGCGCAACGAGCGCAGACTCCCCTGCTTCCGCCCTGCACAACCACCGGGGCTTCTATGAAGAAGCCGGGTACTTCCGCTTTCGTCACCGAAGTCCCGGCGAGCGTGCCGGGCAGCAGCAGGGAAGGTCTGCGCTCATCGCGCAGACATCCTCTGCTGCCCCACTAGGCACCAGGGACAATCGGGCAGCTGGGGGATGTCTGCACTATACGTGCAGACATCCTCCATGCTGCCTGACACCTCCGTCTATTATGACGGACCAGCTGTCCGTCATAATAGACGGAGGTGTCGGGCAGCATGGAGGATGTCTGCACGTATCGTGCAGACATCCCCCAGCTACCCCCACTAGCCACCAGGGAAAGAATCAAGGGGAGGGGGGAGATAGAGAGAGACTAGGGGAGGGAGGGGGGAGATAGAGAGAGAGACAAGGGGAGGGAGGGGGGAGATAGAGAGAGAGACTAGGGGAGGGAGGGGGGAGATAGAGAGAGAGACTAGGGGAGGGAGGGGGGAGAGAGAGAGACTAGGGGAGGGAGGGGGGAGATAGAGAGAGAGAGTAGGGGAGGGAGGGGGGAGAGAGAGAGACTAGGGGAGGGAGGGGGGAGATAGAGAGAGAGACTAGGGGAGGAAGGGGGGAGATAGAGAGACAGACTAGGGGAGGGAGGGGGGAGATAGAGAGAGAGACTAGGGGAGGGAGGGGGGAGATAGAGAGAGAGACTAGGGGAGGGAGGGGGGAGATAGAGAGAGAGGCCAGTCTTGAACAATAGCCAGTATGTTTACCTGGAAACACTGTTGCTTAGACCACCAGCCACCTACAAATACCCCACACATATAAACCAATATATATATATATATATATATATATATTGCTATTTAAGTGATATCTGTGTATAAGATCAACAAACTAGCATAAATAAATGCGTGTCTACAACAAGTTCTGAGATATAAAATGAGAGTAACAATGTATCAGCTCAGGATTAAAGAAGATAATAGACCCAAACCAGCAGTCTAAATGAGACAGTCGCAGACAGCAATCACTTATCTGTAAAAGGCAAGCTTCTGCATACCGCGGCATTAGGAAAAGTGCACATGTGGGGTACAAATCCTGTTAGGGTGAACCTGCAAATAATGGGACTTTATTGAGATTGGTCCCAACCGAGGTGGCAGGGTTAATTTCAAAGTCAGCTTTGACCTGCGCTCTTTGAGGTATGTATATGGGGGTCTGTATTAGTGTAACATGTGAGGGGCAAGACCTTACCTATAGTGCAAATTCTATATGGTGGTATAAAATCAAGCACATAGCCATGCAGTCTGCTTTTACAAAGATTTGTGAAAACAAAATTGGTCAGTCTGAAGAGCTCGGTTAATTCGGGCATGGTACTGTGATAGGGACGGTCTTCCCTGATGGCATTGGACTTTTTAAGCAGGATAATGCCCCCTGCCACTAAGCAAAAATGGTTCAGGTATGGTTTGAACAATGAGTTCAAGGTGTTGACTTGGCCTCCAGATTCCTCAGATCTCAATCCAATCGAGCATCTGTGGGATGTGCTGGACAAACAAGTCCAATCCATGGAGGCCCCACCTCGCAACTTACAGGACTTAAAGGATCTGCTGCTAACGTCTTGGTGCCAGTTACCCCAGCACACCTTCAGAGGTCTAGTGGAGTTCAAGACTCGATGGGACAGGGCTGTTTTGTGCATGTGCATTTAATCTCTTAAAGATTGTATATAGCTGCTATAATCTCGATCTGAGTGCCCCGATGCTTCCTAATCTGTCTTACACATGAATCATCTTCCAAAGTCCCATCAGTATTTGTCAGCAAGGGTGTTGGCAAGGGAGCTGACAATCTAATATGGACGATTGGGGCTTAGGAGATATTGGAACCCCCTAAACGAGACCTGGGCTACTTGTCGCCTTGTTACATTTATATGATATTCCCTCTGTCTTTCCTCCAAGCTATACATGTTAAGATCCTATAAACTTTCCTGGTAAGTTGCATTCTGCAAGTCTTAAATTCCTAGAATTTGGATTTATTTTACATTTCTTGTTTTTCTTGTCTCTTCTATCATATTGTGTACCACTGATCTGCTAGTTTCTAACATAGGTGATATGGAGGTTTGTGTATCAGGGGAGATGGGGACAATGGTCAACCTTCTTCCCCTTGCATTGGGATTATGGTGAGGGTTAGGGTTAGATGCCAGGTCATCCAGTCATAAAACACTGGGTTGATGCCAGGGTAGCCAATTACAACCACCGGGCAGATGCCAGGGTATTGGTCACAAGCCGATGGGTATATGCCAGGGTACCTGGTCACAAGCCACTGGGTATATGCCAGGGTACCCAGGCAAAAGCCAATGGGTTGATGCCAGGGTAGCCGATTACAACCATCTGGGCAGATGCCAGGGTACCCAGTCACAAGCCACTGGGTATATGCCAGGGTTCCCATCACAGGCCACTGGGTAGATTCCAGAGTACCCGGTCACAAGCCGCTGGGCAGATGCCAGAGTACCCAGTCATAAGCCGCTGGGTAGATGGCAGGGTACACGGACACAAGCCGCTGGGTAGATGGCAGGGTACACGGACACAAGCCACTGGGTAGATGCCAGAGAACCCGGTCACATGGCACTGGGTAGTTGGCAGGGTACCCGGACACAAGCCACTGGGTAGATGGCAGGGTACATTGACACAAGCCACTGGGTAGATGGCAGGGTACATGGACACAAGCCGCTGGGTAGATGCCAGAGTACCTGGTCACATGGCACTGGGTATTTGGCATGGTACACGGACACAAGCCACTGGGTAGCTGGCAGGGTACACGGACACAAGCCGCTGGGTAGATGCCAGGGTACCCGGTCACAAGCTGATTGGTATATGCCAGGGTACCCAGGCAAAAGCCATTGGGTTGATGTGGTCTGTGTCACCACCTGGGCAGATGCCAGGGTACTCAGTCACAAGCCACTGGGTAGATGCCAGGATACACGGCCACAAGCTGCTGGGTAGATGCCAGAGTACCCAGTCACATAGCACTGGGTAGATGCCAGGGTACCCGGTCACAAGCCGCTGGGTAGATGGCAGGGTACACGGTCACAAGCCGCTGGGTAGATGCCAGAGTACCCGATCACATGGCACTGGGTCGTTGGCAGGGTACCCGGACACAATGCCGCTGGGTAGATGGCAGGGTACACGGACACAAGCCGCTGGGTAGATGGCAGGGTACACGGACACAAGCTGCTGGGGAGATGGCAGGGTACACGGACACAAGCAGCTTGGTAGATGGCAGGGTACACGGACACAAGCTGCTGGGTAGATGGCAGGGTTCACGGACACAAGCCACTGGGTAGATGGCAGGGTACACGGATACAAGCCGCTGGGTACACGGATACAAGCTGCTGGGTAGATGGCAGGGTACACGGACACAGGCCGCTGGGTAGATGGCAGGGTACACGGACACAAGCCGCTGGGTAGATGGCAGGGTACACGGACACAAGCCGCTGGGTAGATGGCAGGGTACACAGACACAAGCCGCTGGGTAGATGGCAGGGTACACGGACACAAGCCGCTGGGTAGATGGCAGGGTACACGGACACAAGCCGCTGGGTAGATGGCAGGGTACACGGATACAAGCCGCTGGGTACACGGATACAAGCTGCTGGGTAGATGGCAGGGTACACGGACACAGGCCGCTGGGTAGATGGCAGGGTACACGGACACAAGCCGCTGGGTAGATGGCAGGGTACACGGACACAAGCCGCTAGGTAGATGGCAGGGTACACGGACACAAGCCGCTGGGTAGATGGCAGGGTACACGGACACAAGCCGCTGGGTAGATGGCAGGGTACACAGACACAAGCCGCTGGGTAGATGGCAGGGTACAAGGACACAAGCCGCTGGGTAGATGGCAGGGTACACAGACACAAGCTGCTGGGTAGATGGCAGGGTACACGGACACAAGCCGCTGGGTAGATGGCAGGGTACACGGACACAAGCCGCTGGGTAGATGGCAGGGTACACGGATACAAGCCGCTGGGTACACGGATACAAGCAGCTTGGTAGATGGCAGGGTACACGGATACAAGCCGCTGGGTACACGGATACAAGCTGCTGGGTAGATGGCAGGGTACAAGGACACAAGCCGCTGGGTAGATGGCAGGGTACACAGACACAAGCCGCTGGGTAGATGGCAGGGTACACGGACACAAGCCGCTGGGTAGATGGCAGGGTACACGGATACAAGCCGCTGGGTAGATGGCAGGGTACACGGACACAAGCCGCTGGGTAGATGGCAGGGTACACAGACACAAGCCGCTGGGTAGATGGCAGGGTACACGGACACAAGCCGCTGGGTAGATGGCAGGGTACACAGACACAAGCCGCTGGGTAGATGGCAGGGTACACGGACACAAGCCACTGGGTAGATGGCAAGGTAAACATCTCACCTGGAGCCAAGTAACTGACAGTCCGACCTTCTGATCACTTTCTGAATTGTGCAGGAAGAAAGGGTTAGAAAACCTGCGTGCCTTTGTACCAAGAAAATACAATTTCCCTGGCTCCCCAGCTTTATGCCATATATATGTACAGATTTTTGAGCTTGTCCTGTGTGCAGATCAGTGGTCACTGGCTGAGATTAACAGTGACAACTCAAATGTGTATTATACTTCCCATAATGCTCAGCCAGCCAAAATGCTCCCTTAATGCCCCCCCCCCCCACACATCCAAGATCTGTGTCATCATGTCCTTAATGTGGTGGTATGTTTTCGGAGTTATCCCTATGCGCTGGAGTGACTTCAAGAGGTCCAGGCCGCGTGTAGGAGTGGTGAAGGAGACGCTAACCAAATTCCGCCTTCTTTTCTCTCCCCTTCCAGCGGGGCTCTTTTTTTTTTAAATTGAAGCGGGCCTTGGGGTCAATTGGGGATCATATTTTTTTTGTTCATGGGGCCAGCAGAAAGCTGCTGACGTGGGGGTGGCCCTCTTTTTTTTTGGGGGGGGGGGGGGGACAACGCTTGATATTTCTGCACTCCCCGTTCCATGTGATTTGCTTGTTATTCTTTTGTGAATAATGTGCCGTATTTCAACTTTAACCAGCAATTCAGAACCAAATTCAGACGCAAATTTAACTATAATGCTTGATCCCAATCCAATTAAAATGTGATCAGTGCACATTGAGCAGCACCTCTGATATGCTCTTATGTCCTGAGAACCCAGTATAAAACGAATGATACTGGGAATCTTTTCGCTGAAGATTAAGCACTTTCTTACTACATGGGTATGATTAATTAAATTGCTTAATTATTATAAACAAATTGAATTTTTCCCTGTGTTGTGTTTAATTAATTTAATTTAGCTCTGTACAGGCATTTATTTATTATTCTTACTTGTACTTTATTTAAATGTTTTATTGCTACATCGTAACTGTAAATGCTTTTATTGCTGTAATTGTCGAAAGGTTTTTTTTGTTCTTGTCTTTTTCTTCCTGTTTGATTTAAAATTGTATGATATGATTCAGGAGCTGAGATAGGCAGTGTCACATAGCTTCTTTGGTATATATTGATCCATCGCTCAAAATACTTTTTTTTAAAACAGACGGAAAAGGGGCCTCTCTGAAGCATTTAGTTAGTTTTTGATTTCTATTACGCCATCGGGTGAGCAAACTGCTTATGAGCCCACTCAGGGCATCGATGTGTCAAAATGTAAGCCTAAGAGAAAAGCAAGAGATGGCCTTGGCTCAAGCACCATTCAGGTGCCTTGATCGCGGGCTGTCGAAGATGGCCACCAGTCTAACCCAAGGTTTTAGCCCTTAAATAATGGAACAAGCACAATGGGCTGGAATGTAATTAGGATATAGAAGCATAATATTAATTGGATATTAAACAGAGGCTATTAATGGGACTAGACTAACAATGATTTTAGATTCAATCAGAGAGAGAAACCTCATTGCTAAAATGTTTCTCTTGTCAGCTCCCTACATTACTCTATGCACCACATTACTCTATGGGACTCCGCTTTTCTTCTTTAAGGTTAATAAGTGACTTTAATTGCCACCATATTCATTAAAGTGGTTCTGGGGATATGTTAATGTTTAATGCATTGGTCAATCGTTTAAACCAATAGGGCGTTGGCAGCTTAGAGAAAATTTACGCCCCAGACCAAGAGTGGCCGGGTCCGAGTTAGTGTCCATATGGTGTAGAAACATATCAAGGTCAACTCCGAGATCCTGCCCCTTTGCATTCGTCCAGCTGAGCATCATGGAAAATGTAGCCCTCAAGAAGTGGAGTGTAAAAGGCAGGGACGTCTAACCTTTGTCACATTTCTACTGTTGTGTTTTACATTCCCCATGATCCTCAGCCAGCTGAGAGCTGTGTGGGCAACAGGGAATTGTAATCCCCCCCCCCCACACACCCACTACAGTGTTAAAGGTGCCTAACTATGCATTTCACATTATGCTCAGCCAGAATTTTTTGCCGTTGAAGCCAGATGGGAGATGTAGTCCACATCAGCACTTGTTTCACCTCTGGCTTCTTTTGTTGTGTATCGCATGTCCCATCATGCGTATCCAGCAAAATGCCGGCTGAGTATGATGGACAATGAGATCCACCGCAGTAGACAATACAAAACAGAAAAAAAAGTGCACTTTACATAAACTGTGGAATTATGTAGTACCTTATATATACAAAAAGTGAGTGAAAAATTGTGAAACAATGATAACTTCAGGAGAGATAGAATCTCCCTTAGGATTTTGCACTCACAGACTCCATGTATGTATGCAGAGGGTATGCCCTCTGCATACATTAATAGATGCCCGATTCCTGAGACATACCATAACCCCACAGTCACCCATAACCATACCAGCCCATGTTCCCCCCAATAAATGGACACGAGACTTGTGATGGTACAACAAGGCCACAGCACTTCTTTATTAAACACATATCAGGCTGTATAAACCACCACCATCCTTTAATACTTATATGTATAAAACAGAATACAGCCTGACAAATTGACTAAGCCCTTGCCAGTAAAACCATTTTAAACTTCCACCCATATATTTACATATGGCCACCTTTTTCCAACCAAATCCAGAATCCAGAAGCTCGCCTCCCCTCCTCGTCCCTTGAGATGCCATAACTCCACCTGGCCCATCTCTCCCACAATGCTTACCACTAGCCGACTCACTTAGCTCAGTGGGCACGTCAACTACAAACAACTTCCATGTTGCTTTTAAGGTTAGGGGAGGACCCGAGCACCATTCTCCTTGTAATAATTCCAACTCCATTTTCCAAAACATATCCCCTACTGGCAAGGACAGCCAACCCCCGCCTGCTGCGACAAAAGAAAGTTAATACATAGAAAACACATAAACATAGGGAGGGAGGGTGGGAAAATTGCTACCAGGTGCGTTTACAGATTAAAATGGCTGCTGGGGAGAGAGGCTCCAGGGCTTTTATCAACTCCCCCTTGAAGCCCCTCCCCCCAGCCCCCGTCAGTCATCTCTTGCCTCCCCCTCGCCCATACATGTCCTGTACAATTAATTTGCATAATTTCCCAGGGTTCTAGCTCAAAATATGCTCATCAAACGAATTTTCTTAAGAGAGATCCGGTTCTGCAAGTATCCTCAGAGCTCCAAAGACAAAGAAGAAGTAGAACAGCAGATGAGTGGCAAAAAACAGGTTTAATATAAAAAGAACAAATATCTGCTTACATGAAGGGTTTCCTGAGAACTGCAAGGTGGGCGCCACACTTTGGTCTGTATGAGGAAAAACGCTTCTGCAGTGTTCTTTATAAATACAATAAACATATATGTATATAATAAAACAAGAAACAGAGTCCTTAGGGTAAAAGGCAGGTGAGTCCAGTCGCTTTGCGTTTCGCCTCAAATGGCTTCAACTAGGCGTCTGGACTCCCTGCATAGTAAACGTCCTTTTATTCAGAAGTGAGGAAATCACTTCCGTGATCGTCATCTACTCGCGAGGATTCGACTTACAGCATTCTCGGATCCGTTTTCGCATTAGCTTCAATACGAAACTGCTGTGTATATACCGAGTTGCAGCTTTCAAACTCGGAGAAAAGTCGAATTCGAATTTTTCGTTATAATCTTCGTATTATGTAAACCGAAGGTATCTCGGATATGATGAGTTCGGAATTCGTTTTTTAACAGTCCTTGTTCGTTTCATCTCGGTTTACAGCAGTATATTCGAATGATTTGAGTGAGATGAATATAAAAGGAAGAAAGCACATAAAAACAAGTGTTTTATCACAAACATATAAAAATATCAGCCAAATAGATGGGAAATGACTATGTAAATAAAACTTGAAATATAAATATATAATATATAATAAAAAAAATCATTTATTAATTATATAATATGTAGTAAAAATTTTTTTTTATTAATTGTTAAAAAATATTGCAAATATTAATATTGTCTCCTCCTCTCCAGTGTTTCACAACCTTTTCTATGGCACAGATTTTCAGGCCCTTTGGATTCTTTTGATGATAGTCTAAGAAATGTTTAGAGAGGCTGTGAGTTTGTAGGCCATTTTTTATGTTTCTAACATGTTCCTCAATGCGTTTTTTTTAAGTTGTCTAGTGGTTCTACCCACATATTGTAGTCCACATGGACATTCTAGGAGATAAACCATATTGGTCGTGGAACATGTAATGAAATGATTGATTTTATGCACTTGGCCATTTCTTTTAGAGTGGAAATCTGTAATGGGGTATTTGTGCCGAGTAGTTGATCTGCATCCAATACAGTTTAGGCAACCATAAAAACTAGGTTTGCGAGTCATCAAGTGACTAGGTGCTGTGCTTGCTGGTTTTGTCTCCCTAGTAAAATTTTAAGTTAATGATTGCTTGATGTTAGGTGCTCCTCTGAAGACGATTAGAGGTTTCTCAGGTATAATGGTTTTAAGTATATCATCCTTATAGAGAATATCCCAATGTTTTTTAATAATCTTTTTAATATATTTAGATTTGTTGTTATAATTAAAAATGATAGGTAGATTATTTTGGAATGTGTTTGATGTATGTTTCTCTTTATAATTCAAAAGAAGATTTCTATCCGTTTCTGCTATTTCTTTAATAGTTTGATCTATATTGGTTTCATCATACTCTTTTTCAATAAACTTATCACGTAATATTTTTGTTTGTTCCTCATATTCCTTTAGGTCTGTGCAATTACGCCTTATTCTAGTGCATTGGCCTTTGGGGATTCCTCTGAGCCAGGGGGGATAGTGGCAACTTGATTTTTCTATATAATTATTGGCATCCACTTTCTTAAATTGGTTTTTAGTAGGCCATTTTCAACATATATTTCCAAATCTAGGAAAGTGATTTGCTCTTTACTGTATACAGTGTTATTATTGAGATGTTTGAGAAACAGATTTAAATCACTCTCATTGCCTTTCCATATGAAGATAAGGTCATCAATATAGCGGTAATATAGGATTAGGTTCGTTTGCCATCCATGTCCATCCCAAACAAACTTGTTTTCCCACTGTGACATGAAAAGGTTGGCATAGCTGGGATCGAACCTGCTTCCCATAGCTGTACCCGTACTTTGTAAATAAAAATTGTCCAGAAACCAAAAAAAAGTTATGATTTAAAATTATATTGATACCTTCTACTACATAGTCAATCTGATCAGTCTTAATGGTGTTTCTGTTGCTTAGGCTGTTTCATACAGCCTCACATCCCTGTTGGTGATCAATAATGGTGTATAGTGATGATACATCACTAGACACAAGGAAAAAATCATCTTCCCATTTGACTGATTTTAGAATATTTAATATACTCAAAGTATCTTTTAAATATGATTTTACTTCTTTTACATAAGGTTGAAGTACATGGTCAAGGTATTCTGATAGATTGGAAAACATGGAATCAATACCTGACACTATTGGTCTCCCTGGAGGATTAACAGGATCTTTGTGTATTTTAGGTAAGAAGTATATTACTGGTATTTTTGGGTTCATAACATTAATATAGTCGTATTCATTTTTGGACAGACAATTTATTTCTTTACCTTTATCTAAATAATTAGTTAAAACTTTCTTAAAATCATTTGTGGGATCTTTTTTCAATTTTTTATAGGTGTTCTCTTGTTTTAATTGTTTGTGGGCTTCTTCAATGTAGTACTGTTTAGATAGTACTACTGTACCTCCTCCTTTATCGGCTGGTTTTACGAACAAATTTTGATCTTCTTGGAGGGATTTCAAAACATTTAGCTCTCTTTTAGACATATTTTGATGGTCATATTTAGTTGGCTTTAGTTTCCGAAAGTCTTGTATGTAGTGGGGTAAAATTTCGATTTCTTTTTCAGTTTAGTCGGCATTATATTGTTTGGGTCAATTTCCTTAGAAGTTTCTATTTTCGGTTTTAGAGCATAGAATCTTTTTATAGTGGAATTCCTAACAAATTTGTTGATATCTATATATGCCGCAAATAGATTAAATTTATTTGTGGGGGCAAATTTTAAGCCCTTGCTTAGTACTAACAATTGTTCCTGGGAGAGAGCTTTATGTGACAGATTGAAAACTCCTGATATATTTTTTGCATTTAATATTTTAGTCGTCTTTTTCCTTTGTAGTTTTTTCCCCCCTCTGTTTCCTCTAGATTTCCGTTTATATTTATTTTTTCTCTGGGGCCCCTCCAGTGTGTTTTTCTTAGGTTTTCTCTGTACCTTTCCTGTTGTTCCTTGGGTAGGGGGCGTAACAGTCGGTGGTCTGAATCTAAAAAAGGGGATGTTTCTCCAGACTCTGACAGTACCTGAAATCTATTATTAGTTTCTATTTGATCGTTTCTTTCACTAGTATTGGGGAATGATGGTCTATTATGCTGGCTGAGTCTAGTTAGCCTGGTTTGAATTGGGGTTCTCAAATTATTAGTAGCTTGTCTGTCTGAGATAGTATCGGTTCTTCTCCATGAGTGTTCATGACTTTGTTTTGTATGGTAATTAGTATATTGCTTGGGATGTGTATTATGTTTATTATTCCTATAGTCTGATGGATTTCTGACTGTATTCATTTTATAATCCTGCAGATCTCTATGATATTTTTTGATTTTTATTGTCCTTATCTATTTGGGATCCGCAGTAGACGCAGCCCAAATACCCGCTTGCCTACATGGTCCTGTGCAGGAGGCGGGTCGATGGGTCCATGATCCTTCAAGTCTAGCGGAGTCCGTCTCTGTGCAGTGACCTCATACACCAATGGACATTTTCAATAGACCGCGTTAAGTACAGGAGAACCAAGAGGGATCTAAGTCGTCTTGCATTATAGCAACGTGGAGGGTGAGCTGGGAAAACACTAGTTTGCCTAATTTACCTTAGCACTGCAGGCCCACTTCTTCTGGCGGACCTCGTTACACTCGACCATCAGCACTGCCGGGGGGGGGAGAAGAGGCAGACTGGGGTGGCAAAGCCCATAACCCATAGTGCAACTGAATCAGCCCACCTGTTGTCATCCAGGATAGACCAAAAAAATTGACAAACAGGACAGGTCTGCTGACAGAGATAGACAAGACTTTTGGAAAGACAGACAGAGCAGTGGTTGGGCCCTAATGCATTTTTTGGCCTAATTTCTGCTGGCCTTTTATATCCCCTTTAAAAGAAAGGAATAATAAACCATTGCTTAAGGGAATCAAAAACACCTGTCCATTATCCCAAACACCACTAGGGGGTGCTCAGGGTTAAAAAAAAATTGCATACGCAAAGACCGTAAACCTGTAAGTCACACTATATGTAAACAGGTTAATAAGAAAAATGAATTTTTTTTTAATAGGAAGCATAATATATACAGTTGCCCAAGGGCAGACCTATCCACCTAGGGCAGCAAATTTTGGGGGGCGGCAACGGCCCCCAGCACTGAATTTTTTTTTTTTTTTTTTAAATCCGCCCATTTAAAAAAAAAAAAAAAAAGACTGCGCATGCAGGAAGAGACAGAGGTGAGAGGGGTTCAGAAGATCCCCCCCTCACCTTCTCTGCCTGTTCGGCTTTCCGTGCAGTGTGACACGGAAGTGCCGACAGTCACGTGACCGGCTCACTGACGTCATACGTGCGCCGGGTCACGTGACCTGTCGGCACAACCGCCTGGGAGCCGAACAGGCAGCATGGAGGAGACCATGCTGCCTGCCACTAGCCACCAGGGAAACGTAAGTGCTGGGGAAATGGATGGTTTTGGGCAAATTGGCTGGGGCTAATTAAATGGCAAATAACTGACATATTATTAGGCAAATTAGCAGGGGCATATTAAATGGCAAATAACACTGGCATATTATTGGGCAAATTAGCAGGGGGCATATTATTGGGCAAATTGGCTGGGGCATATTAAATGGCAAATAACACTGGCATACTATTGGGCAAATTGTCAGGGGCATATTAAATGGCAAAAAAACTGGCATATTATTGGGCAAATTAGCAGGGGGCATATTATTGGGCAAATTGGCTGGGGCATATTAAATGGCAAAAAACACTGGCATACTATTGGGCAAATTAGCAGGGGGCATATTATTGGGCAAATTGGCTGGGGCATAGTAAATGGCAAATAACACTGGCATACTATTGGGCAAATTGTCAGGGGCATATTAAATGGCAAATAACACTGGCATATTATTGGGCAAATTGGCAGGGGCAAATTAAATGGCAAATAACACTGGTATATTATTGGGCAAATTGGCAGGGGCATATTAAATGGCAAATAACACTGGCATGTTATTAGGCAAATTGGCTGCGGGATAGAAAAAGTCAAATTACACTGGCATATTATTGGGCAAATTGGCTGGGGCATATTAAATGGCAAATAACACTGGCATATTATTGGGCAAATTGGCTGGGGCATATTAAATGGCAAATAACACTGGCATATTATTGGGCAAATTGGCAGGGGCATATTAAATGGCAAAAAACACTGGCATACTATTGGGAAAATTGGCAGGGGCATATTAAATGGCAAAAAAACTGGCATATTATTGGGCAAATTAGCAGGGGGCATATTATTGGGCAAATTGGCTGGGGCATATTAAATTGCAAAAAACACTGGCATATTATTGGGCAAATTGGCTGGGGCATATTAAATGGCAAAAAACACTGGCATATTATTGGGCAAATTGGCAGGGGCATATTAAATGGCAAATAACACTGGCATACTATTGAGCAAATTGGTACGGGCATATTAAATGGCAAAAAAAATGGCATATTATTGGGCAAATTGGCAGGGGCAAATTAAATGGCAAATAACACTGGTATATTATTGGGAAAATTGGCAGGGGCATATTAAATGGCAAATAACACTGGCATGTTATTGGGCAAATTGGCTGGGGATAGAAAAAGTCAAATTACACTGGCATATTATTGGGCAAATTAGCAGGGGGCATATTATTGGGCAAATTGGCAGGGGCATATTAAATGGCAAATAACACTGGCATATTATTGGGAAAATTAGCAGGGGGCATATTAAATGGCAAATACTGGCATACTATTGGGCAAATTGGCACGGGCACATTAAATTGTATTAAGTATTTTCAAGTAACATTTGTACAGTACATTTTACAGTACATGTACCTGATAATATTACTTTACAACATTATTATACTTTACATGTCCTTCAGCTATATGAGTCAAGTGTGGATCCTTTATTATATATTGCTTAACATTATCATGTTTTTACATATTATTGCCATAAGCCAGGTCAATGGCTCAGTGGGTTGATGCACCCACTCTAGTCTCTGATCAGTCTCATACACTGGTATAATACTTTTTTGGGGTGTTGTCAACTCAGCCTTTCATCCGGTAGAGGTCTATAAAATGATTGCCATAAGGAAAACATCCCCCGGACATGCTTAAAGGCAAGAGAATATCTGAATATACATTTTCCATTAAAGGACAATTGTAGCAAAAAAAAATTGTATCAAGTGTAGATGATTAATAAAGACAATCTTTAATAAAATAACACAAATTAATTGGCTTATTAACCCCTTCACAATGGATAGTGCTTTGGTCCTTACATCGTCATACGGCGTGTTTTTGTTCCTGGGTGCCGATTACTTTTACCAGGAACATCCCAGCAGGAACCTGAGAAGGGTCTCTATAGACCCTGTCGGTTTGAGCGTTCGCTACATTTCTTATGTCAGACCTGACAGCGGGGACCCATCTGCAAGTCCCTGCAGCGGCATCCGCACACAGCTCATCGCGGGGGGCCACGTTGAGCTGTTATTGTTGAACGTTCCATGCCGTCCTACTAGAATCTAGGCACTAAAAAGTAGGACAGTAGGGAAGGTGTTAAGCCTTCTTTTCTCCTTATCGTTCTCACAGGGGGCAGACATGTTGGTTAGAATCTTTACTCCATATAGTTCTCTCAGGGGGCAGACATGCTTGTTAGAATCTTTACTCCATATCGTTCTCTCAGGGGGCAGACATGTTGGTTAGAATCTTTACTCCATATCGTTCTCTCAGGAGGCAGACATGTTGGTTAGAATCTTTATTCCATATCGTTCTCTCAGGGGGCAGACATGTTGTTTAGAATCTTGGGTCAGATCTTCACTCACCTTGGTTCAGATGAAGAAAGGTCTAACCAAAGATTCCAAACAACATGTCTGCCTCCTGGTAGAGCTATATGGTGTAAAGATGGCTCAATAAGGTACTTTATTTGTATACTTTCATTAAAGCGTTTCTATATAAAATGTCTACACTTGATGCCATCTTTCAATTAAACACAACTGATTTTTTTTTGCTGCACTTGTCCTTCTAACTGTTTTTTTTTAAAATTATTATTGTATTCTCTATATCCCCTCTTCTCTACCCTACTCAACCTCTCTCTGTGCACTGGAATAGTATAGTAAATCTTCAAGCATGCCAAAATCATACCTGTACTGACAAAAACTCTTCCCTAGATCCCACACTTTCAACTAACTTCCCCTCCATGCCCTGTACCAAGCGCTACGTAAATGTTTGGAACCATAAAAATAAATGTTAATGTTATGTATAGCAACCATTAAAGCAAATGTGAGTTTACATTCATATCAGACTTTGTGTAAAAAAAAAGAACCTGTAAAGTTATTTTTAACGTTATGTGGTTTTTTAAGACGTACAATATACTAAAATACAGTTATTATGAGTTCTGTGAAGGCCAACAGAGCACTAGATATATGGGGTGGGGGGAGGGAAACAGCATTAAAAAATACAAAATGAACACAAGTAGTATGGTATCCAGTACACACCCAGAAAAAAACATTCAAAGCCTGCGTCACCAAAATAAAAATACTATGGTAATAAACTGTCAAAATCGCTATAGAGACAGAAATAGAAAATGATAAACAATATAAAATAGTTAACATGCATCAAACTGTGGAAAAATGGATTGTAAAAAAGAAGCAGTAGAAATTTGAAACAGTGGGGATTGTATATGACAAACAATTTTTGACCAAAGTGCGAAACTTTGGTGAGTCACCTTGAAAATCAAGAGAAGGTACCTGATGAGAAGTTTGCCACACAAATTGCCTTCATACTTAACCCTTAACAGTTGACTTACTATACTCCAATTTGTCCCGAATTGGATTCGGGTAGAGCGCTTCAGTAGAATTTTGGAAATCTCCGTCAATATACTCAATATTCCCTGAGTTCCAGAATCAATAGGCAGTTCTGGTCGTTATCAAACCTAAGCAGCGGAATCATTTGTATTGGGTGCATTTCGGATTGGGTCCAATGAAAACCATAGATTTTCGGCTACTCAGTATGCGTCGATCACCCCTGAAACATGCTCCGAATTCGGCTAAAATAAGTGAAATTCGGCCATTTCAAGATTCCACATTCTGGTTGATGAACTGAATAGAAAAGTGTAGAATTAATGAAGAAGGCATATTTTAAACACAGAAACATTTATATACAATTAAAATATATTAATGTGATATATTACACTAATATAAGCATTTTTACCACAAAAAAAGTATTTTATATTATTTTAAGTTCATAAACTTTATTTTTATGTACTTAACGTATATTTTATTTTATTTATTTTTTACTATTTTTTGTAAAAAGAATCATTTCCAGGAGAACATCGGCTATTGTCAAAATTCTCCCACTGATTTCTACGGGAGGACTTTAGCTATACTCGTAATAGCCAAGGTATTCCTGAGATCGCACTTTACAGGGAGGACCGAGGCTACCACTTCTTTTCAGTGCAGTTTGGCTTATTTCATTGTCAGGAGGTATCAACGTGGAACGTATTCGTAGGCATATCAGTTCTTCTGGTCTTGATGGGTCCCCAATACCCCCCGAATCCTTCCAAAAATGTAGATACATAGAATGTGTCACCGGCAGATAAGAACCATTCGGCCTATCTAGTCTGCCCAATTTTCGAAATACTTTTATTAGTCGCCAGTTCCTTATCTTATATCTAGGATAGCCTTATACCTATCCCGCGCATGCATAAACTCTTCACTGTATTAACCTCTATCACTTCTACTGGAAGACTATTCCATACATCCACTACCCTCTCAGTAATGTAATACTTTTATTAGTCCCCAGTTCCCTATGTTATATCTAGGATAGCCTTGTGCCTATCCCACGCATGCTTAAACTCCCTCACTGTATTAACCTCTACCACTTCTACTGGAAGGCTATTCCATACATCCACTACCCTCTCAGTAAAGTAATACTTTCATTAGTCCCTGGCCTTATCTTATATCTAGGATAGCCTTATACCTATCCCACGCATGCTTAAACTCCTTCACTGTATTAACCTCTACCACTTCTACTGGAAGTCTATTCCATGCATCCACTACCCTCTCAGTAAAGTAATACTTTCATTAGTCCCTGGCCTTATCTTATATCTAGGATAGCCTTATACCTATCCCATGCATGCTTAAACTCCTTCACTGTATGAACCTCTACCACTTCTGCTGGAAGGCTATTCCATACATCCACTACCCTCTCAGTAAAGTAATACTTTCATTAGTCCCTGGCCTTATCTTATATCTAGGATAGCCTTGTGCCTATCCCACGCATGCTTAAACTCCCTCACTGTATTAACCTCTACCACTTCCGCTGGAAGGCTATTCCATACATCCACTACCCTCTCAGTAAAGTAATACTTTCATTAGTCCCTGGCCTTATCTTATATCTAGGATAGCCGTATACCTATCCCACGCATGCTTAAACTCCTTCACTGTGTTTACCTCTACCACTTCTACTGGAAGACTATTCCATGCATCCACTACCCTCTCAGTAATGTAATACTTTCATTAGTCCCTGACCTTATCTTATATCTAGGATAGCCTTATACCTATCCCATGCATGCTTAAACTCCTTCACTGTATTAACCTCTACCACTTCTGCTGGCAGGCTATTCCATACATCCACTACCCTCTCAGTAAAGTAATACTTCCTGATATTACTTTTAAATCGTTGCCCCTCTAATTTAAGACTATGTCCTCTAGTGGTGGTAGCTTTTCTTCTTTTAAATATACTCTCTTCCTTTACTGTGTTGATTCCCTTTATGTATATAAATGTTTCCATCGTATCCCCCCCTGTTATAAATCATGCACTTCTAGGAGATTTGTCTGCCAGTCCGCGCCTAGAAGCGTTCAGTCGGAGCGCGGATGTTTGCTGAATTCTGTTGCGTAATATTAGCATCTCTGGGGGCTATGTATGACGGTTATTTATATGTAACTGATTTTTGTATGACTGCTCCTCCACAAGCCCTCCAACGGATGTTGTAAAGGGGCTCTGTCACCTAAACACTGGTCATACCGTGAGTGTGCACAGTCAGAAATTACCGACAAAATGATCTGTACCTTGGCAGGACTGCAGGCAATGCGCGCAAATTATGAGTAAAAAAACGATTTTTTACAGCATCTCCCGTTTTTGACGCCACCTGGTGGTGAGTCTGCAACTAGAGGGTCTACTCGATACAGAGAGAATGGCAGGGAACTGAGAAGGGAATTTCAAACTTAAGTCTAAAGTAGCCGAGTTGGAAAAAAATTCACCCACTCAGCTGCATCGGAGATTTTTACTCAGCTCGGCTACTTTGGCCTTAAGTTTGAAATTCCCGTCTCATTTCCGTCTTTATTGATTAGACCCTTAGATCTTTACTGTTGCATACATTGTACAGTGTGCTGTTTGTAATCCTGTTGACTTGCTATAAGTTCTATTTGTGGTGCAGATCCGCTTGCACTTTGGAAGCTGTGCACATTTATAGGTCTTTCACTGCCAATGTTTACAAGCAGCTCTGTCGTCACAGACGTTATCTCTACTCGCCAAGTGACGCCAAACAAGACATTCTTTAATGTCCTTGCACTCCCTTGTACCTCTTAACTGGGGTTCAACCAAGCTCACTGCTTAAAGGGACACTTTCACCTAGACACTGATTATACTGTGAATGTAGAGAATAAAAATAGATCAAAAACGATCTACACATTGTGTTAGAACTGCAAGCGAAACAACATTGTCTGCCCCCTGATAGAGCTATTTGAACAAGCAGTGGTTCCTCTTTGCTTCATATAGCTCTATCAGGGGGCAAACATGTTGTTTGGAATCTTCGGTCAGACCCATCATTCCAAGCAACATGTCTGCCCCCTGATAGAGCTGTATGAAGCAAAGAGGAACCATTGTTGGTTTCGGGGACTCTCGGTGGACCTGAGGGAGCTGTATCATAGTGATAATCAGCAGTGGTGTGCCGAGGGGGGGGCGGGGGGGCTGACCGCATTGGGTGACACCTTGAGCGGGGGTGACACCCGTGCTGCCGACACTCCCCGCACCGCGCTGCTTACCATTTTTTATTTTTTCCCTGGATGCCGCCGCCGCCGCCGCCGCCGTAAAAAAATAATAATAAATAAATAAATCACAGCGAGCACAGAGCAGCCAGCTACTCGGTAAGTGATGGGGAAGGGGGGGAGGAGGGTGGATTAAAACGAGCACTGGCATGGCACACTATTACTGGGCTCTGACTGGCACACTATTACTGGGCACTGACTGGCACACTATTACTGGGCACTGACTGGCACAATATTACTGGGCTCTGACTGGCACACTATTACTGGCCACTGACTGGCACACTATTACTGGGCACTGACTGGCACACTATTACTGGGCACTGACTGGCACAATATTACTGGGCACTGACTGGCACAATATTACAGGTATCTGAATGGTACAATATTCCTGGGCTCTGACTGGCACACTATTACTGGGCTCTGACTGGCACAATATTCCTGGGCTCTGACTGGCACAATATTACTGGGCTCTGAATGGCACAATATTACTGGGCTCTGACTGGCACACTATTATTGGGCACTGACTGGCACAATATTCCTGGGCCTGACTGGCACACTATTACTGGGCTCTGACTGGCACAATATTACTGGGCACTGACTGGCACAATATTACAGGTATCTGAATGGTACAATATTCCTGGGCTCTGACTGGCACACTATTACTGGGCTCTGACTGGCACAATATTCCTGAGCACTGACTGGCACAATATTACAGGTATCTGAATGGCACAATATTCCTGGGCTCTGACTGGCACACTATTACTGGGCACTGACTGGCACAATATTCCTGGGCTCTGACTGGCACAATATTCCTGGGCACTGACTGGCACAATATTACTGGGCACTGACTGGCACACTATTACTGGGCACTGACTGGCACAATATTACAGGTATCTGAATGGCACAATATTCCTGGGCTCTGACTGGCACAATATTACTGGGCTCTGACTGGCACAATATTCCTGGGCTCTGACTGGCACACTATTACTGGGCACTGACTGGCACAATATTCCTGGGCTCTGACTGGCACACTATTACTGGCCACTGACAGGCACACTATTACTGGGCACTGACTGGCACAATATTCCTGGGCTCTGACTGGCACACTATTACTGGGCACTGACTGGCACACTATTACTGGGCACTGACTGGCACAATATTACTGGGCACTGACTGGCACAATATTACAGGTATCTGAATGGTACAATATTCCTGGGCTCTGAATGGCACACTATTACTGGGCTCTGACTGGCACAATATTCCTGGGCACTGACTGACACAATATTACTGGGCTCTGACTGGCATAATATTCCTGGGATCTGACTGGCACAATATTACAGGTATCTGAATGGCACAATATTCCTGGGCACTGACTGGCACAATATTACTGGGCTCTGACTGGCACAATATTCCTGGGCACTGACTGGCACAATAGTACTGGGCTCTGACTGGCATAATATTACTGGGCTATGAATGGCACATTATAACTGGGCTCTGACTGGCACAATATTACTGGGTTCTGACTGGCACAATATTCCTGGGCTCTGACTGGCACCATATTACTGGGTTCTGACTGGCACCATATTCCTGGGCTCTGACTGGCACATTGTTACTGGGCTCTGAGTGGCACAATATTACTGGTATCTATAATTGTACAATTGTCCCCTCGTGGGGCTCATGTGTGTTGCATAATTAATGGCGGTCCCATGTGTGCATAATTAAGGGACTCTTTTGTGTGGCATAATTAAGGGACTCTTTTGACTGGCACACTATTACTGGGCACTGACTGGCACACTATTACTGGGCACTGACTGGCACAATATTACTGGGCACTGACTGGCACAATATTACAGGTATCTGAATGGTACAATATTCCTGGGCTCTGAATGGCACACTATTACTGGGCTCTGACTGGCACAATATTCCTGGGCACTGACTGACACAATATTACTGGGCTCTGACTGGCATAATATTCCTGGGATCTGACTGGCACAATATTACAGGTATCTGAATGGCACAATATTCCTGGGCACTGACTGGCACACTATTACTGGGCACTGACTGGCACACTATTACTGGGCACTGACTGGCACAATATTACTGGGCTCTGACTGGCACACTATTACTGGCCACTGACTGGCACACTATTACTGGGCACTGACTGGCACACTATTACTGGGCACTGACTGGCACAATATTACTGGGCACTGACTGGCACAATATTACAGGGATCTGAATGGTACAATATTCCTGGGCTCTGACTGGCACACTATTACTGGGCTCTGACTGGCACAATATTCCTGGGCTCTGACTGGCACAATATTACTGGGCTCTGAATGGCACAATATTACTGGGCTCTGACTGGCACACTATTATTGGGCACTGACTGGCACAATATTCCTGGGCCTGACTGGCACACTATTACTGGGCTCTGACTGGCACAATATTACTGGGCACTGACTGGCACAATATTACAGGTATCTGAATGGTACAATATTCCTGGGCTCTGACTGGCACACTATTACTGGGCTCTGACTGGCACAATATTCCTGGGCACTGACTGGCACAATATTACAGGTATCTGAATGGCACAATATTCCTGGGCTCTGACTGGCACACCATTACTGGGCACTGACTGGCACAATATTCCTGGGCTCTGACTGGCACAATATTCCTGGGCACTGACTGGCACAATATTACTGGGCACTGACTGGCACACTATTACTGGGCACTGACTGGCACAATATTCCTGGGCTCTGACTGGCACACTATTACTGGCCACTGACTGGCACACTATTACTGGGCACTGACTGGCACAATATTCCTGGGCTCTGACTGGCACACTATTACTGGCCACTGACTGGCACACTATTACTGGGCACTGACTGGCACACTATTACTGGGCACTGACTGGCACAATATTACTGGGCACTGACTGGCACAATATTACAGGTATCTGAATGGTACAATATTCCTGGGCTCTGAATGGCCCACTATTACTGGGCTCTGACTGGCACAATATTCCTGGGCACTGACTGACACAATATTACTGGGCTCTGACTGGCATAATATTCCTGGGATATGACTGGCACAATATTACAGGTATCTGAATGGCACAATATTCCTGGGCACTGACTGGCACAATATTTCTGGGCTCTGACTGGCACAATATTCCTGGGCACTGACTGGCACAATAGTACTGGGCTCTGACTGGCACAATATTACTTGGCTCTGAATGGCACAATATTACTGGGCTCTGACTGGCACAATATTACTGGGTTCTGACTGGCACAATATTCCTGGGCTCTGACTGGCACCATATTACTGGGTTCTGACTGGCACCATATTCCTGGGCTCTGACTGGCACAATGTTACTGGGCTCTGAGTGGCACAATATTACTGGTATCTATAATTGTACAATTGTCCCCTCGTGGGGCTCATGTGTGTTGCATAATTAATGGCGGTCCCATGTGTGCATAATTAAGGGACTCTTTTGTGTGGCATAATTAAGGGACTCTTTTGTGTGGCATAATTATGGGGCACCTGTGTGCGTGTGTGGCATAATTATGGGGCACCTGTGTGTGTGGCATAATTAATTGGACAGAGGTGAGGCAGAAATAGTGGGCTCTGGTGTGGCATAATTTATGTGGCTCTGGTGTGGCATAATTTATGGGGCTCCTGTGTGTGGCATAGTTAATAGGCCATCTAAGGAATCTGTTTGGCATTGTATTGGAGGAAATCCAAGGGGGTGACACCATGAGTTTCCGCTCCGGGTGACACCAACCCTAGTGACGCACCTGATAATCAGATAAAGATCGGTTGATGCCTAGTTATGTATAAGCTCCATTTTACATATATGATTATTTTTGGAATGTATACAGGCCAGTTATGTCTATTGGTTCTATAAATAGAGTAAGATTTTAAAAATCTCAGTAGTTTTTTCACGTTTTTTACGAGAGATGTCTATTCCCAGAGATTCACTCTCTTTATTTAGAAATTATGACACAGGTCCCGTCCTAACTAAAGCTGGATTACAGAGGCAGATGATATATTTATGGGTGTTTACAAGTTAGTGTGGATGATATATTATCTCTGGCAATAGTTGATAACCTGTAAGCCCCACGTTGAGTTATTATTATGACTTCTCCAAAGAGGTACAAGTAGGTGTCTACTCTTTTTCTTGGTATTTTGCACACCGATCCTTTTGAACATCACATTTCAGATTAATTTATTATTATTTTTTTTTTTTTAATAGAACGGAATACTTATTTAGGAGAACAACAATTACTTCTGTTTAAATGAAAGATTGCACATTTTAACTAGAAATGTTCATACTGTACCTTATTGAGCTCTCTTTTGCTCTGTTTAGCAGTATCAGGGGGCAGACATGTTGAATCTTGGGTCGCATGAACTAAGATCTGACAAAGATTCCAAACAACATGTCCGCTCCCTGATAGAGCTAGAAGGAGCAAAGAGAACTCAATAAGGTACTTTATTTCAATTCACCATAAGTTATTGAATTTTTTTTAAATTGGATGGCGTACATCCAATAGCAATGGAGATGATGGTGGTCCCGTCGTAGATTAAAGTTTATTTTGAGGTTTCAGTTCCAGTTTAAGATATCCACATACATTGCATGCGGGCACTTCACATGCATGATTAAACACATCACGCTGGGTGAAAACAAAAGCACTGACAAACAGTGAATTTATTGATGACTTTATACATCCACTTGTATGTAACAGCACAGCCAAACTCCTCCACCTGTGCTCAGGCAGGAGTTTTAAAGGGTCTGTGTCACCCTATTCTATTTGTGGTGCAGATCCGCTTGCACTTTGGAAGCTGTGCACATTTAGAGGTCTCTCACTGCCAATGTTTACAAGCAGCTCTGTCGTCACAGACGTTATCTCTACTCGCCAAGTGACGCCAAACAAGACATTCTTTAATGACCTTGCACTCCCTTGTACCTCTTAACTGGGGTTCAACCAAGCTCACTGCTTAAAGGGACACTTTCACCTAGACACTGATTATACTGTGAATGTAGAGAATAAAAATAGATCAAAAATGATCTACACATTGTGTTAGAACTGCAAGCGTCACAGTTAGCACCCAAGGCAAGGACATGAAATTGCACCACTTGGTCAGTAACACAAAGGTCGGACCAAAGATTCCAAACAACATGTCTGTCCTTTGATAGAGCTCGCAGGAGCAAAGAGGAATCTCTCTTCTTAGGCGGATATGTACTAAACAAGTGCAGTTGGAGAAAAAAGTAGGTAAAACATAAGTAAGCAGCAAAAGAAAAACAAGTTACCCGCGCTCTCTCCTTTATCCCTATGCATTTAAAACAAATGGAGGTTTTTAGTTACCTCCAATGGCCATGAGAGGATGAGCCCACCTGCCAACGTCAAGGCAGACCCCCCTAGGTGGGTCCTAACTCTAACCATTCACCTTGCTTCTTTGAGCCTCTGGCAAAAATCTCTAATGAGACTCCATTTGTTTTAAATGCATAGGGATAAAGGAGAGAGCGCAGGTAACTTGTTTTTCTTTTGTTTTTACTATATATTGGGGCTGATGTGTACTGTAGTCATTGCAGCCGCCCAGTGATGGGAGTGAGCGCAGGACTCTTCTTTATGTATTTGTATCCAATTTTTGTATTACTCAGCCTTGTTACAATGCAGCCGCCCATCCCATGTGTTCCCTATTAAGGGTTAATAATGTATAGGGGTGTAAATAAACAACACCCTTTTCTGTCTCATTAGAGATTTTTGCCAGAGGCTCAAAGAAGTAAGGTGAATGGTTAGAGTTAGGACCCACCTAGGGGGGTCTGCCTTGACGTTGGCAGGTGGGCTCATCCTCTCATGGCCATTGGAGGTAACTAAAAAACCTCCATTTGTTTTAAATGCATAGGGATAAAGGAGAGAGCGCAGGTAACTTGTTTTTCTTTTGTTTTTACTATTTATTGGGGCTGATGTGTACTGTAGTCATTGCAGCCGCCCAGTGATGGGAGTGAGCGCAGGACTCTTCTTTATGTATAAGTAAGCAGCAATTTGCGAATATTTGTAAAATGTTGCCGGTCGTGCTAATATTTTGCGGTGATATTTGCGAACGCTAAAGACTTTTACGTATATTTTGTCCAAAAAAAAAATTCTATTTTGAGAGTGAAAATTACACCAGCTTTTATCAAAGTGCTGATAATAAAAGGTAGGAAAAATATTTGCAAACTTGCCCGTTTCTATTCACAATTTGCTCGTATTTACTACTGAAGTGTTAAATGTTTAGTACATTGCAACAGGAGCAAAGAGCAAAAAATACCTGTGCATATAAAATATATTTGCATTTTTTTAGTACATGGCCCTCGTAGGGTGCTCAACCACCCAGTGGTTCAGAGGGAACTGTAATCGTAGTGATAAACAGATAAATATTGACTGATCCCTCGTTACAAATAAGCTCATTGTTGGGTATAAAAGGATTTTGTTTCCTCTGATGGAAGGCTAATATTTTTTGAATGTCCATGGGTTATTTCTTATCTACTATTTCTATCAATGGGGTATTATTAAAAATATATTCACTAGACATGTTCAAAACTAAAATTTTCATTTCGTTTTCGTCCATTCGGACGAAAATGTTATTTCTTTTGTCTAAAACAAATTTCGTTCATTACTGCATTCGTTTCAGACGAAATTCGTTTATTATTTTTGTTTCGTTTTATTCGTTCGTACGAATCAATTGACCTACACATTCCATAAACCGAAAGTCTATAAACCAAACGTCGTTCGGTTTATAGACTTTCGTCTTATGGAATTCATGTAATGCTATTGGCTTTCTATAAACTGAACTAGAGTCCCCATTCATAAGAATTTCTTATGTATGGGGACTCTAGTTCGGTTTCTAGAAAGCCAATAGTATTACATGTATTCTATAAGCTGAAAGTCTATAAACCGAACGACGTTCGGTTTATAGACTTTCGGTTTATAGAATAGCTATACCATTACATGTATTCTATAAACCGAAAGTCTATAAACCGAATGTCCTTCGGTTTATAGATTTTTGGCTTATGGAATACATGTAATACTATTGGCTTTCTATAAACCGAAATAGAGTCCCCATTCATACGAATAGGTCAAGTATGACACCGGTCGCGTTCCTGCTAAATCTGGATTTACACAAGTCAACTCAGATGTCATCTTTATGGGTTTTTACACTTTACAGTGTGCTATATATCAGCCTTGACAATGGTTCATAATCTGCAAACAGTTATTATTATGACTTCTCCAAAGAGGTACAAAGACATGTCTACTATGCCCTTGGTAATGTGCACAGCGATCAGTTTATAAATAGAGCAGATGACTGCACTTTAAATAACATTTAGGGGAAAAATAACTTGTGATTGCATCAAATGTATACATTTTAAATAAAAAAATGCACATACAGTACATTGAAATAAATATTTTTAGCCCAAAGGAAATATAAATCACAAAGCGCCTGTGAGTGCACAAAAGTGTAATTAAGTTATATACAAACCCAAATACTGATACGTTGGTGGGTACTGAAACGGAAGTTTTTGTTTTCCCGTGGGGAATCTTCTGATATGAACCGGAAAACGGACTGATATGGACTAGTAAAATAAATTAAATTAAATAGCCAATAGTCTTATGTAACTTGCAGCAGGACACTACTGCAGAGAGAACAAGAGGAGAAATATATACAAATAGAATAGACAGCGCTATATATGCATAAAAAATCAATAAAGAGAAATATTTTCTCTTTATTGATTTTTTATGCATATATAGCGCTATGTATTCTATTTGTACATACAGTACATTATTGAGCCTCTCTTTGTTCTGTTTAGCTGTATCAGGGGTCAAGTAAACAAAAGATCTCACCAAAGGTTCCGAACAACATGTCAGCACCATGATAGAGCTACAAGGAGCAAAATAGGAACCTCCCTTTGTTGGTGTTGGTGTCGGGGGCTCTCCCAGTGGTTCATGGGAGATGCTATCATAGTGTTAATCAGATGAATATTAGCTGATCTCTCTTTACGTTCATTGGTACATGTAAGGTTTTATTTCCTCTGAGATTCATTTTGGAATGTACAAGGTACAATTCTTATCTACTCTTTCTATAAATAGGTTCAGTTAAAAAAAAATCTCAGTCACACAGGTTTTTTTTTTACGAGAGACGCCTATTTGATTTACTAATTTAAAGATTCACTCTCTCTTTATTTAGAAAGTATGTCACAGGCCTGGGTACTTAAATCTGGATTGACACAGGCCGACTGAGATGATATCTTTATGGGTGTTTGCATATTAGGATGGATGATATATTAAACTTGACAATAGCTGATAACCTGCAATAACTGAGTTATAGTTTGTTCTCCAAAGAAGGTACAAAGAAGTGTCTACTCTGTCCTTGGTCTTTTGCACAGAGAATGGGTCACATTTCAGATTTTTTTTTTTTTTATAGCACAGAAGACTATATTTTAAATGACAATGTAGGGTGAAAAAAAATAACGTATGCTCTATATGAAGATTAAACATTTTAAATCGAAACAGACGTACAGTACCTTACTGAGCTTTCTTTGCTCTGTTTAGCAGTATCAGGGGGCAGACATGTTGAATCTTGGTTCAGATGAACAAAGATCTCACCAAAGATTCCGCACAACATGTCCGCTCCCTGATAGAGCTACACGGAGCAAAGAGATCTCAGTAAGGTGCTTTATCACTGTTTAAAATGTAGAATCTCAGGAGACAAATAAATAAACTTTCCATAAACCAATAGAATATGTAATCATTACAAAAAATAATAATGATGTTCAAAAGATTCTCCTTATGCAAAGTCATTAAACCTCACATTGCTAGAAGAGTTGGTCAAGCCGCTGTCGCTTATTGTGGTGTGCATGAGCGTCCGCAAGGTGGGGGTGCTTAAAAAAAAAGTGCCTTTGATGTAACAGGGAGCTTAACGCTGCCGTTAAGCTCCCTGTTACACTAATCTTAGTCGTTTCCTCCGTGCATCTTCCCTCCTGCACGGAGGAGGGAAGCTCTTTTTTTTTTTAACTTTAATGACTTCAATAACGTTTTTTTAAAAAAAACGTGACCGTAGCTTCCTTCCTCCGTGCAGGAGGGAAGATGCACGGAGGAAACGACCGGAGACCAACAACAAAGAGGTAAGTGCTGGGGAATGGGGGGGGGGGAATGGGGGGGAGGAATGGGGGGGAGGAGGGGGCAACAAACGAGCAAATCCTGGCATATTGAGAGACAAAATCCTGGCATATTGAGAGGAATAATTCTGGCATATTGAGAGACAAAATCCTGGCATATTGAGAGACAAAATCCTGGCATATTGAGAGGCAAAATCCTGGCATATTAAGAGGCAAAATCCTGGCATATTGAGAGACAAAATCCTGGCATATTGAGAGGCAAAATCCTGGCATAGAGTGGCAATATCCTGGCATATTGAGGGGCAAAATCCTGGTAAGGAGTGATAAAATCAGGCATATTGAGAGGCAAAAACTGGCATATTAAGAGGCAAAATCCTGGTATAGAGTGGAAAAACCAGGCATAGGGTGGCAAAACATGCCATATTAAGTGACAAAACCTGGCATATTGAGAGGCAAAACCTGGCATATTGAGAGGCAAAACCTGGCACATTAAGAGGCAAAATCCTGGCATAGAGTGGCAATATCCTGGCATATTGAGAGGCAAAATCCTGGCATAGAGTGGCAATATCCTGGCATATTGAGGGGCAAAATCCTGGTATAGAGTGGCAAAACCAGGCATAGGGTGGAAAAATCCTGGCATTGTGAGGGGTTAAATACTGGCATATTAAATGACTAAATCCTGGCATATTGAGGGGTCAAATCCTGGCATATTAAATGGCTAAATCCTGGCATATTGGATGGCTAAATCCTGGCATATTGAGGGGTTAAATCCTGGCATATTGAATGGATAAATCCTGGCATATTGAGGGGTTAAATCCTGGCATATTGAATGGATAAATCCCAGCATATTGAGGGGTTAAATCCTGGAATATTAAATAGCTAAATCCTGGCATATTAAATGGCTAAATTCTGGCATTTTGAGAGGTTAAATCCCAGCATATTGAGAGGTTAAATCCTGGCATATTAAATAGCTAAATCCTGGCATATTAAATGGCTAAATTCTGGCATATTGAGAGGTTAAATCCCAGCATATTGAGAGGTTAAATCCTGGCATATTAAATGGCTAAATTCTGGCATATTAAATGGCTAAATTCTGGCATATTGAGAGGTTAAATCCTGGCATATTAAATCCCTAAATCCGGGCATATTGAATGGCTAAATCCTGGCATATAATGACAGTAAAAATATGCCCCCCCCCCCCCCCCTTGAAAAAATGTCTGCAGATGCCCATGGTGGTGTGTGTTAGCGCCGGTCTTGTAAGCTTGGATGAAGGAAAGTATTTGTAAACGGGGATGCAAGTAAGTGAAGAACAGTTAGGAATAATAGCAGTAAAGTATGAGAGAGTAAGAAGACTGTGAGAAGAGGATAGGAGCCAGAGCCTCAGAGTAGTTGCACAAGATGTTAGTGTTAAAGTATAACAAAAAGAGCGCAGAACTGGCCGAAGATTCATAGACAAGTTGATTGTCCCAACACAAAGCAATAGGACAAAAAGCAAAATTTAGGTGAAAACTTTATTTTGGGAAGTTTAGATTTTATAACTCTCACTAAAATGCAAACTTTTATAACCAATAAGTCCCTTTTCCAGACATGAATGAGAGAGGATGGGCTTTATCCATGAAAGTGGGAATTGTCAAGGCAATTTTAAATCTGTGAGTTTGAAATTCTCTTGTCCATTCCCTGCATTCAACTTTAGTTCATAAGTATATATGGACAACACAGAGCTAAAACTAATACAGATCTGTAACTTTGCAAATTTGCAAATTAACAAATACTCTGGTGATCTAGTAACCAACGTTAGGCAAATGTTCGCCAATCCTGGCACCATAAAACCAATATATATATATATACTGCATTCTCTTAAAAATAAACCGGCATGAATATTTTAATGGACTTGCCAGTATATCCTCTAACCGGCAGCTGCCATGTTTCAAAGGAAGCATCAGGTCTGCCACTGTCACTGACTGTCTCTCACTGTCTCTCATGTCACCAGCAGAGGGGATCTTTAGTAGGTCGTCTCTATTGATGGCCTAGGAAAGTGAAGGTCGCTCCGCTCCCTAGGCCTCAAGTTTGAAATTCCCATCTTCATTCCTTGCAATTCTCACGTTCGTGAATAAAGCCCTCGTTGGTCTGTTCGCTAAAATTCAACTTTGGAGGTCGACTTTCATTTTGAGACAAAGTCAAATTCGGCACCTGAGTTTGACTTAGGAAAAAATCCCCAGATTTGAAGCTTCCCAGTGAAAGTAACGGCAGGCGAAAAGCAGTACTTTATATGCAAGACTTTATACCAATAGAATTATCTGAATGGTGGATATGATGCCAATGAGCAGTAACATCATTTGCAATGATTTGTACCAATATAAATATCTGAATGGTGGATATGATGCCAATGAGCAGTAACATCATATGCAATGATTTATACCAATATAAATATACGAATAGTCTATATGATGCAAATGAGCAGTAACTTTATATGCAAGACTTTATACCAATAGAATTATCTGAATGGTGGATATGATGCCAATGAGCAGTAACATCATTTGCAATGATTTGTACCAATATAAATATCTGAATGATGTGTATGATGCCAATGAGCAGTAACTTTATATGCAAGGCTTTATACCAATAGAAATATAGGAATAGTCTATATGATGCCAATGAGCAGTAACTTTATTTGCAATGATTTGTACCAATATAAATATCTGAATGATGTGTATGATGCCAATGAGCAGTAACTTTATATGCAAGGCTTTATACCAATAGAAATTTAGGAATAGTCTATATCAGGGGTCCTCAAACTTTTTAAACAGGGGGCCAGTTCACTGTCCCTCAGACCGTTGGAGGGCCGGTCAATAGTAAAAACAAAAACTATGAACAAATTCCTATGCACATTGCATATATCTTATTTTGCAGTGAAGAAACAAAACGGGAACAAATACAATATTTAAAATGAAGTAAAGTTAAATCAACAAACTTACCAGTATTTCAATGGGAATAGTGTGCCAGTCAGATGCCCAGTAATATTATGCCAGTCAGAGCCTAGTAATATTGTGTCAGTCAGATGCCCAGGAATATTATGCCAGTCAGAGCCCAGGAATATTATGCCAATCCGAGCCAGTAATATTATGCCAGTCAGAGCCCAGGAATTTTATGCCAGTCAGAGCCCAGTAATATTGTGCCAGTCAGAGCCCAGTAATATTGTGCCAGTCAGATGCCCAGGAATATTATGCCAGTCAGATGCCCAGGAATATTATGCCAGTCAGATGCCAAGGAATATTATGCCAGTCATAGCCCAGGAATATTATGCCAGTCAGATGCCCAGGAATATTATGACATTCAGATGCCAAGGAATATTATGCCAGTCAGAGTCCAGGAATATTATGCCATTCAGATGCCCAGGAATATTATGCCAGTCAGATGCCCAGGAATATTATGCCAGTCATAGCCCAGGAATATTATGCCAGTCAGAGCCCAAGAATATTATGCAAGTCAGATGCCCAGGAATATTATGCCAGTCAGAGCCCAGGAATATTATGCCATTCAGATGCCCAGGAATATTATGCCATTCAGATGCCCAGGAATATTATGCCAGTCAGATGCCCAGGAATATTATGCCAGTCAGAGCCCAGGAATATTATGTCAGTCAGATGCCCAGGAATATTTTGCCAGTCAGAGCCCAGGAATATTATGCCAGTCAGATGCCCAGGAATATTATGCAAGTCAGATGCCCAGGAATATTATGCCAGTCAGAGCCCAGGAATATTATGACAGTCAGATTCCCAGGAATATTATGCCAGTCAGATGCCCAGGAATATTATGCCAGTCAGAGCCCAGGAATATTATGCCATTCAGATGCCCAGGAATATTATGCCATTCAGAGCCCAGGAATATTATGCCAATCCGAGCCCAGTAATATTATGCCAGTCAGAGCCCAGGAATATTATGCCAGTCAGAGCCCAGTAATATTGTGCCAGTCAGAGCCCAGTAATATTGTGCCAGTCAGATGCCCAGGAATATTATGCCAGTCAGATGCCCAGGAATATTATGCCATTCAGATGCCCAGGAATATTATGCCATTCAGATGCCCAGGAATATTATGCCATTCAGATGCCCAGGAATATTATGCCAGTCAGAGCCCAGGAATATTATGTCAGTCAGATGCCCAGGAATATTTTGCCAGTCAGAGCCCAGGAATATTATGCCAGTCAGATGCCCAGGAATATTATGCAAGTCAGATGCCCAGGAATATTATGCCAGTCAGAGCCCAGGAATATTATGACAGTCAGATTCCCAGGAATATTATGCCAGTCAGATGCCCAGGAATATTATGCCAGTCAGAGCCCAGGAATATTATGCCATTCAGATGCCCAGGAATATTATGCCATTCAGAGCCCAGGAATATTATGCCAATCCGAGCCCAGTAATATTATGCCAGTCAGAGCCCAGGAATATTATGCCAGTCAGAGCCCAGTAATATTGTGCCAGTCAGAGCCCAGTAATATTGTGCCAGTCAGATGCCCAGGAATATTATGCCAGTCAGATGCCCAGGAATATTATGCCAGTCAGATGCCCAGGAATATTATGCCAGTCATAGCCCAGGAATATTATGCCAGTCAGATGCTCAGGAATATTATGCCATTCAGATGCCAAGGAATATTATGCCAGTCAGAGTCCAGGAATATTATGCCATTCAGATGCCCAGGAATATTATGCCAGTCAGATGCCCAGGAATATTATGCCAGTCATAGCCCAGGAATATTATGGCAGTCAGATTCCCAGGAATATTATGCCAGTCAGATGCCCAGGAATATTATGCCAGTCAGAGCCCAGGAATATTATGCCATTCAGATGCCCAGGAATATTATGCCATTCAGAGCCCAGGAATATTATGCCAATCCGAGCCCAGTAATATTATGCCAGTCAGAGCCCAGGAATATTATGCCAGTCAGAGCCCAGTAATATTGTGCCAGTCAGAGCCCAATAATATTGTGCCAGTCAGATGCCCAGGAATATTATGCCAGTCAGATGCCCAGGAATATTATGCCAGTCAGATGCCCAGGAATATTATGCCAGTCATAGCCCAGGAATATTATGCCAGTCAGATGCTCAGGAATATTATGCCATTCAGATGCCAAGGAATATTATGCCAGTCAGAGTCCAGGAATATTATGCCATTCAGATGCCCAGGAATATTATGCCAGTCAGATGCCCAGGAATATTATGCCAGTCATAGCCCAGGAATATTATGCCAGTCAGAGCCCAAGAATATTATGCCAGTCAGATGCCCAGGAATATTATGCCAGTCAGATGCCCAGGAATATTATGCCAGTCAGAGCCCAGGAATATTATGCCATTCAGATTCCCAGGAATATTATGCCAGTCAGATGCCCAGGAATATTATGCCAGTCAAAGCCCAGGAATATTATGCCATTCAGATGCCCAGGAATATTATGCCAGTCAGATGCCCAGGAATATTATGCCAGTCAGATGCCCAGGAATATTATGCCAGTAAGAGCCCAGGAATATTATGCCAGTCAGATGCCCAGGAATATTATGCCAGTCAGATGCCCATGAATATTATGCCAGTCAGAGCCCAGGAATATTATGCCAGTCAGATGCCCAGGAATATTATGCCAGTCAGAGCCCAGGAATATTATGCCAGTCAGATGCCCAGGAATATTATGCCAGTCAGATGCCCAGGAATATTTTGCCAGTCAGATGCACAGGAATATTTTGCCAGTCAGATGCCCATGAATATTATGCCAGTCAGAACCCAGGAATATTATGCCAGTCAGATGCCCAGGAATATTATGCCAGTCAGAGCCCAGGAATATTATGCCAGTCAGATGCCCAGGAATATTATGCCAGTCAGAGCCCAGGAATATTATGCCAGTCAGATGCCCAGGAATATTATGCCAGTCAGAGCCCAGGAATATTGTACCAGTCAGAGCCCAGGAATATTATGCCAGTCAGATGCCCAGTAATAGTGTGCCATTCCAATGCTCGTTATACCTCCCTCCTCCCCCGCTTCCCCATCACTTACCTCCAGCTGCTGTGTCCCCTGTGGGCCGCATGTGAGGACCCCTGGTCTATATGATGCCAAAGAGCAGTAAAGGCATAAATAAACTTTATATATGATGCTAATGAGCAGTAAATTAATAAATAAACTATGTATATGATGCCAATGAGCAGTACATGTAGAAATAAAATGCGTAAATAAGCTTTGTGTATGATGCCAATGAGCAGGAAATGCATAAACTTAACAAACACACTGTCTCACACAGAGACACACACAATGTCCATTGGTCTTTCATCCCACTTACATCCTCAATGTCATCTGTCTGTGTTGTTGTAACTGTTATTATTTTGGCAGTGGCATATGATGTAAAGCAATTATTAAGGGCTTAACAGAGTCAGACAATAGTGGAGATGCATTAACAATAATATACAACAAATTGTATAAATGGGAACTATGTACTGTGGATGTTTTATTGCACTGGGATCATTTGAAAAGCAAACTGATAAATGTGCAACAGCATTAAAAAAAAATTTGCATACCACAAGATGTATATCTGATTTAATGTGATGTGTAAACACAAATTTTTGTACTTTAATAAATAAAAAAATAAAAATAAAGGTTGACATCATGATCATGACCCTAACTCCCGTAGGCACCTCTGGTAGGTCAGTAGTTCATTGGTAAGGACTTTGCTTGTGTATAGAGAAAGCAATGAAAGCCCTGATTGACTAGAATTGCCGTGTACATGCGTCAGGTTATGATTCACATTTATTAATGGTGAGGTGTAACCAGATCGCTGCCGAAGCCATAAAATGCTTTGTTATCGTTATAGATACGTCTATAGATTGATAGGAGCTCTTATCTCCCTTTATCAGTTAATGTGCAGTGCAAATAGTGGTTACACTTCAAATCCTAATAAACGTGGGGAAACAATTAACCATTTTCGTACATAAGACTTCATATGGTACCAATCGCCGATAGTGTGCTATTCAATAGTTATCCGCCCGTAGTCCTTGATTTAATACTATGTAACTTCCATCTCACGCACACTGCTCCTTGGCAGCAGAGAGAAAGCCTTTGGCTGCCATTTTTCACCGTCATTAGTGGGCATGCCCGTCAATCAAGCTGGGCAGAACCAATAGCTTTGTCCCCTTCTGGAAGCATGTTCGACATCATAGATAGCACAAACCAATCAGTGCTGCCAGGTCACGGAGAACCAGCTCCACGACATGGTAGCCTGGAAGGCGTAAGAAGACTTTGTTACAGATTATTTTGAATATATGTGACATGAACATTTATTTTGTAAACAATTTACCGTTCTATGGTTAGTTTTACATTGAAAACAATTTCATCGTTGCCCCTAAATTCCAATAAGGAGGGGCTTGGAGAGAAGCAGGGCTATAGCATTAGCTCAATTACGCATTTCTTGCAGTTTGTAGGAGATAGAATTGAGGGGAAAAAAACTGACCGGACAGATCTGATCCTTTTTCTTTACTTCACACAATGTAGAACTTATCTTAAAAAAAATTTTGAAAATTGCCTCAGTTTGTGCACCATTCAACAGATATTGAACGCTGTGATTTGCATTTGCAAAGACTAGGGGGCTGCCATTTAATAGAGCTTCATTCCGTGGCTGCAGAAACAGTCGGTCAGGTGATCATCTCCCTCTCTGTCATTGGTGTAGTATCTCTTCCTCATGTGGAGGTGTGTTCCACATCTCAGACGGTGCACACCAGTCAGAATGATCTTGTCATAGGGCAGCGGATTGGAAACATGTCTCCGTTAGACTGCCAGAATAAATAAAGTCACGTTTGACTGGTGCTCTCCAGCAAGGAAGACCTTTTAATCAAATAAAGTGTATGTTCACATAAACGTTGCTGAGGCCCTCTTCATTCTGTTTCAAGTGTACAATATTATTCTACATGAACTCTAATTTGAGACAAGGGTCATCCCAGTGACTAACCTCCTTACTATGATTCTTTTTAATGTCAGGGTATTGTGGTAAAATGTGATGATGATGGGGCTTTATTTAATGTCAGGATGATGTGGCTCTCTTTCTTTTCAGGGTGATGTGGCTCTCTTTCTTTTCATCGTGATGTGGCTCTCTTTAATGTCAGGGTAATGTGGCTCTCTTTAAAGTCAGGATGAAATGTCTCTCTTTAATGTCATGATGATGTGGCTCTCGTTAATGTCAGGATGATGTGGCTCTCTTTAAAGTCAGGATGATGTGGCTCTCTTTAATGCCAGGATAATGTGGCTCCCTTTAATGTCAGGATGATGTGGCTCTCTTTAATGTCAGGATGACATGGCTCTCTTTAATGTCAGGATGATGTGGCTCTCTTTAATGTCAGGATGATGTGGGTCTCTTTAATGTCATGATGATGTGGCTCTCTTTAATGTCAGGATACTGTGGTTCTCTTTAATGTCAGGATACTGTGGCTCTTTAATTTCAGGGTGATGTGGCTCTCTTTAATATCAGGGTAATGTGGCTCTTTTTAATAACAGGTGTAACAAACCACGTCTTTTACAGGTAGGATTGTGTCACAGATCTTACAATAAACCACAGCCTTCTTGGGCAGTGTTTCCCAACCCAGTCCTCAAGGCACACCTACCAATCCAGGATTTAGGGATTACCTGGGTGTGTCTAAGGTGTTTTTACAAAGAAGAAAAAAAACACCTTAGACACAACTGGGTAATCTCTAAATCCTGGACTGGTAGGTGTGCCTTGAGGACTGGGTTGGGAAACACTGTTCTAGGGTATACAAGGTCCAGGACACATTCAGTTCGGTTTTCCTTTTTTATTTGATAGGAAAACAGCTGCTTTAAATAATAATAAACAAAACAAAATTCCTTGCTCTTACTTGAGCTCTTACTAGACAGAAATCACTATCTGTAATTGGGTGGCTTTCCCACTTACCAATTTTCCAAAACAAACAAACACGAAAACAGCTTTGCAATAAACACAAGTATTGTTCTCTTTCCTTCAGCTCTCCTAGCTGCCCTTTTTTCCTCCCTCTGCAGCAGGCTGATCTCTTCTTTTAAAGGCCTGTCTGCTAATTGACCAGCTACAGGTGAGTGCCAATTAGGAAACTCTTAAGTCAGATACAAATCCTGGTCTGTTACACAGCAACTAGTGCTGTTGGAGCATTGGCCCACCCTGCTCTCCAAATACTCCGCCCCAGGGACCCATACCGTGGTTTGCAGAGCATCAGCAATGTATATTGCAAACTTTAACATCCCTCCCTGGGGCATTTAACTGAAAATTATCAGGTTGCTGTTTAGCAAATCAGGCCTGATGTATCTTCCATCAACCACGATTCTACTTTTTCGCTCACACAGGATTATGTGATTCTCTTTAATGTCAGGATGATGTGGCTCTCTTTAATGTCAGGATGGTGTGTCTCTCTTTAATGTCAGGATGGTGTGTCTCTCTTTAATGTCAGGATGGTGTGTCTCTCTTTAATGTCAGGATGATGTGGCTCTCTTTAATGTCAGGATGGTGTGTCTCTCTTTAATGTCAGGATGGTGTGTCTCTCTTTAATGTCAGGATGATGTGGCTCTCTTTAATGTCAGGATGATGTGTCTCTCTTTAATGTCAGGATGGTGTGTCTCTCTTTAATGTCAGGATGATGTGGCTCTCTTTAATGTCAGGATGATGTGGCTCTCTTTAATGTCAGGATGGTGTGTCTCTCTTTAATGTCAGGATGGTGTGTCTCTCTTTAATGTCAGGATGGTGTGTCTCTCTTTAATGTCAGGATAATGTGTCTCCCTTTAAAGTCAGGATGATATGGCTCTGTTTAATGTCAGGATGGTGTGTCTCTCTTTAATGTCAGGATGGTGTGTCTCTCTTTAATGTCAGGATAATGTGTCTCCCTTTAAAGTCAGGATGATGTGGCTCTGTTTAATGTCAGGGTAATCTGGTTCTCTTTAATAACAGGGTTATGTGGCTCTCTTTAATGTCAGGGTAATGTGGTTCTCTTTAATGTCAGGATGATGTGGTTCTCTTTAATGTCAGGATGATGTGGCTCTCTTTAATGTCAGGATGATGTGGCTCTCTTTAATGTCAGATTGATGTGGTTCTCTTTGAAGTCATGATAAAGTGTCTCTTTTTAATGTCAGGATGATGTGGCTCTATTTAATAACAGGGTAATGTGGTTCTCTTTAATGTCATGATGGTGTGGTTTTATTTAATGTCAGGATGATGTGGCTCTATTTAATGTCAGGGTGATGTGGCTCTCTTTAATGTCATGATGATGTGGCTCTCTTTAATTTCAGGATACTGTGGTTCTCTTTAATGTCATGATGATGTAGCCCTCTTTAATGTCAGGGTAATGTGGCTCTCTTTAAAGTCATGATGAAGTGTCTCTCTTTAATTTCAGGGTGATGTGGCTCTCTTTAATGTCCGGGTAATGTGGCTCTCTTTAATAACAGGGTAATGCTGTTCTCTTTAATGTCAGGATGATGTGCATCTCTTTAATGTCAGGATGATGTGGCTCTCTTTAATGTCAGGATAATGGGGCTCCCTTTAAAGTCAGGATGATGTGGCTCTCTTTAATGTCAGGATAATCTGGTTCTCTTTAATAACAGGGTAATTTGGCTCTCCTTAATAAGATGGTAATGGGGTTCTCTTTCATATCAGGGTAATGTGACTCTCTTTAAAGTCATGATGATGTGGCTCTCTTTAATGTCAGGATGATGTGTCTCTCTTTAATGTCAGGATACTGTAGTTGTCTTTAATGTCAGGGTAATGTGGCTCTCTTTAATGTCAGGATACTGTAGTTGTCTTTAATGTCAGGGTAATGTGGCTCTCTTTAATGTCAGGGCAATGTTTCTCTCTTTTGTGTCATGATGATGTGGCTCTCTTTAATGTCAGTATGATGTGCCTCTCTTTAATGTCAGGATGATGTGGCTCTCTTTAAAGTAAGGGTAATGTGGCTTCCTTTAAAGTCAGGATGATGTGGCTCTCTTTAATGTCAGGATAATGTGGCTCCCTTTAAAGTCAGGATGATGTGGCTCTGTTTAATGTCAGGGTAATGTGGCTCTCCTTAATAAGAGGGTAATGGGGTTCTCTTTAATGTCAGGATAATGTGACTCTCTTTAATAACAGGGTAATGTGATTCTCTTCAAAGTCAGGATGATGTGTCTCTCTTTAATGTCAGGATAATGTGGCTCTCTTTAATGTCAGGGTAATGTGGCTCTCTTTAATGTCAGGATGATGTGGCTCTCTTTAATGTCAGGATGATGTGGCTCTCTTTAATGTCAGGATACTGTGGCTCTCTTTAATGTCCGGATGATGTGGCTCTCTTTAATGTCAGGATGACGTGACTCTCTTTAATGTGATGATGATGTGTCTCTCTTTAATGCCAGGATGATGTGGCTCTATTTAATGTCAGGATGACGTGACTCTCTTTAATGTCAGGATGATGTGGCTCTCTTTAATGTCAGGATGGTGTGTCTCTCTTTAATGTCAGGATGGTGTGTCTCTCTTTAATGTCAGGATGGTGTGTCTCTCTTTAATGTCAGGATGATGTGGCTCTCTTTAATGTCAGGATGGTGTGTCTCTCTTTAATGTCAGGATGATGTGTCTCTCTTTAATGTCAGGATAATGTGTCTCCCTTTAAAGTCAGGATGATGTGGCTCTGTTTAATGTCAGGGTAATCTGGTTCTCTTTAATAACAGGGTTATGTGGTTCTCTTTAATGTCAGGATGATGTGGTTCTCTTTAATGTCAGGATGATGTGGTTCTCTTTAATGTCAGGATAATGTGTCTCCCTTTAAAGTCAGGATGATGTGGCTCTGTTTAATGTCAGGGTAATCTGGTTCTCTTTAATAACAGGGTTATGTGGCTCTCTTTAATGTCAGGGTAATGTGGTTCTCTTTAATGTCAGGATGATGTGGTTCTCTTTAATGTCAGGATGATGTGGCTCTCTTTAATGTCAGGATGATGTGGCTCTCTTTAATGTCAGATTGATGTGGTTCTCTTTGAAGTCATGATAAAGTGTATCTTTTTAATGTCAGGATGATGTGGCTCTATTTAATAACAGGGTAATGTGGTTCTCTTTAATGTCATGATGGTGTGGTTTTATTTAATGTCAGGATGATGTGGCTCTATTTAATGTCAGGGTGATGTGGCTCTCTTTAATGTCATGATGATGTGGCTCTCTTTAATTTCAGGATACTGTGGTTCTCTTTAATGTCATGATGATGTAGCCCTCTTTAATGTCAGGGTAATGTGGCTCTCTTTAAAGTCATGATGAAGTGTCTCTCTTTAATTTCAGGGTGATGTGGCTCTCTTTAATGTCCGGGTAATGTGGCTCTCTTTAATAACAGGGTAATGCGGTTCTCTTTAATGTCAGGATGATGTGCATCTCTTTAATGTCAGGATGATGTGGCTCTCTTTAATGTCAGGATAATGGGGCTCCCTTTAAAGTCAGGATGATGTGGCTCTCTTTAATGTCAGGATAATCTGGTTCTCTTTAATAACAGGGTAATTTGGCTCTCCTTAATAAGATGGTAATGGGGTTCTCTTTCATATCAGGGTAATGTGACTCTCTTTAAAGTCATGATGATGTGGCTCTCTTTAATGTCAGGATGATGTGTCTCTCTTTAATGTCAGGATACTGTAGTTGTCTTTAATGTCAGGGTAATGTGGCTCTCTTTAATGTCAGGATACTGTAGTTGTCTTTAATGTCAGGGTAATGTGGCTCTCTTTAATGTCAGGGCAATGTTTCTCTCTTTTGTGTCATGATGATGTGGCTCTCTTTAATGTCAGTATGATGTGCCTCTCTTTAATGTCAGGATGATGTGGCTCTCTTTAAAGTAAGGGTAATGTGGCTTCCTTTAAAGTCAGGATGATGTGGCTCTCTTTAATGTCAGGATAATGTGGCTCCCTTTAAAGTCAGGATGATGTGGCTCTGTTTAATGTCAGGGTAATGTGGCTCTCCTTAATAAGAGGGTAATGGGGTTCTCTTTAATGTCAGGATAATGTGACTCTCTTTAATAACAGGGTAATGTGATTCTCTTTAAAGTCAGGATGATGTGTCTCTCTTTAATGTCAGGATAATGTGGCTATTTTTAATGTCAGGATACTGTGGCTCTCTTTAATGTCAGGGTAATGTGGCTCTCTTTAATGTCAGGATGATGTGGCTCTCTTTAATGTCAGGATGATGTGGCTCTCTTTAATGTCAGGATACTGTGGCTCTCTTTAATGTCCGGATGATGTGGCTCTCTTTAATGTCAGGATGATGTGACTCTCTTTAATGTGATGATGATGTGTCTCTCTTTAATGCCAGGATGATGTGGCTCTATTTAATGTCAGGATGACGTGACTCTCTTTAATGTCAGGATGATGTGGCTCTCTTTAATGTCAGGGTAATGTGGCTCTCTTTAATGTCAGGGTAATGTGGCTCTATTGAATGTCAGGATGATGTGGCTCTCTTTAATGTCCGGATGATGTGGCTCTCTTTAATGTCAGGATGACGTGACTCTCTTTAATGTGATGATGATGTGTCTCTCTTTAATGTCAGGATGATGTCGCTCTCTTTAATGTCAGGATGACGTGACTCTCTTTAATGTGATGATGATGTGTCTCTCTTTAATGCCAGGATGATGTGGCTCTATTTAATGTCAGGATGACGTGACTCTCTTTAATGTCAGGATGATGTGGCTCTCTTTAATGTCAGGGTAATGTGGCTCTCTTTAATGTCAGGGTAATGTGGCTCTCTTGAATGTCAGGATGATGTGGCTCTCTTTAATGTCCGGATGATGTGGCTCTCTTTAATGTCAGGATGACGTGACTCTCTTTAATGTGATGATGATGTGTCTCTCTTTAATGTCAGGATGATGTCGCTCTCTTTAATGTCAGGATGATGTGACTCTCTTTAATGTCAGGCTAATGTGGCTATTTTTAATGTCAGGATGATGTGGCTCTCTTTAATGTCAGGGTGATGTAGCCCTCTTTAATGTCAGGATGACGTGGCTCTCTTTAATGTCAGGATAATGTGGCTCCCTTTAATCTCAGGATACTGTGGCTCTCTTTAATGTCAGGGTAATGTGGCTCTCTTTAATGTCAGGGTAATGTGGCTTTCTTTAATGTCAGGATGATGTGGCTCTCTTTAATGTCAGGGTAATGTGGCTCTCTTTAATGTCAGGATGACGTGACTCTTTAATGTGATGATGATGTGTCTCTCTTTAATGTCAGGATGATGTGGCTCTATTTAATGTCAGGATGATGTAGCTCTCTTTAATGTCAGGATGACGTGACTCTCATTAATGTGATGATGATGTGGCTCTCTTTAATGTCAGGATGATGTGGCTCTATTTAATGTCAGGATGACGTGACTCTTTTTAATGTCAGGATGATGTGGCTCTCTTTAATGTGATGATGATGTGTCTCTCTTTAATGTCAGGATGATGTGGCTCTATTTAATGTCAGGATAATGTGGCTCTCTTTAATGTCAGGGTGATGTGTCTCTCTTTAATGTCAGGATGACGTGACTCTCTTTAATGTGATGATGATGTGTCTCTCTTTAATGCCAGGATTATGTGGCTCTATTTAATGTCAGGATGATGTGGCTCTCTTTAATGTCAGGGTAATGTGGCTCTCTTTAATGTCAGGGTAATGTGGCTCTCTTGAATGTCAGGATGATGTGGCTCTCTTTAATGTCAGGATGACGTGACTCTCTTTAATGTGATGATGATGTGTCTCTCTTTAATGTCAGGATGATGTCGCTCTCTTTAATGTCAGGATGATGTGACTCTCTTTAATGTCAGGCTAATGTGGCTATTTTTAATGTCAGGATGATGTGGCTCTCTTTAATGTCAGGGTGATGTAGCCCTCTTTAATGTCAGGATGACGTGGCTCTCTTTAATGTCAGGATAATGTGGCTCCCTTTAATGTCAGGATACTGTGGCTCTCTTTAATGTCAGGGTAATGTGGCTCTCTTTAATGTCAGGATGATGTGGGTCTCTTTAATGTCATGATGATGTGGCTCTCTTTAATGTCAGGATACTGTGGTTCTCTTTAATGTCAGGATGATGTAGCTCTCTTTAATGTCAGGATGACGTGACTCTCTTTAATGTGATGATGATGTGGCTCTCTTTAATGTCAGGATGATGTGGCTCTATTTAATGTCAGGATGACGTGACTCTTTTTAATGTCAGGATGATGTGGCTCTCTTTAATGTGATGATGATGTGTCTCTCTTTAATGTCAGGATGATGTGGCTCTATTTAATGTCAGGATAATGTGGCTCTCTTTAATGTCAGGGTGATGTGTCTCTCTTTAATGTCAGGATGATGTGGCTCTATTTAATGTCAGGATGACGTGACTCTCTTTAATGTCAGGATGATGTGGCTCTCTTTAATGTCAGGGTAATGTGGCTCTCTTGAATGTCAGGATGATGTGGCTCTCTTGAATGTCAGGATGATGTGGCTCTCTTTAATGTCAGGATAACCAGAATACATATTAACACCTTGCTTAACTCTTTTCTCTTCTAAACTCTTCCTATAAATACATTTAATAAAAAGATCTCAGTTTTGCCATCATTTTAATGAGAGGTGCCTGTTTTGTGTATTAAATTTGGAGGTTTACCGCTCTGTCTTGAAAGTGTGCCACAGGTAGGGTTGCCACCTGGCCGGTATTCTACTGGCAGACCGGTAAAAAAAATTGGCATCATGCCATTGTTAAGTCTATGGATGCTCTTGTTAAATCTGGCTTTACAGGGGCTAGTCAAGAAGATATCTATATGGCTGTTTACACGTAGGTTGGAAGTGCTGTGTTTAGCCTTGACAGTGGTTAAGCAATGACCTCTGTCTGTCGTCATATACAGTTGGGACACATTAGACTAAACTATGGTTATTACTTCTCTGAAAAGAATTATCTGATCCATCATATTTTACTCCGATATCATCGTACGACATTTCACACAGATGTGCTGCCCTCTTGTGACCAGACAGCATGCTACCTACAGCTGCTCGTGGAGTGCGATAAATTACCATCAAAGATTTACACTTGTTGATGTAGCCCCTAAATTAATTATGTTTCTTTAGGAACAGGGCAACAAAAAAAAATTGGCAGAAAAAATAAATATATGTGGAGTTCTTTGTGGACAGAGGTGGTACCAAGTACTAAAACTAGTACTCAGTACTAGCACCAACATTGCTGATGATAGATATTTAATGGGAAGTACAATGTAATTTGGTTCTATGGAAGCTTCACAGACCATACCATGGACACTGGCCTCCTTGGACGGACACCACCCCTGCTAGGCCCTGCACACTTACACAAAGTGTTCTCGGATCATTTTAGCTCATTATTTAGTTGTTGACGTTTTTTTAATGATACATAGTATCTTTGCAATCGTGGATACAAGGCTATGTGGGGTCAAGGAGAATGAATGTGTAGGACCAGGGTTAGGCATGGTGGTTATTCTATTCTGTGAGTTATTCCCATGACTTTGTGAAGGACATTTTCATGATGTTCTACAGACCTTCACCGACCTTGCCACGGAGACACTGCTGTCCTTGTTTGGACACTTTGCCCTAAACTTTCCATCTTTGACTGGCCACATGTAACTTTTTACAGGCTGGCCTGCTATGTGTAGAACATAAAAGATAAAAGATATAGAAGATAAAAGGTGTGAGCAGAAGGCAATCAATTAATCAAGGTTTTTTGATCGCACAGAACCACAATGATTATACTCACTTGGAGTATTGTACGCAGTACTGGAGACCGGATCTCCAGAAGAATAGTGATACTTTGGAGAGAGTTCAGAGAAGGGCTACCAAACTGGTACATGGGCTGAAGGATAAAACTTACCAGGAAAGGTTACATAGAAACATAGAAACATAGAAACATAGAATGTGTCGGCAGATAAGAACCATTCGGTCCATCTAGTCTGCCCAATTTTTTTTTTGGAGTACTTTTATTAGTCCCCCGTTCCTGGTCTTATAGCTAGGATAGCCTTGTGTCTATCCCACGCATGCTTAAAATCCTTGACTGTGTTGAAGCATCTTAACATGTATAGCTTGAAGGAAAGACGTAACTGGGGGGATATGATAGAAACATAAAGGAGGAGAGTATATTTGAAAAGATGAAAACTAACACAACAAGAGAACATATGGTTCTATTTACAAAAAAAAAAAAAAGATGAGCCGAGGTTAACATTTCATCTCACCAATTTATCTATACATTGTGCAGGAACAATCCTGGTTAGTACCCCCTTCTAAGCAAACTCGCCAGGTTTATCCTGGCACAATGTATAGGTAAATTGTTGATGGAAATGTTAAAGCATGCGTGCGATAGGCACAAGGCTACTCTAGATATAAGATAAGGCCAGGGACTAATGAAAGTATTTATGACTTTGAGGTTAGTTATTATTTTTGAAATATAGGTCTCTAAAGTTATCAAACAAAATGAAAGGTAATATATTCAGTATGCATTATTATTTTTTGGACGTTTGCTTCCAGTTCGAACGCTGGAAATGCCGTGTTTGTTAAGGACAGTGATTTCTTTACTCTTTTTTTTTTTTTCTACATAGTCGTTACTTTTATTTTATCTTTCAGCCAAATAAATAATCTGTTATTATTAAACAAAGTTGCTTTCTATAAAAATAATACATTATAAGAAATGACATTTTATAACACTGGGTATAAAACACACACACTTATTTAAGTTACAGTGCACATAATAATAATAATAATAATAATAATAATAATATTCTGATAAATTGCAGTAGACAGGTTTTTGGCAGGTACACTGATGACCCGCATGGTTCGCTAACAGTGTTGTCGCTGGGCCAAAGGCAATGGGTAAGATCACATGACTTGCGTCAGGTCACAATGAGTTGACACACAAATGATACCAGGTTTCTCTGATTCAGATTCCAAGTCATTGGATTTTAATTCATTTTCTGACGGTGCCACTCCCTTGAGTTAATGCACCAAATACATAGCCAGCTAATCATCGATTCGATCAATGAAGTTTACAGCACTTTAATGCTGTAAATATATATATTTTATATTGATTAAGAATCCCAGTATAATTTTATGCCACCACTCCTAGGAAAAATATAGTGAAATGCGTCAGTCCAAGGTCCTGATCTCTTTGCTTTCAATTGACGTGTGTTATAATCACATTAATTAACGAGCCTAGTTTGAACATGTACTGCACTCCGATGGAATTAAAAAAGTGAAACGCATCAGATCACGGTTTTGTCTTTTGCAGTTTTGCCATTGTGAACGATCAAGGGGTTCTTGGTTACTGTAATTAAAGAATATAATAGAATTTTTTTTTTTTTTTTAAAGTTGTACATATGATGTTTCCCTTTAATCCCATTCACTGATCAAGCATGTTCTGAAATGGGCTACTAAAGACCTCTCCCGATGACGATCATGTGACCAGGGTGATCTAGAATTCAGGCGTCTTGGTGGTTCTGATGAGACAGTCGGTTCCAGTCGGTATAGATTTTTCAGCATTATGAATTAACCAATGTAGGTGATGGTAGTACGACTGAATAGCTCAATGTCCTGAATAGGCAGTGTTTACTAGGATCAGTGACCCTCCTGCTAAAGCTTAATGTGGATGGGGCAGATGATATCCAAAAACAGCTTGAGGGTGTCCAGTTGCCTAGTGGCTGTACTTGGTCCTCTCATCTTCAGTCGTCATCATGGAAACCAATCAGTGTTGGTCTGGGGGTCTTCATCTATGTAGACGGAAAAATACACAATGAATACAGAGTTGGACCCAACTAGCATAGAATTCTTGGCCCCACCCACCATCCATGGCCCAATGGAATCTTCAAGTTCTATCAGTGGATGGAGTGTACTATAGTATGTTATATACGAGAGCCTTCACTCCGGTGTTTTGTTGTTATCTTTTTTAAGACTTATGTGTCCATATCATTTCCCTTCAAATCATTTCCGCAGTAATGGATCTCAGCAGAGGTCAGTATGGAAGCAGTTTTACTGTTATATCATACAGGGTTTTTTTTTTTATATAGGGCACACAAAAAACACAGAGGATCAGCCTGGCCTGTCACAAAAGAAACAAAGGCACTTGACTAGAGCACTACATTTGTAGTGGCACAACAGGAAACACAAGGGGAGGCATTGTTGCAAACTCTGCTCCTGCCTATTTTTGGTCAAGCCACACCCACTTTCATCTGCCCTGCCTACTTTTAACACAAGCCCCACCCACAATGATTTTTGGCAGTACTTATGTGTTTATTTTTTTGTATTGTTTGCTACAGTGTGGCAGAGCGAGAGAGAATGGCACCTCTAGACTCTCTGTCAAGACCCATCATCCATGACTTACCCTCGTAGTCGTATTCACTTTATCCAGGGCTGGTTGAAAGTTTTCAATGCCCGCAGAAACCGAGCTCTGAGACCCTAATAAGAAACACAGGACAAAAATAAGAACATGTTGTTCACACAGTGTGTAGGCATCTGATTGGTGAGGAGTTATCGGGATAAAGGTCTATTGATGGAGAACAGGCTAATGATGTCGTCATCTAGTCATGAGGTTCTCACCTTCTCCAGAGTTCATTCCTTGATAGCGTTCTGTAGTGTCGGGTTCCCAGCCTTCCTCAAACCAGTGCGGCTCGGAGACAATCAGCCTGGGCAAAGGATAGTGGGAAGTTATTATCGACACGGTCAATGTCCCTTGTGCAGAGTTAATTCAAATCCCTCATACTCACTTCTCATTCAATTTCGCCAAACGACGTCTCCATGATATCATCGCCAAAACCAATATGATGATCAGCAGGACGGCCAGGCCAATCGCCACCCCAGCATAGACGCCAGGCTTACTGATAACCACCTGGCAATTCCCTCCGGTATACCAGTAGTTATCGGAGAATGGACAGCTAGGAGAAAAACAGAGGGCACTGAATGAGGGGAAGAACCTCTACCATCATTTGTGATCTGGAGAAGAGGGTTCATTAGTGCAAAAGGTCGATCGTAGCTTTGTTTGGCAGATTATAACCTTCAATATTACATTTTGTATTAACATGTGTTGTGGCTAGGTAGGAGTGTTTTCTGTGTCCACTTCACTATTTTAATTTCTTACAAAATAAAACATACAAAAGTTCTGGATTTGACACTAGAGACATCGGAGCATATCTTTTCCTATCAAATCAATCGAATAAAGCTACTATAATTAGGAAATAGGTGACTATCATGTAAAATGTGCCTGTTTATGACCCCACCATGTGGTCTAATATACACCCTAGTCGGCCATTTGCATAGCAATCCACAGGGTGATGTCATAAACCCGAGACGCCTGTAAAGGACATGTTCCTGTTTACCGATGCAATTTGCACCATTCCCGAGTCCTTGGCTTCCACACCCCTCAGTGAAAGGTAATGAGGTCTTACTAGCATTTTGGTCCTTTCTCGGTGACCGAGCACTGTCCCAACCCACAGTCCAGGTATTTATCGTTCTCTTTGCTGCAGTTGGTCACGCAAGATGCCCCATTCTGTGTGTTGTTCACCAGATAGAAATACTGACTTAATTCCAGTGAAATGTTGGGTATTTGTGAACATAGATCTGTGGAGAAACAACAGAAAGGTGGATTTTGCAGGTACTCAAATTACATTTCTAATGTCTACTGCTGCACTGAGGGAAACAGGATGTAACAGAATGGCTGACAACAGTGTAAGGTAGACCTGAAAAGCACTGAGGCAAAGAGAAAGTAACAAAATGGCTGACAACAGTGTAAGGTAGACCTGAAAAGCACTGACGCAAAGAGGAAGTAACAAAATGGCTGACAACAGTGTAATGCAGGCCTGAAAAGCACTGGGGCAAAGACGAAGTAACAAAATGGCTGACAACAGTGTAAGGTAGACCTGAAAAGTACTCTATCACGTAAATATTGTTCTGCCCTATGAAAGTAGAGAATAGAAAAAGATGAGTGTGACGAAGTGCCCTTCGCCACTTGGTCCTGGAGAGGCCTGTTTGCCAGCCTCCTCCCCTGTGACTATGGCCCTGGGGTGTGTGGCCCTTTAAAAATGCTATTTGGGCCTATGGACTGTGTATGGCACTTTAAGAACATATTTGGGGCATGGTGAAAATGCCCCAAAAAGCTAACTTTTGAACTTCTGGGTGGAATTGTTTGATTTTTAGTTATGTTCATATTTAAAGTATGCTGATTCTGAAAATGTATGTTTTATGTGAATGTGATGCATATTTTGAAAGTTATTAATATTGTATAAAACCTGTATATTTTAGCTTGGAGATAATTGAGCTGATACAAAGGTTAACTCAATTATCTCCCAAGCAGAGGAATGTACTGTAATTACTAGGATCCAAATCTGTGTCCTATTCACTGTGCTTTCCCCAAGTTAAGATTGGATCCTATCCTTTAATCCCTGTAATTATTGTCACCTTTCCCATTGTCTTATGTAAGTCATTTAGTTTCCTGTGTGTATCTGAACTTGACACCTTTGTATCCTGAAAGGTGTAAGGCAGGATTTCCCTTTGTATGTCCTTAGGTTAAACTTTAATCCTGTTATAGTTCCTTTGTCTAATCTGGTTTGTCTTGATGTTCAACATGTATATATTCTGTGTTTCTGAATCATTAAACAGTTCTGGTCAGTTCTTGTTTGACCTTCAAATCGCAGCCTTGACTCGTTTTGTGGGGAAAGAGTATCCTAGCTGTAAAATAGCTAGTGGGATTGATCTACACTGACAAGATCCGTCTGGATATCGAAACAAAGTGGCTTTTCTCTCTCTCTCTAAACTGGGATCCAGACTTTCTAGCGGTCCAGCTTCCAGCTAGCCTGGGAGTAACCGTAACAATGAGTTTGTGGTGACTTCTGTTTATGACATCACCTTTGGCGTCATCTGCAAATAAGTGCATGCCATAAGCAGGATCGCCACAAACACGTTTCTCTCTCAATCTATGCATTTTTGTGCAATGCTGCTAATACACAATGGTTTTTTGTCATTGTTTGGATTGCCAGTATAAGCAGTGTTTAGGTTACTAAGTCCTTTTAACCCTGGGATGACAGGACTATTTTCATCTTCTCTTACCCTTGACTACAGTGCTTTTTGTGGTGTTTGTGTTTAGCTGTAATTTTCCTCTATTTTTCGCCATATAAAGAGCTTTCTTTAGATACAATTTTTTTTTTTTATCATATCATATAATTTACTATAAATCTTTTACAAATCAACAGAATGCGTGCAGAACTCCAAAAAATATGACTCTATGCACAAAAGCACAGTATTTTTTTTTCTTTTTCTCTGGGGACTATTTTTCCGCTACTAAGGATGCTATTATTATTATTTATTTGACTTTTTGGGATATTACAAAAAAAAAAAAAAATAATAATTTTATGACATCGTTACTTTGATTAATAAAATATTACACCATGTTTGAAACACTGATGTTTGTCCATGCCATTGTTTTTGGTGTGTTTCACATTCTGTTGATTGTGGTATAATTTTGCATGTGTGCCACTGACCCCCATTGCTGTTTTTTGGATAAAAAAAAAATTAAACTTTTACACCTCTAAAAAACACTAATAACAAAAAAAAAATTCCTTAACACACTGAACAAAATTATAAATGCTTTCTGCTTTCATTTTGTATCTGCCCCCTCACGTCCCAGGACACACTCTCTCAAATTGGAAGGTATGCAATTACCTGTGACTGTAAAAGTCCTGCTACTGACATTGAATCCCTTGAAGCATAAATTGTCTGTAAAAAAACAACAACACAGAATGCACTGATTAAAGTATGAAGGAAACACGCACAGGCTGAGTTTCAGGCACATATCCAATATATAATAATCCAACCAAGAATCATCATGACTGTTCATACCCCATGCTGTGTTTAGGCTCATTACCATACCAAATATATAACACAGACACTAGTAATGTTGGTTAGGGTAATGGCCACAGTTTTATTGAATTACGCACTTTGCCAGTTAAGCCTTCCTACAGAACCATTGTAACGGCCTGCCAGCTCAAGCCCGAGGATCTACAAGCAGATATATAACCCCAACTGACCAGCGCCCTAATGTCCTGCAGTGTCACTGGCCAACCCTGGATTCTCAAGCCCTAAGCAGACAAAGTTTGGGCACCCCCCCCCCATACGTTGCACACCCACGACGTGGCCCATCACCCCATTACATGCCCCCATCACCCACATTGCATGCACACCAAATAACCCATCACCCCAATTACATGCCACCATCACCCTCATTTCATACCCCCACAACGTCCATTACATGCCCCCATCACCCCGATTAATTGGAAGGAGCAAAAGCTTGCTGAATGGTGGGGGAGGGAGCAAAAATGTTTGAAGCACCTGAAGTGTGCTTTAACATCCTCTGGCAAAGTGCCGCCCTAGACGAGTGCCTTGTTTGCCTTGTGGAAGATACACTACTTCCAAGCTGAGAGAGAAGGCACCGGACATCATATCCAGCATCCGCACTCATATCTATCCCTTTTCTTTTCCTGGGTATTCCCTCTAGATGAGGAAATACAATTGCTTTTAATTTCCTTAAACGATAACCGCCTGCCTCTTACACAATGGTATGCTCTGCCGCTTATGCCCTTTTTTATTCAAGCCCTGTACAATCTTTTATACTCACCCACTACGGTTTTATTTGTACAGTTTGTTTGAGAGAAAGCGTTATCAAGAGTATTAACAACATCTTGATATGCTTGATTGTAGTGGTCAACTGCAAACTCTACTTCCACATTATGATCCACAATTATACTCCCTTCACTGTAAAAGAGAGAGAGAATCAGACAATCAGGGGATAGATCCCAGCTTGATCATAAAGAAAAGCCCTGGATGTAAGAATTAAAAGTAAGGCCTTCATGACTAGGTCCAGACTGGGGGAAACTGGAGGTTTTAACAGTACAGTTAGATTATAAGGGGTGCATTCATCCCCAATAAATGTGGTTTGGAGAGTCTGTAAACAATGGGCAGAATAGTTATGGTAGATGTTTATAAGGTGAAGGAAAAAGACACAAGAGTAGGAGTTGGCCCCTAAGGGGAGGGCTAATTTCAAGGGCGTATCGTGCCCCCGAGTGACAGGCGTGCTGCCAGCCCGGAGCTGCCAACTTGTCTCTCGTGTATTAGAGTTGTCGTTACATCCGAAAGACGAATTCGGCAAAAGAGTGAGTGACTCTGTTGCGGAATTCGTAGCAGCGTCGTCTTTCGGATGTATTTCTGGGATTTGTGTGCTCTCTGCTCGGAGCACACAAACCCCAGGAATACACAGCGCGGGTGCTCCTTGCTAGGTGTGCGACGCACACCGAGCACATATGGAGCATCCGCCACTGGCCAACTCGGCAGCTCAAGCCAATGGGACTTGAGCTCAACTGTTGCATTTTGTACCTAGGCCCGTTTATCGGTGCCTTATTGTTTTTTAAGTGTATTAAAATGGTGTTGGTCATCAGAAGGGGCAAATTCGATTTAGTAAAGAGTCAATTCCAGTATTTAAATTTGTTTATAAAGTTTTTGATACAGTGTGTTATGGCCTTGAAGTGCAGATTAGATTTAGGGTTAGTACTAGGCTTAGATTTAGGATTATGGTTGGGTTAAAATGTTACTCTAGGAGCAAATTGTTAGGAAAAAACTATTGGTTAAGTTAATGCCCTATAGGTTGTATAATTACATTGCATTAAGTTATTGATGGCTAATCTTCACCCGAGAGATTTTTGGGCGCTACATATCCCACAACGCTCATTCGACTGACTGAGCATCACTAAATCCTGCAGTGCCAAGGTTAACCATCGCATGATTTAGCGTGTGTAATTTGTAATGCACTGCTTAGAAAAGAAAAAGTTTGCATTATAACTACAATTAACTACTGTGTGATAAAGAGAGCTAGGGAAAAAAGTATTTTACCGAAGACTGTGGATCTTGAGATCTTTGTAATTCTTTGGCATTACAGCTATATAAAATCTTCTCATCTGCAGAAAGAAAACAATTAATCGTAAGAGAAGTTAGAAGCTCGAAGTTCGGAAAGATTCAGGCCGATCAGGGACATATCGGAATCTGGGTTTCGAGCTACACAATATGCCCCATGTGACCCCCCAATAGCAGCACGATTGGGCCATCATGGCCAATTACAAACAGATTGCTCCCGAAACTGAAATCAGCACAAAACACAAGGAACCTAAATAAGAACAGAATACACACAACCGAAATCAGAACGGAACACACGGAACCAAAATAAGAACAGAACACACGGAACCAAAATAATAACAGAACACACAGAACCAAAATAAGAACAGAACACACGGAACCAAAATAAGAACAGAACACACAGAATCAAAACCAGAACAGAACACATGGACCTGAAATCAGAATGGAACACACAGAACCAAAATGAGAACACAACACATGGAACCGAAATCAGAACGGAACACAAGGAACAAAAATCAGAACAGAACAGACAGATCCAAAGATTGCCGCTATCATCCACATAAACTTCTATGTGATTACAGAGACTCATTTTGGTACAAAATTGGCTATTATAGTCAAATTCCTCCCCAACTGAACAAAAAAAGAAAAAACAAATAGCCACAGTGGGGCCCCTAAACAATACGAGGTGGGCCCTGAACCCTCCTATTAAAAATGAGGTTCCCAGCCTTCCTTTACACATATGGTGGTCATGGAAGGTAGTGCTGACCCCCCCCCCCCCCCACCCATGACAATAAATGGGGCACCTGATGGCTGATATGGTCTCTTAAAATTAAAATGAAATCCCTGCTCTTACATCCTCATCTTACCCAGGTTTGAAGATGAGGATGTATGTTTCAGCATCCCACTGAAAAGTGAAATGCGTGGTCGGGTACTCAAATCCTCAAGGGCTATAGATGCACCAGATTGTCCCCGTGAGAGGTCGCAGCCCTTGCTGTATTCTGTAGATCAATCTTTAAACCAATATCAGCCCCAGCTGTAAATCTATTTACACAGCCTTTGAGAAGCAAGCTGGACGTAGCATGACTTACTCATAAGATCTCTCCAATGCATACCTCTTGTTTGAACTTTCCGGTAAAGTCCTTGTATGAAGAAGATAATGTATTGTTATAATCATGATTGTATGTTCCAATCACTTCTGTAATGACATTCACCTCCGCATGGACATCTGTAACGAGAGAGAGAGAGAGAGAGAGAGGAAGGAGCTTGTTTGGATGATCCCCATAAAGTTATCTGGAGCATGATCAGCATCTGTGCCTGAGAACATCTCAACCCTCGCAATCCATAACAGATATTCACATCCTGACCTGACGCATTTCACTAACCTGCTGCCTACACGACTAGCATGCTCCAACAAGTACTCATGGACAAGCCCCATTTCTGGGGCACCAATCCATAAGGCCTAAGTATATAAACCTGAACAGTGGGTAGCCCCCCTCAAGAAAAAAGGGTGCCTTATGGGTCTAGCAGGGGAGACATGAGAAATGTAGTCTTTGGACACCCCAGCTCTGCATTGTTCTGTGCATGCCCATTGGTTCCCCCTAGTGAAATAATATGGAAGCACTGATAGTGCCTCACATGTGCGTCACTTGCGAGTGGAGCCTGCAGCAGCATGTTCCATGCACCATGCCTCTCCATAGGATGCTTGGGTGCAACTAAAGCACATGCGCATGTTGATGATGTCACCCACACGCACATGGCGCAACCCCATAACAAACAATGTACCAGGACCATGTTACTGGACACATACAAACATAGAACATGTCACCGACAGATAAGAACCATTCAGCTCATCTAGGCTGCCAAACTTTATAAATACTTTTATTCGTCCCCAGTTCCCTATCTTATATCTAGGATAGCCTTGTACCTACCCCATGCATGCTTAAACTCCTTCACTGTATTAACCTCTACCACTTCTACTGGAAGACTATTCCATACATCCACTACCCTCTCAGTAAAGTAATCCTTTCATTAGTCCCTAGCCTTATCTTATATCTAGGATAGCTTTGTCTCTATCCCACGCATGCTTAAACTCCTTCAATGTGTTTACCTCTACCACTTCCGCTGGAAGACTATTCCATACGTCCACTACCCTCTCAGTAATGTAATACTTTCATTAGTCCCTGGCCTTATCTTATATTTAGGATAGCCTTATACCTATCCCATGCATGTTTAAACTCCTTCACTGTGTATGTATGGAATAGCCTTCCGCTGGAAGGCTATTCCATACATCCACTACCCTCTCAGTAAAGTAATACTTTCATTAGTCCCTGACCTTATGTTATATCTAGGGTAGCCTTATACCTATCCCACGCATGCTTAAACTCCTTCACTGTATTAACCTCTACCACTTCTACCGGAAGACTATTCTATTCATCCACTACCCTCTCAGTAAAGTAATACTTCCTGACATTACTTTTAAACCTTTGCCCCTTTTATTTATGACTGTGTCCTCTAGTTGCGATAGTATTTATTAGACAGGACCACAAAAAACAAGACCCTACCATCAAATCTGTGACTGGTCGGCAGCGAAACAGTATGCATATTTTAATTTTAAATCTTCATCTTCAATATGGAATATTTCCATTACATTTCCCTTCCCATTTATTAATCCTGTCGTGTTGGCTGTAATAAGAGATGTCTAGGATTTCTAAGTATCAGGGAATTAATAATTATGCAGAATTTGCCACCAGAAAGGGAGTAACATATTAAGAGCGCCTAGGCAAGTAGACCTAATGTCTCTGCCTTCCTGGGGTTTAAAGGGACAGTCTAGTCCCCAAACTCACTTTGGTGCAAGATGAAGATCACTGCTTGTATAATGCACAGGCTCTTTTCCATTTGATGCAGACATTCTGCATAAATCACATTTTAATATTTGACTCAAGCCCTCCCCAGTGATTACTACATGTTTACTGCAGGTGTGGCAGCACTGATTATATAGACAATGCTCATATAAAGTTTTGTTTTATTTAGTCACTTCCTGTACTGCTGGAATAGAATGCATTGTGTGGAATCTAAGTAACCTTGCTCTTGTACACAGTAGAATTTCTTAACAGTGCAACACATTGTCTGATGACATCACTAGAGACACAGAACATTCCATTAATTTGAATAAAATTATTCTCATTCTTTCCTGCAGCAAAAAAAGGGGCAATGACTTTTACTCAGCTAGTGTGGGCAGTCATGGTTTCTTGCAATCTGCTGTGATTTCACATTTTCATCTAGCTGTAAGTGTTTTATATTTTAAGCAATGCAAAATGTAAAACATGCATTTCAAAATACTTTGAAAGGACATTAATATACATTCATATTTGGGAGATGCATTTTGGGCAACAGGCAGTCCCTTTAAGGAAATGTGGGCTGTGGCAGTGTAAAGAGGCAGGACTCCACCCCTTTACTTCCAATAACCCCACACCCTCTAAAAACAGTCACGTTAGCCTTGGATATCAGGCTTGGTTTAACAGATCAGTAAAAAGGTAAAAACACAAAGTACAGACAAACTGTAATGTCAACAAATGTGACAGAAACCACTTAATGAAAAAAACAACAACATAGTATCAACTTACTTGGCTTGATCACATTGACAACGTATTCACAGAAGGGACCATAGAAGTTTACACCACACACGCACTTCATACCATCAAAATAACCGTTATTTTTGCAGACAACTCCTAGAAGAAAGTGTAAACAACAAAATACAGACAATGACATATACTTGTTAGTGTTACACTTCTCTCCCAAAGTTAATTCCAAACACTTTATTGCACCAACAGTTTGATATTAATAATAATTAATAATAGATGTTTTCATTTCATAATTTAATGGTGCTGCAACATCAGTCCTGCCTATCCCATCAGGAATCTCCTTCTTGTGTCACAGCACACAGAGCTGACTGAAGCTCCACCCCTTCTGATTTCATACTACTTGACACTGATGAGTACAGCGGAAGAAGGCTTATTCCACAGTAATTGCTAATGGTATCACTTTCTCAGAGGGGAGCATGGCAACTGCTGCAGAGTGGCTGTATTTAGACAGCCCAATTCAATTAATCTTAAGCTAAATCTACAGAACAACTATAATTTATCAGAAGTACTTTTTTAAACATTTTTTTTTGTCATGTATTGAAATCCTGCTCAGTATACTGAAAGTAAGACTAAACTTGTAAGTGGAACTGCCTCTTTGGTTAAAAAATAAATCATGTACCTTAATGGTGGAATTTCTGGGAATGAGATTAATTTAATTCATTAGGTTTAAAGGGCTCATTTAATAACATTGTCTTAGCTGTGTTAGCTGGCAGCTGTCCTTTAATAACCTGCATATCTACTGTTACTTCCTCCGGAGCCTTGCTATAGACATTGTCTAGGCAGCTGCTCTCTTTACTGATCTGTCAGGCTGACTGTACAATAAGGGGGTGTGTCCAGCAGTGGCAGGCCACACCCCTTGCCCAGATTCCAGCTAGCAAGTCTCCTAGTGCTTGTTTTATCTCTTCTACATAAAACGCCCTATATTCTAAACACAACATGATCAAAAACACATTAAAAAGTGATTATATCAGCAAATAAAGGCCAACGGATTTCCTTCTTTACCTGGGTTGCCACAACAGTCATCTATTACTGGCCATATACAACGTTCCCATACTGGCTTGCAATGTATAGAAGGCATATGTGATCAGATGGAAAATGTACTAATCAAGCCTCAGATCCCACAGAACCACGTTGATTAGTTAATTGACCTCCATCTGGTCACATATGACTTCTACACATTGCAAATCCTCCTGTAAGAGTTATATGTGGGCAGTCATACATGGCCCAGGTGGCAATTAATGGATTCTGTACATTCACACCCTATCCAAGCCTATTTGCAAACACCAGACTTGTATAAAAAACAAAATGTGTCTTTGCAGCTTGTATCATGTGGTGTAGGGGCGTCCAACATGCGTCCCTTGGGCCAAGTGCGGCTCATCTGAAAGTAAAGTGAGGCTCATATTATCTTTATCTTTATCGGAGGGTTTGGACAAGTGTCCATACAAGAACATGAGTGTCCACGGCAAGGTTTGCGAATGATCCAGAGGACCTCATTAAATTGTCCCTCACAGACCCAGGTAAATGTCCACTGTGAGTTACGCTGGTGCCATCAGTCAGTGGACGCAAAACGTGTAGGTTTTTCTCTCTCTCTAGTACACCGGCGGTGGCATTCTAAAATAAATTAAATTTGTTACGCCATTTGGAGTCTCTATTCTATTTGTTTGCTGACTTGGCGGACCTCCTCTCCGTAGGGCATGGGATAGTTCATTGCGCGAGAGGCCATCATGGCACAGTTCAACTCAGGACAGGCCATGGCGGGACAGTTCATCGCGGGACAGTACATTGCGGGACAGTACATCGCGCAGAAAGCCATCGCGGGACAGTTGATCACACGCAAAGCAATAGCGGGACAGTTTATCGCGCGAGAAGCCATCGTGGGACAGTTCATCGTACGAGAGGCCATCGCGGGACAGTTCATTGTGCCTAATACTATTTATCACCATTGATGTGGCCCAATACACACATTCATTTCATATTATGTGTCTCCAGCTCAGACTCAATGGTTTATCACATGGCTTCATGAATTTGCATCTTCAAAAGCCATTTCAGCCCTTCCTTTCATTGAGTAAGATCTGGAATTGTCTAGAAACAAGCTGTAGGTGTAACAGATAACTTACCGGTAGGAGTGGTTTGTTGAGTGGTTTCAGTTGTTAAGCCAGCATTTGATGTAGTGGTGACAGTGGTAGGGATATGAATAATAGAGGTGGTAGTGTTGTTAGTGGTATAGGAGCCGGTGGAAGTGTTGTTAGTGGTAGAGGGGACGGGGGTAGTGGGGCCAGTCGTAGAGGGGCCAGTTGTAGAGGGGCCAGTTGTAGAGGGGCCTGTGGTAGTGTTGTTAGTGGTAGAGGGGCCGGGGGTAGAGGGGCCAGTGGTAGTGTTGTTACCATCAGTAGGGCTGGTGGAAGATGGGCCAGTGGTAGAGGGGCCGGTGGTAGAGTTGTTACTATCAGTAGGGCCGGTGGTAGAGGGGCCGGTGGTGGTGTTGTTACTATCAGTAGAGTCGGTGGTAGAGGGGCCGGTGGTGGTGTTGTTACTATCAGAAAGGCCGGTTGTAGAGGGGCCGGAAGTAGAGGGGCCGGTGGTAGAAGGGCCGGTGGTGGTAGAGTTGCTACTATCAGTAGGGCCGGTGGTAGAGGTGCCGGTGGAAGTAATGTTACTATCAGTAGGGATAGTGGTAGAAGGGCCAGTGGTAGAGGGCTCAGTGGTAGTTTTGTTACTATCAGAAGGGCGAGTGGTAGAGGGGCCAGTAGTAAAGGGGCCGGTGGTAGTATTGTTACCATCAGGAGGGCCGGTGGTAGAGGGGCCGGTGGTAGTGTTGTTACCATCAGTACGGCCGGTGGTAGAGGTGCCGGTGGCGGTGTTGTTACTATCAGTAGCGTCGGTGGTAGAGAGGCCGGTGGTAGAGGGGCCGGTGGTAGAGGGGCCTGTGGTAGTGTTGTTAGTGGTAGAGGGGCCGGGGGTAGAGGGGCCAGTGGTAGTGTTGTTACCATCAGTAGGGCTGGTGGTAGATGGGCCAGTGGTAGAGGGGCCGGTGGTAGAGTTGTTACCATCAGTAGGGCCGGTGGTAGAGGGGCCGGTGGTGGTGTTGTTACTATCAGTAGAGTCGGTGGTAGAGGGGCCGGTAGTAGTGTTGTTACTATCAGAAAGGCCGGTTGTAGAGGGGCCGGAAGTAGAGGGGCCGGAGGTAGAAGGGCCGGTGGTGTTAGAGTTGCTACTATCAGTAGGGCCGGTGGTAGAGGTGCCGGTGGAAGTGATGTTACTATCAGTAGGGATAGTGGTAGAAGGGCCAGTGGTAGAGGGTCCAGTGGTAGAGGGGCCGGGGGTAGAGGGGCTGGTGGAAGAGGGGTTGGGGGTAGAGGGGCCGGTGGTAGTGTTGTTACTATCAGTAGGGCTGGTGGTAGAGGGGCCAGTGGTAGAGGGGCCTGTAGTAGAGTTGTTACTATCAGTAGGGCCGGTTGTAGATGGGCCGGTGGTCGAGGGGTCGGTGGTAGTTTTGTTACTATCAGTAGGGCCGGTTGTAGATGGGCCGGTGGTAAAGGGCTCAGTGGTAGTTTTGTTACTATCAGTAGGGCCGGTGGTAGAGGGACCGGTGGTAGTGTGGTTACTATCAGAAGGGCGAGTGGTAGAGGGGCCAGTAGTAAAGGGGCCGGTGGTAGTATTGTTACCATCAGGAGGGCCGGTGGTAGAGGGGCCGATGGTAGTGTTGTTACCATCAGTACGGCCGGTGGTAGAGGGGCCGGTGGCAGTGTTGTTACTATCAGTAGCATCGGTGGTAGAGGGGCCGGTGGTAGAGGGGCCGGAGGTAGAGGGGCCGGAGGTAGAGGGGCCTGTGGTAGTGTTGTTACTATCAGAAAGTCCTGTGGTAGAGGGGCCTGTAGTAGAGGGGCCGGTGGAAGTTTTGTTACCATCCGTAGGGCCGGTGGTAGTGTGGTTACTATCAGAAGGGCGAGTGGTAGAGGGGCCAGTAGTAAAGGGGCCGGTGGTAGTATTGTTACCATCAGGCGGGCCGGTGGTAGAGGGGCCGGTGGTAGTGTTGTTACCATCAGTACGGCCGGTGGTAGAGGGGCCGGTGGCGGTGTTGTTACTATCAGTAGCGTCGGTGGTAGAGGGGCCGGTGGTAGAGGGGCCGGTGGTAGAGGGTCCTGTGGTAGTGTTGTTAGTGGTAGAGGGGCCGGGGGTAGAGGGGCCAGTGGTAGTGTTGTTACCATCAGTAGGGCTGGTGGTAGAGGGGCCGGTGGTAGAGTTGTTACCATCAGTAGGGCCGGTGGTAGAGGGGCCGGTGGTGGTGTTGTTACTATCAGTAGAGTCGGTGGTAGAGGGGCCGGTAGTAGTGTTGTTACTATCAGAAAGGCCGGTTGTAGAGGGGCCGGAAGTAGAGGGGCCGGTGGAAGTGATGTTACTATCAGTAGGGATAGTGGTAGAAGGGCCAGTGGTAGAGGGTCCAGTGGTAGAGGGGCCGGGGGTAGAGGGGCTGGTGGAAGAGGGGTTGTGGGTAGAGGGGCCGGTGGTAGTGTTGTTACTATCAGTAGGGCTGGTGGTAGAGGGGCCAGTGGTAGAGGGGCCGGTAGTAGAGTTGTTACTATCAGTAGGGCCGGTTGTAGATGGGCCGGTGGTCGAGGGGTCGGTGGTAGTTTTGTTACTATCAGTAGGGCCGGTTGTAGATGGGCCGGTGGTAGAGAACTCAGTGGTAGTTTTGTTACTATCAGTAGGGCCGGTGGTAGAGGGACCGGTGGTAGTGTGGTTACTATCAGAAGGGCGAGTGATAGAGGGGCCAGTAGTAAAGGGGCCGGTGGTAGTATTGTTACCATCAGGAGGGCCGGTGGTAGAGGGGCCGGTGGTAGTGTTGTTACCATCAGTGCGGCCGGTGGTAGAAGGGCCGGTGGCAGTGTTGTTACTATCAGTAGCGTCGGTGGTAGAGGGGCCGGTGGTAGAGGGGCCGGAGGTAGAGGGGCCGGAGGTAGAGGGGCCTGTGGTAGTGTTGTTACTATCAGAAAGTCCTGTGGTAGAGGGGCCTGTAGTAGAGGGGCCGGTGGAAGTTTTGTTACCATCCGTAGGGCCGGTGGTAGAGGGACAGGTGGTAGTGTGGTTACTATCAGAAGGGCGAGTGGTAGAGGGGCCAGTAGTAAAGGGGCCGGTGGTAGTATTGGTACCATCAGGAGGGCCGGTGGTAGAGGAGCCGGTGGTAGTGTTGTTACCATCAGTACGGCCGGTGGTAGAGGGGCCGGTGGCGGTGTTGTTACTATCAGTAGCGTCGGTGGTAGAGGGGCCGGTGGTAGAGGGGCCGGTGGTAGAGGGGCCTGTGGTAGTGTTGTTAGTGGTAGAGGGGCCGGGGGTAGAGGGGCCAGTGGTAGTGTTGTTACCATCAGTAGGGCCGGTGGTAGAGGGGCCGGTTACAGTGATGTTACAATCAGTAGGGCCGGGGGTAGTGGGGCCTGTGTTAGTGGGGCCGGGGGTAGAGGGGGCGACTGTAGAGGGACCGGGGGTAGTGTTGTTACTATCAGTAGGGCCAGTGCTAGAGGTGCCGGTGGTAGTGTTGTTACCATCAGTAGGGCCAGTGGTAGTGTTGTTACCATCAGTAGGGCCGGTGGTAGTGTTGTTACCATCAGTAGGGCATGTGGTAGTGGGGCCGGTGGTAGTGTTGTTACAATCAGTAGGGCTTGTGGTAGTGGGCCCGGTGGTAGTGTTATTACCATCAGTAGGGCCGGTGGTAGTGGAGCCGGTGGTAGTGTTGTTACTATCAGAAGGGCTTATAGTATAGGGGCCGGTGGAAGTGTTGTTACTATCAGTAAGGCCGGTGGTAGAGGGGCCGGTTGTAGAGGGGCCGGAAGTAGAGGGGCCGGTGGTAGAAGGGCCGGTGGTGGTAGAGTTGCTACTATCAGTAGGGATAGTGGTAGAAGGGCCAGTGGTAGAGGATCCAGTGGTAGATGGGCCGGGGGTAGAGGGGCTGGTGGAAGAGGGGTTGGGGGTAGAGGGGCCGGTGGTAGTGTTGTTACTATCAGTAGGGCTGGTGGTAGAGGGGCCAGTGGTAGAGGGGCCGATAGTAGAGTTGTTACTATCAGTAGGGCCGGTTGTAGATGGGCCGGTGGTCAAGGGGTCGGTGGTAGTTTTGTTACTATCAGTAGGGCCGGTTGTAGATGGGCCGGTGGTAGAGGGCTCAGTGGTAGTTTTGTTACTATCAGTAGGGCCGGTGGTAAAGGGACCGGTGGTAGTGTGGTTACTATCAGAAGGGCGAGTGGTAGAGGGGCCAGTAGTAAAGGGGCCCGTGGTAGTATTGTTACCATCAGGAGGGCCAGTGGTAGAGGGGCCGGTGGCGGTGTTGTTACTATCAGTAGCGTCGGTGGTAGAGGGGCCGGTGGTAGAGGGGCCGGTGGTAGAGGGGCCGGTGGTAGAGGGGCCTGTGGTAGTGTTGTTAGTGGTAGAGGGGCCGGGGGTAGAGGGGCCAGTGGTAGTGTTGTTACCATCAGTAGGGCTGGTGGTAGATGGGCCAGTGGTAGAGGGGCCGGTGGTAGAGTTGTTACCATCAGTAGGGCCGGTGGTAGAGGGGCCGGTGGTGGTGTTACTATCAGTAGAGTCGGTGGTAGAGGGGCCGGTAGTAGTGTTGTTACTATCAGAAAGGCCGGTTGTAGAGGGGCCGGAAGTAGAGGGGCCGGTGGTAGAAGGGCCGGTGGTGGTAGAGTTGCTACTATCAGTAGGGCCGGTGGTAGAGGTGCCGGTGGAAGTGATGATACTATCAGTAGGGATAGTGGTAGAAGGGCCAGTGGTAGAAGGGCCAGTGGTAGAGGGGCCAGGGGTAGAGGGGCTGGTGGAAGAGGGTTTGGGGGTAGAGGGGCCGGTAGTAGAGTTGTTACTATCAGTAGGGCCGGTTGTAGATGGGCCGGTGGTCGAGGGGTCGGTGGTAGTTTTGTTACTATCAGTAGGGCCGGTTGTAGATGGGCCGGTGGTAGAGGGCTCAGTGGTAGTTTTGTTACTATCACTAAGGCCGGTGGTAGAGGGACCGGTGGTAGTGTGGTTACTATCAGAAGGGCGAGTGGTAGAGGGGCCAGTAGTAAAGGGGCCGTTGGTAGTATTGTTACCATCAGGAGGGCCGGTGGCGGTGTTGTTACTATCAGTAGCGTCGGTGGTAGAGGGGCCGGTGGTAGTGTTGTTAGTGGTAGAGGGGCCGGTGGTAGAGGGGCCGGTGGTAGAGGGGCCGGGGGTAGAGGGGCTGGTGGAAGAGGGGTTGGGGGTAGAGGGGCCGGTGGTAGTGTTGTTACTATCAGTAGGGATAGTGGTAGAGGGGCCAGTGGTAGAGGGGCCGGTAGTAGAGTTGTTACTATCAGTAGGGCCGGTTGTAGATGGGTCGGTGGTCAAGGGGTCGGTGGTAGTTTTGTTACTATCAGTAGGGCCGGTTGTAGATGGGCCGGTGGTAGAGGGCTCAGTGGTAGTTTTGTTACTATCAGTAGGGCCGGTGGTAGAGGAACCGGTGGTAGTGTGGTTACTATCAGAAGGGCGAGTGGTAGAGGGGCCAGTAGTAAAGGGGCCGGTGGTAGTATTGTTACCATCAGAAGGGGCGGTGGTAGAGGGGCCGGTGGCGGTGTTGTTACTATCAGTAGCGTCGGTGGTAGAGGGGCCGGTGGTAGAGGGGCCGGTGGTAGAGGGGCCTGTGGTAGTGTTGTTAGTGGTAGAGGGGCCGGGGGTAGAGGGGCCAGTGGTAGTGTTGTTACCATCAGTAGGGCTGGTGGTAGATGGGCCAGTGGTAGAGGGGCCGGTGGTAGAGTTATTACCATCAGTAGGGCCGGTGGTAGTGGAGCCGGTGGTAGTGTTGTTACTATCAGAAGGGCTTATAGTATAGGGGCCGGTGGAAGTGTTGTTACTATCAGTAAGGCCGGTGGTAGAGGGGCCGGTTGTAGAGGGGCCGGAAGTAGAGGGGCCGGTGGTAGAAGGGCCGGTGGTGGTAGAGTTGCTACTATCAGTAGGGCCGGTGGTAGAGGTGCCGGTGGAAGTAATGTTACTATCAGTAGGGATAGTGGTAGAAGGGCCAGTGGTAGAGGATCCAGTGGTAGAGGGGCCGGGGGTAGAGGGGCCGGGGGTAGAGGGGCTGGTGGAAGAGGGGTTGGGGGTAGAGGGGCCGGTGGTAGTGTTGTTACTATCAGTAGGGCTGGTAGTAGAGGGGCCAGTGGTAGAGGGGCCGATAGTAGAGTTGTTACTATCAGTAAGGCCGGTTGTAGATGGGCCGGTGGTCAAGGGGTCGGTGGTAGTTTTGTTACTATCAGTAGGGCCGGTTGTAGATGGGCCGGTGGTAGAGGGCTCAGTGGTAGTTTTGTTACTATCAGTAGGGCCGGTGGTAGAGGGACCGGTGGTAGTGTGGTTACTATCAGAAGGGCGAGTGGTAGAGGGGCCGGGGGTAGAGGGGCCGGGGGTAGAGGTGCTGGTGGAAGAGGGGTTGGGGGTAGAGGGGCCGGTGGTAGTGTTGTTACTATCAGTAGGGCTGGTGGTAGAGGGGCCAGTGGTAGAGGGGCCGATAGTAGAGTTGTTACTATCAGTAAGGCCGGTTGTAGATGGGCCGGTGGTCAAGGGGTCGGTGGTAGTTTTGTTACTATCAGTAGGGCCGGTTGTAGATGGGCCGGTGGTAGAGGGCTCAGTGGTAGTTTTGTTACTATCAGTAGGGCCGGTGGTAGAGGGACCGGTGGTAGTGTGGTTACTATCAGAAGGGCGAGTGGTAGAGGGGCCAGTAGTAAAGGGGCCGGTGGTAGTATTGTTACCATCAGGAGGGCCGGTGGTAGAGGGGCCGGTGGTAGTGTTGTTACCATCAGTACGGCCGTTGGTAGAGGGGCCGGTGGCAGTGTTGTTACTATCAGTAGCGTCGGTGGTAGAGGGGCCGGTGGTAGAGGGGCCGGAGGTAGAGGGGCCTGTGGTAGTGTTGTTACTATCAGAAAGTCCAGTGGTAGAGGGGCCTGTAGTAGAGGGGCCGGTGGAAGTTTTGTTACCATCAGTATGGCGAGTAATAGAGGGGCCAGTGGTAGTGTTGTTACCATCAGTAGGGCCGGTGGTAGAGGGGCCGGTTTCAGTGATGTTACAATCAGTAGGGCCGGGGGTAGTGGGGCCTGTGTTAGTGGGGCCGGGGGTAGAGGGGGTGACGGTAGAGGGACCGGGGGTAGTGTTGTTACTATCAGTAGGGCCAGTGCTAGAGGGGCCGGTGGTAGTGTTGTTACCATCAGTAGGGCCGGTGGTAGTGTTGTTACCATCAGTAGGGCAGGTGGTAGTGGGGCCGGTGGTAGTGTTGTTACAATCAGTAGGGCTGGTGGTAGTGGGCCCGGTGGTAGTGTTATTACCATCAGTAGGGCCGGTGGTAGAGGGACCGGTGGTAGTGTGGTTACTATCAGAAGGGCGAGTGGTAGAGGGGCCAGTAGTAAAGGGGCCGGTGGTAGTATTGTTACCATCAGGAGGGCCGGTGGTAGAGGGGCCGGTGGTAGTGTTGTTACCATCAGTACGGCCGTTGGTAGAGGGGCCGGTGGCAGTGTTGTTACTATCAGTAGCGTCGGTGGTAGAGGGGCCGGTGGTAGAGGGGCCGGAGGTAGAGGGGCCTGTGGTAGTGTTGTTACTATCAGAAAGTCCAGTGGTAGAGGGGCCTGTAGTAGAGGGGCCGGTGGAAGTTTTGTTACCATCAGTATGGCGAGTAATAGAGGGGCCAGTGGTAGTGTTGTTACCATCAGTAGGGCCGGTGGTAGAGGGGCCGGTTTCAGTGATGTTACAATCAGTAGGGCCGGGGGTAGTGGGGCCTGTGTTAGTGGGGCCGGGGGTAGAGGGGGTGACGGTAGAGGGACCGGGGGTAGTGTTGTTACTATCAGTAGGGCCAGTGCTAGAGGGGCCGGTGGTAGTGTTGTTACCATCAGTAGGGCCGGTGGTAGTGTTGTTACCATCAGTAGGGCAGGTGGTAGTGTGGCCGGTGGTAGTGTTGTTACAATCAGTAGGGCTGGTGGTAGTGGGCCCGGTGGTAGTGTTATTACCATCAGTAGGGCCGGTGGTAGTGTTGTTACCATCAGTAGGGCAGGTGGTAGTGGGGCCGGTGGTAGTGTTGTTACAATCAGTAGGGCTGGTGGTAGTGGGCCCGGTGGTAGTGTTATTACCATCAGTAGGTCCGGTGGTAGAGGGGCCAGTGGTAGTGTTGTTACCATCAGTAGGGCCGGTGGTAGAGGGGCCGGTGGCGGTGTTGTTACCATCAGTAGGGCCGGTGGTAGAAGGGCCAGTGGTAGTGTTGTTACCATCAGTAGGGCCGTTGGTAGAGGGGCCAGAGGCGCTGTTGTTACCATCAGTAGGTCCGGTGGTAGAAGGGCCGGTGGTAGTGTTGTTAATATCAGAAGGGCTGGTGGTAGTGGGGCCGGTGGTAGTGTTGTTACCATCAGTAGGGCTGGTGGTAGTGGGCCCGGTGGTAGTGTTATTACCATCAGTAGGGCCGGTGGTAGTGGAGCCGGTGGTAGTGTTGTTACTATCAGAAGGGCTTCTAGTATAGGGGCCGGTGGAAGTGTTGTTACTATCAGTAGGGCCAGTGGTAGAGGGGCCGGTGGTAGAGGGGCCGGTGGTAGAGGGGCCGGATGTAGTGTTACCATCTATGAGGCCAGTGGTAGTGGGGCTAGTTGTAGTGTTGTTACCATCTGTGGGGCCAGTGGTAGTGGGGTCTGTGGTAGTGTTGTTGGCATCCGTGGGGCCGGTGGTAGTGGGGCCATTGGTAGTGTTGTTACCATCCGATGGGTCGTTGATAGTGGGGCCGGTGGTAGTGTTGTTAGTGGTAATAGGGTCGTTGGTAGGGTGGCCAGTGGTAGTGTTGGTAGTGGGGCCAGTGGTAGTGTTGTTACCATCCGATGGGTCGTTGTTAGTGGGTCCAGTGGTAGTGTTGTTACCATCCGATGGGTCGTTGTTAGTGGGTCCAGTGGTAGTGTTGTTACCATCCGATGGGTCTTTGTTAGTGGGTCCAGTGGTAGTGTTGTTAGTGGTAATGGAGCCAGTGTTAATGAGGCCAGTAATAATGGTGTCTTGTGCGTCAGTAGTACTGTATGCTTGGTTACCTGTTGAAGTTGAATTGAGAGTATAATTTAGTGCCAACATAAATCTTTTCACCAAAATAAACACGTTAATACAGTAAAATGATTTACTTTAGTCACAGACTCATCCCTCATGTTGTTTCCCAATAGTTTGCACTTATTAACCCCTGAAGGACACAGGACTGTCCTGACAAGTCATGAATATAAAACAAGGGGCACGGCCAAGTGTAAAATAACCTGTATTAAATCTCTCTATAAGGATAATTATGGCATCAAAAGAAAATCATACGTTTCCTTAAGAGTTAAGAGTTTAGATAAATTACACTTAAACACACACATAGCAAAAGCTCCCCAATAATCATTACTCCTTCAGGAGGGTCTTTAGCGCGACAGTTAGAACGCTGAACTGTCAGCAATGAAGAATAACGCGGCTGTTTCATCGCGGACACGGCTATGTAATAGCTGACACTTCAGCCCTGAACTGTCAGCCCTTACAAACGTACCAGTTAAAATGAAATAACCCCCCCTAATAAAGGATTCCCCCAAAAAAATGCCCCTCCAAAGTGCCCCCCCAAACCCTAATACTAAAATTTTCCCCAAAACCCAATACTAAAATTAACCCCAAAAACCTCTATACTAAAATTAACCCCTGAACCCTAATACTAACCCCTGAACCCTAATACTAACCTCCTAAACCCTAATACTAACCCCCGAACCCCAATACTAATCCCCTAAACCCTAATACTAACCCCCGACCCCTAATACTAATCCCCTAAACCCTAATACTAACCCCCTAAACCCTAATACTAACCCCAGAACCCTAATACTAAAATTAACCCCCTAAACCCTAATACTAACCCCCGAACCCTAATACTAACCCCCTAAACCCGAATACTAACCCCCGAACCCTAACACTAACCTCCTTAACCCTAATACTAACCCCCTAAACCCTAATACTAACCCCTGAACCCTAATACTAACCCCCTAAACCCTAATACTAAAATTAACCCCCCGAACCCTAATGCTAACCCCCGAACCCTAATACTAACCCCCGAACCCTAATACTAATCCCCCGACCCCTAATACTAATCCCCTAAACCCTAATACTAATCCCCTAAACTAGAATACTAACCCCCTGAACCCTAATACTAACCCCCGAATCCCTAATACTAACCCCCAAACCCTAATACTAACCCCGACCCCTAATACTAACCCCCTAAACCCTAATACTAACCCCCGAACCCTAATACTAACCTCCTAAACCTTAATACTAACCCCCGACCCCTAATACTAATCCCCTAAACCCTAATACTAACCCCCGAACCCTAATACTAACCCCTGAACCCTAAAACTAACCCCCTAAACCCTAATACTAACCCACTAAACCCTAATACTAACCCCGAACCCTAATGCTAACCCTGAACCCTAATACTAACCCCCTAAACCCTAATACTAACCCCGACCCCTAATACTAATCCCCTAAACCCTAATACTAACCCCCGACCCCTAATACTAACCCCCTAAACCCTAATACTAACCCCCCGAACCCCTAATACTAACCTCCTAAACCCTAATACTAACCCCTGAACCCTAATACTAACCCCCTAAACCCTAATACTAACCACTGAACCCTAATACTAACCCCCTAAACCCTAATACTAACCCCCGAACCCTAATACTAACCCTGAATCCTAATACTAACCCCCGAACCCTAATACTAACCCCCTAAACCCTAATACTAACCAGCCCTGAACTGTCAGCCCTTACAAACGTACCAGTTAAAATGAAATAACCCCCCTAATAAAGGATTCCCCCCAAAAAATGCCCCTCCAAAGTGCCCCCCCAAACCCTAATACTAAAATTATCCCCAAATCCCCAATACTAAAATTAATCCTAAAAACCTCTATACTAAAATTAACCCCCGAACCCTAATACTAACCCCTGAACCCTAATACTAACCCCCTAAACCCTAATACTAACCACTGAACCCTAATACTAACCCCCTAAACCCTAATACTAACCCCCGAACCCTAATACTAACCCTGAACCCTAATACTAACCCCTGAACCCCAATACTAATCCCCTAAACCTTAATACTAACCCCCTAAACCCTAATACTAACCCCCGAACCCTAATAATAACCCCCTAAACCCTAATACTAACTCCCGAACCCTAATACTAACCCTCTAAACCCGAATACTAACCCCTGAACCCTAATACTAACCTTCTAAACCCTAATACTAATCCCCTAAACCCTAATACTAACCCCCGACCCCTAATACTAATCCCCTAAAACCAAATACTGACCCCCGAACCATAATACTATCCCCTGAACCGTAATACTAACCTCCTAAACCCTAATACTAACCCCCGAAACTCTAATACTAACCCCAGAACCCCAATACTAACCCCCGAACCCTAATACTAAAATTAACCCCCCGAACCCTAATTATAACCACCCTAAACCCCAGTACTAAAATTCTTCTAACTCTAACACATTAAAACTCACCTTTAGCGATGAAATGTCCCGCGACAAGCTGTCTTGTGGTGAAGTGTCCCAGCCCCCTTCAAGATATATCCACATATATATATTTATTTATAGGTTTGTGAAATTTACTTTTTTTTTTATTTAAATCAAATTACTTTTCTCCTGTTAATAATTTCGGCCGGGTTTCTAAATTCAGGGCCATCCAATAAGAATGGAGAGATGGAGAGATAGGTGGGACTGTTGCTATGCGATCTCACTGTATGTGCTGTTTGTAAGACATAGGAAGTGCGGAGGGAAAAAAAGATCTGACAGCTCTGGTTCTTTTCCGTTACGTTATAATTACATAGCATTTATCTAAATAAGGTAAGAGGAGAATCACCTGGAATGTATCCATTCGTACATGCATCGCTTCATTTAGATACATTCAAAGGCACTCACAGAAAGGATGGCTGTGCTCGACACATGAAAAGGTACAAGAGGATGCTTCCTTGATTAGCACTCTGAGAGGTGTAACCAAATCTCATCACCCATTCAATTTATTATTGTGTGAAAAACAGTGATAGCAGCGCTTAAGTCACAACCCGAGCTGCACTTAAAGCAGTGTGTCCCTAAATCACACACAGAAAACAATAACGGAGAAAAACAAAGTACAAAAAGTGCGCTATAAGGTATACTGTTACGGTTACTCCCAGGCTAGCTGGAAGCTGGACCGCTAGAAAGTCTGGATCCCAGTTTAGAGAGAGAGAGAAGCCACTTTGTCTCAATATCCAGACGGATCTTGTAAGTGTAGATCAATCCCACTAGCTATTTTACAGCTAGGATACTCTTTCCCCACAAAACGAGTCAAGGCTGCGATTTGAAGGTCAAACAAGAACTGACCAGAACTGTTTATTGATGTAGAAACACAGAATATATACAGTTGAACATCCTGACAAACCAAATTGGACAAAGGAACTATAACAGGATTAAGGTTTAACCTAAGGACATACAAAGAGAAATCCTGCCTCACACCTTTCAGGATACAAAGGTGTCAAGTTCAGATACACACAGGAAACTAAATGACTTACATAAGACAATGGGAAAGGTGACAATAATTACAGAGATTAAAGGAGAGGATCCAATCTTAACTTGGGACAAAGACTTGGATCCTAGTAATTACAGTACATTCCTCTGCTTGGGAGATAATTGAGTTAACCTTTGTATCAGCTCAATTATCTCCAAGCTAAAATATACAGGTTTTATACAATATTTATAACTTTCAAAATATGCATCACATTCACATAAAACAAACATTTTCAGAATCAGCATACTTTAAATATGAACATAACTAAAAATCAAACAATTCCAGGGTAAATAACAGTTTTGTAACATATACTGTAGTGCAAAATATAATGTGATGTAGTGACTGGTATGAAGATGGAGTATGAGGAGGCTGAGGTCCACCCCCCAAAGTATGCACTCACAGACTCCTCTGGTATGAAAGGACTTATCCACAGTACACTGTGTACATAGGGAAGGATCTTTAGCTCTTTGAATCAGATCCTTGAACTTCCTCTCATGTAGATCAGGTGCAAAGAAGGAAAAGCCCACAGACAAGATTAGAGTAAGAAGTGTTCCTGGACAGACCTGCACTTTCGTTTTCCCCTCGTGGAATATTATTAATCTCTTGGATTTTATTGATTGCTGCTGCTATTGGAAGGACTCTCTTTTTACCACAACAGACTGTGTGGCGCCCACTAGCTCTGTGGAACTTTGAGACCCCCATATGTAAGCAGATATTATTGTTTATTAAATATTGTACACTTCTTACTCTAATCTTGTCTGAGAGTGCTTATCTTTGGGGGAGAATTTCAGTGTCCCCATATCCTAATATTAATAGTACTATGGAGTCCTGCTAGACGAGCTCAGCTGGCCTCGGATAATGCAGAATTACATAGTTACATGGTAGTATCTGCTGTTTATTTGAAAGTTTTAGGGCAATAACCAAAAGTTGCAGGTTTTTTTTAATTTTTGTTTCCGGTTTACTAACTATTTTCTCCTACAGTGAACTTTGGACTAAACCCCCTCTAAATCTAACTCTAACCCTTATGCTAACCCTGATACTGAAGGTTAATTTAGCCTCTTGTATTGCAATATTGCTGACAGCCTCTAGAGGCAGTCTATTAACAGAAGCATATCGACAAAAGTGATAATTCATAATTTATAAAGCTCTTACCCACAAGAGTGCAGCACCATATTGGATGAGTACCATATTGGAAGAGCTCTCCCAAATGTAACCCGATCATGGGTGACCTCAGCAATGAATTTCAGTGCTGCTTAATGCCTCAACTTCAAGGCATTATAACAACACCGACCTGAGTGCTCACTGATTGTTTACAAGGCTCATTCCACCGCAGGATGGACTAGGTCCTATATCGGCAACGGAGTTCAAGCCAGGATGGGTCTAGGCCATCTAATCTTCCAAAATGGTTAAATGAGTCTTTAAAGGGTCCACAGACTAATGCATGTTGTACTGCAAGCAAGCACTCCAAATATTGCTGCTACACAAAAAAAATTCTAAAATAAGTTATTAAATGTTGTATAGGGGGATCTATTATTAAAGGGACAGTCTATTCCCCAAACTCCCTTTGGTGCAAGATAAAGATCACTACTTGTATAGTGCACAGGCGTTTATCCCTGTGTGATTTGATGCGGGCATTCTGTAAAAATCAAATTTTTTATATTTGACTCAAGCCCTCCCCAGTGATTAGTCTGCATGTTTACTGCAGGTGCAGCAGCACTGATTCTATAGACACTGAGGATATACAGCTTTGTTTCATTTAGTCACTTCCTGTCCTTCTCAAATTGAGTGTATTGTGTGGACTCTGAGTGACCTTGCTCTTGTACACAGTAGGAACTCTTAACAGTGCATCACATTGTCTGGTGACAAAACTATAGAGACAGGATATCCCATTCATCTGAATGGCATTATTCTCATTGGTTCCTGCAGCAAAAAAAGGGAAATTATTTTTACTCATCTAGTGTGGGCAGTCCTTGTTTCTTGCAAACTGTTGTAATTTCACAATTTCTTCTAGCTGTAAATATGTTATATTTTAAGCCACGCAACATATAAGATAATTGGAAGATGCAGTTTGGGCACCAAATAGTTAATAGTTAAGAGAGCAGATCTGTGGCTCTGACCGGAGCAACCGAATGGATTGCTGTCTCTCGTGTGCCCAGGTTCGGGTGCCCTTAGACGGAGTGGACAGATTATTGGGAGGGGCTGGAGAGGATCCAGCTGTCTTGGTGCCTATTGGGACCAATGACACAGTAAGAGGAAAATGGAGGGTCCTCAAAGGTAAGTTTAGGGATTTAGGGAGTAAGCTCAAGAAATGGACGTCCAAGGTAGCATTCTTAGATGTCACAAAGTGAATTCTGACAGCCTGCCTGTCTGTGGTTCTTGGAGGGGCCTGAGGGCCAAACACCTCCCTGTAGATTATGGACCCTGGCGTATGTACCATAACTATATATACGTTAATATTGTTAGTTAGTTATATTCTGTTAGTGTATTGGTTAGTGTATTTAATTCTGTGAGTAGACCACTCTGAAGGTTTATAATGTGACAGTGACTCCAATAGTTTACTCCAACATCCATAGTTCTGTTTTAACTGGATTAACTGGTAAACTGATTATGTTGTGTACATTACTGTGTGTATTGTAATTAGGTCTACTCACTCTATGTTAATTCCTATTTGGTTTGCAGTCTGAAAGTCTAATGTTTTCCTAGCCCCAGTTGGTTGGAGAACTATGTTTAGTTCCATCCCCCCCCCATTGTATACTAATGTCTGTGATGTCATGTGTATGTCTTTTTATAAGTCTGTGTTGTTACACAAATAAACAGTTGTTCATTCTTGCTGTACCTAACTGCTAGATGTCCTGTCTATTTGGGTACAAAGAGCAAGGGTCCAGGAAAGACTTGCTGGGTGAATGCTGAGCTTTAATCACTTAGCTCTTTTAAGAGCTTGTTCCTGATATGCTCTCCTGGAGGAGAGGTCTTCCCCACACGTCCTGGAGGACAGAAGCTGATCCAGGGTGGACAGAACATGGCGAGACTCCAGTTAAGCTACGGCGGTTGTGGAGTCTGCGGTGGTTGTGGTGTCCGGTGCGGTGCTTGTGGTCCTCGGCGCAAGCTAGGAAGCGTCCATCAACGGAAGCTACTCGGTCGGAGTACGGGGAGTTCCGTTACATTAGAGATACTACCTGTGCCACGCATTACACCAGAGAGACAGCGGGAGATTAGGGAGATTAATGCATGTCTGAAATCATGGTGCAATTAGGAGGGCTTTGGGTTTCTAGAGCACTGCACACCGGATTGGTCAATTTGGAGGGCTACATGTTGGAGGGGTCTGTCTGGTTATCAAACCAGCATTATTGCCTCATTTGAGGGAAGATGTATATAATGATAACACATGTGGAATCATTGCTGGGGGAGATGGTCAGTGGGGGTAGACCTACCCAAATATTATTAGTGGGTATTTGTTATAAATCATCAAATATTGGTGAACTTTAATAATCTCAGCTATCAATGCAAATGGAAAAGGCTTCTAAAATAGGGTGTAGTACCATCATGGGGGGTTTATATTACCCAGAAGTAGATGGGAAAAATGGAACCACTAATTGTAAGTTTCTGAATTTGTTGGATTTCTTTTCTCAGATAGTATAGGTACCAGAGAGGAAGCATGCCTGGATCTGGTAATAACTAACATGGAGGAGCTTCTCTCTAACATCCAAGTAAGGGAGCATTTAGGGAATAGTGACCATAACATGGTATCCTTGTGAGATTAATTCAAAAGAGCCAATTTGTTTGGGTCCCACCAAAACAACTGAATTTTAAAAAGACCAACTTCAGCAGGCTTAAAGGGACTGTATCACCTAAGCACTGCTTATAATGTGAATGTAGAGGATAAACAAATATTGAAAATGATCTATACATTGTGTTAGCAACATTGCAAGTAAATACCTAAATTAGGAGAAAAAATGTGTTTTAAATGTATCTCTGGAGTCTCCTGTTTATGACACCGAATCGGACCAACGTGCAAGAAAGATGAGTCTGGCAGCTGTGTTTTGGATAGATTTCAGGGGAGACCGATGAGCCAGAGGTGGTCCAGTAGTAGAGAGATCACAAGCGAGTGTACTAGTATTTTGGCGGTCTCTTTGCACAGCTACGGGCAAATGCGTGCAATGTTCCTTAGGTGCAGTCGACAGAATTTGGCTAGGAACTGAATATGGGGAACGAAGGAGAGAGCAGAGTCAAAAGTGACCCCAAGACATCGGACACGGTCAGCGGGGACAATTGTAGCATTTTTAACGGTGACCCAGGTGAAGGGACAGAGTTTGAGGGAAGATAATCAGTTCTGTTTTGGAAAGGTTAAGTTTCAGGTAGCGGAAAGGTAAGTTTTCAGACATCCAAGCGGAGATGGCCGTCAGACACTCAACTGTCCGTGACACTAGGGAGGGAGTGAGGGCAGGGGAGGAGAGGTAAATCTGAGTGTCTTCCGCGCACAGATGGTATTGGAAACAAAAGGAGCGGATGAGTTCTTCCAAAGAGTTAGTGTACAGGGGAAAAACACATTTAAAACACATTTTACTCCTAATTTAGGATGGATTATTTTGGGGGGTAAAAACACAGAAGTTAGGTGGAATATCTTCAAACTAACACTACAACAATATACATGTAAATGTTTATCTGTAACGGAACTCCCAGTACTCCGACCGAGTACCTTCCGTTGATGGACTCTTCCTAGCTTGCGCCGAGGACCACAAGCACCGCACCGGACACCACAACCACCGCAGACTCCACAACCGCCGTAGCTTAACTGGAGTCTCGCCGTCTTCTGTCCACCCTGGATCAGCTTCTGTACTCCAGGACGGTGTGGGGAAGACCTTTCCTCCAGGAGAGCGTATCAGGAACAAGCTCTTAAAAGAGCTAAGTGATTAAAGCTCAAGGGAGTATGCAGAACATAGCAATCCCCAGTGTGATTATAGCTTTCTCCTCCAATCACGAGATAGGACTACATGTTGAGGGTCAAGAAGATCTCTGGATTTTAATCAAACACTCTGCTTTTATGCCCATTTTCCACACATAGGACCACCCACAGGGTTTTGAAGAATAACCAGTAAATACATACAATACACTCAGACACTCCTAGCAATTACAGCAAAATCCCCCCGTCTTCCTGTGATACAATTATCTCCACACAATAGACTAACTTAATTATCACAGGCAGAAAATATACAGTTTTTACACAATATTAATAACTTTCAAAGTATGCATCACATTCACATAAAACATACATTTTCAGAATCAGCATACTTTAAATATGAACTTAACTAAAAATCAGACAATTCCACAAAGTAGTTCAAAAGTTAGCTGGAAGTCCTTTATGACCGACCGCAAGCACATTTTCCTAGTCTAGGGACTCTGGGGACACCGTCTTAACGGGGCATTGTTCTGATTTTCACCATGCCCCAAAAATGTGCTTAAAGGGCCAGCACCAGCCCCATCAAAGTCCATAAGCCCCAATACAGCTTCTTAAAGGACCATACACAGTCCAATACAAGTCCATAGGCCCAAATAGCATTTTTAAAGGGCCATACACCCCAGGGCCATAGTCACAGGGGAGGAGGCTGGCAAGCAGGCCTTTCCAGGACCAAGTGGCGAAGGGCACTTTGTCACAATATCCTTTGGGAAAAAAATATATATAAAATAAAGAAGCAAACTAAAACCAATGTGGCCAACCAGTAAGTTAAATCAAGAAAAAAAGAAAAAGAAAGTAGCGTTTAAACATTATAAAAGGATCAGCAGAGGCATTCGCAAAATATAAAGGAGCCAACCAAGCCTGTAAAAAGGCTATTAAATTGGCTAAATTGCAGAATAAAAAACATAATTGCTATGGAGAGAAAAGGGAATCCCAAAAAATGATTCAAATACAAATGGCAAAAAAATTAAAAGGCTGAAAATGTTGGATCCTGGTTATCTGAAATGGGTGAGATAGTCAGTGGAGACAGAGAGAATGCAGATATTTTAAATCATGTATTTAATTGTTAAAACAATTAAATGGTGTTAAGATAGAAAAAGAACTGTGTGGGACACACCCATAGGTACTTAAAGAGCTAAGCCAAGACTGATATTTTTCTGATTTTCAGGGATGGTGCCCGCAGATTGTGGTATTTAATAAGGGATCAAAATCCAGCTGTGTGCTTACAGACCTGTAAGCTTGACATTTTTTATAATCCTCTTGCTTAAGTAACCCTTGTAGAAGCTCCATTGACTTTCTAAGTTGACCAAACCAAAACGTTTATTTTCCTAATAAGAAACAGATTCACTTTTTGGACGGGGCATTGAATAAGTTGACAAAATATGTAAGCCACGTCCATACGACCTTGGTAAGGCAAAGTCTCCCACTTCTCTCTTAGTCCGTCGCAACTCAGCCATGCGCTACCGCCGGGCACAAATAGGTAAGATTAAACTTGAGGCGGGAAAAAAAACCAGCGGTGATGATCCGGATGGAGAAAAAAATAAACAATGTAAGACACAGATCGGGCTGAAGAAAGGTTTATTCCTTGGTAGGAAAACAGCCACATATGCCCGTCAGTGCTCTCCTACCCAGTGTGTCCCAAACGCCTACGCATTTCGTGACAAATCTTGGCACCTTGTCAAGGCCTACCAAGGAATAAACCTTTCTTTAGTCCGATCTGTGTCTTACATTGTTTATTTTTTTTCCATCCGGATCATCACCACAGTTTTTTTTCCCCTCAAATTTAATCTTATCCATTGAATAAGTTCCATGATCTGATCCAGGGTTCTCATATGTCTAGGGGATTTTAATGGTGTAAAAAAAAAAAAATGAAGATTGTAGTCAATTTCAAGTTGAGTCAACCCCATGGAGAATTGGCTACATCCAAAAATTTCGAAATTTGAGATGCTTTTTTAGGAAAATTTAGCAAGTGATTCCAGCTTAAAAAATGTGTGGTGCAAATATTAGTGAACAGTTTAATGTTAAAGCCAATAATATCTTAATAAAAATGAAAAAAAGAAAAAAGTTTTACTGAAATCTAAGTAAGCCATGTCTACTGCACCACCCTGATCTATTATTTTAGTCACCCAATCGAAATAAATCAATAAGATTAGTTTGGCATGATCTCCCTGAAGTAAACCCATCATGTTATATAACACTATGGGATATTATTATTTCTTCTGTTAGTGACATGGAAAGCCTGGGTATCACTGTGCTACAGACCCCAATGAGACTCTATCAGCGAGTCCCCCCTGGGAGCATCCAGATCAGCACTGTCTCGGCTGAGAGTGAACCTGCATGTATCACTGCGGTCACACGCTGGGTTTACTCTGACAGAGGGAACCAGGGTTTAAACTTTTACATCTACTGGTGAAGTCAGGGTTTTAAAAAATTGAAGAAAGCACAAGATGCCATCTCTCTGTGGCAAGGCGTCTCTGGATTTTTTTTAATATGTAAATATTTGTCACGGCTTAATATAAAAAGGGTAGAAAAACTCACCACATAGGAATATAAAAACCATCAGCAACAGCGTGGACCCTCGCAGGACCCCCATTCCCTGCTTCTCTCTCCTTCAGTATTATTCCTTTAAATAAAGTCCTTGTCCGTATGGCTGAGTGTCTCAGATCCCAAATAAGCTTGGGTTTCACGCATGGGGTATATTTGTAACATCAGTCACAATATAGGGGGCGGAGAAATCCTATAGAACCAGTGGTGTCAGAGGAGGGATGCACAAAATGACAATGTATAGGTGTGTGAGATACCTTTACTGGGTCCAAAGGTTATACGTGTCACTTGTCAGGGAGGGATGGACCCTAAAATTTGCATGAGTTGACCCTATAAAATGATACGAGGAATGTATTCGGTTTCTTCATAGCAAAGGAAGTGAAACTTATATAACTGTTTTATTGACACCAGAGAATAAGATTATGATATAACATTTTTCCAGAAATCTTTTAACTGCACACCCGGCCCACAGTGTAAGCACTGACAGCTAACCTTGGCACTGCAATATGTTTGGGAACTCCATAAACCCATAAACCCATGATGCTGAATGAACCTTATGACTCAGACAGCCCTATTTATAAAAAAAAAAAAAACATTTTGGTAAACCTTAGCCCACTGATAGCTAACTTTGGCACTGCAGATTTTTGGGAACTACATATCCCTGACCCAGGTGCCCACTGTCCTGTTTTCGCCAGGACAGTCCCGGCAAGGTGGAGATTGTCCCAGGGGAATTTACTATTCAGGGACAGTTCTGGCAATTATGATTGCAGGGTCAAAGGATCATCTGACATCATCGCGTGAAGTCACCAAACCCTGCATAGGTCAGAGTAAGCCGCCACTCATATCAACCTGCAGTTAGATTGCCAGTTATCAGTAGAAATCCTATACATTTACCTTAAACTACACTATTTAGTCAAAAGTGTCCCTTTTCAGTGAAATGTATAATTAGGCTTGCTACAGCCGCCATTGTCTACTAGCCCCATGTAACTTTTACATGCCGCTTCACAGTACATAGAAGTCACACGGGACACTGGAGGAAATTCTTGTGGTGATATTCTTTCAGCTTGTACAAATATAATTACAGAAAGTCTAGATATCTGTGATACGGCTCACCAACAGTGTGCTGGATAATACGGTTTATTTACTTTTAATCTTGACTCATTGCATTTAACTACAGTACGTATTTGAAGGTCTGCATTGGTGTTCCATGGTCACTACTGATTCAAAAACCCGACTCTGTACTTGATCCAACCCAAAGTTGTTGTTTTTTGGGTGACCAAGACCTGCATTTTACAGCCACTGGCCCCAAGGGGCTTCTGCAAGTCCTTGAAACAATCGATGCTTTGTACTTTCTTTTGCCAATTCCTGGACACTTTTTTTTTTTTACATTTTTTAATTTTTTATTATTATTATTATATTTTTTCCATTTTATTCATGGTTATATTAGCCATAGACTTAAACATATAAGAGAAAGATAATTGCCAATATTTAGAAAGATTACATAGATGGACAAGTATACATAAATATACAATACAATCTTCTCATATCACAATCTTGGTGCCGGGGCTTGTCCTGCAGGGTGTCGTGATCTATGCCTGTATTATAGGGCTTCCATGCATTGTTTATTTGATCTATACCTCCAATGCTAAGTTTGCTTGTGATTTTCAAATGCTCTATACCTGCAGTGCTATGTTTCCATGTGTTATTTATTTAACCCATACCTGCTAGTACATGGTTTGTACGCCTTTTTCAGTTGATCTATCCGTGCATTGCTGTCTGTCCACCTGCTTTTTATTTGATCTACACATAAACAAGAGGGTTTGTATGTGTTATGCAGTTGATCTGCTATACTGGTTTTACATGTGTTATTAAAAATGTAACTTATTTCCCAAGGAGCCTGGAATGTTTTTAAGATTTGATAAAGGGGTGAAAGCCAAGCAATAAATTCCATATTGGGGGGCTGGGGGTTGGGGTGGAGCCAACTACGAGCAGGAGGAGTCACATGGGCTCCTCCAATAAACAGAGAAAACACATAAAATACATCCCAGAACCAGTACTGATCATGGTGGCGCAGTACCAAAAAAAAAGCAGCCTTCAAGCCAAAATAGAAATATATCGGACTTTTTGCGACGGTAGTCGAGGACACAAATGCCTGCGGCCGCATGGATTCTGGGTTCCTACAGAATCTGACATCTACCCCCAGTTACCCTCAGCTGACCCCAAATCAGATACCACCGATACAACCTACCACCAGCGTGACAGAGACAGATCCACCCAAACTGGAGACCAGACTTGCTCATAAACTTCTTCAGTGCAGAAGCCGACATCAGGACTTCTCTGGACTACCAACATTTTATTATTCTACAATGTTTCTATTTTTAGAGTCAGGACTATCGCACTGCTGACACCCCATAAATAGGCTGCAAAGTATATTGGCCTCCACATAATGATGATTTAATGATTTGATATTAGTAATATAATCTGCCCCATAATAACTGGGAGGAGCCAAGTGATGCTAATTATGGGGGTTGGGGAAGTGTGTGTGGTCGATTTTTAAGTAAGTAATTTATAGCTGTGCTGCAAAGTATCCCTGGAAATGTTTTTCAAATGTTGTCATTTGAACATAAAGGGAATATATACATAAAGGGAATCCACACAGTAAAGGAAGAGAGTATATTTAAAAGAAGAAAAACTACCACAACTAGAGGACATAGTCTTAAATTAGAGGGGCAAAGATTTAAACATAATATTAGGAAGTATTACTTTACTGAGAGGGTAGTGAATGCATGGAATAGCCTTCCAGTGGAAGTGGTAGAGGTTAATACAGTGAAGGAGTTTAAGCATGCGTGGGATAGGCACTAGGCTATCCTAGATATAAGATAAGGAACTTTGGACTAATAAAAGTATTACTTTACTGAGAGGGTAGTGGATGCATGGAATAGTCTTCCAGCGGAAGTGGTAGAGGTAAGCACAGTGAAGGAGTTTAAGCATGCGTGGGATAGGCGCAAGGCTATCCTAGATATAAGATAGGGAACTGGGGACTAATAAAAGTATTTAGAAAATTGGGCAGACTAGATGGACCGAATGGTTCTTATCTGCCGGTGACACATTCTATGTTTCTATACATTGAAGCTCAGCCAACCTGGTATTTTGGATATATAGACTTTAGACCAGTGAATAATTTCATTGATATACACTGCTTTATGCTTTACTGCGCTGCCACAGTACAGCACATGGGTTCTGTAGAAAGGAAAGCTGTAAAAATCAATCAATAAATTGAGCCATGGGTACTAAATTCCATATTTAAAATGAAACATACACGACGTCTATTTTTAAAACAATTGCTGCAATGCTGACCTTTAAAACATACTTTGTGCAGGTTCCCTTCCAGGGATGCATCCTCTGCTCACATTTGTATTGAAATGGATCCTCTTCAGTTACAGAGATTTGAGCAGAGACCAGCCTACAAAACAGACACCCAGACTGATCAAAGAACTCATACCTGATCTAATCCGCATCCCGTGTCTGATGTGGTTTTGAAAGCTTGCACTCTAAACCTACTCAGTTAGCCAATTAAGGTATCAATTGGACTCTACTTGTCGCCTGTGTTTCTTCGGGTAGAAAGCTACCGACAGTCACCTTTTATCAAAATAAACACCATTTTTGGCCAGGCAGACAAAATCAACATCACATTCCAAAGAAATCTCCAATATCCTTTACAAACTGTACACTTTACAGACACTAGAACGTAATTACTACAATTCTTTAAACAGACAACAAACAATAAAATCAGCAAACATCACTTCTGCTGAGAGTCTGATCGGATCTCAAGAGAGGGGCAGGAATAATAAATATTTTAAAAAACGCAGACACTTTTTATATATTCGAGCAATCACTACTTTACACTACGCTAGTGAGGTTGTACTCTCTAGACATTAACTAAAAGTTATCATCCCTATAGTCATATAAGAAATGATAATGATGAGACAGACCCTTCAAATTGTCATGGATGGGAAAAAAAAAAAACACTTTTATTTTAATACCTGATAATAGTTTCCCAAATAAAATAAAATTAACTGTTTCAATAAACCCCCCTCCCCCCCCCCCCCCCCCCCACATACACACATATCCCCATCATCGGATTCAGCGACTACTAATTTACTTTTTACAAAAATCCCTTTAAAAACGTTTCACTTAAAGGGACAGTCTAGTCCCCAAACTCCCTTTTGTGCAAGACGAAGATCACAGCTTGTATAATGCACAGGCTTTTATCCCTGTGTGATTTGATGCAGGCATTCTGTATAAATCACATTTTTAATATTTGACTCAAGCCCTCCCCCAGTGATTACTCTGCATGTTTACTGCAGGTGCTGCAGCACTGATTATATAGACACCGAGGATATAAAGTTTTGTTTCATATAGTCACTTCCTGTCCTCCTCAAATTGAGTCTATTGAGTGGCCTTTGAGTGACCTTGCTCTTGTACACAGTAGGATCTATTAACAGTGCAACACATTGTCTGATGACATCAATAGAGAGACAGGATATTCCATTCATTTGAATGGCATTATTCTCATTGGTTCCTGCAGCAATACATGGAAATGGCTTTTTCTCATGTAGTGTGGGCAGTCCTTGTTTCTTGCAAACTGCTGTAATTTCACAATTTCTTCTAGCAGCAAGTATTTTTTTAATTTAAACAATGCAAAATGTAAGACATGCATTTTAAAGTACTTTGAAAACACATTAATATGCATTAATATTTGGAAGATGCATTTTGGGCACTAGACAGTCCCTTTAATATTAACCGTGCTTCTCTACATACCCCATCCAATACTCCAACAACACTTCCACCAACATTCTAGCAACAATTCCACATTCAAGAGTACTTTCTCTTAATTTGGAGGGAACTGACAATACATTACTGCTGCTAGACAACTTAGTAACAACAGACATCAACACACAAAATATTTAGAAAAAAAAAACAAAGTATGCAAACTAACCAAAGTGATATAGTTATAATATGTCAGTGTGTGTAGCACTGGTTGGACCTGCCGTGTGCGTGTCAGTGATGTTTTTAGTTGCTATATTTTCTGGGCCATTTCCTTGAGACAGTTCTCTTTTAAAATATTTTATTTAAATTACCCTTCTACATCTTTTTTTTTTTATTACTTTTCTTCAACCAGTTAAACTAACTGAACTTTGTTCACATATTTTTATATAATATATTTTTTAATCTCATGTCTTTTTTTTTTTTTAGATTGCTTATTTATGGAAGTATTACTTTACTGAGAGGGTAGTGGATGTATGGAATAGCCTTCCAGCGGAAGTGGTAGAGGTTAATACAGTGAAGGAATTTAAGCATGAGTGGGATAGGCACACGGCTATCCTAGATATAAGATAGGGAACTGGGGACTAATAAAAGTATTACTTTACTGAGAGGGTAGTGGATGTATGGAATAGCCTTCCAGCGGAAGTGGTAGAGATTAATACAGTGAAGGAGTTTAAGCATGCGTGGCATATGTATGATGTAAAGGGGAATGTTCCTTACTTACTTATAAAACCCCATACCCTCTCCCAATAATGACACGAGACATGTATGGAGTTAAATAGGCCACAGCTTTCTTTATTTACAAACCAAGAGGAACTGTATGCCAAACCTTCTCCACTTTTCATCTATTTCTTATAAATTATTAACTCTGTAAAATATAAATACTTTAATAACACACCAAAACATAATTAACATACAGCTCCAAATAGTCCTTGCCAATTGTAAACATTAAATCACCATCCTTTAAACTGGAGTCCCTAGAAGAGACACCCCTCTCCCCTCGTCCATACTAATTCCATCATTATTCCAAACCTAATGCTAACCACCAGCCGACAGTTAGCTCGGTGGGCACGACCATTAGCCATCCTTCTAATATTTGAGAGGTTAGGAGAGGGTCCACCCTATCCATCCTTTGACTCGATCCTCCATTCATAACAGTATTGGCAAGGACCACCCCGCCTGCTGTGACAGAGAAAAGGTATTAATACAAAATCATAATACAATATAAACAATAGGGAGGGTGGGCGGGAGATTTTTCCTGCTGTGTCCGTTTGAAATTAAAATGGCTGCTGACTCCAAGATGGAGGGGTCCTTAAATACCCCAACCCACAGCCACTCCCCCACCAGCACTGTCATAGGTGCCACTCACACCCCTCACTCATACATGCCCCCTCCCACCTAGGCTTTGCCTGTTTCCCGGGGAACTTGTATGATGTAAAGGGGAATGTTCCTTACTTACTTATAAAACCCCATACCCTCTCCCAATAATGACACGAGACATGTATGGAGTTAAATAGGCCACAGCTTTCTTTATTTACAAACCAAGAGGAACTGTATGCCAAACCTTCTCCACTTTTCATCTATTTCTTATAAATTATTAACTCTGTAAAATATAAATACTTTAATAACACACCAAAACATAATTAACATACAGCTCCAAATAGTCCTTGCCAATTGTAAACATTAAATCACCATCCTTTAAACTGGAGTCCCTAGAAGAGACACCCCTCTCCCCTCGTCCATACTAATTCCATCATTATTCCAAACCTAATGCTAACCACCAGCCGACAGTTAGCTCGGTGGGCACGACCATTAGCCATCCTTCTAATATTTGAGAGGTTAGGAGAGGGTCCACCCTATCCATCCTTTGACTCGATCCTCCATTCATAACAGTATTGGCAAGGACCACCCCGCCACAGACACCGCTGTTTAACCCCCCTTAAATCAGCGGTGACCACCCACCAAAGCCATGGCCTGTTCCATAGCCTCCTGCAAGGCCAAATTAAAAAGGTCCAAACCAACGTCAGTCAGGTGAACCCCATCACTGCGGAAGAAAACAGCCGCATTCCTCTCAAACACCCTATGACGGACCGTAATCCCCCCTATACCCAACACAAATTTGGAGACCCTTTTATTTAACTTAATCCGAGAACGCTCCAGGGCCCTTTGATTCTGGGCACACCTCCAGTAATTCCTAGGGACGACCTCAGACCAAACCAAACCTACATCCGGGAATAAGACCTGCAACCTGGCCAAATCCCGCCTGATAGCGTCTCCCAATGCCAATACCGGAGCCGTGCCCAAATCATTACCCCCTAAGTGAATAACTATTATATCCGGGGGACCCACCAGCCGAGCCAACTGAACCACCTCAGGCAGCAATTGGATCCACCTCATCCCTCTTGCCCCCAGCCATCGAACCTCCGCTTGAAAAGGAGAAAAACCCATCCGTTCCCCTCCCGGGCGGACAGCTGCACGCCGCCGAGCCCAGTAGATATAAGAGTGGCCGATCAGCCAAATCTTATATGGGCCATGATCTAAACGGGCAAGAAAGGTGAAGAATCAATTAGTCCAGCCGGGCGAACATACGATTGAAAGCGGCGCGATTCCCAACGCCCTATGCGCTGCACCGCCCGTGCCGAAAAACCCACTCTGGAGGCCTCTGTAGCCGCCCCTATCCGAAAGGAGTGCCCCCCAAATTCGGAACTAGCAATCCCCATAGCATCCAAGGATTTCTTAAACACCCGCAAGAACTGAAAGCGAGACAATGGGGACCCATCCAAGTGCAGTAGCAGAGAGCCGGGGGCCTCCGGGCGAACAAGAAGGTAGGAATCCAAGCATGCCACCGGGCATACCACCGAACCCCTAACCTCCTGTAAAACCACCCAAGCACCTTTACCTGCCATATCGGTCTTAGAACGCCGTATCAAAAACCGCAGGGACCCCGGCTCCCGCAGCACGTCCTGCCGCAAGAGTCCCCCTTGTCTCGTCTTGGAGGGGCTCACCAATTCTCCAATCCGCAAAGCACCAAAAAAGGCAAAAGCCAACGCAACCTTGAACAATGACACTTCACCCGGAGATGAACAAACAGATGGCAACGTATGAAAGAGCCCCAACAGAAGGGCCCCAGACACCGGTCTGCGAGAATCCCTACTCACCCTACCCCTGCGCCACCCCTTAAGGGCCTGGCGCACCACAAAGTCCTTCGTGATGTCCGTGACCCTGCGGATTTTAAATCCAAAGGCCAAACCCGCAAGTTTACCCGAAACCGCCCCAGGGGATATCCCCGATGCCTCCCAATGCCATAGCAACCACAACAGACCCTGAATACTCTCCTCCAGGGTCCGGAAACCCCCATGGGACCTCTCCAAATTCTCCCATTCCGCCCAGGCCTTCCCGTACCTTTCCCAAGTTGCATGACATACCGACCCCTGAACCCAGTCCGCTACTCGTCCTGCCCAAGGTCCCACAGGTCCTGAGGGCAGGGGGAACCCTCCTCGTCCGCCCAAGGGGCCGCAGCCCTGAAGACCGGCCACTGCGAACGAGAAATGGCATCGGCTATGACATTCTGCACTCCGGGAATATGCACAGCCCTACAAGTCACGTTAATACAAAGACATCGCAGCACCAGGCGCCGCAGGAGCCTAATCACTGGAGGGGAAGAGGCCGTCAAGTTGTTTATAGCCATAACCACCCCCATATTATCGCAGTGGAAAACGACCCTGCGATCCCGCAAGGCCGACCCCCAAAGCTCCAACGCCACCAATATAGGGAACAATTCCAGAAATGCCAAATTCCGCGTCAAGCCAGATGTCCGCCATTCCGACGGCCACACACCCGAGGACCATTGCCTCCCCAAGATGGCCCCAAAACCCACAGACCCAGCCGCGTCGGTATATAAATGGAGATCCCCGTTGGACACCTCAGGGGCCTGCCATAGGGCTTTCCCATTGAAATTCTCCAAGAAAGAATCCCAAACCCCCAGATCCTCCCGCAAGGGCCTCGTTAAACGGATAAAATGGTGAGCATGAGCCACCCCAGCCGTGGCACCAGCCAAATGTCTATTGAAAACCCGGCCCATCGGAATAATCCGACAGGCAAAATTCAATTTACCCAACAAGGACTGCAATGGGCGAAGCTGTATCTTACGCACCCGCCGCGCCTCAGCCACCGCCACCCTGAGACCCGCCACCTTATCAGACGGCAGGCGGCACTCCCCGGCCACCGAGTCAATCTCGATGCCCAGGAAGCTAAGGCACGTCGCTGGGCCCTCCGTTTTGCTAGGAGCCAATGGAACCCCGAACCCGCTCGAAACCATTTCCACCGATCTCAATAGGTGAGCACACACATTAGATCGGGGAGGGCCAACGCACAGGAAATCATCAAGATAGTGCAGCACAGAGTCACAACCCGCCTCCATGCGCACCACCCATTCCAAGAACGTACTGAAGCATTCGAAATAAAAACAGGAAATCGAGCACCCCATGGGCAAGCACAAATCCACGTAAAATTCCCCTTCAAAGAAACATCCTAATAGATGATGACACTCCGGGTGCACGGGCAACAACCGAAAAGCCGACTCAACATCCGTTTTGGCCATAAGGGCCCCCACTCCCGCGGCCCTGACCATCCGTACCGCTGCGTCAAAGGACACGTACGACACCCGGCACAATTCCGCGTCAATGTCATCATTCACCGAACCCCCGTGGGGATGCGATAAATGGTGTATAAGACGGAATTTGCCAGGCTCCTTCTTGGGTACCACCCCCAGGGGAGACACCCGCAAGTTATGCAGTGGAGGGTCCCGAAAGGGACCCGCCATTCTCCCCATAGCAATTTCCTTCGCCAACTTTTCCCTCACCACTGCCGGATAAGATGCCACTGACCGCAAGTTACGAAAAGACATCACCGTAGGTCGGTCCTGGAAAGGGATCCAAAATCCCTCTTCAAAACCTGATAACAGGATATCCGCAGCCCTGCGGTTGTGGTACCTATTTAACCACGGGCGCATCGCGGCGACGTCCACCGGCGTCCTCCCCCTTCGAGCCCATGTCCGACTTATCGCCTGACTTTTAAAGCAACGGGAGGAGGGGTGATTACCTCCGCACACCGAGCATTCGTGCTTAAACCTGCAGTTTGACCCCCACTTACACTGCCCGTCATTAAACTGCCAGCAAGACCCCGGACGTTTTTGCACGGCCGACGGGGTGGGGGTGGTTCCACCCATCCCGCCGGCCCCCCCGAGAAAGGAAGATAGACCCCCTTGGGCCGATGCGGGCCGCGTCATAATAGACAGCCATAGCCCGATGTCCATTTGATCCCAGGAGAGCGTAGGACGCACGGCCAAGCGCTGGCGAAACTGCTCGTCGTAGCGCCACCAACTCAGTCCCCCATAAACCCTACACGCCGTCCAAATCTGATCCTGATAGCAGAAAAGCGACGAGCATCGCCCAGGATATTTTTCCCCCATCACACTGGCCAAAATTGAAAACCCCCTAATCCAGTTACCGTAGGTCTTAGGGATCTTACGGTACTTGTATTTCTCCTTTTCTTTTTCGGAGTCTTTTAACTCCTTCTCAGGAGGAGGAACATCCTCTAGGGGAATCAAAGAGAATATCTCCAGGAATTCCCCTTTCCAGATTTTTTCCTTAACCTCCTGCTTCAAGTGCAGGCCCAGCGGGCCCGACCAACACATATAGGAAGCCCCGTTAGCCACCGGGGCCACAACCGTAACCGGAGCCTCAAGCATACTAGCCCCAGGCTCCACCCCAGAGACCGTTGCATCCCCTGCCGCAGCTACCACCGGGGGAGATAAAGCCTGCAACGGGGCCTGTGCGGGGACCGCCACGGGCCCAGTACCCAGCACGCCCGTACCAGCCAACCCCCCTGCTTCCCACACCCCCCGCAGCTGCGCATCCAGCTGCTGTGATACAGAAGGAATCCCTGGAACCCCGGGCGCCGACAAATGCAGCAATACCCCTTGCAAACCCCGCATCAAACCCTCCCACGCAGGCGCCAAACCAGACCCCGGTAAAAAACCACACTCACCGGTTGGAGGTAGCAGCCCAGGCGCTGCTAGGCCGGAAGGCGCCAGACCCGCAGCGGGGACCGTAGGAAGAGCACCCGCCACCGACTGAATCACCGGAGGGGGCACCTGTTGCCCCACCGGAGCATGAGAAAAATGAACATCCTGAGGATAAGAAACAGTGCCATCAGCGACCCTCCCCCCCAAGTGGGGCCCAGTGGGCCCATGACCCTCAGCCAACGCAGCACGGGCAGTCATCGAGGAATGGGGAACCGGGGAGGGGGTCCATACCTCATCCTCCCCTTCTGAGTAGCCCGACAGGGACCCCTCCGCAGGAGGAGCTGGGCCGGACGGCCTTGGAGGTAAGCGGGACGCCCTCCGTTCACTCGCCCGTCTGCCACGTGCCTGGGGTGCACGGGGCCTCCTCCCCCCGCTGGGGGGACCAGGAGGCGTGGGCACCACCGGGGGCCTTACCGGAGGCGCGGTAACCACCGCTAGACCTCCAGGGGAGACAACACCGCCAGACCGGAGGATCCTGAGCGGCGTGGAAGTAGGTAAGGCCGGGGAAGCGCTCTGGCGTGGGCCTGAAGCCCGACGGGCGGGCCTCGCGGCCGGCGACGGCCCGCCCTGGATAATGGGTGGGAGCGGGGAGACCTCCGGAGAGGCAGTAGGCCTTGCGGCCTGCAAGCGAGCACTACGGGGCAGGGATGGGGAAGGCCGAGGCCTTCCCGGCGTACTCACCGGCCTCGCGGGAAACGAGCGCCGCCGTCCCTCTTGATCTCCGGGGCTCCGACTCCGGTACCCACCGCTGGGGCCTGCAACAGGACTCAGGCGGGCGGGGGGGCGCGAAACACGCCTGCCCGACCCGCGACCAGCCTCAGGAACGGGGGCTCCGGACGGAGTCCCCCTCAGCCGAGCCATCTGCTGCTGGAGGTGTGCCCCACCATCCAGCAGCGCTTCAGCCCTAAGGGCCGCTAGAATGTGCTCCACATCCATGCCTTAGGCCGTTTCACTAAAGACACGAGCAGAGAGAAAGATTTTTCCTGCTGTGTCCGTTTGAAATTAAAATGGCTGCTGACTCCAAGATGGAGGGGTCCTTAAATACCCCAACCCACAGCCACTCCCCCACCAGCACTGTCATAGGTGCCACTCACACCCCTCACTCATACATGCCCCCTCCCACCTAGGCTTTGCCTGTTTCCCGGGGAACTGGTATAAGGCTATCCTAGATATAAGATAAGGCCAGTGACTAATGAAAGTATTACTTTACTGAGAGGGTAGTGGATGTATGGAATAGCCTTCCAGCGGAAGTGGTAGAGGTTAATACAGTGAAGGAGTTTAAGCATGCGTGGCATAGGTATAAGGCTATCCTAGATATAAGAAAAGGCCAGGGACTAATGAAAGTATTACATTACTGAGAGGGTAGTGGATGTATAGAATAGTCTTCCAGTAGAAGTGGTATAGGTTAATACAGTGAAGGAATTTAAGCATGAGTGGGATAGGCACACGGCTATCCTAGATATAAGAAAGGGAACTGGAGAATAATAAAAGTATTTATGACTCAGACTAGATGGACCGATTGGTTCTTATCTGCCGACACCTTTAATGTTTCTATAAATGTGTCCCACCCTTTTGTGTTTTTTTCCAGTTCTCGGTGTGTTATTCTACAGGTATGTCTTGGTTTCTATGTTTTGGAATAGTTTTATGTAGGCATGGTTAGCTCTAAAGACTTGTCATATCATGGGGTACCTTGATGTGGTTGGCAAGCTTATCATCTCATGGCCATATGATGTAAATAAACCCTCACCATTTATCATCTTATAGGCCTAGGCTAGTCCTGTGTTTGTCTATATTTTTTTTGATTCTTAAAATTAAATACAATTTAAATAAAATAAATCAATCAATAACATTGTATTTAATATATAAATAAACAAAATAAAGCATTAAAATAAATGAATCGAAGGTACAAAAAATCAAATAGAAAAAATCTGGATACGAGGCTTCAACAGGACATCAGATCCACAGGTGAGTAACCAAAAGGTAAATACCTTATTTTTGCTATTAAAGTCAGCTCAAAGTGGTTCAAAAAAAGAAAAAAAGACAGACTGCCTGAGCTTCATACATTCCATGCAAAGCATGTATTCGGATGCCAAAGTCTATGGTGAGTACGCAGATTGCCATTTTGGCTCCCAAACTCCAAATCAGTTCGACTGCCAAAATGTCGGCACCAAAATCAGACACTTTGGCCAATTTTCTTGTTGATTCCAGATCATTTTGGTGGTCTCTGTGCAGGGCTAACCTTAGGGTCACAGACACTTGGGTGCAGGTTTGCTTTTGGGTGCCCCCAGGTGGGCGTGGTTAAATTAACTGTTTCGCTTCACAAATGTCAATTGTAGACATGCCTGTTTCCATGGCAGCAGCCCCACCTCTGGTGGTGGCCACACTCCTAATAATGTCACTAGTTACAGCGTCGACAAACTTATTGTGAAAACAGTGATTACAAAAAGAAGTGGAGCTTATGTAGCAGAGGTGGGGTTGTTGTCATAGAAACAGGCATGTATAGAATTGACGTTTGTGAAGGGGAGAAGATTATATAACCACGGCCACCTGAGGGGACCCAACCTGCACCCAGGCGTCTGTGTTCCTAGGATCGGCCCTGACCATATCCATCATTATCATCTGAGTATTTGTCTCTAGTTGACCATGGTGGGTCTGGGATATTTATGTAAGGCTAGAAGGGAATTGGAGCCAGTGAAACCACTTCTTTGTGTGTCTAATGGCCGCCAGTGTGCGGAGCTCTTCGACCTTGTCTATCCAACTCTTTACTGACGGTGTGCAGCAAATCAGGCTATTAATGTCGCCATGGATTAGAGGCATATTAATAAGTATTCTGGTTTGAATGGGGTGGCTTTCCTGTGAGATGCATGATTATTTTATATATATGGAAGGCTTCTGATTAGATGCTTTTTTTTCTTAAAATTAAGCCCCACACCTCCGCTGGGATGGATTTTTGGGTTGGTTCTTGTTTTAGATGGCCCATTTCCCTGGGCTGAAGATGAGGATTCATGGGCCTGGCGGCGCTGGACTTCATGAAAGGGTAATTATTTTATTTACTGGGCACCCTTTGGAATTTTAACTACCCCCCTCCCTGGCTCCCAAAAGGGTGGGGGTTTTTTTACAGGTGAAACCCGTATGCCTCTTTATTTTACATTATGGCCTGGTGGCCCATCAACAACTCCAGACCTCAGGGGGGTGAATATTATTTTTATTGGAGTCTGGCGGCCCACCCAAAGCCCCGAGACTCCAGGGGTCCATAAATAAATTTTAATTTGGGGTCTTGGGGGTATTTTCCCACCTTCCAGGTCTATTTTAGTGTATGGGAGGCCAGGGCTATTTCTCCTAGCCTTGGTCATTTTATGGGGCCCAAAACTACTAGCCCTGACCTCCAATGTATTTTATATGAAGGTGGGAGCCCAGTTCTCAGCCCCATTTCTTATAATGGAGGGGTGAGGGCTACTAATGTGTAGCTGGGAGCTATTTGACCAGCTTCCAGACCCATTTTTAACAGGGTGGGTCAGGGCTATTTGCCCTCGTCCCCCATGATTATTTTAGGAGATCCACCAGGACAATTTCTTTTTTTTTTTTAAATGTATGTATTTATTTTTTATTTGAGGATAACTTCGGCTATTTTCATAATAGACAATTTTTTTATAGATCAACGTCCATAGGGATGATAAAGGCAGTCTTCGTTCAGGCATGTTTCTGGAGGGCTATGAATTACAGACTTATTGTGAGGCACATCAGGGCTAGAAACACTGTGTGTGTTAAGGACAGTGATTTATTTTTTAAAAACATAGCAGGTACTTTTATTTAATCTATTATATTATAAAACAAAAAGTTGCTTTGTATAAAAAAATAACACATTATAAGAACTGACATTTTATAACATTGGTGATAAAAGACAAATTATTTAAGTTTCAGTGCACATAATGATAATAATAACATTATTCTGATAAAGTGCAGTAGACAGGTTTTTGGTAGGTACAGTGATGACCCGCATGGTTCGCTAACAGTGTTGGTGCTGGGCCAAAGGCAATGGGTAAGATCACATGACTTGCGTCAGGTCACAATGAGTTGACACACAAATGATACCAGGTTTCTCAGATTCAGATTCCAAGTCATTGGATTTTAATTTAGTAATTTTCTGACGGTGCCACTCCCTTGAGTTAAGGCACCAAATACATAGCCAGCCAATCATCGATTTGAGTAATGTTTACAGTTTGTGAATGTATACAGTGGACTATAGTTTATAATGATCAAGAAGCCCAGTACAATTTTATGCCTCCACTCCGAGGTAAAATATAGCGAAATGCGTCAGTCCAAGTTCAACATTGCCCCATTTACTTTTTTCTTTGCCTTCAATCAATACAGTGTCAAAATCCCAATAATTAAGAGCCTACTAGGATGATGAATCTCTTAAATTAAATTTAAGAAGAGAAATGCATCAGTTCCTCATCGATTTTGTCTTTGGCAGTTTTGCCATTGTGAACAACCAGGGTTTTCTTTGTTATTGTAATTGAAGAATAGAATCTGTTTTCTAACAGAGTGCAAAACGCGTCAGTCCAGTGTCGTTTTTCCTGGATCGTCTTGATGCTGCTTCACGTTGACTTTTTGTTGCTCTACATGATGTTTCCTTTAATCCCATTCACTGATCGAGCCCATTAAGGGATGGACTACTGAAGACCTTTCCCGATGATGGCCATGTGACCAGGGGGATCTAGAACTCTAGAAGTTCTTCTTGGTGGTTCTGATAATGAGACATTTGTTCATTCTATAGACTTTCCAGCATTATTAATTACCAATGTCGGTGAACTTAATACCTTCACAATAACACCAAAAAACTAAGAATTTACTATGTGACAAACATTCACCTTTTGTCTCATGTTTGGTGGAGAAGGATTCTCTATAGCTGTGTTATGTATTTAAGTGTTTACTTGGGTCAGTGACCCTCCTGGCAAGGGTTAGCTTGAATGCGGCAGATGGAGTCAAAATTTGATGGTGCCCAGTTGTCCAGTGGCTGAACTCAGTTTCTTTATCTTCAGTCGTCATTGTCATTGATATTGATTAGTGTTGGTCTGGGGGTCTTCATCTAGGGAAATGGAATAATACACAATTAATATAGAGTAAGACCCAACTAGCATATCATTCTTTTGTAGTATACTATGTTATATAGAAGAACCTTCACTCCAGTGTTTTGTTGTCATCTTTTAAAACTTATACGTCCATTTTATTTCCCCCCAAATCATTTCCTCATTAATGGATCACAGCAGAGGTAAAAAATGAAGCAGTTTTACTTTTATATCATACAGGGGTTTGTTGTAGGCCCTAACACACACAGAGGGTCAGCCTGCCCTATCACATGAAAGAAGATTCAGAATTAAGCTCTTTGTAAGTGCCCAAATAAGGTACTTGGCTAGGGAAGGGGTGGAAGGTAAGACAAGGAGAGCTAGTGATAGCTCCACCTACTTTTGGTAAGCTAGGACCCTTTCCAGACAAAGGCTGCCTACTAATTTATATTTTGGTTTTGAGTCCTGCTCACTTTCCAATAACTTGCACCTACAAGGCTTGTCTATGACTAGGAGCTAGAGTTCTCACGGCTGGAAGTCATCGGTACTATAGACTCCTTCTGCTTCAGAAACAATGTCTATTCTGCTCTGTTCAGACCGAATCTACCATTACATGTGCAAGGCACATGACTAGCGCACGGTGAAAAGCAAAATGGGAGGTATTGTTGCTAGCTCTGCCCCTGCCTACTTTTGATCAAGCCCCACCCTCTTTCACATGCCCATCCTACTTTTAACCTAGGCCCACCCACGAAGATTTTTGAAGATACTTTTTCGCTGTCTTGTTTTGTTTGCTGCAGTGCAAACAAACTTACCTTCACAGTCGTGTCCACTTTATCCAGGGCCGGTTTGAAGTTTTCAATGCCGGAAGAAAACGAGCGCTGAGATCCTAATAACAAACACGGGACAAAATAAATTAAAATTCTGTAAGCGTCTGCTTGGTGAGGAGTTATCGGGATAAAGGTCTATTGATGGAGAACAGGCTAATGATGTCGTCATCTAGTCATGAGGTTCTCACCCTCTCCAAAGTTCATTCCTTGATAGCGTTCTGTAGTGTCGGGTTCCCACCCTTCCTCAAACCAGCGCGGCTCGGAGACAATCAGCCTGGGCAAAGGATAGTGGGAAGTTATTATCTATAGGGTTGACCCAGGTGTCTTAGAAGAACATCTGCTTACTTGATTACTTGACCATTAAACAAGTGATATCCAGCTAGAGAAACAGTTTAAGGATTTGGAGCAACGCCCTTGAGTTTGGGCCCGTTAAAACATAGACCATCCTTTGACCTTGGGTATTTGAAGCTTAACCTCTAATTAGAGGGTTGTCTTGTCCTTTGTGCAGTGTTTATTAGAATCCCTCATACTCACTTATCATTAAATTTCGCCAAGTGACGTCTCCATGTTATCATCGCAAAAATCAATATGATGATCAGCAGGACGGCCAGGCCAATCGCCACCCCAGCATAGACGCCAGGCTTGCTGATAACCACCTGGCAATTCCCTCCGGTATACCAGTAGTTATCGGAGAATGGACAGCTAGGACAAAAACAGAGGGCGGTGAATGTGGGGGAGAACCTCTACCATCATTTGTGATCGGGAGAAGAGAGTTCATTAGTGCATAAGGTGTCCATCGCTTTGGTTGCCAGATTTTCCTCTATACTCTTCAATATTAAAGCTTTTTTTAAATGCTCTGTAACTGGGTAGGATTAAGTGCTTTCTTTGGCCACGTAACTATTTTAACAAGGCCTCATATTATTTTATATCAAACCTACAAAAATGCTACTGTGTAAAAGGTGCCTTTTTATGACCCCACCATGTAGTCCCACATACACCCTTGTAGGCCATTTGCATAGCAATCCACAGGGTGATGTCATAAACCCGAGACGCCTCTAAAGGACATGTTCCTGTTTACCGATGCATTTTGCACCATTCTCCTTGGCTTCTTCACCCCTCAGTGAAAGGTAATGAGGTCTTACTAGCATTTTGGTCCTCTCTCGGTGACCGAGCACTGTCCCAACCCACAGTCCAGGTATTTATCATTCTCTTTGCTGCAGTTGGTCACGCAAGACGCGCCATGCTGTGTGTTGTTGACCAGATAGAAATACTGACTTAATTCCAGTGAAATGTTTGGCATGTTCGAACATAGATCTGCGGAGAAACAACAGAAAGGTGGATTACGCGGGAATTCAAACTACATTTCTAAAGAGTCTACTGTGTATTACACTGTGCACAGGCAGCATTGCGATTAAACTGTGTATGTCTTCTATACACTAAACCCGAGGTTGCGGCAGGGCACACAACTCCTTGAGATACGTCAGCACATGATACTGCACCCACGTCAAATTGGCAGGTATGTAATTACCTGTGACTGCAAAAGGCAAAGCACTGACGCTCAATGTCGTGAAGCATAAATTATCTGTAAGAGAAGTAGAAGGCACTGATTAAAGTTTTCAGGAATTGCAAACATATCTTAATAATCCACCTCGCCAGTATAACCTTCCTACCGAACCATCGTAACGACCTGTCAGCTCAATCCTGAGGATCTGCAAGCAGATATGTAACCCCATACTGACCAGACCCCCTAGGTCCTGCAGTGCCACCGGCCGACCATGGCTTCTCAAGCCCTAAAGGGCAAAATAAATCCCACCACTGGCAAGGGCCATAATTCACAGCTGTGACAATAGCTAGGCCATACACAGGAGCACAACTTAAACACACAGCTTTGGAGTCATCAGAATGAGGCGACATCTAAAACAATACCAGTCCGCTCTTTATGCCCCTTTTACACCAAAGCCCTTTTATTGCTCCTGCCTTTTCATACTCATGCCCCTCACGCCTTTTTTATACTCACCCTCCAAGGTTCTGTTAATACAGTTCATTTCAGATAAAGAATTTTCAAGAGAATTAAAGATGCCTTCATATGCTTGATTGTAGTGGTCAACTGGAAACTCTACTTCCACATTATGATCCACATTTATACTCCCATTACTGTAAAAGAGAGAGAGAGAGAGAGAGAGAAAGAGAGAATCAGACAATCGGGAGAAAGATCCCCTCTGGATGATAGAAAAAGATGAAGAAAATAATCCTAAAACAAAGACGTAGCGGGTGGTAGCCGAGGGAAACCCGAATTAGCAATATTTACACAAAGAGAATGTTAAAACAGCATTTTTTTTATTTATATCTCATAATAAAAAGTGTAGCCCACTAGCATTAGATAAATGGTTACAATCAAAATAATACAAAAAGGGAAAAATACCTAAAGAGGGGAATATATATATATATACACAGAACAAGCTACACATAAAACAAAGAAAATATATATATATATATGTGACAAAAAAAAGTATATATGGTATAGTCAGATATATTGAAAATCATATATCATGACCTCAATAATAAGCAAAAAACACACATAAGAGAAGCCCTTTTGTAGACACCTGTCTTCAGAAAATAAACTGCTTAAATCATATATATATATATATATAGATGGTGCATCCCAATATCCCCCGTCCCTGAAAGTCTGTAAAAAAAAAGGGAGCACTAGGGAGGAGGGATTTTTCTCACCTGACTTTTATGATTATTATGCCTTTATAATTATTCTTCGGAATTATCTTCGTGTAATACGTTCCCATCTGCAAAAAGAAAACAATTATTGTGAGCATCACCCAGCCTAAACAAGATGTCAGACCCCTCTCTGTCCAAATACTAAATAATCCGCTTGATTTTTTTCCATGGACTTGAAAGTGGAAAGAGTGTCAGCTTAACATCCGGAAAACCAGAGGAAATGTCTTCATGCGGTGATATAATATAAATTCTTTACTGGTCCGTTAGACAGCGATAAAAAACATAGAGCAGGAACGGTGAGACTGGAAAAAGACTAAACACTTTGGTGGTGCTTTATCAAAACCAGTCTAACAGATCGGGTACAGCCAAACATATATATACACCACACAGTTTAAAATTAATTAAAACACAATTAGCATCTAATAGTCGACGTACTTCAAGCACCTGATCCGAGCAAGGCGGGTTGTAGTGTCCGCCCCGAGAGACCGCATCACGGACTACAAGACATGCCCCCATCCTCAAACAATAAGAATGGGTACGCCCAGTCTGTCAGGCATGCCCCCCCCCCCACACTCCAATACCCCAAATAATACAAAGAAGAGAAACAACATATTGTAGCAAAAAGAGAAAATGAACATTAGCAAATATGAGACAAGAGACAAATACTGGAATGTGAGAGATACAGGATATATAAAGAAGGTGCACAGAAAGGAACAAAGTCAGCAAATCTAACTAGAAAATGTTTTATATACAAAAAACATTATGAACACGCACATGAAAGACGCAATTCGGGAAGGTAAAACAGGAGGGCATCTCATTGGCTGATCGAATAGATGCAGCAATCAGCGTTATGAAAAAGATTATAATATATATATATATATATATATATATATGAAAAAATATACACATAAATAATGATAAATTGGAACACCGATAGTAGCAAAAACAAAAGAAAATACCAACCTACATAAGGTTATCCTATCACAAAAAGACCCCAATAATACTAAGAGTTTACCTGGTAAAGAAAAAATCGTATTGGGCATTCAAACCTGATGGTACAGGAGTCTTCAGATAAAAGATCCAAAAGACTTCACGTTGATTTAAAAGATTAGACATATTGCCTCCCCTTAGGGGGGGTTGGTACTTTTTCAATCCCACAGAATCTGAAGAAACGTGTGCACCCATCACTGCATTGCCAAAAATATTTCCCAATCGGGGGGTCTAATGTCTTTATCTTTAATACTCAGTATGTGTTCTCTTACGCGACCCTTCAACTGGTGTGTCATTTGTCCAACATATTGCACATCACATTTAAGACAACTAGTAAGATAGATAACATTCTCAGTGCAACAATTAGTATGTCCATAAACTGTCGAGGTGAAACTATCACACCTATCAATAAAAACGCAGCATTTGCAAGTCCTGTGACCACAAGAAATCATCCCATTGGCAGAAAACCAAGTTCCAGTACTACATGATTTCGGAAGGACACTAGGTGTCAACTGATTACCCAGTGTGCGTGCTTTTCTAGTGACAAAAGTTAATACCGGCATCAAGAATATTTGATAGACCAACATCTGTTCTTTAAACCGGTAAATGTTTTTCAGGGATATAATGTATCTGTTTAAATTCAGAACTGTATTGTGTAGTAAGGCTATTAGTAGGCTTATCCTTGAGCAATTGGTGGCGATCACGCCTATTAGCTAGATTATATGAACGTTGGATGTCTCATTCAGAGCATCCCCTCGCTCTGAATCTGTCTATAAGATGTTTAGGGCCTTGAAAGTTTCCTGAGATGAACAATTCCTTCTCAAGCGTGTAAATTATCCAGTGGGTACACTTCTAATGATATGTGGCCCCTTCAATTTAGAAGAACAGAAGAGAGGTACCGGGCTCCACCGTATCAACCGAGTAGAAATAATCCCTCTGCGGCTTCTGGTGAGGTGCTGCTCCAAAGGCGCCAACCCACTACCCGGCAAACAGCCAAAATCAAAAACAGGAACACAGAAGAGCGCACTCACATTTTCCAGGTGAAAAAGGTAGTGGTTTTAATCTTCAAACGTGATAGGAATACAAAACATATTCAAGCAGATAAAGTGGGAAGTAGCAGAAACACTTGACACGTTTCGCACGGTAACCCGTGCTTAATCATAAGTCAAGCCCCTTCAATTTATCAACACTCAAATTTAAATCCAAGAACGTGATGGCATCTAGCTTACGCTCAAAGGTGAAGTGCAGACTGAGTAAATTAGAGTTAGTATAGGTGACAAAAGCCCCAACCTCGGCAGGGGTACCCTTCCAAATCAAAAATAGATCATCGATATAACTTCCAAAAATAATGTATATTTGTCCTAAAGGGATTCTCGCTACAAAAAAAATTGTTTTTTTTCCGGATGTTTAGCTGACACTCTTTCCACTTTCAAGTCCTTGTTTAACCCCTTAGTGACCGATTGCTCTGCTGCATTTGATGTAACTTGAAGACCAGAATTCCATTATTTTTGAAATTTGTTTGCTGAACTGTGAATGTCTATCTTTGTGTTCCGTCCACCCACACAAATTATATATCATTTTTTAAAGGACAGATAGGGATTTTATTTGATACTATTATTTTCATCATATGATATCATTTACTATTAAAAAAATATATAAAATATGATGAAAATATGGCATAAAAAAAACTTCTTCTAACTTTGACCTGATTTTTTTAAAACAATTTCAAATGGTAAAAATATATTTCTTATATTTGTCCTGAGTTTAGAAATACCAATGTTTCCATGTTTGTCTATGTTTTATTTCAAGTAATAGGGCAATAAACAATATTAGTGGTTTTTTAGGCATTTTCTTCTACAGTGATCTTTTAACCCTAACCCTAAATTTACTCTAACCCTAAATCTACCCCCACCACTTAATCTAACCCTTATACTCACCAAACCCCCCTGTAACCCTAATTAAAACCTTTATTATGACCTGAACCCTAGACCTAGGTTTCTTAGATCCAGGGTTAGCTTTTTCCATGTATTTATTTTAATTTTTTTCTAACTGTAATGTTGCTGACTGCCTCTAGGGGCAGTCAAGCAACGGTTTCAGAGTCTGAAAGCATTCTCCTCCAATACAGCACCCACCCACGATCATCGGGTGATCGCGGTGCCCAGGGGGGCACCTAAGGTGTTGCATGATGCTTCGATCAAGGCATCAATGTAACACTTTACACACATAGGCAGTGATCAGCTTTCAATGCCTATGTGTGTTGAAGTGGCCTCTGAGAGTAGCTTCAGGCATGTAGCATTGCGCTAAGGAGTGCAACGCTACATGAAAACTGAAGACGTATATATATACGTCTTCAGGGTCCTAAAGGACCATGCTTTTCAGGACGTATATATACGTCCATATGCCATAAGGGGTTAAGCAGGAGCAAGAAGTAGGCTCCATGTTTTCCAGCGGAGGTAATTATCACTGGCCCATGATGCTAGAGCCGTCATATTGATTGCCCTATTCGTTTCCATGGAGATTACAAAACATCTATTTTGTAATATAATGACCGTCATTACCAAATGCATTAATGACCGCCATTACCAAACGCAATAATGACCGCCATTACCAAACGCAATAATGGCCGCCATTACCAAACGCAATAATGACCGCAATTACCAAAAGCATTAATGACCACCATTACCCAAACGCAATAATGACCACCATTACCCAAACGCAATAATGACCGCCATTACCCACACGCAATAATGACCGCCATTACCCAAAAGCAATAATGACCAATGCATTAGCCCCAAATGTCACGCTTTGCTCTGGATTTGGTGTAACAATTTTGTTGTTACACCAAGCACTACATCTTTCTACACAATTTTCGGGGGGAAAAGTTGAAACTCAGCAGCACACAGAAGGATTTCGAACGTGGTCCTAATATCCCGTGGTCCTGATCTCATTGTCCGATGTGTGTGACACCGGATAATGCATATTGAACATGTGTGGCCTTGTGCACATGAGCAGTGGCTCTTCCAGCTTCAGTGAAATGCCACCTCCCAAGATCTGCTCTCGTGTTTCAAGTACAGCACCCCACTGAAAAGTGAAAATGCGTGGGGGAGGAGCACTTTGATCCTCAGGGGCTTATTGCTTCAGTAAATGTAGAACGTACAGCCCTTGCTGTATTCTGTGGATCGATCTTTAGATCAATACTCGCCCTAGCTGTAAATCGATTTATACAGGCTTTGAGAAGCAAGCGGAAACCTGACTTACTCTTATGAGCTGCCCAATACGTACCTGTTCTTTGAACATTTTAGCAAATTTGATGTATTGAGGAGAGAATGTATTGCTATGATAATCTTCAAATGTTCCTTTCACTTTTATAGTGACTTTCACCTCCGCAATGACATCTGTAACGAGAGAGAGAGAGATGACCAATCACAGCATGTAGCACTAGGAGCATATGTGCCTGAGAACATCTCAACCCTCGCAATCCATAACAGATATTCACATCCTGACCTGACGCATTTCATTAACCTGCTGCCTCTACCACTAGCATGCTCCAACGAGTACTCATGGACAAGCCCCATTTTCATGCAGCTGAAGAGGTGCATTAGGACACCCCAGCTCTGCATTGTTCTGCTCAGAAGTTTGCATGCCCATCGGCTCCCCCTAGTGGAATTATATGGAAGCAATGGTAGTGCCTCACAAATGCATCACTTGCGAATGGAACCTGCAGCAGCACGTTCCATGCACCATGCCTCTCCTTAGGATGCTTGGGTGCAACTAAAGCACATGCGCATGTTGATGATGTCACCCACACGCACATGGCGCAACCCCATAACAAGCAATGTACCAGGATCAGGTTACTGGACACATACAAACATAGAAAATGTCACTGACAGATAAGAACCATTCGGCTCACCTAGTCTGCCAAACTTTATAAATACTTTTATTAGTCCCCAGTTCCCTATCTTATATCTAGGATAGCCTTGTACCTACCCCATGCATGCTTAAACTCCTTCACTGTATTAACCTCTACCACTTCTACTGGAAGACTATTCCATACATCCACTACCCTCTCAGTAAAGTAATACTTTCATTAGTCCCTGGCCTTATCCTATATCTAGGATAGCCTTATACCTATCCCATGCATGCTTAAACTCCTTCACTGTATCCTTCACTGTACTCCTTCACTGTACTCCTCTACCACTTCTACTGAAAGGCTATTCCATACATCCACTACCCTCTCAGTAATGTAATACTTTCATTAGTCCCTGTCCTTATCTTATATCTAGGATAGCCTTATACCTATCCCATGAATGCTTAAACTCCTTCACTGTATTAACCTCTACGACTTCCACTGGAAGACTATTCCATACATTCACTACCTTCTCAGTAAAGTAATACTGCCTGACATTACTTTTAAACGTTTGCCTCTTTTATTTATGACTGTGTCCTCTAGTTGCGATAGTATTTTTTTTAGACAGGACTAGTGTTGAGTACCGAACTTTATGGTTTTGGGACCCCGGACCCGAACACTGACATTTCACTGTATGTTCGTGTTGGATTTCGGCGATTACATTGTATGTAATGCTATTGGCTTTCTATAAACCGAAATATGAATGGGGACTCTAGTTCGGTTTATAGAAAGCCAATAGTATTACATGTATTCCATAAGCCCAAAGTCTATAAACCAAAAGACATTCGGTTTATAGACTTTCTTTTTATAGAATAGCAATAGCATTACATGTATTCTATAAAACGGAAGTCTATAAACCGAATGTCTTTCGGTTTATAAACTTTCGGTTTATGGAATACATGTAATGCTATTGCAACTCTATAAACCGAACTAGAGTCCCCATTCATAAGAATAGGTCAATTAAGCATTACATGGCTATTGGCTTTCTATAAACCGAAATAGAGTCTCCATTCATACGAATAGGTAAATTGACCTATTCATATGAATGGGCACTTTCACCCACATTTTACTTCATTTTGCAGCCCTCTAGCCCTTTCCAGGACTTTTTTAAGAGGCATTTTAGTGGCCAAAAGTTCGGGTCTCCATTGACTTCAATGGGGTTCGGGTTCGGGGTCAAGTTCGACCCCGAACCCAGACTTCTTTCCGAAGTTCGGCCGAACCCACCGAACCCGAACATCCAGGTGTCCGCTCAACTCTAGATAGGACCACAAAAAACAGGACCCTACCATCAAATCTGGGACTGGTCGGCAGCTAAATGGTTTGCATATTTTATTTTTAAATCTTCATCTTCAATATGGAATATTTATATTACATTTCCCTTCCCATTTATTAATCCTGTCGTGTTGGCTGTAATAAGAGATGTCTACAATTTCTAAGGATCGGGAATGAATAATTATGCAGAATTTGCCACAAGAAAGGGAGTAACATATTAAGAGCGCCTAGGCAAGTAGACCTAATGTCTCTGCCTTCCTGGGGTTTAAAGGGACAGTGTAGTCCCCAAACTCACTTTGGTGCAAGATGAAGATCACTGCTTGTATAGTGCACAGGCTTTTATCCCTGTGTGATTTGATGCAGGCATTCTGCATAAATCACATTTTAATTTTTGACTCAAGCCCTTCCCCAGCGATTATTCTGCATGTTTACTGCAGGTGCAATAGCACTGATTATACAGACACCGAGGACATAAAGCTTTGTTTCATTTAGTCACTTCCTGTACTTCTTGAATAGAATCCATTGTGTGGAATCCAAGTAACCTTGCTCTTGTACACATTCGGATTTCTTAACAGTGCAACACATTGTCCGATGACATCACTAGAGAATTTCACATTTTCATCTAGCTGTAAGTATTTTATATTTTAAGCAATTCAACATGTAAAACATGCTTTTCAAAGTACTTTTAACGGACATTAATATACATTAATATTTGGGAGATGCATTTTGGGCACCAGACAGACCCTTAAAGGAAATATGGGCTGTGGCAGTGCCACCCCTTTACTTCCAATAACCCCGCACCCTCTAAAAACAGTCACGTTAGCCTTGGATATCAGGCTTGGTCTAACAGATCAGTAAAAAGTTAAAAACACAAAGTACAGACAAACTGTAATGTCAACAAATGTGACAGAAGCCACTTAATGAAAAAAAACATCAACATAGTATCAACTTACTTGGCTTAATCTCATTAATAACGTATTCACAGAAGGGACCATAGAAGTTTACACCACACACGCACTTCATACCATCAAAATAACCGTAATTTTTGCAGACAACTCCTAGAAGAAAGTGTGAACAGACAATGACATATACTTGTTAGTGTTACACTTCTCTCCCAAAGTTAATTCCAAACACTTTATTGCACCAACAGTTTGATATTAATAATAATTAATAATAGATGTTTTCATTTCATAATGTAATGGTGCTGTAACATCAGTCCTGCCTATCCCATCCGGAATCTCCTTTTTGTGTCACAGCACACAGAGCTGACTGAAGCTCCACCCCTTCTGATTTCATACCACTTGACACTGATGAGTACAGCGGAAGAAGGCTTATTCCACAGTAATGGCTAATGGTATCACTTTCTCAGAGGGGAGCATGGGAACTGCTGCAGAGTCACTGTATTTAGACAGCCCAATTCAATTAATCTCAAGCTAATTCTACAGAACAACTATAATTTATCAGAAGTACATTTTTTAAACATTTTTTTTGTCATGTACTAAAATCCTGCTCAGTATACTGAAAGTAAGACTAAACTTGTAAGTGGAACTGCCTCTTTGGTTAAGAAATAAATCATGTACCTTAATGGTGGAATTTCTGGGAATGAGATTAATTTAATTCATTAGGTTTAAAGGGCTCATTTAATGACACAGAGTTAACTGGCAGCTGTCCTTTAATAACCTGAATATCTACTGTTACTTCCTCCGGAGCCTGGCTGTAGGCATGGTCTAGGCAGCTGCTCTCTTTACCCATCTCAGGGCCGTCTTTAACACGGAGCAGCTGCCCTGGGAACAGTTACTCCTGGGTGGCCCAAGGCAGCTGTCCCGTGGGCCCCCAGCCCCTGCTTGCAGTGTTCACAGCGCATTGCGCTTTTGAAAGTTTTTTTCGGCAAGCCGCATCCGCTGGATGCGACGACCGGAAAGAAAAGACGTAACGTCACATCCGGTGACTGTTTCCCTCCACCGTGCAGGAGGAAAGACTGCACGGAGGAGACATCCGGCCGGGGACACGGAGCAGAGGCATTCGGTGAGTACTGGGGGGGGGATTACAGGCATCTGAATGTCACAATATTCATGGTATCTGACTGGCACAATATTACTGGGTTCTGACTGGCACAATATTCCTGGGTTCTGACTGGCACAATATTCCTGAGCTCTGACTGGCACAATATTACTGGGCTCTGACTGGCACAATATTACTGGGCACTGACTGGCATAATATTACTGGGCTCTGACTGGCACAATATTACTGGGCTATGACTGGCACAATATTACTGGGCTCTGACTGGCACAATATTACTGGGCTCTGACTGGCATAATATTACTGGGCTCTGACTGGCACAATATTACTGGGTATCTGACTGGCACAATATTACTGGGCTCTGACTGGCACAATATTCCTGAGCTCTGACTGGCACAATATTACTGGGCTCTGACTGCACAATATTACTGGGCTCTGACTGGCATAATATTACTGGGCTATGACTGGCACAATATTACTGGGCTCTGACTGGCACAATATTACTGGGCTCTGACTGGCATAATATTACTGGGCTCTGACTGGCACAATATTACTGGGTATCTGACTGGCACAATATTACTGGGCTCTGACTGGCACAATATTCCTGAGCTCTGACTGGCACAATATTACTGGGCTCTGACTGCACAATATTACTGGGCTCTGACTGGCATAATATTACTGGGCTCTGACTGGCACAATATTACTGGGCTCTGAGTGGCACAATATTACTGGGCTCTGACTGGCACAATATTACTGGGCTCTGACTGGCACAATATTCCTGAGCTCTGACTGGCACAATATTACTGGGCTCTGACTGGCATAATATTACTTGGCTCTGACTGGCACAATATTACTGGGCTCTGACAGGCACAATATTACTGGGCTCTGACTGGCACAATATTCCTGAGCTCTGACTGGCACAATATTACTGGGCTCTGACTGGCATAATATTACTGGGCTCTGAATGGCACAATATTACTGGGCTCTGAGTGGCACAATATTACTGGGCTCTGACTGGCACAATATTACTGTGCTCTGACTGGTACACTATTACTGGGCTCTGACTGGCACAATATTACTGGGCTCTGATTGGCACACTATTACTGGGCTCTGACTGGCACAATATTACTGGGCTCTGAGTGGCACAATATTACTGGTATATGACTGGCACAATATTACTGGGCTCTGAGTGGCACACTGTTACTGGGCTCTGACTGGCACAATATTCCTGGGCTCTGAGTGGCACAATATTACTGGGCTCTGACTGGCACACTATTACTGGGCTCTGACTGGCACACTGTTACTGGGCTCTGACTGGCACAATATTCCTGGGCTCTGAGTGGCACAATATTACTGGGCTCTGACTGGCACAATATTCCTAGTATCTGACTGGCACAATATTACTGGGCTCTGACTGGGACAATATTCCTGGGCTCTGACTGGCACAATGTTACTGGGCTTTGACTGGAACAATATTACTGGGCTATGACTGGCACAATATTCCTGGGCTCTGAGAAGCACAATATTACTGGGCTCTGACTGGCATAATATTACTGGGCTCTGATTGGCACAATTTTACTGGGCTCTGAGTGGCACACTATTACTGGGCTCTGACTGGCACAATATTCCTGGGCTCTGAGTGGCACAATATTACTGGGCTCTGACTGGCACACTATTACTGGGCTCTGACTGGCACACTGTTACTGGGCTCTGACTCTCACAATATTCCTGGGCTCTGAGTGGCACAATATTACTGGGCTCTGTCTGGCACAATATTCCAAGTATCTGACTGGCACAATATTACTGGGCTCTGACTGGGACAATATTCCTGGGCTCTGACCGGCATAATATTACTGGGCTCTGACTGGCACAATATTACTGGGCTCTGACTGGCACAATGTTACTGGGCTTTGACTGGAACAATATTACTAGGCTATGACTGGCACAATATTCCTGGGCTCTGAGTGGCACAATATTACTGGGCTCTGACTGGCACACTATTACTGGGCTCTGACTGGCACACTGTTACTGGGCTCTGACTGGCACAATATTACTGGCATCTGACTGGCACAATATCACTGGGCTCTTACTGGCACAATATTACTGGGCTCTGACTGGCACAATATTACTGGGCTCTGACTGGCATAATATTACTGGGCTCTGACTAGCAAAATATTACTGGGCTCTGACTGGCACAATATTACTGGGCTCTGACTGGCACAATATTACTGGGCTCTGACTGGCACAATATTACTGGGCTCTGAGTGGCACACTATTACTGGGCTCTGACTGGCACAATATTATTGGGCTCTGACTAGCACACTATTACTGGGCTCTGACTGGCACAATATTACTGGGCTCTGAATGGCACACTATTACTGGGCTCTGACTGGCACAATATTACTGGGCTCTGAGTGGCACAATATTACTGGTATCTGACTGGCACAATATTACTGGGCTCTGAGTGGCACACTATTACTGTGCTCTGACTGGCACACTATTACTGGGCTCTGAGTGGCACAATATTACTGGGCTCTGACTGGCACACTATTACTGGGCTCTGACTGGCACACTATTACTGGGCTCTGACTGGCACACTGTTACTGGGCTCTGACTGGCACAATATTCCTGGGCTCTGAGTGGCACAATATTACTGGGCTCTGACTGGGACAATATTCCTGGGCTCTGAGCGGCATGATATTACTGGGCTCTGACTGGCACAATATTACTGTGCTCTGACTGGCACAATATTACTGGGCTTTGACTGGAACAATATTACTGGGCTCTGACTTGCACAATATTCCTGGGCTCTGAATGGCACAATATTACTGGGCTCTGACTGGCACAATATTACTGGCATCTGACTGGCACAATATTACTTGGCATCGGCTGGCACAATATTACTGGGCTCTTACTGGCACAATATTACTGGGCTCTGAGTGGCACAATATTACTGGGCTCTGACTAGCACAATATTACTGGGCTCTGACTGGCACATTATTACTGGGCTCTGACTGGCACAATATTACTGGGCTCTGACTGGCACAATATTACTGGGCTCTGAATGGCACAACAATTATGGCATCTTAATGGTACAATAATACTGGTATCTTAATGGGCAAATTGGCTGGGACATCTTAATAGTACAATATTACTGGTATCTGAATGGCACAATAATATTGGCATTTTATTGGGAAACATGTCTGTGGCATATTTATGGCAAAATAATACTGAATATTAATGGCAAAATAATATTGACATATTGATGGGCACATTGACTGTGGCATATTTAATGGACAACGGTGTCATATGACTGCCTTTTTCTCTGGGGAAAAATAACATGTACTATGGGGGAAAGTGACAATGTGGCTTTTTTCTGCATGGGCAGTTCAGTGGAACAAAGTGAAACTGTGGATGTTCTGTGGGGCAAATTTACACTGTAGCATGCGAAATTGTGTGGGTTCAATATGAGTGCAAGCCATGTGCTATTGGTGCAATATAGGTGCATGACAAGTGCTGTGGGTGCAATATATGTGCAAGACAAGTGCTGTGGGTGCAATATAGGTGCATGACAAGTGCTGTGGCTACTCTATGGGCTGTGTTAAGTCCTTTAGGTGTAATAAAAACAAGAAATGCAACTCTTCAATAACATTTTTATTTCATATGAAAATAGTTGAATATAATATTAAGAAGTCCATATAAGTATAAATGCAATTAGTGAGAGAGAGTGAGATGTGTATAGATATTTATACATATATATGAACATATGTAAGTGCTCTCTAATATCTGTGTATGTTTTTGTCATTTGGGTAATGAGTAGTTGTAATGCAGTGTTGCATAGTAAGATGGTATACATATTGCAGCCATATATACACATTTTGTATCCAAACATACAGTTTATACACTGCAATTATACACGTAATATACACATTTTATTCAATGCAATAAAAATACTCACTGCAAGAAAAATCCAACTGTGTGTGTGCTTATTTTTATGTTTTTTTTGTGTGTGGTGGGGGGGAGGTAACATTGCGATGGATGGAGTGATTGCATGCAGGGGAGGTGGCAGGGTCCAGGGGGCCTAAGCAAATGCTTGCCCAGGGTCCAATCACTATTAAAGACGGCCCTGACCCATCTGTCAGGCTTACTATACAATAAGGGGGGTGTCCAGCAGTGGCAGGCCACACCCCTTGCCCAGATTCCAGCTAGCAAGTCTCCTAGTGCTTGTTTTATCTCTCCTACATAAAACGCCCTATATTCTAAACACAACATGATCAAAAATACATTAAAAAGTGATTATATCAGCAAATAAAGGCCAACGGATTTCCTTCTTTACCTGGATTGCCACAACAGTCATCTATTACTGGTCATATACAACGTTCCCATACTGCCTTGCAATGTATAGAAGGCATATGTGATCAGATGGAAAATGTACACGTTGATCTTCACCGCTGACAGTTCAGCGTTCAAACTGACGCGCTGAACTCTCAGCGGTGACACAGCCGCGAAGAACTGTCCTAGACCCCTTCCTGTATTTGTGTAGTTGCCCCCCACCATATCTTATAAATGTGTTGGACAATATATTAAATGATTGGGACAGACACATTACTTGTTACAAAAACAGAAATGTTATTGTTAATCTCTTAACAATTTACATATATGTAGTTCATTGCCACAAATGAAAGAGAATATGTTTAGGACTCTTATTTTGTTTTATATCTCATGCAAGCTCTACAAAGCCGCTAGCAAGGCAAATTATCTCACTGTATATGAATGATGGTTATAATATCACAAGAGACTTGTATGTAAATAATGATTTTCCCATAGCTGTAGTTCCTTTCTCTTTTTTCACCCACCAAATTGCACTTCCATTTTTGACACATTTAAAGAAGATGTATGTATGTATGTATGTATGTATGTATTGTATGTATGTATGTATTGTATGTATGTATGTATGTATTGTATGTATGTATGTATGTATGTATGAATCGTATGTATGTATGTATTGTATGTATGTATGTATGTATGTATGTATGTATGTATTGTATGTATGTATGTATGTATGTATGTATGAATCGTATGTATGTATGTATTGTATGTATGTATTGTATGTATGTATGTATGTATGTATGTATTGTATGTATGTATGTATGTATGTATATATACCATCTGAGCCTAACTTGGAGTGAACACAATAAAGACATTTAAATATTGCTGACATTACAATTTCCCCTTTTTTTTTTGCAATGAGTAATGTGTCTGTCCCAATAATTGAATACATTGTTCTGAGCTGTTGTGCGTCTATATGGAGAGGGACCCCAGACCAATAGGTATAAAAGGTAAATCTTTAGCATCTCAGACTGTTACTGCTGTAAATGTGTAGTTTGGTTTGAAGAAAGAGGAAATAGACATTTTATACACTGATTTTTGTATAACTGTCAAATAACCTTTTTCTTTGGCTTACAAACTATTTGTCACCATTGATGTGGCCCCATACACACATTCATATCATGTGTCTCCAGCTCAGACACACTGGTTTATTACATGGCTTCATGAATGTGCATCTTCAAAAGCCATTTCAGCCCTTTCTTTCATTGAGTAACATCTGATAAGATAACTTACCCGCAGAAGTGGTTTGTTGAGTGCTTTCAGTTGTCAAGCCAGTATTTAATATAGAGGTGTCTGCTGTGGGAGATGTGGGTGATGTGTCCACTGTGGCAGATGTGGCAGCAGTAGGAGATGTGTCTGCTGTGGGAGATGTGGGTGATGTGTCCACTGTGGCAGATGTGGCAGCTGTAGGAGATGTGCCTGCTGTGGGAGATGTGTTTGCTATGGCAGATGTGGGAGATGTGTCTGCTGTGGGAGATGTGGGTGATGTGTCTGCTGTGGGAGATGTGGGAGATGTGTCTGCTGTGGGAGATGTGGGTGATGTGTATGCTGTGGGAGATGTGGGTGATGTGTATGCTGTGGGAGATGTGGGTGATGTGTATGCTGTGGGAGATGTGGGTGATGTGTCCACTGTGGCAGATGTGTCAGCTGTAGGAGATGTGCCTGCTGTGGGAGATGTGTTTGCTATGGCAGATGTGGGAGATGTGTCTGCTGTGGGAGATGTGGGTGATGTGTCTGCTGTGGGAGATGTGTCTGCTGTGGGAGATGTGGGTGATGTGTATGCTGTGGGAGATGTGGGTGATGTGTCCACTGTGGCAGATGTGTCAGCTGTAGGAGATGTGCCTGCTGTGGGAGATGTGTTTGCTATGGCAGATGTGGGAGATGTGTCTGCTGTGGGAGATGTGGGTGATGTGTCTGCTGTGGGAGATGTGGGTGATGTGTATGCTGTGGGAGATGTGGGTGATGTGTCCACAGTGGCAGATGTGTCAGCTGTAGAAGATGTGTCTGCTGTGGGAGATGTGGGAGATGTGTCTGCTGTGGCAGATGTGGGAGATGTGTCTGCTGTGGGAGATGTGGGTGATGTGTCTGCTGTGTGAGATTTGGGAGATGTGTCTGCTGTGGGAGATGTGTCTGCTGTGGGAGAAGTGTCTGCTGTGGGAGATGTGTCTGTTGTGGGAGATGTGGGAGATGTGTCTGCTGTGGGAGATGTGTCTGCTGTGGGAGATGTGTCTGCTGTGGGAGATGTGGGTGATGTGTCTGCTGTGGGAGATGTGGGTGATGTGTCTGCTGTGGGAGATGTGGGTGATGTATCTGCTGTGGGAGATGTGTCTGCTGTGGTAGATGTGGGAGATGTATCTGCTGTGGGTGATGTGGGAGAAGTGTCTGCTGTGGGAGAAGTGTCTGCTGTGGGAGATGTGTCTGCTGTGGGAGATGTGTCTTCTGTGGGAGATGTTTGAAATTTGTCTGCTGTGGGAGATGTGGGAGATGTGTCTGCTGTGGGAGATGTGGGAGATGTGTCAGCTGTGGGAGATGTGGGAGATGTGTCTGCTGTGGGAGAAGTGTCTGCTGTGGGAGATGTGGGAGATGTGTCTGCTGTGGGAGATGTGGGGGATGTGTCTGCTGTGGGAGATGTGTCTACTGTGGGAGATGTGTCTGCTGTATGAGATGTGGGTGATGTGTCTGCTGTGGGAGATGTGTCTGCTGTGGGAGATGTGTCTGCTGTGGGAGATGTGAGAGAAGTGTCTGCTGTGGGGGATGTGGGAGATGTGTCTGCTGTGGGAGATGTGGGAGATGTGTCTGTTGTGGGAGATGTGGGAGATGTGTCTGCTGTGGGAGATGTGGGAGATGTGTCTGCTGTGGGAGATGTGTCTGCTGTGGGAGATGTGGGAGATGTGTCTGCTGTGGGAGATGTGTCTGCTGTGGGAGATGTGTTTGCTGTAGGAGATGTGGGTGATGTGTCTGCTGTGGGAGATGTGTCTGCTGTGGGAGATGTGGGAGATGTGTCTGCTGTGGGAGATGTGGGAGATGTGTCTGCTGTGGGAGATGTGGGAGATGTGTCTGCTGTGGGAGATGTGTCTGCTGTGCGAGATGTGGGTGATGTGTCTGCTGTGGGAGATGTGTCTGCTGTGGGAGATGTGGGAGATGTGTCTGCTGTGGGAGATGTGGGAGATGTGTCTGCTGTGGGAGATGTGTCTGCTGTGGGAGATGTGTCTGCTGTGGGAGATGTGGGAGATGTGTCAGCTGTGGGAGATGTGGGAGATGTGTCTGCTGTGGGAGAAGTGTCTGCTGTGGGAGATGTGGGAGATGTGTCTGCTGTGGGAGATGTGGGAGATGTGTCTGTTGTGGGAGATGTGGGAGATGTGTCTGCTGTGGGAGATGTGGGAGATGTGTCTGCTGTGGGAGATGTGTCTGCTGTGGGAGATGTGGGAGATGTGTCTGCTGTGGGAGATGTGTCTGCTGTGGGAGATGTGTTTGCTGTGGGAGATGTGGGTGATGTGTCTGCTGTGGGAGATGTGTCTGCTGTGGGAGATGTGGGAGATGTGTCTGCTGTGGGAGATGTTGGAGATGTGTCTGCTGTGGGAGATGTGTCTGCTGGGCGAGATGTGGGTGATGTGTCTGCTGTGGGAGATGTGTCTGCTGTGGGAGAGGTGGGAGATGTGTCTGCTGTGGGAGATGTGGGAGATGTGTCTGCTGTGGGAGATGTGTCTGCTGTGGGAGATGTGTCTGCTGTGGGAGAAGTGTCTGCTGTGGGAGATGTGTCTGCTGTGGGAGATGTGTCTGCTGTGGGTGATGTGAGGGATGTGTCTGCTGTGGGAGATGTGGGTGATGTTTCTGCTGTGGGAGATGTATCTGCTGTGGGAGATGTGTCTGCTGTGGGAGATGTGGGAGATGTGTTTGCTGTGGGAGATGTGCCTGCTGTGGGAGATGTGTCTGCTGTGGGAGATGTGGGAGATGTGTCTGCTGTGGGAGATGTGGGTGATGTGTCTTCTGTGGGAGATGTGGGTGATGTGTCTGCTGTGGGAGATGTTGGAGATGTGTCTGCTGTGGGAGATGTGGGTGATGTGTTTGCTGTGGGAGAAGTGTCTGCTGTGGGAGATGTGGGAGATGTGTCTGCTGTGGGAGATGTGGGAGAAGTGTCTGCTGTGGGAGATGTGTCTGCTGTGGGAGATGTGTCTGCTGTGGGAGATGTGTCTGCTGTGGGAGATTTGGGAGATGTGTCTGCTGTGGGAGATGTGGGAGATGTGTCTGCTGTGGGAGATGTGAGAGAAGTGTCTGCTGTGGGAGATGTGGGAGATGTGTCTGCTGTGGGAGATGTGGGATAAGTGTCTGCTGTGGGAGATGTGGGATATGTGTCTGTTGTGGGAGATGTGGGTAATGTGTCTGCTGTGGGAGATGTGTCTGCTGTGGGAGATGTGGGTGATGTGTCTGCTGTGGGAGATGTGGGTGATGTGTCTGCTGTGGGAGATGTGTCTGCTGTGGGAGATGTGGGAGATGTGTCTGCTGTGGGAGATGTGTCTGCTTTGGGAGATGTGGGAGATGTGTCTGCTGTGGGTGATGTGTCTGCTGTGGGAGATGTGGGTGATGTGTCTGCTGTGGGAGATGTGGGAGAAGTGTCTACTGTGGGAGATGTGGGAGAAGAGTCTACTGTGGGAGATGTGGGTGATGTGTCTGCTGTGGGAGATGTGGGTGATGTGTCTGCTGTGGGAGATGTGTCTACTGTGGGAGATGTGGGATGTGTGTCTGCTGTGGGAGATGTGGGAGATGTGTCTGCTGTGGGAGATGTGGGAGATGTGTCTGCTGTGGGAGATGTGGGAGATGTGTCTGCTGTGGGAGATGTGTCTACTGTGGGAGATGTGTCTGCTGTATGAGATGTGGGTGATGTGTCTGCTGTGGGAGATGTGTCTGCTGTGGGAGATGTGTCTGCTGTGGGAGATGTGGGAGATGTGTCTGCTGTGGGAGATGTGTCTGCTTTGGGAGATGTGGGAGATGTGTCTGCTGTGGGTGATGTGTCTGCTGTGGGAGATGTGGGTGATGTGTCTGCTGTGGGAGATGTGGGAGAAGTGTCTACTGTGGGAGATGTGGGAGAAGAGTCTACTGTGGGAGATGTGGGTGATGTGTCTGCTGTGGGAGATGTGGGTGATGTGTCTGCTGTGGGAGATGTGTCTACTGTGGGAGATGTGGGATGTGTGTCTGCTGTGGGAGATGTGGGAGATGTGTCTGCTGTGGGAGATGTGGGAGATGTGTCTGCTGTGGGAGATGTGGGAGATGTGTCTGCTGTGGGAGATGTGTCTACTGTGGGAGATGTGTCTGCTGTATGAGATGTGGGTGATGTGTCTGCTGTGGGAGATGTGTCTGCTGTGGGAGATGTGTCTGCTGTGGGAGATGTGAGAGAAGTGTCTGCTGTGGGAGATGTGGGAGATGTGTCTGCTGTGGGAGATGTGGGAGATGTGTCTGTTGTGGGAGATGTGGGAGATGTGTCTGCTGTGGGAGATGTGGGAGATGTGTCTGCTGTGGGAGATGTGTCTGCTGTGGGAGATGTGGGAGATGTGTCTGCTGTGGGAGATGTGTCTGCTGTGGGAGATGTGTTTGCTGTGGGAGATGTGGGTGATGTGTCTGCTGTGGGAGATGTGTCTGCTGTGGGAGATGTGGGAGATGTGTCTGCTGTGGGAGATGTGGGAGATGTGTCTGCTGTGGGAGATGTGTCTGCTGTGGGAGATGTGGGTGATGTGTCTGCTGTGGGAGATGTGTCTGCTGTGGGAGATGTGGGAGATGTGTCTGCTGTGGGAGATGTGGGAGATGTGTCTGCTGTGGGAGATGTGTCTGCTGTGGGAGATGTGTCTGCTGTGGGAGATGTGGGTGATGTGTCTGCTGTGGGAGATGTGTCTGCTGTGGGAGATGTGTCTGCTGTGGGAGATGTGGGTGATGTGTCTGCTGTGGGAGATGTGTCTGCTGTGGGAGATGTTTCTGCTGTGGGAGATGTGGGAGAAGTGTCTGCTGTGGGAGATGTGTCTGCTGTGGGAGATGTGTCTGCTGTGGGAGATGTGTCTGTTGTGGGAGAAGTGTCTGCTGTGGCAGATGTGGGAGATGTGTCTGCTGTGGGAGATGTGTCTGCTGTGGGAGATGTGGGAGAAGTGTCTGCTGTGGGAGATGTGTCTGCTGTGGGAGATGTGGGAGAAGTGTCTGCTGTGGGAGATGTGTCTGCTGTGGGAGATGTGGGAGAAGTGTCTGCTGTGGGAGATGTGTCTGCTGTGGGAGATGTGTCTGCTGTGGGAGATGTGTCTGTTGTGGGAGAAGTGTCTGCTGTGGCAGATGTGGGAGATGTGTCTGCTGTGGGAGATGTGTCTGCTGTGGGAGATGTGGGAGAAGTGTCTGCTGTGGGAGATGTGTCTGCTGTGGGAGATGTGGGAGATGTGTCTGCTGTGGGAGATGTGTCTGCTGTGGGAGATGTGTCTGCTGTGGGAGATTTGGGAGATGTGTCTGCTGTGGGAGATGTGGGAGATGTGTCTGCTGTGGGAGATGTGAGAGAAGTGTCTGCTGTGGGAGATGTGGGAGATGTGTCTGCTGTGGGAGATGTGGGATAAGTGTCTGCTGTGGGAGATGTGGGATATGTGTCTGTTGTGGGAGATGTGGGTAATGTGTCTGCTGTGGGAGATGTGTCTGCTGTGGGAGATGTGGGTGATGTGTCTGCTGTGGGAGATGTGGGTGATGTGTCTGCTGTGGGAGATGTGTCTGCTGTGGGAGATGTGGGAGATGTGTCTGCTGTGGGAGATGTGTCTGCTTTGGGAGATGTGGGAGATGTGTCTGCTGTGGGTGATGTGTCTGCTGTGGGAGATGTGGGTGATGTGTCTGCTGTGGGAGATGTGGGAGAAGTGTCTACTGTGGGAGATGTGGGAGAAGAGTCTACTGTGGGAGATGTGGGTGATGTGTCTGCTGTGGGAGATGTGGGTGATGTGTCTGCTGTGGGAGATGTGTCTACTGTGGGAGATGTGGGATGTGTGTCTGCTGTGGGAGATGTGGGAGATGTGTCTGCTGTGGGAGATGTGGGAGATGTGTCTGCTGTGGGAGATGTGGGAGATGTGTCTGCTGTGGGAGATGTGTCTACTGTGGGAGATGTGTCTGCTGTATGAGATGTGGGTGATGTGTCTGCTGTGGGAGATGTGTCTGCTGTGGGAGATGTGTCTGCTGTGGGAGATGTGAGAGAAGTGTCTGCTGTGGGAGATGTGGGAGATGTGTCTGCTGTGGGAGATGTGGGAGATGTGTCTGTTGTGGGAGATGTGGGAGATGTGTCTGCTGTGGGAGATGTGGGAGATGTGTCTGCTGTGGGAGATGTGTCTGCTGTGGGAGATGTGGGAGATGTGTCTGCTGTGGGAGATGTGTCTGCTGTGGGAGATGTGTTTGCTGTGGGAGATGTGGGTGATGTGTCTGCTGTGGGAGATGTGTCTGCTGTGGGAGATGTGGGAGATGTGTCTGCTGTGGGAGATGTGGGAGATGTGTCTGCTGTGGGAGATGTGTCTGCTGTGGGAGATGTGGGTGATGTGTCTGCTGTGGGAGATGTGTCTGCTGTGGGAGATGTGGGAGATGTGTCTGCTGTGGGAGATGTGGGAGATGTGTCTGCTGTGGGAGATGTGTCTGCTGTGGGAGATGTGTCTGCTGTGGGAGATGTGGGTGATGTGTCTGCTGTGGGAGATGTGTCTGCTGTGGGAGATGTGTCTGCTGTGGGAGATGTGGGTGATGTGTCTGCTGTGGGAGATGTGTCTGCTGTGGGAGATGTTTCTGCTGTGGGAGATGTGGGAGAAGTGTCTGCTGTGGGAGATGTGTCTGCTGTGGGAGATGTGTCTGCTGTGGGAGATGTGTCTGTTGTGGGAGAAGTGTCTGCTGTGGCAGATGTGGGAGATGTGTCTGCTGTGGGAGATGTGTCTGCTGTGGGAGATGTGGGAGAAGTGTCTGCTGTGGGAGATGTGTCTGCTGTGGGAGATGTGGGAGAAGTGTCTGCTGTGGGAGATGTGTCTGCTGTGGGAGATGTGGGAGAAGTGTCTGCTGTGGGAGATGTGGGAGATGTGTCTGTTGTGGGAGATGTGGGAGAAGTGTCTGCTGTGGGAGATGTGGGAGAAGAGTCTGCTGTGGGAGATGTGGGAGATGTGTCAGCTGTGGGAGATGGGCGAGATGTGTCTGCTGTGGGAGATGTGGGAGATGTGTCTGCTGTGGGAGAAGTGTCTGCTGTGGGAGATGTGGGAGAAGGGTCTGCTGTGGGAGATGTGTCTGCTGTGGGAGATGTGGGAAATGTGTCTGCTGTGGGAGATGTGGGAGAAGTGTCTGCTGTGGGAAATGTGTCTGCTGTGGGAGATGTGGGAGATGTGTCTGCTGTGGGTGATGTGTCTGCTGTGGGAGATGTGTCTGCTGTGGGAGATGTGGGAGATGTGTCTGCTGTGGGAGATGTGGGTGATGTGTCTGCTGTGGGAGATGTGGCAGATGTGTCTGCTGTGGGTGATGTGTCTGCTGTGGGAGATGTGTCTGCTGTGGGAGATGTGGGAGATGTGTCTGCTGTGGGAGATGTGGGAGATGTGTCTGCTGTGGGAGATGTGGGAGATGTGTCTGCTGTGGGAGATGTGTCTGCTGTGGGAGATGTGTCTGCTGTGGGAGATGTGTCTGCTGTGGGAGATGTGGGAGATGTGTCTGCTGTGGGAGATGTGGGAGATGTGTCTGCTGTGGGAGATGTGTCTGCTGTGGGAGATGTGGGAGAAGTGTCTGCTGTGGGAGATGTGGGAGATGTGTCTGCTGTGGGTGATGTGTCTGCTGTGGGAGATGTGTCTGCTGTGGGAGATGTGGGAGATGTGTCTGCTGTGGGAGATGTGGGAGATGTGTCTGCTGTGGGAGATGTGTCTGCTGTGGGAGATGTGGGAGAAGTGTCTGCAGTGGGAGATGTGTCTGCTGTGGGAGATGTGTCTGCTGTGGGAGATGTGGGAGATGTGCCTGCTGTGGGAGATGTGGGAGATGTGTCTGCTGTGGGAGATGTGGGAGATGTGTCTGCTGTGGGAGATGTGTCTGCTGTGGGAGATGTGTCTGCTGTGGGAGATGTGGGAGATGTGTCTGCTGTGGGAGATGTGGGAGATGTGTCTGCTGTGGGAGATGTGTCTGCTGTGGGAGATGTGGGAGAAGTGTCTGCTGTGGGAGATGTGGGAGATGTGTCTGTTGTGGGTGATGTGTCTGCTGTGGGAGATGTGTCTGCTGTGGGAGATGTGGGAGATGTGTCTGCTGTGGGAGATGTGGGAGATGTGTCTGCTGTGGGAGATGTGTCTGCTGTGGGAGATGTGGGAGAAGTGTCTGCAGTGGGAGATGTGTCTGCTGTGGGAGATGTGTCTGCTGTGGGAGATGTGGGAGATGTGTCTGCTGTGGGAGATGTGGGAGATGTGTCTGCTGTGGGAGATGTGTCTGCTGTGGGAGATGTGGGAGAAGTGTCTGCTGTGGGAGATGTGTCTGCTGTGGGAGATGTGGGAGAAGTGTCTGCTGTGGGAGATGTGTCTGCTGTGGGAGATGTGGGAGAAGTGTCTGCTGTGGGAGATGTGGGAGATGTGTCTGTTGTGGGAGATGTGGGAGAAGTGTCTGCTGTGGGAGATGTGGGAGAAGAGTCTGCTGTGGGAGATGTGGGAGATGTGTCTGCTGTGGGAGATGGGCGAGATGTGTCTGCTGTGGGAGATGTGGGAGATGTGTCTGCTGTGGGAGAAGTGTCTGCTGTGGGAGATGTGGGAGAAGGGTCTGCTGTGGAAGATGTGTCTGCTGTGGGAGATGTGGGAAATGTGTCTGCTGTGGGAGATGTGGGAGAAGTGTCTGCTGTGGGAAATGTGTCTGCTGTGGGAGATGTGGGAGATGTGTCTGCTGTGGGTGATGTGTCTGCTGTGGGAGATGTGGGAGATGTGTCTGCTGTGGGAGATGTGGGTGATGTGTCTGCTGTGGGAGATGTGGCAGATGTGTCTGCTGTGGAAGATGTGGGAGATGTGTCTGCTGTGGGTGATGTGTCTGCTGTGGGAGATGTGTCTGCTGTGGGAGATGTGGGAGATGTGTCTGCTGTGGGAGATGTGGGTGATGTGTCTGCTGTGGGAGATGTGGCAGATGTGTCTGCTGTGGAAGATGTGGGAGATGTGTCTGCTGTGGGTGATGTGTCTGCTGTGGGAGATGTGTCTGCTGTGGGAGATGTGGGAGATGTGTCTGCTGTGGGAGATGTGGGAGATGTGTCTGCTGTGGGAGATGTGGGAGATGTGTCTGCTGTGGGAGATGTGGGAGATGTGTCTGCTGTGGGTGATGTGTCTGCTGTGGGAGATGTGTCTGCTGTGGGAGATGTGGGAGATGTGTCTGCTGTGGGAGATGTGGGAGATGTGTCTGCTGTGGGAGATGTGGGAGATGTGTCTGCTGTGGGAGATGTGTCTGCTGTGGGAGATGTGGGAGATGTGTCTGCTGTGGGAGATGTAGGAGAAGTGTCTGCTGTGGGAGATGTGTCTGCTGTGGGAGATGTGGGAGAAGTGTCTGCTGTGGGAGATGTGGGAGATGTGTCTGCTGTGGGAGATGTGGGAGATGTGTCTGCTGTGGGAGATGTGTCTGCTGTGGGAGATGTGGGAGAAGTGTCTGCTGTGGGAGATGTGTCTGCTGTGGGAGATGTGGGAGATGTGTCTGCTGTGGGAGATGTATGAGAAGTGTCTGCTGTGGGAGATGTGGGAGATGTGTCTGCTGTGGGAGATGTGTCTGCTGTTGGAGATGTGGCAGATGTGGGAGATGTGTCTGCTGTGGGTGATGTGTCTGCTGTGGGAGATGTGTCTGCTGTGGGAGATGTGGGAGAAGTGTCTGCTGTGGGAGATGTGTCAGCTGTGGGAGATGTGGGAGATGTGTCTGCTGTGGGAGATGTGGGAGAAGTGTCTGCTGTGGGAGATGTGGGAGATGTGTCTGCTGTGGGTGATGTGTCTGCTGTGGGAGATGTGTCTGCTGTGGGAGATGTGGGAGATGTGTCTGCTGTGGGAGATGTGGGAGATGTGTCTGCTGTGGGAGATGTGTCTGCTGTGGGAGATGTGGGAGAAGTGTCTGCAGTGGGAGATGTGTCTGCTGTGGGAGATGTGTCTGCTGTGGGAGATGTGGGAGATGTGTCTGCTGTGGGAGATGTGGGAGATGTGTCTGCTGTGGGAGATGTGTCTGCTGTGGGAGATGTGGGAGAAGTGTCTGCTGTGGGAGATGTGTCTGCTGTGGGAGATGTGGGAGAAGTGTCTGCTGTGGGAGATGTGTCTGCTGTGGGAGATGTGGGAGAAGTGTCTGCTGTGGGAGATGTGGGAGATTTGTCTGTTGTGGGAGATGTGGGAGAAGTGTCTGCTGTGGGAGATGTGGGAGAAGAGTCTGCTGTGGGAGATGTGGGAGATGTGTCTGCTGTGGGAGATGGGCGAGATGTGTCTGCTGTGGGAGATGTGGGAGATGTGTCTGCTGTGGGAGAAGTGTCTGCTGTGGGAGATGTGGGAGAAGGGTCTGCTGTGGAAGATGTGTCTGCTGTGGGAGATGTGGGAAATGTGTCTGCTGTGGGAGATGTGGGAGAAGTGTCTGCTGTGGGAAATGTGTCTGCTGTGGGAGATGTGGGAGATGTGTCTGCTGTGGTTGATGTGTCTGCTGTGGGAGATGTGTCTGCTGTGGGAGATGTGGGAGATGTGTCTGCTGTGGGAGATGTGGGTGATGTTTCTGCTGTGGGAGATGTGCCAGATGTGTCTGCTGTGGAAGATGTGGGAGATGTGTCTGCTGTGGGTGATGTGTCTGCTGTGGGAGATGTGTCTGCTGTGGGAGATGTGGGAGATGTGTCTGCTGTGGGAGATGTGGGAGATGTGTCTGCTGTGGGAGATGTGGGAGATGTGTCTGCTGTGGGTGATGTGTCTGCTGTGGGAGATGTGTCTGCTGTGGGAGATGTGGGAGATGTGTCTGCTGTGGGAGATGTGGGAGATGTGTCTGCTGTGGGAGATGTGGGAGATGTGTCTGCTGTGGGAGATGTGTCTGCTGTGGGAGATGTGTCTGCTGTGGGAGATGTGGGAGATGTGTCTGCTGTGGGAGATGTAGGAGAAGTGTCTGCTGTGGGAGATGTGTCTGCTGTGGGAGATGTGGGAGAAGTGTCTGCTGTGGGAGATGTGGGAGATGTGTCTGCTGTGGGAGATGTGGGAGATGTGTCTGCTGTGGGAGATGTGTCTGCTGTGGGAGATGTGGGAGAAGTGTCTGCTGTGGGAGATGTGTCTGCTGTGGGAGATGTGGGAGATGTGTCTGCTGTGGGAGATGTATGAGAAGTGTCTGCTGTGGGAGATGTGGGAGATGTGTCTGCTGTGGGAGATGTGTCTGCTGTTGGAGATGTGGCAGATGTGGGAGATGTGTCTGCTGTGGGTGATGTGTCTGCTGTGGGAGATGTGTCTGCTGTGGGAGATGTGGGAGAAGTGTCTGCTGTGGGAGATGTGTCAGCTGTGGGAGATGTGGGAGATGTGTCTGCTGTGGGAGATGTGGGAGAAGTGTCTGCTGTGGGAGATGTGTCTGCTGTGGGAGATGTGGGAGATGTGTCTGCTGTGGGAGATGTGTCTGCTGTGGGAGATGTGGGAGAAGTGTCTGCTGTGGGAGATGTGTCAGCTGTGGGAGATGTGGGAGATGTGTCTGCTGTTGGAGATATGGGTGATGTGTCTGCTGTGGGAGATGTGGGAGATGTGTCTGCTGTGGGAGATGTGAGAGAAGTGTCTGCTGTGGGAGATGTGGGAGATGTGTCTGCTGTGGGAGATATGTCTGCTGTGGGAGATGTGTCTGCTATGGGAGATGTGGGTGATGTGTCTGCTGTGGGAGATGTGTCCGCTGTGGGAGATGTGTCTGCTGTGGGAGATGTGGGAGATGTGTCTGCTGTGGGAGATGTGTCTGCTGTGGGAGATGTGTCTGCTGTGGGAGATGTGGGAGATGTGTCTGCTGTGGGAGAAGTGTCTGCTGTGGCAGATGTGGGAGATGTGTCTGCTGTGGGAGATGTGTCTGCTGTGGGAGATGTGGGAGAAGTGTCTGCTGTGGGAGATGTGTCTGCTGTGGGAGATGTGGGAGAAGTGTCTGCAGTGGGAGATGTGGGAGATGTGTCTACTATGGGAGATGTGGGATATGTGTCTGCTGTGGGAGATGTGTCTGCTGTGGGAGATGTGGGAGGAGTTTCTGCTGTGGGAGATGTGTCTGCTGTGGGAGATGTGGGAGATGTGTCTGCTGTGGGAGATGTGGGAGAAGTGTCTGCTGTGGGAGATGTGTCTGCTGTGGGAGATGTGTCTGCTGTGGGAGATGTGGGAGATGTGTCTGCTGTGGGAGATGTGTCTGCTGTGGGTGATGTGTCTGCTGTGGGAGATGTGTCTGCTGTGGGAGATGTGGGAGATGTGTCTGCTGTGGGAGATGTGGGTGATGTGTCTGCTGTGGGAGATGTGGCAGATGTGGGAGATGTGTCTGCTGTGGGTGATGTGTCTGCTGTGGGAGATGTGTCTGCTGTGGGAGATGTGGGAGATGTGTCTGCTGTGGAAGATGTGGGAGATGTGTCTGCTGTGGGTGATGTGTCTGCTGTGGGAGATGTGTCTGCTGTGGGAGATGTGGGAGATGTGTCTGCTGTGGGAGATGTGGGAGATGTGTCTGCTGTGGGAGATGTGGGAGATGTGTCTGCTGTGGGTGATGTGTCTGCTGTGGGAGATGTGTCTGCTGTGGGTGATGTGTCTGCTGTGGGAGATGTGTCTGCTGTGGGAGATGTGGGAGATGTGTCTGCTGTGGGAGATGTGGGAGATGTGTCTGCTGTGGGAGATGTGTCTGCTGTGGGAGATGTGTCTGCTGTGGGAGATGTGGGAGATG